>CAJGYO010000001.1:21794029-22994029 GCA_904845875.1 Miscanthus lutarioriparius
GTTCTTGGATCGGATCCCCAAATAGACTTTATGCATACCTTTTGGCATGCTGCCTGAGGAACTGAATTACCTTTGCTACTTCAATTTGTTTGAGCAAATTTGTTGGTTTATGTCTATTCAGTTGTTTCCCTTTACTTTGCAAGGCTTGATTCCATTTGGCACTTGCTCCAACATCTGATCGATACCATTTACTTTTTGAATCTTGTTACAGTGCCTCACTCCTCATACCATCGGGTAGGGCCATATCTGAACAACCTCTGAACACAATGAGTGTCCTGATGTGTAGCTAAGATGCTGTTTTGGTGATTTTGTGCTTGCATTCTTTTTGTGAAAGTTCATGAGAGATGTTTAAAAAATCTACATAGTTCTGTGACGGTGGATGGTGGTCATGGAAGGGACAGTAATGGGAACAGCTAGTGAGTCAAAACCAGGCAGTGAGCAAAAGCACTCTTTAACAGAGGTGCCTAGAGCTACTGAGACTTCACTAGCACATGATTGTGAAGTAGAAAAATTAATTGGACTTGAAGATGACACAGAATTAACACCTTATGAAGGAATGGAATTTGAGTCTGAAGATGCTGCAAGGGATTTCTACAGCACATATGCAAGAAGTGCAGGTTTTCGAATTCGGATAAGCAGGTATACTCGCTCCAGACGTGGTAATTCAGTTATTTCTCGTCGAATTGTGTGTTCAAAAGAGGGATTTCATGAAACCCGTGCTTGTGATGGCCTCCATTCTGAACAAAAACATCAAGAACGGGCAGGTACTAGAGTTGGTTGCAAGGCAATGATATTAATTAAAAAGTTTGATCCTGGCAAATGGATGGTTACCAAATTCGTAAAGAACCACAATCATGGACCAGTTCCACCAAGAAGACTTGATTCTAGGCCAGCTGATCAGGACTGCGATCAAATCGAGAAGCCACATTCTATTGAGGCGGACCCTGTTGAGGAGCCATTTGAGGGTATGGAATTTGAATCGGAAGAAGCTGCAAAATTTTTCTATGTAAACTATGCAAGGCTAAATGGTTTTCGTGCACGTATTAGTAGATACTGCCGTTCAAGGCGTGATAATTCAATTATTTCTCGCCAGATTGTGTGTTCCAAGGAAGGCTTCCGTGAAGTTCGGACCAAGAAAGTGATGACAGATGAAGGGAAAACAAAGCGCCCGAGAATGATAACTAGAGTTGGTTGCAAAGCTATGATTGTAGTGAAAAAGATGAACTCTGGAAAATGGATGGTTTCTGGATGCTGGTTTTTTGTGAGGCCGATGCTGGTTTTTTGTGAGAGGAAAACACTGTTGGTTGCTGGTTTGGGCTGGCTGAAACCAACAAGCGAACAGGCTCATTAATGGCTACATGTAGAGCCACTGCGGCACTGTGGCAGTGTCGATTGCCTGCCTCTTCTGCTTTCTGGAGATCAATCAGCTCTATGCAACTAGCTGTTTCTTTTCCCTCTTGCTGCGATTTGTAACTTGGCGCAATGCCAAACTGAGCACAGGGCTACAAGCTACATACAGTCCCACTCCCACAGTACAGTACATAGTAGGCGGATCTAGCATTAGCTGCCCAGCGCCTCGGCCCACTCAGCCTTAGCCGGAAACTAGGGACTTGTTTAGATTAAAAAAAATTTCAAACTGATGAATAGTAGCATTTTCGTCTTATTTGGTAAATATTGTCCAATCGTGGACTAACTAAGTTCAAAAGATTCATATCGTGATTTTCAACTAAACTGTGTAATTAGTTATTTTTTTTACCTACATTTAATGCTCTATGCAAACGGCTAAAAATTGATGTGATGGAAAGAGAGTGAAAAAACTTGGAACGGAAGATCGGCAAAGGCTCTTTTCAAGCTCCGTCTTGGATACGTTACTACCAGACCAAGCGAGCGAGCACGGGCGTCAGCTCGGCACGCCCTTTTCGTTTTGCAGGGTTGGTTTTGGCCTTTAGGCCGGGAGGCGCCATCTACCAACCAAGGCAAAGAAAGCTCTGCGTTCGCAGCTTGCGCCAACTGATTCAACAGCAAACACGATAACTCTCGGTACGTGCTGCCTCAATATTTTTTTCTTGGGGAGGTTGTACGTGTCGCGGGCCATGAGAGACGCAGCGGCTTTTTGGCTATTTCAGTAAACGAACAGGGACACGCACTTGACTGAATGATAAAGATTTTCAAGTGTAATAAAGGAGGCGCCATATTTCTCTCCTGTGTTAATGTGCTGATGGCACGGCGAGAAATAAACTGCACACGGCACACGGCAGGGACCTCGTCCTCGAGCAGAGGCAGAGGCAGAGCAGGGCAATCCGCAGCCTGTTCGGGAGACCGTATCGTATCGTGGATTATTTACTGCTGACTGATTTGGTGTGAGAGAAAAACACTATTTCCGACTAAAAATTTACGATCGTTTACGAGCAAGCGAACAGGCTGCCGGCCGGTGGCGGTCTGCCGCGGTGGCGCCTCCCCCGGGCGGGGCCTCTTGCGAGTTTCCAGACCGAATCGATTCGTTCACACGCATCGAAATATCGAATCGCGCGAGGTACTTGCCTGCGTTGCTTCGGGTCGCGGGAGCTGCGGGGTCGCTCTGCCAGCGACCGCGAGTGATCCCGCCGCCCGGTGAAAGGGACAGGCGTGATGGCAGAGCAGCAGAGGGCGTAACCAAGGGAGGCCCCGAATAACCGAGGAAAAAGGCCCAGCCCGATGCGACCGCTTGTGAAGCAAACGAAAACGACGACACACGATCAGAAATCGTCGACTGGCTGGTGATCTCGTGGAAAAAGTGGAAGGCAGTGGCGCGACCTGGCACCTGCACTCACAGTGCAAAGGCAAAAGCACATAAAGCATCGATCTGCTCCAGGTTTTACAAAACCAGGGCACTCCCCGTTGTTCCCCGGATTTGGCCGTCGACGCGTTGCATGGTATGGTTCTTCGTAGAAACGTCAGCCTCAGTGGCTAGGCACGGCAGGTCTGCTTCTTCTTGCCTTTGTTATCGTGTACGAGTAGCACAGTACATGGGTACAAAGTTAGTGGCCACGCTGCCCACGCATAGAAGAAACGGCATACCGAACCTGAGCGGAGGCAGACCGGGGGAGGTGAAATGCCTTCATTTGCTCGCTGTCGCTGTCCGCGTTGATCAGTTGCTCAACTCCGCCGGGACCGGGAATGGTTGTCTGGAGTCCATCAAATCCCGGCGATCGATGCCGCCTAATTGCCCAACACAGAGATACCAAAGCTTACCGGAAACCGGTTTGTTCGGCTTGTTTTTTTAAATGAAACAGTATTTTTCTCTTAGAACAATTCAGCTAGAACAATGTTTTTCAACCAGTTTCAGCTAAGTTTCAGCGAGCCGAACGGGGTCATAATGTGCTTCTTCTGTAGTTTACCATCACCTACAGCCTGAGTATCATCAAACGATACCCGATCACAGAAACGTGATAGCAAAGTGGTAGGAATAGGATCACGGAAGATCTGTAGCCTGTAGGTACTCCATGCCTGTCAACACTGGTCCGTGTAGAAGATGGCTTCTAGTGCTGGGGAAAAAAACAGAGTCAATAAAATCAATGTAATGTAATTTCTCTGCTGCACCAAACACGAAAGTTACATGACACAACTGTCTTTCGTCCAGTTCAGCTGGCTGAAAAAAACGGCTGATGTGGATGCTGATGTTAATTTATTGTGAGAGAAAAAAATACTGCTATTTCGCTGAAACGGTACAACGAAGAGGGCCTTAGTTGCTGTTGACAACTTCGTTTTCATCATTTTCCTCACTGTTTGGGCAGGAAAACAGAACAAAGGCGTTGCCCGGGGAAGGTCACCTGTTGGCTGTTGCTCATTTTCTCCGACAGGTCCTCAGTTTCACACGGCATCCTGCGCACTTCGCACGCACTGGTTCAGTCCACAGGCTCTGGACTCCGAAGCAGTCAGGGCAAGTATATTGCTACGTCTCTGCGATCTCATACTCTGTATCAAGCAGTGTCACGTAGATTTTTTTGCTTACGTAAAGAAACAAAGAGAAGAGTAAGAAAAATGAAGTTATTGTTTCATGAAACAATCGTCTCTTAAGTTGAAATATAGGACTATGAAACAAATATTGTACCATTCCATAAGTTGTTGTTATGCAAGATACAATTCACAATTTTACGGGTGCCTATAGTGACTTCGTCAATCGGATTTCTTGATCCAGTCATCAAAGATGCTCATAGAGGTGGGTTTGTATACCGTAAATCCATAGAGGCGAGTGTGCAATATGATTGTCTACGTTGTACCGTGTAATCATACAAAAAAAACTCACAATTTTACTTTTATTCTATATATATAAACGGTAATGCTTATCAGGATGTCCGTCCATTCAGACGGGACGGAACCACCCAGCGCCTCCCGCCTCGCGCGCGTGCACCCTGCCTCTCGCGCCTCGCACTTTCCTAAAAAACCCTTGCACCTCATACGGTTGCACCAGACCTACCTCGCACCGTGTGCGCCCCGCGCCTCGTGCCACGCACCCCGCCTGTCCGCGGCTCGCGCCGCACGCCGCCCACGCCTCGCGTTGCCTCCCCCCCTCCCCCCGCGCGTCGTGTGAACCATCCTCCATTGGGCGGCAGCGAGTACATGAGCAGATGTTGCAACCGTATGTTTTATCCATTTTAGATGTATATTGCATATGTTTCATCTAGATGTTGTAAAGTAGATCTGGTGTTGCATATGTTGCAATGATTATACACGTATGTTGCAAGTGTATATTTCAAATGTTTCAAACGTATGTTGCAAATGTTTTATCTGGATATTGCATATGTTGCAGTGGCTATACATGTATGTTGTACGTGTATGTTCCACTTGTTTTAGACCTATGTTGCAAATATTTCATCTGGATGTTTGCATATGTTTCAGACATATGTTGCAAGCGTCTATTCAAAATGTTTCATCTGTTTTCAGACGTATGTTGTAAATGTGTTTTATCTGGATGTTGTAGTTGCTATACACATATGTTGCAAACGTATGTTTGTAAATGTTTCACCTGTTTCAGACATACGTTGCAGAAATGCTTTTATGTTGCAACATTAGCACGCTTAGGAAGTGGGCACATGCAAATGCGGTCCCCGCAGGCATAGCAGTCCCACCTGCATGCGCATCAGTAGGCACGAGGCAGGCATCAGGAGGCACTAGGCGGGTATCGCAGGCATGAGGCACACAACTAGATGCGTAGGTGCACTAGCATGCAGGGGCGGGTGGGCAGGCGCAGAGTTGCATGTGGAGCAGGCCTTTTTTTTTATAGAAAAGGCAGGACAAGCTTAGCATCATGTCTGACAGGCAGGACGGGAGAAGCAGGCGACACAAGCGCGGTGTCTGGATGGGAGCTAGCATCAAGTGCTAGCCACGCCTATATATAAATTAAGAAATTACAAGGTATTATAATATAATTTAAAAAAGTAAGTATTATCTATTAAGTCGTTTTAAAATTAGGTGCACTACGTGAAGCCGTTTAGGAGAACGCCGATATAAATGCCCTGGCCACGGTCACAACTTCGAACCTGTCAGCAGCCAGTCTCTGTGCGCACATGATCGAGGCCGAGCTCTTATAGTCGGCCCAGCCCAAGATTCATCTCAATAGGTCCAGCCCAAGATTCATCTCAATAGGTCGCCCACTGATGAGACGTTACAAGGCCTCGTTGCTGCGTTCGGGCCAACAGAAGGTCTTATCATCACATGGTCATGGCCTGCCAAGCCGAGTTTCTCGCTTGGGCCACACCACTCGTAACAAGGGGCCTGTTAGGTTTCTCACCAAAAGAAGCCAATGGGCCACACCACTCGTGACAAGGGGCCTGTTACGAGCGAAGGTTTCTGATCACAATGGCTAAGCCTGCGCTGTGGGCCGTGGAGTTGTTGCCGGGCCGGGTTGGGCACAAATATATCTGAATTTTTCCCTACGAGCATTTTCACCCCTGAGACAATGCTCTGCAAATCGACGCGGATCATTGATTAGATAGTCTAGTTCTGCAAAGAAATGGGAGTACATGCGCGGGCAGTGGACACTGGACAGCTACTAACGGCTTCAGAAAATAATCTAACGCTCGCAGGGAAATTACGTAAACCCTAATCCTAAACTAGACGACAGCTCTCCCGTGCCCCGCGTCCCCCTCCATCGCCGGCCACCGCCCCGTCACCCACTACCCACTGTGGTGGCGCGGTAGGGTCTCACCGGAGCTCCGTCGTAGCGGCCACGGCCGCGGCCGCGGCCGCGAAGCTACGGCGAGACCCTACACCATGTCTGCGGTGGCCTCTTTCTTCCCCTCCCCATCCCTTAACCGCCGCCATCTTTTCCAACTCCAGCGAGCTTAGCCACCGCCATTTTCTCCAACTCCGGCGAGACTCCCCCGCCCTGACCTGGGCCGACCGCCAGGCCCCTAAACCGCTCGACCACCATCCCCACCGCCTGGCCTGCCTGCCTCCGTCCCCCTCTACATGCGCCGGAGTTGGAGAAGAAAGAGGGGGAGAGGCTCGCCGAAACTCTAGCCACTGCCGCCGCCATCTTCGTCTCTGAGGGCACAGATCCAGGAGGAGGAACAAGCCTATCTCGTCGGAGCTGCCGTCGTCGTCTTCGTCTCCGGTGGGGGTGCGGGCGCGCGGGGGCACTTGGGAGCGGGCACGGTGTGAGCTCGCGGAGGTGCGTCCGACTCGTCCGTCTGAAGCATTACCAAAACTAAATTCCACCTCAATACACATGGATTAAGGCCTTGTTTGTATACGCATGTATTCATCTCAATCCACATGTGTTGAAGTAGATTAGAGTGAAATTGAACTAAATTTCATTATATTTCATTCCACTCCACCACATGTGGATACACTATCATCCAAAGCTAGATATAAACTGGTTCCTACGGATATCATCCAAGTAATTTATTAGTTATCATTGAAGTTCGGGCTGTGGGGGAGCTTGGATGAGTTCCAGCCGAGCCAATAATGGTAGCGTGACGTTGGAGCATTACCTGAGGTGCGTGGTTGATTGAACATTTTGTCCACCCTTCGCAATTTGACACCGTGTGGCTGTTTAGTTCCCCAAATTTTGTAATTTTTTTAAAGATTTTTCAGTCACATCGAATCTTTGACGCATGCATAAAGTATTAAATATAAATAAAAAATAAAACTAATTACACAGTTTAGACGAAATTCACGAAACGAATCTATTAAGCCTAATTAGACTATGATTGGACACTAATTACCAAATAACAACGAAAATGCTACCGTATAATTTTCCAAAAAAATTCGTCAATTAAACGAGCCCCGTGTCTAGACGTGCAGCAGAGTAGAAAACTACAAGTGGCAAAAGTGGCTGGGGTAGGGGACAAAAAAGATTGACTTGACCTGGTGGCTGGAGCCGGGAGGACTGGCAGAGTGTACACTAGATATATGCGCCCTGAATCTTTTCTTCTCTTCCCTGTTCGCTCCCTGGAAACCAAACAGCGAGATCTAGCCCATCGATTGTGTCACCGCCACTCAGCAGACTCCGCTAGCTTCAGCCAGACCAAAAACCGTCTCTCCGTCGATAGCCGTGTGCCCATGTACCCGCGCGTGAACCCAGACGCGCTGCCGGCCCCGGGCAGCCTTGAGATGGGCCACGCCACCCACGCTGTTGCGTACCCGCCGCCGCCGCCGACGGCGGAGGTCGTGCCCGTGCCCATGATCCAGCAGCGGCACGGCGGGCGCGCCCCGGACAGGAGCAGCTGCGAGGACCATGACCCCAGCACGCTGCTCGTGGGGGCCACGCTGATCACGATGCTCGCCTTCCTGCTCGGCTCTAGCGTCCCCGGCGGCTACTGGCCGCAGGACACGCCGTCGGGGGACGGCAGCGGCAGGCTGTACCGCGCCGGAGACCCCATCATGCGCGACCTGCACCGGCCACGGTACTGGGTGTTCAGAGTGGCGAGCTGGGCGGGGGTCGCGAGCTCCATGGTGCTGACGCTGAGCCTGCTGGTGAGGATGGCCGTGGCCTCGCGCCACGTGCGGTGGTCGTTCGCGGTGGCCTACGCCAGCCTGCTCCTCACCTTCGCGGCGTCGCAGACCAGGACGCACCTGTCGCTGGACATCCTCCTCTGCCTCGCCGTCCTCCTCGTCTCCTGGCTCATCACCAGCGTCCGCGAGGAGAACCGCGCGTGCGTCATGAAGGTGCTCTGCTGCAGCAGCAGCCGGGACAGCTGAACGGAACCTCTTTCCAGCAGCAGCACCGTTCAATCCTCTCTCTTCACTTTTGCTTGTTCGTTGGTCATGCGATGCTTGCTTAATTAACTGGCTTTCCTCTGAGCTCAGATATGTGATAGAAATTTTACGTGCAAGCGGTGTGATGTACTCTGTCTATCCTTGCTGTGATATATCGAAACTCTATCATTGCTTGAGCGTTGTACTGCTTCCATATACATAAATTAGCGTGGCTATGTAAAAGTAACAAAAGAAGAGCTTGTAGTAATTATCTGGATTTACTATTCTTTGATCGAGCACCGCGTGTCTTAAGGTGCTTTTAATTTGCTGGAGGAGAATCAAAATTGACGCTTGATTGTACGGTACTTTCTCCGTTCTAAATTGTAATGCCACGTTCGTTTGGCTTATAATCCGTACTTTTTCGACGAACGAATAATATTTTTCTCTCATAATAAATCAGCCAACGGTACTTTCAGTCATGTCTTATCAGCCAAGCGAACAGGACGTAAGACGTCTTTTTTAAATATATATTGATTTTACTAGGTATTTGATACAGTGTATATCTAATTGCATAATAGAAACTACATACCACATTAGCACGGATGTGTTGGGGTTTTTCTGGATGACTCCACACCGGCAATTCAGCACCCGGCCAACAACTGGACGGAACACCCCCGCTGGCCTTGAGTGCCCTCTAGCTCTAGTGCTCTACTATGTTACAATATTTGGGAATATAACGAACAATGGTTTCAATTATGCCAACATCTTTATGGTCCTAGGCAACATCGGAAAACCGTTATCCCTCGATGAATCAAAGTTGAACAAATGAAGAAGAGACCATAGCGTAAAGAAGAAACAACAATCAAGCATATCCATGGATCATTGGCAAATACCCTCATAACAAGTCATATGGTCAACGAGTCGCCGGTTCATCTATTGGCTGCTTTTTGGCGCATTATCGCGCTGCACTTTGGTTGGGGCGAGTAACATAGTATATAGCAGCAGGATAATCTTGTCAACAAGAGTACAGATCAGTACAAAGATTTATGACTTTAAACAAACATATCATAAAATTATATTTCATGATTAATCCAACAATACATACAGTCAAATTTAGGGTCTTCTTGGTTTGCGACTGTATGTATTTGTGGCAAGCCACGAGTCGGACAAAAAATTGTCATAGATTTGGCAAGCCAAATGTGAGAGTTCAGCAAGTTTTGATAGCAAACCAAATACTAGCTAAAATCATGGCTTGCCAAATCTTTGACTTGGTAAATTTTGGAAGTGAACCAAATCAGGCCCTTAATATGGCTTAACTTTGCATTGTGCTAAATCTGTATTCTTTCTAGCATGAAGGGAATACATGTTATTGGTTGGATCAAAACATAAATTGTTGTTCTTAGGCTATGTTTGATTGTGCTGCCAAAAAGCATAATGCTAACTAAGCGGGTGGAATCTAAATTTACTTTTTCAGAAGCCACTGCTTTCGTGCAGTACAATTTTTGTGGCACTTTGAACCTTACTTTTGGCTTGCTTCTCCAAATAAGTGAAAATAGAGAGATGTTTTATAGTTGTTTCAAGGGAGATATACAGAGAGGGTCTATTTGATAGTTGTTTCGACCAAACAATTTTCAACTTATCATACCTCACAATAGCTTTTTTACAGCTCATGACCCACAACAGATTTCCACAATTCACAGCTGAACCAAACAGAACCAAATATAATTAGTCATGTTTTTTATTTATTTTTTCTTCTACGTTTCATATCTATGTTGGTAATTATGATTTGCTAGTTTGCCTAAAAGGTTGAAAGCTCAGGTGAAATTAAGTATTATCCTTATTGTTCTTGCTTGTAAAACAACGGGTCGCCATATTGAAGAATTACCCCTTTGCTAATTTGCATGAGAATGGGTTACTTCTACCTAAATGGAGCAATCTAGTCATCGGTTATGTCTGTGTTGATTTTCGAGGTCAACGTCAAGAAACTAAACACAAGATTTAATGCAATGTACTACACTCATGCAAGTACAGATTTCGGTTTCACACACATTGCATTTCAAACTTCACCGCACATATGGTTGTAAAGTTCACATTGAGTTCACTAGTTGCTGTGAAAAGCCAATCAAACATCGCATCACCGATAAACATCGAAGCTACGGAGTGCTAATACTAGTTTCAGTCCACTGTCCGTACATGATCGAAGACGATAGGAGACAAGCAGGCAAAGCAAGAGGTTTCAGTTGTCGCGGTCGCAGCAGAAGAGCACCCGGATGACGCGCGCCCGGTGGTCCGGGTGGAGGCTGATGACGAGCCAGATCAAGGCGAGGACGGCCACCCAGATGATGATGTCCAGCGACAGGTGCGTCCTGGACTGCGACACGATGAAGGTGAGCACGAGGCTGGAGTAGGCCACCGCGAAGGACCACAGCACGTGGCGCGAGCCCACGGGCATCCGCACCAGCAGGCTCAGCGTCATCACCATGGAGCTCGCCACCCCGACCCAGCTCGCGCCCCTGAACACCCAGTACCTCGGCCGGTGCAGATCGCGCATGATGGGGTCGCCGGCGCGGTACCGGTGCACCACCCTGCCGCCGTCGCTCACGACCGTCTGGTCGGTCTGCCAGTAGCCGCCGGGCATGCTGAGGCCGAGCAGGAAGTTGAGCGCCGTGATCAGCGTCGCCACCACGATCAGCGTGTTGGGGTCGTTGCCCGCCCAGCCGTCCCTGCTGTCCGGCGCCGCCCCGCCGAGCTGCTGCTGCCGCCGCACAGGCAGGCCCGTGGCGACGAGGCCCGCCTCCATGTTGCTGCCCGGGGTCGGCGGTGCGCTTGGGTACATGGTCGGGTACTGCTGCTGATCCATGGGCTATCGATGGATCGATGGAGGAGCTAACGGCAAATTTGTTGGATGATCTGAAACTAGCTAGGGGATGCGTGCAGTCGAGTGCTGTGGCTATCGATCCTTGTGTCTCGTTGTTGGTTTTCGATGGAGTGATGAAGAGAGCAAATGATCCATGGCACGTATATGTACACGACTCCCTCTATCCCAGCTCCAGGTCAAGTTGTCCAAGTCAATATTTTTGTCCCCTACCTCGTAGCCGCTTTTGCCACTTGCGTATCATATTCCTCTGCACTCAATTGCACGGCACGATCTAGACTAGCAATGGAACACGGTGTGTCGAAATGTTCAACTACTACGCGCCTCAGACAATAATGCCCATGACAATTGTTGGCGAGTATCTGAAGAAAATGTAGTAAATGTTACAGATGCGTGAGAATTCAACGTTCACCATTTCGCGATATAAAAAAGTAATTGTACTGCTGTTACAAATTAAAACAGCCCACCCCGTTACCATAGGCAAAATAATAAGTTTTTACTTAAAAAATAAGCAAAGAAAAAATTCATTACGGTACGGAAGTCGGAACAAGATTAATATAGTTCTTCATTTTAAATGCAAGCAAGCTTACGTCGAAACGAGGCACATAGACAGAGCACAGATTAGATGATGACCGTACCGCTGCTGAGCGTTGAGGAATTGAGATCTTTTTTCTATTTGCGGGGGAGGAATTGAGATTGAACAGCTCTACTCGCAAGGTTTGTGTCGCCTTAGCAACGCGATAAAAATAATCTTGATTAGCTCTAAAGGAACGATGCATAGCCAATGTAATCATGGATTATGGACTGTTTGGTACGTGTGCGATTGACCAAAGGGTGGACTCGGCTGTCCCAGTCCCACACCCTGTGCAGTTTACTATGACTCAAAGCTAGGTCTTCGATGGCTTTATCGCCATGGAATTAAAGCGTTATCAGCAGGTCTCCTTCTCCAAGACTTGAGATCTGAGAGCACGTTTTACCCTCGTCTTACCAACTCCAACTGTCTAGTTAACCAGGGGAACAAAGCATAAATTAGACATATCTGATCATACAGCATGTTGACCACTTGACTCCGTTCCTAACTTAATAACCAGAAAAGAACAAACTAGATTGGACATGAGGTTTCATTTTGTTATTTGTTTCCAAGAAATTGGATTCCTCAAATATGCTGGATTATTACCTTCCTAATAACTATTTATCCTTTATTTTGAAATCGGTAATGCTTCTATCAGGACGTCCGTCCGTCCGGACAGGACATACCCGCCTCACGCCCGCGCCTCGCTCGGTCGCACTGGACCCGCCTCGCGTAGCGTGCGCCCCTGCGCCTCCCGTCTTGCGCCGTACGCCCCTGCACCTCCGTCTCGCACTGTCGCATTGGACCCGCCGCGCGATCACGCCTCGTGTCGCGGATACCCGCCCATGCCTCACACCGTCCTCGCCTCAAGTAGCGTGCTGCTCGCGTCTCGTGCATCGCAACGTGCCCCGCCCGCGCCTCGCACTGCGTCCCCCACGCCCGCGTCAACCTTCATTGGGCGGGAGCAAGTAGATGAGCAAGTGTTGTAACCATATATTTTATGCGTTTCAGATGTATGTTGCATATGTTTCATTTGGATGTTGCAAAAGTTGATCTGGTGTTGAATATGTTGCAATGGCTATACACGTGTATTGCAAGTGTATGTTTCAAATGCTTTAGCCGTTTCAAATGTATGTTGCAAGTGTTTCATCTGGATGTTGCAGTGGCTATACACGTATCATGTTGGGTAAGAAATCACACAAGCATCAAAGTTTGAACACAAAACAAAGTTGTATTCATTTTCATATCGTATTATATATGTCAGAGGGGGTATTTATAGGGACCCCAGTCTTCGTATTTTACATAAAATGACCATTTTACCCCTAACTCAAATAATTACAACCCTTTTTCAACTATAAGGGCGAAGTGGTCTTTTTCCCCTTATGAGCTTTCATTCTTTAACTTTTGGTTACCAATCTTCTTGATGTCTTCGTTTTCTGGACATGGTTGATTTTCGTTCAATCTTTTTCCTTCCTTCAAAATTTTAGGCGAAGCCAAAACCTTGCCTTCGCCTAATCTTGCTTTCTTCTTTTCTTCAGCAAAGACGAAATCTCTTCAGCGAAGACGAATCTTTTGAGCGAAGTCAGATTTCCATCTTCGCTTTGTTTCTTACTCCTGCAAGTAAACTTTGTTATAGAAATCGCAATTTCAACTCCAATATTTCAGGGGTTGAGTTTTCTTGGCGAAGTTAAATCCCCAACAACAGCCCCTCGTGGGCGAAGGCCTACTCCAAAGGTCTAGATCCCGTGAAGTTTGGATTTAAAACGAAGACAGAAAACGCCATCCCGAACTTTGGAGTTAGCCGTTTATAGCCGTTAAACTGTGAAGAGTTGTTTTTTAAATTGCAATGGTCGTTTATGACCGGCGAAAGCTGAACCGTTATGTTTAACCTGAAGCCGCCTATATATACTTCGTCCCCTCCCCCTATTTTTGCCACTTCATCGAAGGTGGGGAGGTGCTGCTTAGATTTTCTTTGAAGCGAAGTCGAATTTTTTAACATAGCCAAACTCTTTTGCGAATACTATTTTTTCAGAAGGTGAAAGTTTGATTAACTAAGGTTAGTTATTTGTTTGTGTATTTCTATTTCCTTTATTATATTAATTATTAGTTTTAATCTTGCTGATATGTTTCTTGTTTTCTAGATGTCTGATCAAGAGAAGAATGCTTCTGCAAATTCTCCAGTTGAATCTAATCAATCTGATTTGGGTGAGGATCTGTCAGATGTTTCTGTGTCTGAGTCAGAGTTGGTGGGTGATGATACCAAGTCTTTGATTTTTGGGAAAACATTGATGGATGAATTTGAGTTGGATTGGATGGTTACTAATAGGATGGTGGAGAGGGACAACTCCTGAACATGAACCTCTTGAATGTGTTGTCTTTCAGGATCAATTTTCTGCTGGTCTTCGCATGCTTTGTCAAGACTTTGTTGAAGAGATTTTGAAGGCATATAATATTGAGATGCATCATTTGACTCCGAATGGAATAGCAAAGATTACTCTTTTTGTTTGGGCAGTAAAGTATCAGGATGCAAACTTAGATATCAGAGCTTTTTGTGCTCTTCATGAGATGCATACTCAATTTAGAAACAAAATGGTTGAAGGAAAAAAATATTGTTAAGTATTTTGGTTGTTGTAGTTTCAAGCCTGCTCGTACTGCTAAACAAATTGCACCAGCTTCTAAGAGCAAGTGGGTTGAAAATTGGTACCGGTACTGGTTTTACCATACAGTTCCGATGGTTGAAGAAAGGGATGAGTCAAGGAAGATTATGAAGCGTTATCCATTAGCTGTGAAGATGGGGAAGAATGTTTTTGATTGTAAGCCCGAATTTCCAGCTACGAAGAATTCAAAAATTTGTGAAAAGGCCTATAAGTTGACTGCTAGTCTGCAGAGTGATGTGATCTTTGTGAGGAGTATATTGCAGCTCGAGTTAGGCCTCTCAGAAAGGGTTGGAGTTTTGTTCGTTTTCATAAAAAGGTTGTGAGGGGGAAATATTATTTGTATCCTGACAAAGAAGCTTTGTGCCCGAAGAAGTAAACAAAAGATGAGGATTTTGTCTCTGTTGTTGAAGTGATGGCAGTTGAGATTCTAGGCAAGTTTTTGACGGAGAAAGATTTGATGGATAAAATTCTAGGAAAAGATTACAAGCGTCTGAATAGGATTTTTGAAATTGCCCAGATCAAACATGATGAAAGATCTGTACCAGCGTATACTCGTGCAGCGAAGTCGAGCGTAGAAAATGTTACAAAGAAGAAAAGAGCTGGTGGTCAACTTGCTAAGAGGACTAGCAAGAAAAAAAGGTTTCAGCTTCTTTTGATTCAAAAAAAATTGTAGAAGATGAAGTTGATTTGGGTCTTGATGTTGACAGTCAGGAGGTTCTTAGTCAGCCATCTCGTGATGATGAGGTGAGAATGATTAGTTTATTTTTTAATTCTAGTGGATTGACTCCAGCAATGTTGACTCCGCTTGGTGACTATTTCTAGAATTTGGGGAGTACTTTTTATTCTGATGAAAATGTTGGTGGAGGTGTCTGTCTTCGCCTCAGAAAAATATTGGCGAAGGCACTTTGCCTTCTTCGTCCCCTATTGTTGATGCTGCTGCTACTGTTACTACTGTTGCCGCTGGGGTGCAGACTGAAGAAAGTGAGATTGTGACTATGGCTTCGCAGGAAACTGTAGAGCCGTCTTCTCAAAGATTTGTTGCTGAAACTCCGCAAGGAACTGCAGGAGATGTTGGTGGTGCTCTTCATGTTGTCTCACCTCCTTGAGTTGTGATGCAAGATTCTGATTGGGGAGGTGGGGTTGTGGAGACTGATGCTCCAAAAGCTTAGGCTCACAAGGTTAAGGGTACTACTACTGTTACCCTTGATTTTGTTGATTCTGATGACGATGTATTTGACGAAGAGGCTGAAAAATCTCAGGCTTCTCGTCTTACTGTGTCCACAATTCATGTGAACACTGGTGAAAAAGTTGTATGTCAACTTGAAAATGGTGTTTCTACGGGTAAGTTTTTTTTTTGTTTTTGTATTGTTTGATTTAAATTTTGAGTTTCTGTTCTTCTTATTTTATAGTTTGTTTTCTTTTTTGTGTAGAGGATTTTCCCCTGATCTTTCATCTCGGAAGGAGATGACTGTTGATATTGGAAAAATAAAGGATATGGCTCAGGAACCTGCTACTCCTGCCGAAGCCTTGGAAACAGTTCCTGGTGGAGTTGATCCTGAGGCGTATAAGAGGTGCATGGAGTACTGCCAAGCTCAAGGCGTGAATTTAGACACTTTTAAATTTGTTGGGATTGGCTTGGACAAACTTCACATTATGCCAAGGAAGTCAGAGCTATAGTTGTCAAAGTATATTGATGATGCCTTCGCAGTTCCTGACGCTGAGGCTCAACTTGCTGAAAAAATCTTCCCTTGAGTTGGCACATGTAAGTGTTACCATTATTTACAAGGTATGTATGTTTTTTTTGTCTGACTTTGTATATTAATTTGTCTTCATAACTTAATATTTTTTGTGGTCTTATATTTTATAGAATGCTCTTTTGCAAATGAGTTTGCGTAAATCTCTTGAAGAAGATACGAAGAATGCAGCACTTTGTGAGAAAAAATTGCTTGAGGAGATTAAATCTTTGAAATCTCAACATGCTGCTAAAGAGAAAGAAAGAGTGGAAACAGTTGAAGCTCTCCATAATATGGAGTCAAGGTGTATTTCTATTAGGGCCAAGCTTGAGACAAAGACTGGGGATTTTGATAATTTGAAAAAAGATCTTGATAAGGTTGTGCGGGAGAAAAATTATTTTGACACGAAGTCTACCGAGAAAGATAAAAAATTTCATGATAAGTGTAATTGCCTGTGAGAACTTTGTAAGAATTGCTATGACAAGTTTGGTGCGAAGCCAGAAGATCCTTGCTAGGATCTTGGGGAGTTTGACCCATTTTTTGCTTGGTTATGCCGAGGATTTGTCAACTGTTATTCATACTAGTGCTGATTTGAGTTGTGTGTATTCAACTCGTGCACTTTTCCATTTGATGAAGGAGGCAAAAGATTCCTTGCATGAGCAGATGCTAGATAAGGATTATAAATTTCCTTCTGTGGAGCAACTGAGTCAGGTTTCTTCTCGGACTCAGTTACTTCCAATATTGGAATCTAGGTGATAGAGAGAATGCTTTTCTCAATGCAAAGAAGAAGATGAAAAAGGTTGGATTGAAATTTCTACTATTCTTTTGTTTATTTGTACTATGTGTTTTTTATTCTAATATTTTGTTTTCTTTTTGCAGCAGCTTGAGAAGGAAATTGTTGCTGGTGAGGAGCAGAAGGAGCAGGACAAGCGTGATGAAGAAAATGCTAGAGATGATGATGTTGGTGATCATCCATTTTAGTTGTCTTCATAGTTAGTTTTTGGATTTTAAGTTGAGGGGTGGGGCTTTAAAAGACCTTTGAAATTTGTAAATATTGAACTGAGCAGGATAAAGTTGATGTTATGCCGTTGTTAATGTGTAAGAACAACTTTTTTGTTGAACCTTCGCTATAGTTGGATTATGCAACCTATGAGGCGAATCCTACGTTTGATAGATTTGTTGAACGTAAGTTGACGTAAGCGTTATGTTATGAAATCTTTGTTTTTTGATGTTGTGATTATTTTACTGATGATGTATGCTGTTTTAGATTTTGAATCTAAAAATCTTATTGCTAAAAATAAAAAACCTTGTTTGCCACGTGTTGTTGACTTCAGCAAATTTTCCTAGGTAATTGTTTATTTTTCCTTTTCCCCCTTTTTTGTAATGATATCTGAACTAGATAAGTTATATTTTGACACTTTTTATTTTCTAGTCATCATGCTCAAGTGCTTCTTCAAGTTTTGTTTCTGAGGATTTTCTTTGCTCAGAAGTGGATCGTGTGTTGGATAAAGTTGTTGAAGACTTGATTAGTGAAGCTGCAACTATTGTAGCTTTAGAAAGTGATTGATTGTGACTTTTGATGTAAATTTTTCTCCATGTGTTGTAATCTGTAATAAATGATTCTTTTGTTCTATAATGAAATTGAAATTTATAAGTGTTCTTTTTATATTGATGTGTAAAGTTTTGCGAAGTTAATGCGTAGACTTCGCTTAGAAGTCATAATTTACCTTAGTAAATTTTAAAAAACGCCGTCCTCTCACTTTTTTGCGAAGGCAACGCATAGACTTCGCTTAGAAGTAATAATTCACCTTAGTGAATTTTGAAAAACCGCCGTCCCCTCACTTTTTTGCGAAGGCAACACGTAAACTTCGTTTAGAAGTTATAATTCACCTTAGTGAATTTTAAAAAAACGTCGTCCCCTCACTTTTTTTTGAAGGCAACGCGTAGACTTCGCTCAGAAGTCATAATTCATCTTGGTGAATTTTGCAAAAACGTCGTCCCCTTAGTTTTTTACGAAGGCAACGCATAGACTTCACTTAGAAGTTATAATTCACCTTAGTAAATCTTGCAAAAACGCCGTCCCCTCACTTTTTGCGAAGGCAACGCGTAGACTTCGCTTAGAAGTCATAATTTACCTTAGTAAATTTTGAAAAAACGCCGTCCCCTCACTTTTTTTCGAAGGTAACGCGTAGACTTCACTCAAAAGTCATAATTCACCATAGTGAATTTTGCAAAAACACCTTCCCCTCACTTTTTTGCGAAGGCAACGCATAGACTTTACTTAGAAATCATAATTCACCTTAGTGAATTTTGCAAAAAGTAAATAGAATAGTTTCTAGATAGGTTAGCATTTTTTTTGCTTGTTTGAAAAATAATGCTACCTATTTTTAATTTTGTCTTAGCTGATACTTGAGTATATTTTATGTATACTCTTCGGCTTTGTGGGTTTTGGTGTACTTCAAGACTTAGGGGAATAGTTTCTCATTTATATTTGATGAGAATTTACAATAGAGACTGCCTTGTCAAAAAACCACTCACCCTGTGAAGGGCTTCCCCTGAGTGGAAAAAGAGTGTAGCTCGTTTACATTTGAATTGAAACTTCAGAATGTAAAAACAACTTGTCTACTTCTAAGCTAGAATTTGAAAAAAATGAAAATCTAAGGATACTATCTTTGTAGAGCTTCAATGTTCTAGGTGTGGTCAATTTCTTCTCCATCCATATTTGTCAGGTGAAATGCTCCCATTTTATTTGTTCTTGTGATGAGGTATGTCCCTTCTCATTTTTGTTGAAACTTTCCAACTATATCTTCATTTCTTTTCCTTTTCAGAACAAAGTCTCTTGGTGATAGTTGTCTTGGCTTTACCTTCTTATTGTACCAATTCTTTGTTTCCTTCTGGTACTTCTCGAGATTCTAAATTGCTTTCATTCTTTCTTCTTCGAGCAAATCTTTGCTTGTTACTTGCTCTTCCTCAATTATTTGAACATTTGTTCTTGGACCTTCAAACTTTATTTCTTCAGGTGACATTGCTTCTTCTTCATACAACAACTTGAATAGTGTAAATTTGTTGACCTTGATACTGTTGTATTATGAGCCCAGACAACTTTTGGTAGTTCATCGACCCATTTTCTCTTAGGAAGCCCCACTAGACACTTCAAAATTCTGGTGCATATGATTCCATTTGCTCTTTCAACTGCACCATTTGACGGTAGGTGTCTGACTGAAGCAAAACATAGTTAGATTCCCATGTTATGACAATAGTTTCTGAAATCTTAACTGTCAAATTGAGTTCCGTTGTCTACTCCGTTGTCTACTGTAATGTGTCTTGGAACTCAAAAGCGGCATATGATATTCTGCCATAAGAATTTCTTTATTGTGAAGGAGGACATATTTGTTACTGGCTTGACTTCAATCCACTTTATGAAATATTCTACTGCGACAACTGTATATTGGAAATTTCCTTGGACTGGAGGCAGCTTGCCTATTATATTAATTCCCCATCTTGCAAGTGGCCAAGTTGGTTCTATTGTTTATAGATTTGTTGCTGGAGCTTTTATCTTGCTAGCAGACTTTTGCCAGTTGTGACAAGATTTTGACTATTTCTTTGCTGTCACTTTGGGCCGAGGGCCAATAAAATCCTTGTTGAAATGCTTTCCCTGCCATAGCTGTTGCGCCTGGATGTGTGCCACAAATTCCTTTATGTATTTCTAATAGCAATTCTTTTCCTTCTTCCGCTGATATGCATTTGAGAAGTGGCTCACAAATTCCTTGCTTGTATAGCTGATTGTTGATGATTTTGTAATTTCTTGTCCAGCAGGGGCGAATTTACAGTATGTTGTTGGGGTCGGCTGACCCTGATGACTTTCGAGAAACTCCAGTACCCTTCGTTTTCTGACCAGCTACGACCCCAGTAAAATTGAAACCTGACCCCGGCAGCCCAGATCACAACTCACAAAAGAAAAGCCCATCAAAAATCACCAACAGGCTAGAAGCCCCGAAGTCTAGCGTGAACAACTACTAGCATCCTTGTAGATCGATCTACGCTACAGACTGATCGCCTACGATGCCCTTTCAGCTACTAGTTCGTTCATCAATCTCTGCCTGTGGCAACGAGGCGGCCGCGCCTCATGGCCACGACCTGACGGCCGGCGCTGCGGGGCATCTGTTCGAGCCTAGAAGCTTGTAGTGAAGGTACGCCAAATTAATCCGTAAACTTGTAACTGTTGGATTAATTTATCCGGTCTTCTGTAATTCCCTTCAAAAATCTGGCCGTGTGCCCTATTGGCTTGTGACTCCTACGAGGTATTGATGTCTAATGTCTTAGATTTGTTTTTGTTTTATTTTAATTCAGAAGCAAACATGTCATAGTAGTTCCGTTCATAGAAAGAGCTTTCTTCTCTTCATTGGCTGTATTGTCAGGTAAGAAAATTAGTGATTTCTAGTCATATAGGTGTCGTGGCTTGCACATTATTCATTATGTGCTTTAGTTTTTAATTGTGTTAACTAATTTTATAGGCAATCAAAGGTCAAAGCACACTACAACGCTTCTAGTTACAGTAATGATATCTTTTAGAGACCATTTATACATGTGGTGTTTTTTGTGTGTGTTCAGGTAATAGTGAAATCCATTGTTGAAGAAATTGGTGGCAATATGTTTAATTTGTTTATTGATAGATGATTTTTGAGGAAGGAAGAGAGACTTACTGTTGTCATCCTTGCGAGTGAGACCTTAGGTTCATGTCTCAAATCTAACATTAATAGTTTGTTTTCTAAGCATGGATTGAGCTAACAAGTTAGAGGCCAAGGTCAGGATGATGTCATAGTTTGCTTTTTGGAATATGGATGACCGTACTTAAAGAGTGGAACTATAAGAGGTAACCACCATTGTAAACATTTTGTTGTCTCCAATTTATGGTATTGCTAATTTTAGTCCTTTACGAATGCTTAATTTTTGCAATTTGTCGTCGTTATTAATATTTATGTATGTTATGCATGGTGTTAGATTACTATACAAATGCTTAATTTTGCAGTGTGTCATCGTTATTTATATTTGTGTTATGCATGGTGTGTTAGATTACTATAAATTTAGGTCATGGTCTTTGCCGACCCCGGCGGTAATTTATCCTAGATTTGCCACTGTTGTCCGGTGTTTCATTTTGACTTTATTAACTTGTCTTCTGGTTCGTAATGCCCACGAAGATATGCCATAATTGGTGCTCTCTAGTCTTAGCTTTGTATTATATGAACTTCTCTTAGAACTTCTTGTTTTACTTCGATGGAGGCATGAGTTAAAATTTGGAAGAAGACATCTTGAGGCAAGCTTCTATTTTGAGCTGCAACTTTTGCTATTTCGTCAGCATCTGAGTTGTCTGTTCTTGAGATATTTTTGACTGTAAAGCCTTTAAAATATTTATCTTGTTCTCTAAAAAATTGTAAGTATTTTGCTAGCTTAGGATCTCTTGCCTTGTAATCTTTCTCGATGTGTCCAGCCACGATTTGTGAATCTATTTTGATTATTAGTCTTTGAATTCCCATTGCTTTTGCTTTTTCAGAGTCCAAGTAAAATGGCTTCGTATTCAACAATATTGTTGGTACATTGAAATTCAAGTCTTGCAGCGTATCTTATTTTGACCCCTGAAGGTGATGTGATTATTGCTGCTGCGCCAGCCCCTGTGAAGCCCCATGCTCCATCACAATATATTATCCAGTCTGGTTGCCTTTTTTCTTCGCTTTGATTTTGAGACGGAGTCCAATCTGCCATGAAGTCTACCAAGACTTGAGATTTTATTGATGTTATTTTTTTGAATTCAATGTAGTGCCGAGATAGTTTTGCTGCCCATTTTCTCAATCTTCCAAATGATCTACAACTTTGCAAAACTTCTTTCTGAGGATAATTTGTTGGTACTTTGATTTTGTGAGCTTGGAAATAGTGTTTTAATTTTCTTGCTGCGGTTAAAACTGCATAAGCTATTTTCTTAATCTCTGAGTAATAAATTTTCGAGCCAGATAAGGCTACTGAAACAAAGTAGACTGGGACTTGTTTTTGTGTGTGTTCATTTTTCTGTTCTTTGACTAAGATTGCACTTACAACACTTTATGTTGCTGAAACATATAGGAGCAATTCAACCCCTAGGGTTGGTGTGGCTAGAGTGTTTTGCTTTAACAAGTATTTTTTCCTTCTTCGAATGCATGTTGCTGCGAAGGTCCCTATGCAAAGTTTGTTTTTGTTCTTTTGAGTGCTTGAAATATTGGAAGGCTTCGCTCTGCTTATTTTGAGATAAATCTGTTTAAGGCAGCAAGTCTTCCTGTCAACTTTTGGATATTCTTTATATTTTTAGGAACTCTCATGTTCAGGATTGCTTGAACTTTGTCTTGGTTTGGGTCAATTTCTTTTGCTGATACAATGCAGCCTAAGAGTTTTCTTTTCTAGACTCCAAAAGTACACTTTTCAGGATTTAACTTTAAGTTTGTTTCCCGGAGATTTGTAAAAGTTTCTTGGTGGTCTTTGATGTGATCTTCTCTTTTCTTGCTTTTGACTACTATGTCATCAACATAGGTGAGTGAATTTTTGCCAATTTGATCACGTAGCACTATTAAAGTCATTCTAACAAATGTTGTGCCAGCATTGTGGAGCCCCTCTGCCATTCTTACAAAACAGTAGGTCCCAAATGGAGTGATAAAACTTGTAAATTCTTCATCTTCTTTTCTCAGCCAAATTTGACGATAGCCAGAAAAATAATCCAAAAAACTTAGCATTTCACTTCCAGATGCTTGATCAACTAATGAATCAATTCTTGGTAGTGGAAAATTGTCTTTTGGGCATGCTTTATTTAGATATGTGAAATCGATGCATATTCGTCATTTTCCATTCTTTTTCCTGACCATGACAATGTGTAACACCCTTGGTGTTACGTCCTAAACAAATTATCAAATCATGTCATGACCATCATGTTTATGTGATCATGTATGTGATAGAATGTGTAGATAACATTTTTGTAACTTAAGATGATCAATAAAAATGTTAAATGAGAAGCCATTCCATAACTCATATGTATCAAGTAGGGTTTAAAACTAATTTTTATTGAACAAAAAACACTATAGACCATATATGTAGCACTTAAACAAAGTTTGGAATATGAACTCTGTAGATAACAATAAAATACTTACTGTAAAAAATAACCTTGCTAGCTAACATTTCTAATAGCCTAAAAACTGAACTTGGGATCAAAGTTCTGCTCAAAGAGTATTTTCAAGTTTATAGACAGCAAGACAATGCCATGTTTGAAAATTTATTTTCTGAAATCGAGTTAAGAAGTGATGTTGTGTTTTAGCTCAAGTTGGTAGGCTGATGAGCCCTTTTGAGCATGGTGAAGGTGGTTTGGTTCCTAAAGCAACCGTTTAGTTGTTAGGGGTGTTTTAAAATGCGTGCACGACACGTTCTCGGGCTGGCTCGCCGAGTGGACGTAGTCACCAAGCTTGGGCGCTTGGCGTCACTGCGCTGGTCGCCCGTGCGCGCACTACCGCGTGTGGCCGGCCGTGGCTACCTTTGGCCTGGCTGTGGCCCCGCCGCTGCTGGCCCCACCGTGCAAAGCTGTTGCTACCACCTGCCCTGCCCCGCGTCGCGACGAAGCCACTGCCGGCACCATCACCCTGTCGTCTCATCCGTGCACTGCTACCCTACCTTGCGTTGCCGCTACCGATGCCACCGCGACGCCGTGCTGCGCTGCTGTTGCTCGCTCTGCCACCACGGGCACGTGGGCTATCCCGGCTGCGCTCGCGCCGTCGCCACGCCTTAATGGTGTTATGGTCGCGCAGGCCGTGCCCCCACTTGCCTCCCCGCGCACGCACGTGGTATGGTCGCGTGTCGCGTAGTGAGTGCGTAGGCACGGTCGTGAGTCCGGCCGACCGCTAGCTACCAAGGTGAGGACGGCCAAAGCTCGAACCCGTCCCTCTTTCCATCTACTATCGCTGTCGGAGCCGTGCCAGCACGTTAGACAGCGAGAGGTCATCTCCAATCAATTCCGCCCATCTACGACCCTGCTAGTGAGTTCTCCAACTGCCCAACCCCGCCTAGCCATGAAGTACGCACTGACAAGCTCCAATTTGGAGCTGTCCCCACCGCCGGGCTGATAAGGCCATGATCGGCAAGTGCCGATGGCAGCCCTTCTACCGCCACCCAAACCAATTCACCAGCACTACTAGCTTCGTCTTACCTCCCTCTCCATCTTGCGCACGCTAGAGGAACCGCTACCGCCTCCCCATCACCGCTGACACGACCGTGCCACCGCGGTGCGCCGCCCCACGGCTCGGCCGCACGTGGCCACCCCTCCTCCGTCATCCTCCACCCCAACCGTCACCTCATCCTAGTCCACGGTAGTCTCCTGATGCTCACTCGCTAGCCAATTAGGTCAGTAGCAGCCCCAACTCACCAGAGCAGGTGTGCCGTCACCATGGATGGCCGCACGTCGCTACAACTCACTCCAGCGCATCCCGCCGCCCCGCGTTGCTACTTGGTATAGGCGATTGGACCTTATTTGAAGGAAGGCCCGACCGACGGGCCAGCACGAGCCTCTGGTGGCCAGCGCGGTCGCGCTGTGTCACCGCACGTCGTGCCGCCGTGCACTGAGTCACTGGGGTGCGTGCGAGTGAATTAGGTAAAGATTGAAGGGTTAAGCGAGAAGGCATGTGAGAGGGGGAAATAGTGTTAGTACTTAGTTGTGATTTGGAAGAAGTTCGAGGCCTCTTTTGCATAAAGCGGCAGCGCGCAGGCGCCTCGCGCGTGGGTCGGCCTTGCGTGGGCCATGGAAGCAGGCCGCTGCGCGTGTGCTGTGTTGCGCGGGCCGCGCAGGAGATTCACTTTTCATTTTCCTAAGGAATTAGAAATAATTTTCTAATTTAATTTCTGAGCTGATCTTTAGTAATTAATATAAAATTATGTATGTGTCCAAAAATTGTGAAACAAATTTTGTTAGGTTCCTAAAATTGTGATCTATCTGTTGGTATATTTAGTTCATATTTATATGTGTTGACACTAGGAGCTATTAAATAGTATGAGAATGCTTAATATTATTAAGTTGATTATTGTAGGAATTTTTGTGGTGAATTGGTGATAGTTTTGATCCTAAAATTTTTATAGCAGTTTCATTATATTATTATGTGTTCGCTGTAATTTTTGTAGCTTTAGAATAGACTAAGCATTAGGGTAGTTAAATGCTATTTGTTTCAATATACATTAGATCACTAGTAGAAATAAAGATATATTCTTAAATTGCCAAGCTAAGGGTTTGTTAGTTCAACCCAACATTTTGCTTGATGAAGATGGTAGTTAAGTTAGTACCTTAGTCATTAAAGCTAGCTTAGTAGCTTAGTATGTGTATTCTTATTTTAAGAGTTGTTGTTGCCTAAATGCTAAGTGTTGCATCATCATCGCATGCATGTAGAGAACGAGTTGGTGGAGATAGAGACCACAGACGATCGTGAGTTTGAGAAGATCATCGAGGAGTATGAGGAGGAGATTCTGGTGTAGGAGGAGGTCCCAGAGCCACCGACGACTGACTCCGCTGACACCGCGCTAGTCCAAGGCAAGCCCCGGTGCATAACCCTTATTTTTTATAATCACTAAATATATATATATATATCTGTGTGTGTGATGTGCATTTACATTACATGAATTTTATGAAAACCACATGCATAGATATATCTGTCCTATGAGTCTTACTAGTGCAGGTTCAAGTAGCTGCTATGCTTAGGTTTTCGGTAGCGTGAGTAATCTGTCGTTACTCACAATAGGTGATTATTATAATTACTCTCATGATAAAAATAATGAAAGGAAAATGGAGACCGGGCAGAGATATGGTATGGGTTATGGTGGGTGTGACAATTTGTGTCCCGTGGCCACAGGGCTTAGCTTGGTTACACTATTTTCCCTGTCCGTGTCGATTGAGAACCGTCTGTTGCTGTGGATGGTAGTTAGGTCACAGACTTATTATCCTTAGCACATACTTGCTTATGGGAGCAGGAAGGCTCGTTACGCTCTTGTCGTGGGTTTCGGCTCTTTCCGGACTGACTGATTGAAGGTGGGGAAAGGTGGAGGTCTAAGCACCATATTGAGACCGGGTCTTAAGTGTGGGGGCTTGGAGTCCAAGTTTGGACGGGGGCCTGGACCCCGTGACAGGAGTGGAATGGGTTGGTGTTGTTTGTGCCTGGGGTATAAACGGGGCATGTGTTTTGGGGTACCCAACTATGATACATTGGTTCACCAATTGCTGTTTCTGTGAGACAGTACGACTTGGCTATGGTCTAGCACCGTAGTAAGAACTGGAATATAAAAGATGATAAAATGGTTCTCATTGCTCAACCCTTGCTTGAAGGTAGTACATGTGCTTACCTAGAATGGTTAGCTAATGAAATAATCATAATTGCTAATTAAACTTGGTCTTAAGGACGTACTTCTAGTAATGCTTTTCGTAAATAAAAAGAAAACAACAAACCCATATTGCCTATCATACCCCTTGGAGTTGGGAAACTATTCCCACTAGTCGGGTAAGTCTTGTGAGTATATTGTGTACTCAGGGTTTATTTTACCCTGTTGCAGGTGCAGCTTGAGGAGTAACTCTTGTGTGGAGGATTCTTCTGGTGGGCACAAACATTTCCTTGTATCGTTTCCGCTAGATGTTTATTTTTATTCTGTTGTTTAATTATCGCACTCTAAACCCTAGTATTGTAATAAATAATTTTCAAGAACTCTTGTTGTATGAAATGGACTAAATATTATAAGCTCGTACTCATTATTGGATTCTGGAGGTGAAACATGGATTGATTCGAGTTCTCCCGTGGGGTGTGCTCGATGGAACTGTCTGATGTAGCTAACTTTCGAGGTTCTTAGTGTCTAGTGGAAGACGAGCGCCTCCGAAAGCATGTTATTTCAGGCGGTTCTACCACACAATGTTTGTTAGCCAAGTTGTGAATTGGACTTCTCTTATAACTTTTGCATCAAGCAATCTTTGGACTTCAGCTTTTGCAGCCTGAACTCTGTCTTCGGCTAGTTTTCTCAGTTTTTGCTTTTTTGGTCTAACTTTTGGATCGATGTCTAGTTTATGCTCAATTATGTATCTGCTGACTCCTAAATCATTGGATGACCAAGCAAATACAGCTTTGTTGCTTTAAAGAAATTCCATAAGTTTGTCTTCTTCTTGAGAAAGTGCAGTACCAATGATGACTTGTTTGTCTAGGACTAATGGATCGAGAGGTACTCTTTTTGTCTCTTCACAAGCTTGAACTTTAGGTTGAGGCTTCGTATTTTCTGTTTCTTCTTTTTCTTCTTCAGCGATTGCGTGAACAATCTTTTGTCCTAGAGTATATTCTTTTTTAATGTTCCTTGCCTCAATTTGGTCTCTGTGGACTGTGATTACTCCATTTATTGCTGGCATTTTCATACATAAATACGAGTAGCTTATGACTGCTTCGAATGCATTTAATGTTCCTCTTTCGAAAAATGTATAGTATGGATAGTACATGTCAACAACATCAAATGCTATTTGCTCTGTTCTTGCATTGCTTACTGTTCCAAAAGAGACTGATAAAACTATTCTCCCAATTGAGTGTATCTTTTTTCCACCGAAGCCATAAAGTGGTTGTTCTGCTCTCCCCAATATTTTGCGATCAATTTTCATGGCATCTATTGTTGATGTGAATATGATATTTGTGGAGCTACCACCGTCGACCAAGATTTTTGAAATTGCCCATCCATCAATATTTGTTTCGATTACCATAGCGTCCATATGTGGGTAATCTTCTAGCTGAAGGTCTTCTTCTAAAAATGTGATTGGTAGATAGGACCATCTTGTTTTCTTATATGGGCCTTCCATTGAAATTGAATTTACTCTTCGGAAGTAGTTTCTTCTTTGACTATTATTTTCATGGTCTATGCTATTTTCTCCTGTGATTGTCAATATTATTCCTTTACTTGGGATGATTGCATTATTGTTCACTACTGAAACTGATGTGGAGTTGTTCTCTTGCTTGGCTTGACTATTTTGTGGGTTGTTGTTTGCAGCCGAAGCTTCAGGTTATGTTGATTGAACGTTGGATTGCTGAGGTTGATTTTGCCTCCACTGATTTTACATGGGATGATACATTGCTAGGGGTTCATAGCTGTATGCGGGTGGTGGCCCTAGAAGTAGCGCTTGGGCATGTCCATAGTGCACTGGATAATAAGTTTGATGAGAACTTTGCTATTCTTGTCTCACATGATTGATAACTTTTGATTGGCTTGGTGCCCTGTTTTTTCTTGGGCTTCTTCAATGCTTTTCTTTACTTTGGGACACATTTTGGATGTATGACCAGCCCCTTTGCCATGAATAATGCAGTACATGTCTTCGGGTTTTAAGGGTGCTCTTCCTCTTTCTCTTCCTCCTCTTTCTCTTGTACCAAAGCCTCCTCTTTCAAATGTTCTTTCATTGAATTAACTTCGCTTGTTGTATTGGTTTTGGTGAGTATAATCACTTTCAGCTGTTGAATTGTTTTCATTGTCGATTTGATTGACTTGGTTATACTGTGTAAATGGTCTTCGCTCGTAGTTGTTTGGTTTTGGAGGGTGGAAGTTGTTGTTGCTTTGCTTGATTTGAGCCCTGAAGTTGTTTTCTTCCTCAATTCTTTTTCTGTAATCATCATCTGACTTACAATATTTTTGAATGACTTCGTAAAGTTCAACAACTGTACTTGGTTTTTCTCGGGCAAGATGGCAAGCGCATTGGCCTACTCGAAGCCCTTTGATTGCGGCTATTATTACCACTTCGTCTGAGATATTTGAAATTTGTGCTTGATTTAGATGAATCTTTTAAAATATTGGCTCAGGTGCTCTTCGATCTGTTGCTTGCAATTAAACAGGTCTATGTCTGTGAGGCCAGCTGGTTGGAATCCTTGGAAGTCAACAAGTAAATTTGCTTTGAGTTGATCCCATGAATGTATGGATTTTGCTTTTAGTGAAGAGTACCATTGTTGGGTTGGTCCCTTAACTGCCATGGCAAGTGATTTTGCCAATATAGTTTCATTACCGCCTTTAGAATTTAGTGCAGCCTCAAAACTCATCAGAAATTGTCTTGGGTCAGATTGTCCATCGAAAGTTGGTATCATGTTGAATTTGTATCCCAAGGGCCATTGGGCTAGTTACAGGTTTATTGACAGAGGAGAGCTTGTATCAATTGATATGAATGACTTTTGGGAATTTTTCTCTTCTGAAACTTTGGTTGCTGAGTTTGGGTCTTCTAAATGTATAACTTCGTGACTTGAGATTTGAAGTTGCTCATTTAGTTCACACAAAGTGGCTTCGGCTTCATCTATTCTTTGTTTGAGAGACTTCTCTCTTGCTCTTAAGTGGCATTCTTCAAGTTCTTTTTGCTTCCTTAGCACTTGTTCTTCTAACTCTTTGAGTATTATTCTTCGGCTTCGCTTGTCTTTGAGGAGTTTTGGTCATGAGGTGCATCTTTTTCAAGACT
Organism: Miscanthus lutarioriparius; assembly: GCA_904845875.1. Taxonomy (NCBI): domain Eukaryota; kingdom Viridiplantae; phylum Streptophyta; class Magnoliopsida; order Poales; family Poaceae; genus Miscanthus; species Miscanthus lutarioriparius. The sequence continues at coordinate 21,823,542 of CAJGYO010000001.1, forward strand.
TGCATCATTGCCTACTTGTGAGTCATCTTCTGTTACCCCAGTGGTAACTTTCTTGTTAGGCCTGCCCATTAGCTTCACGTGGTCGTGGGGGTCTTCGAGCATACACAAAACGGTGGGCGCCAGATGTTGGGTAAGAAATCACACAAGCATCAAAGTTTGAACACAAAACAAAGTTGTATTCATTTTTTGATCGTACTGTACATGTCAGAGGGGGTATTTATATGGGGCCCTAGTCTTCATATTTTACATAAAATGACCATTTTACCTCTAACTCAAATAATTACAACCCTTTTCAACTACAAGGGTGATGTGGTCTTTTTCCCCATCTGAGCCTTCATTCTTTAACTTTTGGTCACCAATCTTCTTGATGTCTTCGTCTTCTGGACTTGGTTGATTTTTGTTTCGTCTTTTTCCTGCCTTCAAAATTTTAGGCGAAGCCAAAACCTTGTCTTCGCCTAATATTGCTTTCTTCTTTTCTCCAGCGAAGACGAAATCTTTTGAGCGAAGTCAGATTTCCATCTTCGCTTTGTTTCTTACTCCTGCAAGTAAACTTTGTTATAGAAATCACAATTTCAACTCTGAAGTTTCAGGGGCTGAGTTTTCTTGGCGAAGTTAAATCCCCAACATATCACTACTAGATTTTGACCCTATTGCCACTTGATGCCATTTGCATCATCACAAATTGTGTTGTAATAGGGGTGTGTTTTGCATTATTTGTCCAAAAAGGTGGCAATAGAGGGACTGTGTTGCCACAAAAATAGTGCATTGCAATTTTTACGTTCGGCGTTGCAAGAGGTGAGACCTATAGCAACCCTTTTTTAAAAAGTGTTGCTATAGGTTCAAAATATTGCCATGATGACATTGTGTTGCATTAGTACTGATTGGTGCTGCAACTATCTGGTGCTCTTGCAACCATATAGAACAATGTTGCTATTGCTTAAAATTATTGCCACAGTGTTGTTGGGTTGTAATATTTCTCACGACCATTGCAATAGGTAGACCATGTATTGTAACTAAATTTTCAAGATGATGCAATAGTTTGTTGCTATTGCCACAGTTTTGTTTTGTTGTAATATTTATGACGACCATTGCAATAGGTAGCTGTTTATTGTAACTAAATATCTAAAATAATGCAATAGCATGTTGCTATTGCCACACTTTTTGTTGTTGCCATAGAATAGATATGTCGTTGCAAGTATTCTATTGCAAGACTTTTATTTCGTCAAACCAGCATAAACGTGCGCCAACCCCTTGATATCGTATGTGATCGCGTAGATCCAACATTTACGTCTGGTGCCCTACACAACAAACACCGGTGCCCTTGATCATCAGGACATTGCCGCCAACCCACGTCATCCACCTCCTTCAACCGACGTTTAGTGAAGCCATGGCCCCAGCCCACCCATGATATGCCCATGATCTTGGTCATGCCCCCTCGCGTACTAATAAAGTTGTTCTGATGTCTTAAACTCTCACATCCAGCCTTGTGTAATTCTAATTCAATTTGGTTATGATTGTTAGGAAATTCTGAATTATGTATTTGTTGGGTGTGATTATCATGAAGTTCTGTGGACAACATAGTTTCTTTCACTTTGATTTATAATCTTTGGAAGCAATCCCAAGTAATATAATATTTAAAAGCAATCTCCAACTTGGCCAAGTTCATGTTAGGACCCAATTTAGCTCAGCCCACAAATATTTAATAGGAGATTGCCCGTGAGTTGCAATAGGACAAAAAATACACAAGATGTTTAGTAGCCAAACTAAAATCAATATCATGATAATTAATTTGCATGTGTTGTACCATATCAATGACAAAAATGTAATTGATGATGAACTAACACATGATTAAGTGATTAACCAAGTGTTACAAGGTTAAAATATTATCACAAACCAACATATCACAGACACCTTAACCCGAAATCAACACATCAAGGCCAACCTATCACTCATGATTGTGAAGATCAACAAGACTTTTTTTTGCCAACCTACTTCAAATCTACATAGTAAATATACTAGTTCATATATGTACCAGCCACATTTTTTATTCCTAGCCTGCAGAATGTCCTTAGGAAATAGGAATGGACCCTCCCACCTCCTGCAGGGCAAGCACTCCATGGCTCTAAAAACGTATCAGTCTGAAAATCAAGTTAAATCTATATTGCAAACTGAAAAACAAAGAAAGAAAAAACACATTAGTATTTTATAGTGCAGTCTGAACATCACACTACTTTGAGATTGAACATAGCTTGCATAACACCACCCCGGTGTATCTTATACAGGACAATTCATGTAGAGAAGCAAAAAAAAAAAAAAACTGAAAAACATGTGTGAAGCACTACTCAGACACAAGCTGTATCAAACGTGTGAAGAACTGTTAGAGTATGGCAGGGGCCTATTGGGCCTAGGCTGGATGTATAGCCCATTAGTGTTAGGATTAATTAGAGATAAGGGTCGCTTGCTTAGGAGTCAAGTAAACCTCTCTATATAAGGAGAGGAGATGTATTAATCTAATCAAGCAAGAATTAAGAAGGAAAACCCTTCCCTCTTGCCCGGCCGTGGGCAAACGCCCCGCGGCCGGCTCTCTCTCTCACCCTCGCAGCCCTAGCCGTGAACAGTACCTGCGGTACTGTAGCGCTGCGGGTACCGTAGCACGTCAGCCGCCGTCGCTTCCCTCGCCTCTCCCTCTCAATCCTCCAGCCACATAACAACCTGGTATCAGAGATCTCTGGTTCGATCATGTGGTTCGATCATGTCACCACCGTGCCCCCGCTGCAGATGGCCGCGGGTGCATCGTCCTCCGCCGTGGGCGTCATGGCGAACGAGCAGTTGACGGCGGCTGTCCTTGACCTCGGCAAGATGGTGGCCGGGATTCATGGGTTCCTGCTGGGGCCACAGGCGAACCCGCCGCCGACGTCCCAGCAACAGCTGCTGCCACCGCTTCCGGCTTGGATCGCCGGTTTGTCGAAACCCATCTACACGCCGCCCTCGCTGGACAGCAAGGGCGCGGCGCCCTCGACCTTCGCACAGGACCCGTCGCCAGTTGCGCTTAGCTGCGCGGAGGACCTCGATCTCGTCCACTGCGCCGGGGATCTCGGGCATGCGATTTCCCCCACGGGCGGCGGGCATGCTATTTTCCCTACGGGCGGCGGTTGGGGAGGCGCTCCCCTCGTCGTTCTCCGTCGAAAGCCATCCGCTCTTCTTTGTGTGGTGCAGACCAGCATCCGTCCGGCGGGGAGAAGGCATGGTGTCACCGGCGAGAGCGCACTGCCTAGCACCGCCGCTTTCCGCCACCGACCACCGCGAGGGTGCCTTCGCTAGCCGTTGTTGCGACTACTTCTAGGTGGCCATATACATGCACCCCTTTCGTCAAGATGGTGTCCATGGGATCCAGGTGGTTGTCTACGTGCAGCTTATGCGTCGGGCTGGTGTCCGCCATCAATTGAAGAGGCTGCAAAAATAAAGAGTTCACATCTATTTTCGGTTGATAATAATAAAATAAGCCGAGATATAAAAGGCTTGTTTTTAAGTGATAGATTTGTGTCGAGACATCGTTATAAGTTGGTTAGGTTGCAGCTCGAGGACGAGCTGCATGTCCAGGTGGGGTGTAGTGTTAGAGTATGGCAGGGGCCTATTGGGCCTGGGCTGGATGTATAGCCCATTAGTGTTAGGGCTAATTAGAGATAAGGGTCGCTTACTTAGGAGTCAAGTAAACCTCTCTATATAAGGAGAGGAGATGTATCAATCTAATCAAGCAAGAGATTAGAAAGAAATCCCTTCTCTCTTGCCGGCCGTGGGCGAAGCCCCACGGCCGGCCTCCCCCAGCGCCCTTGCAGCTCTAGCCACCACCACGCGAACAGTACCCACGGGTACTGTAGCACGCACATCGCCGCCACTTCCCTCAACTCGCTCCTCTCGTTCCCAACAACCCCAACGCCATCCATAACAAGAACATTATGCATCTCAGACAAGACCTGAATCTACAGGATGGAGTAGCTATTTTTTATGTTAAAAATGGCACTAGAATCCTAGTGTCATGAAATGCTGCAGCTCTATCCTTTGTAGAATGCATGATGTGCTGATGAATCATCAGCAAATTTCATATGGTCTGAGAAAACAGTCATATGAATGATATAGCATTATGTTTGTATATTACAGATAGACAGTCATATAAATGATATGGAGTCCATTTTGGTGTCAGATTTCTCACTAAGCTTCCTCCATGGTATGCACATAATGTAACTTATGCTATTTTGATCATTCAGACTACTATCACATTTTCTGTTTGCAGTGTTTCCTATCCTTTCTGCGATGATTTATCAATATCCCTTGAATCCTCAAATGGTAGTTGGGGCAGTATCCTCTTTGTATAGAAGATTTGCCATGTACAGAACCTCGGCATTTGTGCTGCCTTTTTTTTCAGAGATAAGAGAAGAAGGATGAGGAATTTCTTCGTCCCCGCTCATGGATTGGGAAATCTCTGACTGACGAGCAGCAGAATTTCTTGAGGCCGCTGGTTGCAGCAAGGTACCGGCCTTCATGGGATTGTGAGAATCTCACCGTCGTTTTTCATGGCTAAGTGAGCTATAAACCTGAACAAAACAAGGAGAGTTGTTATTTTTCGTGGCTAAGATACTATAAACCTGAACAAAACATGAAGAGCTGTCATGTTTTATGGTTAAAACAATGATACTTGAATCCATAGTCATTCTAGCTGCCCAAACTAAATAATAATCAAGTTGCCACTCAGTTTAAATTTTAGAAAGTTACCTTTTTATATTTGTGGCTGGTGCCCCTCCTTCCAAAACTCTGAAAGATAAAATTTGTCATGTATGTGACACTTGAATGATGTTCCAAGATTTAAAGATCAAGTAGAGATCTTAACCGATTGAGTAACCAGCCACAATAAAAGTTGTCTAGCTTGATATCACGATGAAGAAACACCCTTGTGCGCATGTACTCTACCCTGGCTATCGGTATGAAAATAACATGAAGGCATTAACTTGGAGAAAATCCACCAAATAAAAATTAAAAGATTTGAGAATTTGCCCATCAATTTTACAGGTATGTTGCCATACAGGTAACAAAAGATATTAAAAAAAACAAAAATGATATGACCCGAAAGAGAAACTAACCATCTGATCAGCTGCAATCAATAGGGACGAGGTGTCGGGGATGCTGGATGGAGGGCATCTTGATGAGAATCTATGACGACAAGAGTTATAGTCAATTAATTAACCAAATAACTGACTGAATTTTAAATTGGTCAAGACATTCAATTTTCAAGTCATTAGCCAAGCTCAAGAACATTACAGCAAAGTTGTTGGCATCAAAGTTCTACCAAAGTTTGCAAACTCAGGAAAAGAGAATCAGGTCAGGTAGTTGCGAATATTTACCTCTGACGTGCCAATACTTGGGATAAAAGAAATCGATGGATCTGGCTTTGTCAAGGTAGATGTTTGAGTCATGCCATGCCTCAAGCTTTGTGTATATTGACGCCAAATCTAACCATGCGTCCATCTCTAACATATGTAGGAATTTAACCTATCAAGGCCGAGTAGATAATGAGGGAAGAAGAACAATGATATTTTCATTGGAGTCTAATAAAGAAGAGAAGGGGCTGTACCTCACTACAAGTGGTTGATTTCCAGACTTCCTTCTTTGCTTGAATATCAGTTTCACCAAAATCTAGCATTAGAAACCAAGAACTCAAACTACTGACCTTGGAGGACGCATGTGGAACTCTCTTCCAACTTCCCACCAGCAAGACGCCTACTGCAGCAACTCTCTGCAATGCATAGTGAAAGATAAACTTATTGCAGACATTGCATTACAGTACCAAACTAGTAAAGAAATCAAAACCTTTTCTAATCCTAAACATCTTAAAAATAGAATCACCAAACGCCTTTCCTGCATTTCCTCAAACACCTGGTCGGCATTGCATCAGCCAGTAGCAATGATCGCAACAGGCCCCTGCCGAGATGCGAGCATGGGGAGGGACGAACGCTGCGCATTGTTAGTTGATCTCCACCAATAGGCCCAACGGCCTATTGGGCCCTTGCCTCTGCGCCCTGATCGGGGGTGCCCAACCCTAACTGGTTGGTGGGCCCCTGTCGCACATCACATACAAATAGAGAAGGTGGGGATAAGAGCTCGTTGAACGAGGTTGACCAGAGCCGCCACACCCACCAAAAGAAAACCCTAATCCGATCTAAAGGCTGTGCTGCCAGCGACGGGATGAGCCCATGGACTCCGCCGTCGCCCCTGCAGGATCACTACCGTACCACTACGGTTCACCACAGCGCCACTGGGTCTACACCGGGCCACTGGTGATCGTCTTCACGGCGATGGACGCCTACTACACCGACGGCATCGGCGTCTACCCGCTGAGGTGCATCCACGGAGAAGACGAGGATGCTTACCCGATTCTACGGTCACAGAAAGGTACACATCGATCCTAACAATGATACTAGAGCTAGGTTGCCTCTGTGTGACTCTAACCCTAATTGGGTAAAAGAAACGAAAAAGGGACCGGGGGTGGCGGAGGTCACTGGAACCCCGGTCACCACCGCCACCGCGCGGGAAAAGTGCCGCACTGACACGGCAAGAAAGAACAGATCCGTGTTCGGATCAGAGAAGAAGTAAAGAAAGGGGAAAAGGATCTCAAGAACCTAAACCTCGCCGTGCGTCGGGATGGCCCTTCGCCGGCGTGGGAGAAGAAGGGCTGAGCCGGAGGCGGGATGTTCGCCGGGCTCGGCCAAGAGGGCGCCGTGGCCAGGCCGCTCGACAGCGGCCTGCTCACCCGTCGGGGAGCACGCGCGCCGGCGAGGGGGCCGGCGACGGCGCCATGCCTCGCTCCACCGTCCGCTCGCTCGCCGTCTCGCTCTCGGTGGCTGCTATCCTTGCGCTGAGAAAGAATGGCGCGAGAGAAAGAAAGAGAGAGCGAAGAGAGAGAGAGCAGAGGATCAAATGACCTAGGGTTTTCGGGACTCACAACCGCAGCGGGTTTTTGACCTCCCGAAACGCGCGGGCGAGCTGTCGATCAGATCAAACGGCTACAAATGATCGGGCCGACTCGCAGCCCAGGCGGGAGCGCGCGGCAGCGCACTTTGCCGGCCCAGGCCCAGGTTGCGGCCTGGGTGCGGCCTGCACGCGCGATGAGCTGGGCCGAGCTGACTTTTGCCGTTTTGGGCCGCCGAGAGTAAAGAATGAGCCCGTTTCACATTTTTCTTTTTCCTAGAAAATTGAAAATGTAAATTGGCTCAAAAGAAAAATAGAAAAAGTAATTTTCCCCTGTGGGTAAAATTCAAGAAATTGAGCATACGTTTTCCGCTGCTAAAGAAAAAGTATATTCTCTAGTGATTTTGAACCGACATGATATTTAACTGGAGAAAAGAAAAGTTTTTCCAGTAAATGTTTATTTTCTGGAAATTGATTAATGGATTAAAGGAAATAGAAAATACAATTTTCCCTGTGAGTAAAATTCAAGAAAAGGAGAAGTTTTTCCATAGCTAGAGAAATTGTTTATTCTCCAGTTAATTTGTACCAACGTGGTATTTAATTGGAGAAAAAGAGATTTTTTTCCACTGCTAAAGAAAATGTTGATTCTCTAGTTATTTTGAATCAATATGGTATTTAATTAGAGAAAAAGAGTTTAGATATGATTATGATGTTGTTGTTTTCTGACCAACGTTGTTAATAACAATATTGTAATGTTAATAATTTATTCATTAATTCTACTTCTGCCCAACGGTGATATAGAATTAGTGTATAAGAACAGATGCTAATTTTAATGATTTATGCATTAATTCTACTTCTGTCCAACGATGATGTAGAATTAGTGTGTAAGAACGGTTGTGAAAGTTAAAGATTTATGTATTAATTCTATTTCTGCCCAACGGTGATGTAGAATTAGTGTATAAGAATAATTGTATGTTTTGATTTTGACCAACGTTGGAATCAAGGCATGCAAATGGTGTTATTTTTATGTTAAGAAAAGTTTTGACCTGGTTTTCATCTTATCTAAGGTGGACTGGGTACTCACCTCACCGTGTTCCACTGAGATTGTGGCACCGGTGAGGGAGACAAAAGAGAATGATGCCACTTGGACAACTAAAGAAAGGGATTTTGAATCCCAAAAGATATCCTATGGCTTTTGAGCATAGGAAGTGGGTCACTGCAAACAAAAAATGTTTGGCGGTGATAAAGAACATGATTGAACCTGCAATTGTGGGCTCAATCCTAGAATATGACACGGTCACCGAATACCTCGATAGAATAAAGAGTCAGTTCACTGGTTCTTCAAAGACATATGCCACCTAGCTGATAAAGCAGCTGGTCACAGAGTGTTAATCTTGAAAAGGTGGCATAAGAGAGCTCACGATGCGTTGTCGAAATTATGGCACTATCGTTCAGGCCATATTTTGAGGGGGAGAATAGAAAGACTAGTTAAGAATAATATTCTTCCTCCATTAGAGCTCTCAGATTTAGAACAATGCAGAGAATACATAAGAGGAAAGTATGTAAAGAAGATTAAGAAAGATGATAAAAGAAGCGCAGGAATTTTACAGATTATTCACATAGACATCTGTGATCAGCTTTCCTGTAAAGAGTGTGGATGGTTATGATTCGTTCATAACATTCACAGATGATTACTCCCATTATGGCTATATTTATCCAATCAAAGAAAGAAAAGATGTATTGGATAAATTTAAGATATTAAAGATTAAGATAGTCAGATCTGACCGTGGGGGAGTACTACGGTTGGAATACCCTAAAAGAATGGCATAGTAGCACAGTATTCTACACCGGGCGAACCTCAGCAGAATAGAGTAGCTAAAAGAATCAATCACACCCTGATGAATATGGTGGGCAGTATGATAAGTTACTCCACCTTACATTCATATTCTCAATAAAGTATCAAGAAAGTCGGTGCCCAAAACACCATATGAGTTGTGAACAGAAAGAGTACCCTCACTAAACACTTGAGTGTGTGGGGGAGCCCTGCTGAGGCTAAAGTATTTAACCCAAACATTGGAAAACTAGATCCCAAAATAGTAAGTTGCCATTTCATTGGCTACAAAGAAAAGTCAAAAGGTTTTCGTTTCTACTGTCCAGAGTGACATACAAACTTTGTGGAAACGAGACACGCTGTTTTTCTAGAGGATGAAAAGATGAGGGGAGCATGGTAGCTCGAGAAATTGACCTTGAAGTGAAGCGGGTGTATACACCCACTCCAATGATTCATGAGCCAATTTTCTCACTACATGCTGTCGCTGCACCGACAGTGCAAGATACTATAGTGTCAGCACCTGTTGTTATTCCACCTGTGGCAACAATGAATGACGATGAGAAACCTGTTCTTTAGGATTCTATAGAACCTATTACCACACATGAGGGGGAGCAACAACAGCCTCAAACAGAAGATGTGCCAAAAGTGAAGGCCCCTAGAAGGTCTTAAAGAGTTAGAAAATCAGCTATTCCTACTGATTATGAAGTGTACAACACTGAGGAATTTCAAATGGAGGATGATCCCACCTCATTTGAAGAAGCCATGAGAAGTGATCATTCATCAAAATGGCTTGAGGCCATGGAAGATGAAATGAAATCAATGAATGCCAATAAAGTTTGGGACTTATAAATAATTCCTAAAGGAGCCAAAACAGTAGGCTGTAAATGGATCTACAGAACAAAACTTGGCTCTCAAGGGAATATAGAGAAATATAAAGCGCGACTTGTGACAAAAGGCTATATGCAAAGAGAATGGATTGATTATAATGAAACCTTTTCTCCAGTCTCATGTAAAGTTTCCTTCAGAATCATAATGGCATTAGTGGCACATTACGATTGAGAATTACATCAGATGGATGTAAAGACGGCATTTCTCAACGGAGACTTGGAGGAAAATGTTTACATGGCACAACCGAAAGGTTTTGTCATGGAAGGAAAAGAACGAATGTGATGCCACCTAAAGAAATCCATTTATGGATTAAAACAAGCTTCAAGACAGTGGTACTTGAAGTTTGATCAGACAATAAAGAATTTTGGGTTTTAAAGAGAATGTAGAGGATAATTGTGTCTATACAAAGTAAAGAGAATGTAGAGGACAATTATGTCAATACAAAGTTTAAGAATGGGAAGTTTATCTTCCTTGTCCTGTATGTAGATGATATCTTACTTGCTAGTAGTGATGTCAGTCTACTACTGGAGACAAAGAAATTTGATATGAAAGATCTTGGCGAAGCCTCATTCGTTCTAGGGATCGAGATTCACCGAGATAGAAGAAAAAGGGTATAAGGACTGTCACAAAAGGCATACATGGAAAAGATCTTAAAGAAATTCAGTATGCACAAATATAGTCCCTCACCTGCACCTATAGTCAAGGGCGACAGATATGGGGATTTTTAATGCCCCAGGAACCAATATGAGCTCAATCGATAAAGTGAAAGTGGTTCCATATGCTTCAGCTGTCGGAAGCTTACAACATGCTCAAGTATGTACGCGCCCTGACTTGGCATTTGTTATCGGGTTTTACTTGGCAGATTCTAGAGCAATTCTGGAATAGAACACTGAAATTAGTAAAGAAAGTCTTGCATTATTTGCAAGGAACGAAAGGCCTCATGATGACATATAGAAGATCTAATTCACTCCACATGGTGGGATATTCAGATTCTGATTATGCGAGAGTGAATGCATATCCAGACGTGGATTTTCTATCATCTCGCAAAGGGGAGCTATTTCATGGAAAAGCTCAATACGAACCGTCAGTACATCGTCCACAATGTATGACAGGTTGTAGCGTGTTATGAGGCAACGGGTAGGTGAACTGGCTAAAGAAGTTCATACCCGGTTTGAAGGTGGTTGACGACATCTATAGACCACTAAAGTTATACTGCGATTATAATCTGGCAGTAAAGGATGCTCACAACATAAGTCAAGTGGTGCTGCCAAACACATTGACATAGAGTATTATGTTATGAAAGATAAAGTCCGGGATCAAGTCATAAGTCTTGAGCATATAAGAGCAGAAAGGATGCTCGTGGATCCGCTTACAAAAGGCTTACCACCCAACATGTTCAGAGAACATGGTGTTCAGAAAACATGTAGCTAGCATAGGTTTAAGGGAAAGCCTAAAATTCTTGGACAAAAGAAGGCTCAAAGATAAGTATCTATTTTAGAACAGAGTAGCTGTGTTGTAGCTATTAAGTCTATCGGCAATGGATCGTGACGATGAGACATGCTCTATGCACTAATCTGTAATGGAATGAACAAAAGTAAATGATATGAAATTGAAAGATGGAATGAGATCAAGGGGGAGAATGTTAGTTGATCGGCCTATTGGGCCCTTGCCTTTGCGCCCTGATCGGGGGCGCCCAACCCTAACTGGTTGGTGGGCCCCTGTCGCACATCACATACAAATAGAGAAGGTGGGGATCGGAGCTTGTTGAACGAGGTTGATTGGAGCCACCACACCCACCAAAAGAAAACCCTAATCCGATCTAAAGGCCGTGCTGCCAGCGACGGGATGAGCCCACGGACTCCGCCGTCGCCCCTGCAGGATCACTACCGTACCACTATGGTTCACCACAGCGCCACTGGGTCTACACCGGGCCACTGGTGATCGTCTTCATAGTGATGGACGCCTACTACACCGACGGCATCGACGTCTACCCGCTGAGGTGCATCCATGGAGAAGACGAGGATGCTTACCCGATCCTACGGTCACAGAAAGCTACACATCGATCCTAACACGCATACCTCGATTGACGATGATGTCCACACGAAGTTCATGGTGGTGCCCGGACGTGCTACCGCGTCCCCATGTCACGACGGTCATATGCGATGGAACCACAATGGCCACGCTGGAGCAGCTTCTTCCCCGATGGATCAAGGTGCCCCTCCATGGATCGGTGCTTCAACCCCCTCCACGGCAGCACAGACCACAGAGTGCGTGGGCTCTGAGATACCCAATATGCCCTGGCGTTCGTCCTCGTCCTGTGATGGTGTGGAGGTGATGGGGGTGACAGCCGGCATTGGATTGTTGTGGCCTGGGGCGGCCGGCAGCTATACGGCGCCTATGCCCTAGAGCTCCAGGCGGCTAGGGGGAGGTGTCCTAATGTGGGGAAGCAGCCAGTGGCTTGGAGGCAGGAGTTGCTGTGGTGGCGAGGAGGACGGCGGCGGCGGCCAACAGCCGGAGAACGGCGATGTTCGCTCGTGAGGAACCTGCGACGACGTGAGCGGATTTTTTTTGAGTTGAACGTGGAGGCGGCTGAGGAAAGTGAGGAGGGGATTTGGGGGAGAAAGGATAAGTCGCGTGTGCGAAATTGTGCGTTGAGCACGTGCGGGAGGGGAAGCAATCGACGCGCCTGAAAAATGAGCGCGCACCGTGCTGCATGGCAGGAGGGGAAAAATCAGCGCCGCTAAAAATCGGCGCCTGAAAAATGTCATGAAGCTAATATATGCAGTTAGCATAGCAAAATCTGCATGTGGGCTCCACATGTTGGTCGGAGATCACATTCCAACATGTGGATCCCTAAACTTGGCCAACGTTGTCATCTTGGTCCACGAACTTCCATAGTGGTCAGAGTCGGTCCCTAAACTTGGACAGTGGTGTCGTTCTGAACCGTAAACTTCGTTTTGAGTCACATCTGAGTCCAAGCTAAGCCTAATCCCACTCTATTTGCCGGTCCCTAAACTTGATGCAGTGTCATCACGGTCCACGAACTGATATATAGGCCCCCATGTGTCAAACAACAACAAAATTATTTCAAATATTTTTAAACAACTTCAATATTTTGGCAATAAGGTACCATTTAGGAATTAAACATTGTCTAGCTAAACAAAATTATGATTCTTTTAAAATGAATAATGATGAGCTTGTTCATGATATGTATTCTCGTTTGAATCTAATTATCAATGAGCACCATTCAATAGGATTAACAAAGCTAGATGATGCGGACATCGTGAGAAAGATCATCTCTGTGCTACCACAAAAGAAATATGCAAGCATTATCACCATCCTTCACAACATGGAGGACTTGAGCACCATGACCCCGGCCATAGTCATCGGGAAGATAGTGGCATTTGAAATGTCACGCAAGATGGGTCAAGAAGAAGCCTCTTCATCAAGCAAAGGCAAAGCTCTCGCATGTAGTGAGAAAAAGAAGATGAAGGATAAGCAAATTAAGACAAGCTTAAGCTCAAGCTCCTCAAGTGAAGATGAAGAAGAAGAAGATATTAATGATGATAAAAAAACTCTACCGGGGGGTTAAGACTGCCCCCCGCAGCATTACAAATAAGAAGAAGGACCTTCTCACCCGGCTGAGAAAACCCCTAAACCCCCGCCCCCACCCTTACACGGTGGCTTTCCGTCGTCCAAGTGAGAATTGGGCCGGTGCCCCCCAGTGCTTTGGTTATGGGGACTGACGAGGGGATTTTTTTTAACCTCAGCCTAAAATTCACTCCCACGGGGAGTCGAACCCAGGACCTGAGGAGTGCCGCTGGGTCACCTAACCATTTGAGCTAGGCGTCCTTTGGCGATGATGATGATGATGTTAATTAAGATTCAAGTGGTGATGATCAATCTTCCTCCTCCACCTCCGACCTTGATGAAGAATCAATCAAATTTATCAACAAGGTGGAGAAGATGATCCAAATGCTCAATGTCAAGGGTGTGCCCATCCAAATTCAAGATTTCATCTTCACCAATCAAAGAAATGAGTAAATAAAGAAAGGATGCTATGGATGCGGTGAGTTGGGGCACTTTGTGGAAGTTTGTCTAAATAAGCCCACACCCAAGACAAAGAAGAAGGCGTGCAAGGACAAAGCCCTCATATCAATAAGGTCATTTGATGATTCTTCAAGTGAAGAAGAAAACCATCACAAGAGGCGAGGGCACAAGCACTCATCATCAAGCACCTCACGTGTGTGCCTTATGGCACGAGGTAACAAAAGGCCTATCCCTAGTGATAGTGACAATGATAGTGATGATGAGCTACCTTTTTTGTTGAAATTGTGTAAGAAAATCTTAACTTTGCTAAAGTTTGCACTAGTCAACAAAAGAAGCTTGAAAAATAAAAAAAAACTAGATAGCTCACAACAAGCTTATGCTACTTTGCTTGAACAATATGAAACTTTTGCCAATCTTAATATGGAGCTATCTACTAAAATTGAGCAACTTGAGACTAGTGCAAACACAAATAATTGCACAATCAATGATGAGCAACTTATAAAGAAAAATGAAAAATTAAAGAAAAAGTTAGCTATCTCACAAGATGCTTATAAAAGTTTGCTTGCTAAAATGAAAACTATGTGCAAACATTGTGATGAGCTAACTAATAAAGTTGCTAATCTTGAAGCTGTCGGTACTACCCCCACCGAGACACCACAAAAGGAAGGTTCTATTTTTGACATGTCTAAAAAGGATGCCTCTACTTCTTGTAATGATTTATGTTTAGACTCACCCTTGTATAACCAAGTTTGTGTTGAGAAAATTATTGTAGAAACATGCAGACAAGAGGTCGCAAAGGAGAATAAGCAACTCAAGCAAGAAGTGGCTCGCCTCACCAAGGACTTGACTCAAGTGAAAGGCAAGACGGAGCAAACCCAACTTCATCAAGATAACACCGTCAAGGGAGTAAAGAAGCTTGATGAAGGACAAACCATGGTTTGCTACGTATGCCACAAAGAAGGCCACAAATCCTATAAGTGCAAGGTGAAGAATGGGGGAGGAGCTAATAAGAAAGAGAAAAACAAAAAAAAAACAAGCAAGCCCTCCAACACCTACACCAAAAAGGTGGACAAAAAGACCTCCACACCTTATCTCTCTTAAAGAAGAAAAATGACAAGGTGGTGGCCATCAAGGTGAACAAGCAAGCCAACAATAGGGTCAAACGTTTTTGGGTGCCAAAGCAGATCATTTCCAACATAAAGAGCACAAAGAAGGTTTGGATCCCGAAAGGGAAGTGAGAAGTTCGGTGGACATCGGGGAATTTGGAGACTTGGCAAAGTATGGGTGCATTTCATGGGGTGCATCACATTGGATCATGTCAATTGCCAAGTGGGTTAGTAAATACTATGGATCCAAATTCCTCTTCCCATGTTAGGTAACTAGATTTAATTTCTTGCAATCTCAATTAGCATCTAGTTTCTTTTCATGCCTAGGTTTGTATTTGCATGCTTAAATATTTTATCTTTCATACACTAGGTATATCTTATAGTAGGCTTGCTCGGTTTTATTCATAACCCTTGGAGCAAATCTACATAGTTTAAATTGTTTAGAAACACGGCACATAGCTTGTTTTATAATTGTTTATCTAATATGTGCCAAAGTCTAAATTATAGATAATTTCTCCTGAATATCATCTTCGAAAATGATTCTCACATTCATGTGATGTTATCTTTCAAGTGGTATTTTTATTCTAAAATCAATGTGCATGTCTCCTACAGGTATTCTATACTTGTGTGCACAAATTTAGGGAGATGTTACTCTACAAGTTGGATGCTTTGAGACTAAACCTTTTCAAGCTTATCATGTGTATAGTAGTCTCAATGCAAGAAAAATGAAGTCCCTGGAGTTAAGCATCATACTTCAAATATCCACCATCTATTGCGAGTGGTATAAATCAAATTAGTTTCCATATGTGATATTTCTAAACCGATATCATCATGTTGATTTCACTTTGGTATTTGTATGTTTTCTCCATACATTATATAGATTAAACTCTCTTGAGCATTAATTTACCAATTATGCATAAACTATATTTTTCATCATATGTATGCATATATTTAGGGAGAGCTTAATCTATGTAATGTGAGAGTCAAATTTTGTGACCTATTCCACTACACATATAAAGGATCACAAAGTTTGACCCTCCCTTGTGCTACTAATGTCTTCCTTTTCGATGTTTGATTCCAAAGGAGAAGAATTTGTAGGACCAAAAACAAGCCTGATCATAATAATTTACAAGTGGTAATGGTTCAGAAAGAGAGGATAGTAGATTATAGAGTTAGGGAGAGGCTTAAATCTATAATGCCACATGGGGATATTTGCAAGGGCAAGATAAGTTTCGAAAGATGTTTACATGTGATATCTTTTAGCATCATATAACATTGCCCTTTGCATTGCATCCTAGCAAGTAAATAGTTTTTAAATTCTAAAATTTTTATTATTTGCTTGTTTTGGTCGTGTTGTCATCGATCACCAAAAAGAGGGAGATTATAAGGAAAATAGACCCTAGGCCCATTTACTTTAGATTTTGGTGTTTGATGAACAACACAACCAAATTGGACTAATGGATTTGCAAGTAATTGTTTTATAGTTTAATAGAATGCAAAACGTGACTTGGACGAAGGCGACGTGATGATCCGATGATCAACACCTCAAGAAAGACATGTAGAGATGCATAGAAGATATACAAGGTCAAGCAAAGTCGAAGCACGAAGATTGGAACTAAGCCAGATGCAACATTGCAAAGAAACGAGCCCAACAGAGGTGACCGGACGTGGCCCTATGAGTGACCGGACGTGTCCGATCAGTTGCTCGACAACACCAGGCGTCGGTAGCTGTGACCGGATGCTGAGCAGCAGTGATCGGACGCTGAGCGAAGCAGTGACCGGACGCATCGGTGACACTGTTCATCGTCACGGAAGCGTTTTCAGCGTGACCGGACGCAGCACGCTGTATGACCGGACGCACGAAGTGCAGCGTCCGATCGTTTCCAGAGAGATTCCAGAGCGGTGCCGGCACGACCGAACGCGTCCGGTCGATGATGACCGGACTCAGCCCAGAGTTCGATCAGTGCGCGCACTCTAACGGTTGGGACGACCGAACGTATCCGGTCAGGACGTGATCAGCGTCCGGTCAGTAGCAGAAAGCTGGGTTTCGCCCCCAACAGCTACTTTCTCAGTGGGGCTTATAAATAGACCCCCCAACCGGCCATTTGAATTGAGAGGATCTGAGAAAACATACCAAGGGTGTTGATACACCATTTTAATGATTTCTACTTGTATAGTGCTTAGTGATTCATCAGGTGATTAGCATAGGTGCTTTGCGAAGTGCTTAGATTGATTAGACCATCGCTTATACGCTTGCTCTAAGTTTAGGCCTAGTGTTTAATGAGGTTTGCATACCTCTTAACACTCAATGCTTGCGCGCACCATTGTTGTACATCAGATGGGCTTGTAGTCTTGCGAGATCACACCAACCGCGTTTGTGGTGTGGCCGCCACCGTGTACTGAAGGGAACAAGGCCCACGGCGGTTCGGCTGGAAGCTTAATAGTGAAGACGGCGGGGAACGGTCCGGGAAAGGCCTGCCGGAAGGCACACCGGAGACCCACTTACGCGTGGGGAAGACCCGGGGCTATCCACGGAGTTACCCGACCAGGAGCTTGGCCCTTGCGAGGGGCTCCAACGAGGACTAGGGGAAGCTTGCGTACTTCTCGATACCTCGGTAAAAATATCAGAGTCATCGACGGGAGTTTACATATCTCTACCTTACTCTTTAGTTTCCGCGTTTACATTGTTTGCATAACTCTTTTTGCGGTAGATATAGCAACACACTAGCAAAACCGTAGTAGCACATTTAGATAGTTTATCTTTTTATATAGGTTTTACTAAGATTAGAAAAAAGAGTTCATAGTTTAGAGTTAGAGTTTTAAGTTGCCTAATTCAACCCCTTAGGCGTCATGGTCCCCTTTCACCCATATTTTATCTAGAGCGCCCCTACTTGACCATTGTGGCTGATCTTTCTCGCGTCTATTTGTATTCCATCCGTGCTTTCCTAATTCTGCCTGCCTGCCTCTGTCCATGTCTGCCCTCATCACCGTCACCCTCCTAGTGTGGCAACCTCCCTCGGTCTGCTCGGACCCGACCGACGACTCCATTCTTGGTGGCTACTTCACAGGATTGGCCCTCCCAGTGCGCCTCCTTCCTCCCTGGTAGGTAGATCTCGACGTGTCTCCCTCCTCCTTCATGGGAAGGTCTCGGCGCGGGCTCCCTCCCTCCTCGGTGCCTTTATAGGTGCACCTCCTCCCCTGGTGTGGCTCCTTCTCCCAGTGCACCTTCACCCCTAGTGCGGCTACCGCCTGCCAACACGCTCCTCATCCGGTTTGCCCCTCTCCTGACATACGAGAAAAAAGAGAAGAAAGAAAAAAAGTAAGAGTAATGTAACTTGTAAAATTGGTCCCAAAAACGGAGGGATCTTGATTTGAGAGCCGTTGTTGAAATTAAGCTTCAAAACGGGGTCCTCAAAAATAGATGAAGCACTCAAACTAAAAATAGAAAGCATTTTTAGGGCAATCGCACAAGTTGCTTTGCTGCCCACAAGACTATAAAGAAAAATAGAAGCCTCATACCTGTGGTCCGCTTCGGAAGGGACTTAGGCTGACTCCGTGGCTTGCAGGAGTCCATCAGTCGAGACCAACAGAATTGTAGAGCTCCTGGGCCTAATCTCTAGGCCCGTAACCTGATAATAAGATGTCTGTTTGGTATCTTCTAACCACGTCTTTGACCAAAATCCAGTTAAACATATATTTGAAAAATCTGAGTGTTAATGGTTTTCAAAAGATTTAGTTTGTAAATATGTATATACACTTTCATAGTCCCATGTTTGTTCGACATTATAAATAAAAAATAATGGTCAAAGTTTAAAATCGAAGACCACAATTCATAGGAGCAAGAAACTCTTTCCTCTCTGAGCTGCTTGGGCCCTAGAGGGGATCCATGTTCTACAAACCCTAATGTCTGGCAGTTTTATTCGTGCTTCAGTGATCGTTGATTATCATGAACTGGGCCCGGACACTAGAACATCTGGACTGGAGCGAGACATAATCAATAGAAGTCAACAAGCGAACACGTCAATCGATTGAAAGGTTTGACAGTTAACGGGTGGTTCTCTTTCATACAAGCTCATAGTCAATTGACCATGCATATAGAGTCAGCTCTCAGTTGTCGACATGGGATTTTTTCCTTCGCTCCCTTTTTAGCCATGGGCATGCATGGGCGTTGTTCGGAATCCTGTTCACGCATATATGTTGACACACTGAATACTCTTATTTAGGGGCTGTTTGGCATGGCTTTCACCTGCTCTAGCTTGTGCACTGTTTATTACTGTACTAGCATTGTAGCACGGAGCTGGTAGAGCTAGAAATCGTGGCTCCACCTACTCCTCTTTTCCTCGGTTCATTTTTTACCTCGAAAACTAAAATGGCTCCGTGCTATAGTACCCAACAATGTTATTACTGTGTTCTTCGGGAGGAACTTGAGCACCTAGAGGCCATACCAAACAAGAGCTTAGCGCCGCATGCAGTTTCAACTTGAGCTCAATCAACACAAGGTGGCGTCTTCCAATTTTCTTCGTCATTGTAAGGAAGTGACAGGTAAGCGAACAGGGGTATGGTAGAAAGGCGCTGCTTAGAATGGAGATCAAATGGTGCAAGCCACGGTGATGTAATGCCATGTTTTGGTAGACGGCTGCAATGTATTGTTGCCCGAGGTGGCGAAGGTATGCAAGCTTTCTAATCTAGGGTTCATTTGGTTTCGACCTATTCATTCCAAGGGATCTTGGTGGTTTTTTATTTTGGCCTTGTTTGGATGTCCATGTATCAACCTCAATCCATGTGCGTTGGAGTAGTTTGGTGTGGAATTTAGTTTAAATTTCACACCAAACCATTTTAATACAGATAGACTAGGGTGGATAGATGAGTATCAAATAAGCCCTTATGTGGGCGTGGGACAGAAGTTGGGCATACAGAGCCATAAATATTCTCCTTTTTAGTATGACATCCCGATCAAAGAGTCTGCTATTTTCAAGGAGAAGCGTATTGTTGGGAATATCAATCATTCATAGACGGACGTTGTATTCACTGTACATGTGTTGGCGTGAGCGTGCATACATCGTCTAATTCGTCCTTGCAATTTGAAGACAGATTGAGAAGGACGTTGTACTCACTGTACATGTCTTGTACTTTAGAATGGACCGGACGATGGATGAAGCGTCGTGAGTATGAGCCCAGGCTGCAGGATGCCCAAACCAAAGGACGAAAAGACAACTGAACACATCAATTCGGGCTTCACTTGAGAGCAACGCGCTGAGTCGTCAATGGCTGCTTAATTTGTCACAGTGTGCAAGTAGCGCAATAGCGCGTTGCGCACTTGGACTTTTGTTGAGTCTAGTACTGTGTAGCAGTGTCCATTTGTACCTTTTTGGGGCTCACCAAATAGTCTTTTTTTTACGAGACCTATTAAGCCCATTTTCCATTTTGTTGCTCTGTACTAGTAGCATGACTGATGAGAAGGGAAGAAACAACTCTGTTACTATCAAGTGTCACCTAGTCCACTTACTTAGCTACTTGATCAAACTTCAGGAATCCTGTTGCCGATTTTCTTCGAACTTCATTTTTAGTGAAACTTCAGGAATCTTTCAAAAGTACTTGAGTCTGTCTACTGTACAACTGTACGTTTTATGTAGTTTCAACACATGATTTTTTTAACCATAAGATGAATATCCAACAGCCTCCAGTCTTCTCTACATCCAGACCTTGGCCCCCGCCGCCGTCCACCGCCCCGCCCTTGGTCGTGGCTATGTCGGTACAAATCACAAGTAACAAAGAGCATTGCTGTGTCGGCACAAATCACAAATCACAATAAATAAATTTTTTTTCTATGAAAGGACAAGGACAAAATTTGGGGAAGAGGCTCGCCGGAACCCTAGCCACCGCCGCCGTCGTCTTTGTCTCTGGTCGGCACAGATCCAGGAAGAGAATGAGGTGGAAGAGGAGGAGGATAAGAAGACCTACCTCGACGGATCCGCCATGGCCGGCGCCGGATCCGCCATGGACGTGGCTGGATCCGCCATGGCCGGCGAGCTCGCACGCGGGCGCAGGTTGGGTCACCTGGTGGTCGCCGGGGCGCGGGTGGGGCTCGCCGGCGCCGGGGAGAAAGATAGAGGAGCGTCGGTGAGAGAGAGAGAGGAGAGTCGGGGAGCGCGGAGAGACAGAGATGCGTCAGAGTCGTGCGATGGAGGAGCATCGCCTCGCTTCGCTTGTTTTAATCGGAAGAAGTCGGATGTGGGCCCTATATTCAGAGACACAGTAAAAATCGTGTGTCACTGGCTCTGAAAACACATGGGTGAGCGTTAGCATTTCTGAAGTACTTTTATTCGTCAGAATCAGCCAACCAGACGTACACCAAAACTCACTACAACTTGAATAACAAGGATAATTGTTTTATACTCAACAGACTAAATTCAGACGGGCCAGAAGGAATAGCAAAACCAGTGGATGTCCATTGCCTTTTTCTTTTTCTTTACATGTTGACATGGAAACATCTAGTATAGTTTTCAAAGTGCAGGTGGGTGCCGAAAAGCTTACGCTAATCATGCCATTGTGTCTATCTATCGTTCTATCTAGATACTACGTACTATAGCGCTCAAGCAAGGTCATAGGCTCTGGCTGTGGCTATCTTCTGCAGCTTACGCGACAGTTTCACCACCAGATACCCTTGTAACCGTCTCATGGCTAATTTGCAACGGGATTTGTTACATCTTGGTTGACTAGCTGAGAAAAGACAGCAAATTATCCCAATCACCAGAATAAGCAACAATTAATCAGTTCAGAGCCATCAAGGTGGGAAAAAAAACAAGAGAAGCAGCCAAGAGTAGTTCTCCTCGTGAACACAACTCGATCATTCGTGATTTCCGTCGTGGTCTTGGTTGCTTCAGGTTTCGCGGGCACCGCAGCAGAGAACCTGGATGGCGCGCGCGCGGCGGTCCGGGTGGAGGCTGACGATGATCCAGAGGAAGACGAGGACGGCGGCCCAGATGAGGAGGTCCAGCGACAGGTGCGTCCTGGGCTGCGACACCACGAAGGTGAGCACCAGGCTCGAGTAGGCCACCACGAAGGACCAGCGCACGTGGCGCGAGTCAACGGGCATCCGCACCAGCAGGCTCAGCGTCATCACCATGGAGCTTGCGAACCCCACCCAGCTCGCGCCCATGAACACCAAGTACCTGCATGCCTCAGGTCAGTCAGCTCGCACAGAAGGCAGCCGTGGCCCGTGTGGCGGAAACGAACCTTGGCCGGTGCAGGTCGCGCATGATGGGGTCGCCGGCGCGGTACGTCACCTGCTGCTTGCCGTCCCTCGACGCCGCCGTCGTGTCCTGCTGCCAGTAGCCGCCCGGGATGCTGGTGCCGAGCTGGTAGGTGAGCGTCGTGATCAGCGTGGCCACCACCAGCAGCGTGTTGGCGTCGTTGCCCACCCAGGTGTTGGGGCCGCCGCCGCCGCCGCCGCCGCCGCCCCCTCCCCCGCCGAGGCCGAGCTGCTGCTGGTTCACAGACTGGCTGTGAACTGGCAGCGGCGGGTACACACCGCCGTGGGCGTGGTCGCCCATCTCCAGGTTACCCGCCGGCGCCGCGTTCGGGTGCACGCGAGGCTGATGAGCCATGGGAATGGGACGCAGCACACACGGGCTAACAAGCGAAGCGAGGGATTATTAGGCAGATGTTGATCGGCAGATGGAATTGATCGATGGAAGCTGATGAGCTTGGTGTGGGAAATTTGGAATAATGGTGGATGAGATTATGAGAGGGAGTGAAGACTGAAGAGAAATTAAAGAGGGATCCAAGGTCTATATGCAGTGCAGGTCTCCGCCTCTCCCACAGTGCTCTATGCTCCAAGTCAAGTCAACGCATTTTGTCCTGTCCATCTAACGCGTTTGCCACTTGTATTGTATCTTCTATAAATCCAAGAACTCTCCTACTGGTCCATCTGGTAGTACACTGCGATGCATTTGAGTTGAAACGCGTTCAGCGTATGTATTACCTCAGGTAATGCCACACCCACGTAGGACACCAAGAATAATAATAGTTGTCCTTTTAAAATGACCCTAAAATAAAACTCTAACTGTCCGAAATTTTGCAGATACGCAGGAAACTCTAACTGTCCTTTTAAGGCAATGTTAAACTAAAATGTTTGCCAAAGAAATATCACAGCTAGGCTCCACATGAATTCCAATTGAAAACTGGCCCTGTTCACTTCTCTTATAATTCGTCTTTTTCAGCTGTTTTTTTTTCAACCGGAACAGTATTTTTCTCTCACAACAAATCAGCCAGAACAGTGTTTCGCCTTGTTTTTTCAGCGAAGCGAACGGTGCCACTGAGAAATAAATGTCATTTTCACGCCAGTATAGATAACTTGATACCTGAGGACACTTAGAGTTTTCTTTTTTTTCTCAAGATGCTTGTGAGGACATGAGAGTTTTTTTTTCAATATGCTTGTGAGGAAACGAGTTATGTGGTGGGACAAGATACCAAGAAATGTTATGTGGTGAGATTTGGACAAACATAAAGTCCCATTAAAGTACGCGACCCTCATCGAGGACATGTACAACAAAGTTGTGATTAGTGTTAGAACAAACGATGGTAACACAGATTACTTCCCGATTAAAATTGGACTTCATCGAGGGTCAGCCTTAAGCCCGTATCTCTTTACCTTGGTAATGGATGAGGTTACCAAGAGCATACAAGGGGATATCCCTTGGTGTATGTTGTCCACTGATGATGTAATGTTAGTGGACGAAAGCCAGACAGGAGTAAATAGGAAACTAGAGTTACGGCGACAGACTCTTGAGTCTAAAGGTTTTAGATTGAGCAGAACTAAAACGGAATACATGAGATGCGACTTTGGCGGAGCAGGAGGAGGGAGATGTGAGTTTGGAAGGTCAAGTAATGCCTAAGAAGGATACATTTCGGTATCTAGGATCGATGCTACAGAGGGATGGAGATATTGATACGGACGTTAGCCATAGAATCAAAGCAGGGTGAATCAAGTGGCGACAAGCTTCTGGCATTCTCTGTGATAAGAGGGTACCACAAAAGCTAAAAGGCAAGTGTTATAGAACGACGATTAGACTGGCTATGTTGTGTTGAGCAGAATGTTGGCCTACAAAGATTCGACATGTTCAACAGTGTTGTAGAAATGCATATGTTGCGATAGATTTGTGGTCACACAAGAATGGACCGAGTTCGGAACGATAATATACGTGATCGTTTAGGGGTAGCATCAATTGAAGAAAAACTTGTCCAACATCAGTTGAGGTGGTTTGACCATGTCCAAAGAAGACCTCTAAAGGCACTAGTGCATTGTGGAGTCCTAAGCCAAGCTAATAATATGAGAAGAGGTAGAGGAAGACCGAAATTGACATGGGGAAATACAATAAAAATATATTTGAAAGCTTGGGATATACCTAAAAATCTATGTTTGAATAGAAGTGCTTGGAAAACAACTATTGAAATGCCTGAACCGTGACTTGGGGCTCTCGGTGGGTTTTAACTCTAGCCTATCCTAACTTACTTAAGATTGAAAGGCTATGATATTGTTGTTGTTGTTGTTATTTTTGTTGTTGTTGTTGTTATTGCGAGGAAACGAGTCTGAGAGTTTGGACAAAGTAAGGCAAAGCCCCTGTTACTGTGTTAAAAAAAACGACCGAGTAAGGGAGCTTCTGACATTGCATTCAGGAAAAAAAACGGACCGAGTATATATCTGCTTCCTGGTAGTTGTGTGCCTCCTATGCACTGCAGTCTGCAGCTATGAACCTTCTGGTACAAATGACGCGTCTCCCAAGCAATGCGTACCATCTGTACGATCCACAGTGCTCCTATAGATCTGAATGGAAGAACGCAAGGGATTGCTTTGTTTTCTTGAGTGGGTCTATCAGGGGCAGGGCTGTCCGGCCCATCCAACCGCGTTTACTTGGACTCGGTCTCGTATTATGCTTATGCAATCATAATGTTAATCTATGGACATGATTGCGTTTGGCCCTCTCTCATAGTCCGTCTTTTTCAACTAGAACAGTGTTTTTCTCTCATAACAAATTAGTCGGAACAGTGTTTCGGTTTGTTTTTTCAATGAAGCGAACGGGGACAGAGAGAATGACAGACTCATGTCTCCCATTTATTACTGACCTTATCCATCCTTTACTCGGACGATGATTAAGTCGTTGAAGCCAATGGAAGTCGGAGAAGCATACATTAGAGTAACAACCATATCTATCATCATCAACATTTTCAGCTAACCCATACTAGGGTTCCTTCATAATCCAACTTCTTAAATTTTCAAAACCTGTGTTTCGGTCTTGGAATAACATCTTTTTCATTTTTTTACAGAGTGTGCGCTAGGGCCGGTCCAGGCGAGGGGGCTGCGTGCGATGATGGCGGCATCGATCGGCGTCGTCGTTAGGGTTTGACCGTCTGAGAGCGTCCGGTCCGTGGGAGAGGAGGTCCTCTGTTTCGGAGACCGCAGATGAGAGGGCTTCACGTGATCAGTGGCAGATCCAGAAATGGGTCAGGATGGGGGTTAAATTATACCAGGCTAGATTTTTTTTTGAGTTAAACTTCGGGGGGATCAAAGAGATCCCCACCTGCATTTTATTCCACAGATGTCGGTTGAACCGGTTGGTGGAAGGGGGCAAGCCCTCCAAGTTACAAAGTTTTACAAAAACTCAAGCAATTGGAACAATTACATGTCAAAGGTGTTTCTCCATTTGGCGCCCAGGGAGGCATTCTTCCTTGGTATGCGGCAGACCCAGGAACGAGTTGACTCCTTGCAAGCAGCGATAAGACGATCCACGCTTGGTTCCAAGCCTCTGAAGACCACCTCATTGTGGTGTTTCCAAATTTCCCAACAGCATAAGATGATGATGGGGTGGGCTACGTCTTTATCAATCCATTCCACGGTGGCATGAACGTCTCCTAGAGTTGTTGTAGGATCTCTGGTTAGCCTACAGGGGGTGAATAGGCCTGTTAAAATAAAACTTGAACTTTTGTTAAATTCAACCTGCAGCACTGCCGCTCTATGCCCGCGGCACTGCCGCTCTGTGGCACTACTGAGCTAGAACAATGGCACTGCTGCACCTGCAGATAACTTCGAGATATAATTCAAAATCAGTGGAAGGAAAGTTGAATCCAAGAATTTATTGAGGTCCCTACAGGTGTGTAGAATACAAATTGACAGCGAGAAATGGTAGGAACACCACACACAAGTAGATCAGCCACAAACCCTAGAAATCACCTCAACAACAACATGAATCACAAGAATGTAAAGCAAGCACATGATGACACAATGATTTATCCCGTGGTTCAGCTCGCCACTAAGGCTTATCTAAGTCCACGTTGTTAAGGTTAGCCACTAAGGCTTAGGGCTTTTTAACCCTTCCTTGTTCTCAAGTGAAGAGAGTTAACTATTGAGATGAGGGATGAGTTTACTAGCTGCAAGAGTTGGTTATAAACCTCCCGGAGCTGCCACACAAGTTGGTAAGCTCCATGGGCGACGCTCTAGCTAGCTAGGAGCCAAGCTCCAAGAGTAACAAACACAACCGCCGACCAAAATATGAACCAAGTGCTCTTTAGAGTTTGAGAATCAGTGGATCTGCTCTCTAATCGAGTTTGGCACCTTTTTCTCTCAAGGATTGATGTGAAAATCAATGAAGAAGCTTGGGAGCTCAAGGTCACAAATGGAGAAGAGAGAGAAGAGCACTTTTCAGCTTCTGCACGATTGGAACGGTTGGAGGAAAAAGAGAGACGTTGGAGGGGAAAGAGAAAAGTATAAATACCCCCCTCACCAGGCAAGACAACAAATGTTAAGAATGAAGTGCTGGCTATCTTGGCTGAGTAACTGAGGATGTAAGTGTTAGATTGAGCACTTGGTAGCACACTTTAGCTTAAGCAATGTGTCCCCTTTATAGTACAGCTTTTTCTATACTCAAATTCGAAATATAAAAGAATTTAAACCTCCTTTTAGTTTGAAGCCATCAACATTTATAATTGGGGGCTCCTCCATTTCGTATAACATCCTCGATCTAAAATTCTCTGCTTGTCATCTCGATAAATCTCATTAGTCATTTAATTGCGTGGTCATTATCACCAAAACACATAATTAGAGTTTGATTGCACTTTCAATCTCCTTCTTTTTTGTGATTGATGACAATCTAATTAGAGCTTATAAAAGATGTGAAATAAATACTGATATTTTCGAGCTATGGGTGTAGAGTGTAGCACCCAGTTTTAAGAACAAAACCAGATATGCACCATATGTGAGCCCAGGAAGTCAAATCTCCCATATAGCTACAAATAAGGGTAATATCAAAAGACAATGCTCAATATATAGCTACTTAGTATAAAGGATATAACCTTAGACAGCAAACAGTGAAAAAACAACTCCGATCTTCGGGTGAAGACTCCAATTCCACAGGGACAACTGACTGGTTGATCACAAGCCTAATTCCTCCAAACTTTAGCAATCTGGTACCCATCAGGGTTTTTTCCAAAGATTTAAAAAGTAAAGCGAGCGTAAGTACATGTCGTACTCAACAAATATAACATGGGGTTCATGAGGCTCAAAAGGCTGACACTGGTTAACTGCGATTAGCTTTTAATGAGTCATGATTTTAGCAATAGGGTGGCAACAAGTTTATTCACAAGCCCATATAAACACATGATCAGGTAAACATGAATAATGAATAGCATAAACAATAATCATTAGTGAGCATCTTCATCATCAGTATCATCAGTGTTCATCATCTATTCCATAAGGGTTCCAAGGCTGCTCGTGACTGTGAGCATGGCTGATATACCAGTTTTACACTCTGCAGAGGTTGTACACTTTCACTATGAGTCATGATTTATCCTTTCGCCCGAGGTCACGAGCCTCTTAACCCACTACCAAGGAAGGTCCGCAGGGTTCACTATGAAGCCTTTCAAAGGTTCATCTAACAAGTTAGGGCCGCAAAGGTTTCCCCATCAATAAGCATGAACTGCCCTCCAAGGAGTGACTGACAGAAGGTCAAGAACTAGAATGCACTCAACCTGGCAGGCAAAGGTCAGACCTGTCAGAGCCCCTCTTGCGCCATAAAGGTACCACTAACAAGGTAGAAAAGGTCCTTATACTTGACTAAAGCCAGAGCCATGTAGCCCTTACAGTTGTACTATAAGTCCCGGATGATCACTTACAGATAAGTCCTTTGGAAGAGGAATCTAGAGCACCATAAAATAGCCCAATGCTCTAGCCCCCTTGTTCCATGTTGCTAAAAAACATCTTTTAGTGTTTATTGCATAAACCATTAGTCAAGTTACAAGATCATGGTCTTTAATTGAGCGCTAGCATCATACTACCCAATGCAATACCCCATAGGTATCAAGGTACAAGGTAACAAAGTACTAGGAAATCCTTAGTGGTAGTCAAGGTAGACACATGCAGCATGAATAAATCATTAAAGTGAATAGGACACCAAGGTAGATCCCATGCTATAGTTTCCTTAAACTCAGATCCTTCTATCGAATTGTAACCTCCAAAGGACTTCTTCTGGATCACCAACTTCTTTTATATCGCCAACGCAAAGCTCACCGACTAGACATGATCATAAAGCACCACACAAGCATCCATGCAATCATACACGAAGTAAATAATAGATCTAAATTAGAACAGTACACCAAACATAATAAATAGCAAGTAAAGATGTTTTAAAAATGTTCTACATATTACTACGAACACACAGACGCGAAAATCACACTAATCGGAGCTATAACAGAAAAGTTATGAATTAAACAAGATTTCCTTTAATAAAATAATAGATTAAATCTAACCTCGAATTTCAAAAGTTAAAATTATATTTAACAGTAGGATGAACATGTAAATTACGTAATTATGAATCTAATGTAACTTAAACGGATCAAATCGGAGTTAAAACGTAGAAGTTATAGCCTAAAGAAAATAGTGGCAAAACTGTAAATAGATGAAAACGTATTTTAGATCTAACCAAAGAAAACTACGCTTTCCAAAGAAATAGACGTATTCCAGAAATATGCTATGGACTGCGGGTTCAAAATCTAGAAAAGACAGGGGCTCTTATGCAATGTTGCCAGCGAAGGGGTACGGTTGGATTTAAGCCGTTCGATCGAGATTGGACGGTGGAGATTAGAAGACGGGGAGGGAGAGGAGAGGTCGGCACCAAAAACGGAGCCAAGCACGGTGGTGGACATGGTCGGCGACGAGGAGCTCATTGGCGAAGCTTGAAATCAGCCCTAGAGACCACGAGAAAGCAAACCAAAAACACGGGGAGAAGGAGCAGGAGATGGCGAACTCACCTAGGGGGTTATCTTTGGCGATGGAGGCTCAAAAACGATGTGGGACACGGCGCATGAGGACCTCGAGCTCGGTGACATGGTGCTAGGGTTTCGAGTTTGGTGGCTGCGAGCTCGGGACGAGGCAGGGCTGCGCTTGGGGCTAGATGGGGGCGGCACAGTGCAGGGCTCGGCTTTTATAGCCAGGAAAGCTACGTGGGCAGCACGGCAATTGATGAGGCGGAAGCAGCGTGGAGTCCCGGCGGTGGAGTCCGTGTCGAGGATGACGACGGACTCCGATGGAGCAGAGTCCGGTTCTGGGACGAGAGGATGGAGACGACGCTGACAAATGGGCCCAGTGCGTCAGTGACTACGCGCGGAGAGGAGGCGGGGTCCGTTGGTCAGCGAGATAGAGCAAGGGCGAGGAGGTGCAGCGACACGGGCTCTACTGGGCCGGGCAGTGTGCGAAGTTGGGCCGGTGCGCGCAGTTTGGTTGGGTCGGCCCACGAGTGGACCGCGGGGAAGGGGAAAGAAGGAGCGGGCCAGCGGCTTCTAGGGGAGAGGGAAGAGAAGCCGGCCGGGCCGTCACTGCTGGGCCGCGCAAGGTGAGGGAGCAGGCCACGCGAAGAGAAGGAAGTGAGGAGCAGGCCAAGTGGGCCAGATAGAGAGAAGTGAGGAGAGATTGTTTTTTTTCAATGCTATTTGAAAACCTTTTTTTTAAAAGTTTAAATTATTTTGAATTTTACACAAAGCCACACATTCCAATAAATCATATGCACCAGCATGTATGCACAACCATGTTTCTAAACCTTATAATAAATTTTAATTTCATGAAAAATTTTATTTCCTATGTTTTTATGAGCACAAAATTCAAAATTAAATCTTTTTAACCCTATTTCAAAAAGAAAATTTTTAGGGTGTTACATAGAGCCTCTCCCTAAATGTGTGAATGGAGAATTAAATTCTCAAATTGGCATAAGAAGCCAAGATTCACATTTTTAGTGAAAGTGATGGGGCTCCCCCTACATCCATGCTACTATGGGGTGCTGCACACTATGTTAAATATATAAACGTGATGCAAATGACAGTTCATGCACAATAAGATAGCTGTGATAGCTGGGTGCGGCATTGTCGCTCCATAGCCGCAGCACTGCCACAGAGCGGCACTACCGAGCCTGGGTGCGGCACTTCCGCACTTACTGCTACAGCACAGATAACAACAGACACCACATAACATGTAGCACATATAAAGAAGTACATTCTAACACAGTTATATGACAAGCTACAACACAGATCAATACATGTCCATATCTCACACATATAGAGTACATAGGTAGCATTATTACACAAATAGAGTTTTGAGCGACTCTCAAACTCTCAACCTAGCGAAGACTACTCTTAATGGATAGAACATGAAAACTCCTGCTACAGCAACCTCTCCATGGCGTCGAAAATAAGTTGTTGACCCCTCTAATTTTCTTCCCCTTTGGCATAAAGCACCAAAAAGAGAAGAAAGAAGAAAACCCAATGAACTCACTCCTCATCTTCTTGGATGCCCTCTCAATCGATATCATCTTCACCAGCAGCCCAACTACCACCTACAGCAACACGATCACCACCATCATCATTATCATCGTTGTCGTTGTCGTTGTCGGAGGACACCACCAAACTCCCTTGGCGATGGGTGGTCAAAGTGTGGCGCTGGCGTCTGGTGATCCTCCTTAAGGACGACAAGGTCGAGGCCAAGGGTGCGTGAGGCTCAAGGTCTGGCTGCACCTGCTGCTCCTCCTCCTCCTCATCCTCTGACTCCATGTCGGAAAGGTTAGGGAGGTTGTCAAACCTCAGCGGTGACTCAGCTGGAGGAAAGGGTGGCAGCCCTGCGTGCTCTCTAGCCTCTCGGTTGGCTTCATGATTCTCTAATCGGTCCTCATATGCGGTCCTCGCAGCATAGGTGCAAGTTGTGAAAATGGACTTGATCCATTTCCCAAACTTCTCCATCTTCTTGCCCTTGCGAGACCAAGAGCTTGAGGACTCGGGCACGTCCTCAACCGAAGGAGAGCGTCTCACTACCTTGCTAACACCTGAGGCTTGGGTCTTCTTAATCTTTGTAGATGGTGTGGAGACCATCATTGTCAAACTTGTAGCCAGTGACCCTCTCAATCATGAACATGAGATATGGGCCAAAGGGCAGCCCCTTTCTCCCATCGTCCATGGCAATCCTCAGCTCACGCCACATGAAGCGAGGGACATTGAACCTGTCACCTCCAGGAGCAAACCTAACAAGGACATTCCTCACATAGCCATTAAGATCTGAAGCTGCTCCATCCTTAGGATTGATGGTGTGCCTGATTAGGTTGTTCAAGATGTAATAGTAGCTTTGAAAGCCACTAACTCGACCATCTGCCCCTCTCCTGTCAATACACATGTATGCAATGTCACGGATCTCTGCCCTAGCCTCATCATGGATATAAGTGAAGCCCCGCTCCTCCTAACCAAAACCAAAGATCTGGCTAAAAGTCACAAAGTCAACACGGTAATGCCATCCCTCAGTCATCCAGTGTATCTCATCGGTATAGATGTCATAGAAGAAGGTAGCATGGAACTGGGCTAGCACTTCCTCATTTCATTTGTACTGGAAGCTCATGATGTGAGTGAGGCCAAAGAGCTCACAAGCCTTGATCACCTTGTTGAATTTAGGGTCTGTAACAGAACCGACCAATTATACGAAATTAAGTAAGAGAATCATCCACCAGAGCAGACGATTGAACAAACTTAAGCCCGTATAACCCGGTAGTCCGTGAAATCACAAAGGATTTCAAACCAACTCGTGTCCCAGCCATGATCGTAATAAGTTTAGCGGTCACCATCACATATTACATAAAAGTTCGCAATCTCAGATACATCAGAGTTTAAACATAGTTATTACAAACCAGTTCGAATAAAAGTAGCGGAAGTCATTTGTTCAAACCACACACACACTCACGTGGAGTTTAAATATAGTGCCAGCGAATGATCATCTCCAACAAAAGCATTAGATGAGACGTAAGGAATGACCATGCCCATGGTCCTAAGCATCACCCATCGCAGGATAGAGGCAGTTGATACAATAGCCGTAATACATCTGCCCATCTGCAACAAGTGGGAATAAAACCCTGAGTACGAGAAGGTACTCAGCTAGACTTACCCGACATAACCGAAAATAAATGACACCAAGGAATTATGAAGGCTTTATAGTAGGGTAGCTGACTCATTTGCAAAAGAAGCATTTTTAGCATTTCATGAACCTTTCTAAAAGCATTATTGTCAAGTTAATTATTATTAACCTGTCGACTAGATTTGCACCTATACTAGAGTAAACATGTGATTAAGCAATTAATGATAACCACCGATCATTAAACAACTTCCATCTTGTCATATTCACTATAACTCGTCCAAGTGTTCCATAAACATTTACTACGATGAAGTAACTCAAGTCAAGTGCTCACTATCCAGGAGCGATGACGATTCGAATCGATTCCTAACCAGCTGGTGATTTATTCCTTACACAAATCTCACTCACCCGCTAAAGTGAGATATTGATCATCGAGTCAACTTTCCGGTATCTCGAGTTTGCCAGAACCACATGTACACGGGGCCGACCGATCGCACTTTGGTCTTATCATCCCGCCCCGTGTCCTACCACACTGCCCGCACAAGGCGTCATGGGCAATCTACTCGGCCCGAAAAATCTCCGGCTCGGCGGTCGGAAGGTACTTTATCCGCCAGCTAAATGTAAGGCATCGTTCAATATGACTCGAGGCCCAACAACGGTCGGTCCTTAATCGACCACGACGGAAACACTACGGTCCAAAACTCGCAAGTCTCCGTCCGGTCTCAACTTCATTTAACACTTAGTTATACCATGACTTCATAGCCATCCAAGCAGATCGAGGTAACCACCTATAGCTCGCAGTGATGTGAAATCACCCGACTTCTACCGGTCTAAGCCAGCTAAGCATTGACTCGACTGCGGATACCAGGGTAACAAGGATATAGCATAACAAAGGTAAACAAGGTATAATGCAGCAACGGTTGCAAACAACTCCTGAACGTAATGCATCAATTTAAAGTAAAGCATTTAATGAAATCATTGCAAACCGGGAGAAAGATGCTTCGGGGCTTGCCTCTCTCGGAGCTCGGGGACGGTGATCGGGGCACTCCGGAAGTTCTTCAACGTCCTCCTCGTCGGCCACGGCACTTCCTGCTGCGCACTCGAATCGCTCCTCGGGCTCCTCGGGAATGACGATTGGGTTCTCGGTTTGCGATCCTGTATGATGCAATGCGCGTAAGTGATTATGCAAACGGTGTATCGAAGGAGATGAATGCAATGGATATGTTGAAATGCAAGGTAGTCAACATCGTCCAAGAAACTATGCTACAAGCACATGTCATCTACTGCATTCTCTTCTACTACCAATAGGTTAAGTCAACACATCTTATTAAATGCTTCAAAGATACACCAAAGCTAACATTATTAACTAACTTGCATTAAAGAGGATTATTTTATTTCATTTGAAACTAAGGCTACAACAGCAACCTATATTTCTGGTGCTTATAAAAATCTAAGAAAATTACAGTAGCATAGTACTACTCTAAGCAGACTACCATAAAATTTTCATGGCATTTGGATAAGTAAACTATCCTACATAAAAATGACAAGCTATAGCATAAAAATGAGCATGAAATTACTTTGTACTATGAAAAGTGTCAAACAACAGATTGAGTATTTTTCCTATGTTCTTTATAGTATATAATCACTGTACAAAAATTGTCACATGCATGTGTTATACAAAATTTGTGCTCTAGCAAAAATAACAAAAATCAGCCATTAAAGGTACTTGAACTACACCTCAAAATTTTCCCACAGCACATGCATGAAACATATTTTTCCTAGGAAGTACATGACATAAGAAGATTAACAAACTTAGAATCATATTTTTCTGAAGCCTATATATTTTTCTACATATTTTTCAAGTTATCAGCAATATTCAAGATTAAATAAAATCCTATAGAAAAGTATCTCAAAAATGACATGCACAATTTTTCCCAAGTAGATCTGATGATAAGGAACCTAGAAAAATTTATTTCAACAAATTTGGAGCAACTTTGAGTATCCAAACATTTTGCAAACCATTTCTGTTTTCAAATAATAAAGAATAAATTTAAAACAATTCTTTCAAACTCTACTGGGCCGGCCCGTGGGGAGCAGCTGGCCCATGCCCGCATCTGGCTCTGGGCATGTCCGAGCGCGAAGGGGAGCACGGCTGACTCTGGCAGTATGCCACCATAACTTTGGGCTCTACTGCGGGCCTGGCCTGGCTTGGCTGGTGAGGCGGAGAGCTCTCGCGGTGAAGTCGCGCTTGCAGTGGCAGCGTGGCTTTCATTACAAGGTCGGTGGCCATCTCCGGCCACGGCGAGGCGAAGCTAAGCGGCGCGACGGATGTGCGAGGAGACGGCGATCTGCGGTAGGGTAGCTAGGCTAGGCGGGAGAAGAGAAGGAAGACGACTTCCATGGCGGCGAAAGCACACGACGGCGCCATGGCCGTCGGTGGCGAAAGGCGCGGGAGGCTCGACCTGCGTTGTGCTCGAGATGGCGAAGCGCGAAGCGCGACTTGAAGGAAGGCGAGGCGGAGTTGCGGCGCGAGGAATCGGGGAATGGCGCGGTGGTGCGGGAGCTCGACGCCGCGGAGCTGGGCGCTTGGCGAGGCGGAGCTTCGCTTTTTGCTGGAGGAGAGGGAATGAATGCTTGGGAGGGAGTGATGAGCGCACGGTTCCAGCAGAGAGTAGGCGGGCTCAGCGCGGCTGCCATGGCGGCGACGCGGCACATGGTCGCCACGCTGGCGGAATGTCTCTCATGCGGTTGGCGGTTGGCGCGTGGACGAGCGATCAGCAGGGAACGGCGCGGGCGGGCCGAGGCGAGCGCAGTGGGATGGCGGAGAGAGCCGGCTTGCTGGGGTCTTTGGCTGGGCCGAGCGAGGCGAGGCGTGTGGGGATGCTGATGGGCGGCTTAAGCGGGCGGAGCGAGGCAGGCGGGCTCATGAAGGAGGAAAAAGCCTTTTTCATTTATATTTTAAGGAATTTTAAATGCCATCTTTCAAATCTTATTTTGAGCAAGAAAATGACCTCTTTTGAAAATGTACCAAAATGAAAGTTGCTTAGAATTTAATTCTCTACAACTTTGCTTTTAG
This sequence comes from Miscanthus lutarioriparius, assembly GCA_904845875.1. Classification (NCBI taxonomy): domain Eukaryota; kingdom Viridiplantae; phylum Streptophyta; class Magnoliopsida; order Poales; family Poaceae; genus Miscanthus; species Miscanthus lutarioriparius. The sequence goes on from CAJGYO010000001.1 coordinate 21,858,881, forward strand.
GACCTGACCAAATTCTTTCTAGATTTTGAATTGCAAGATCAAAGTCTACGTTTAGCTCAAAACCCTAATTTTGGGAATTTATTTTTGAAGCCAAATTTTGAATTAATTTGAATACAAACATTGCTCCAAAAATTGAACTAAACATTGCTAGATGATCTACAATAGTAGCCAAACATGTTTTACTAACCTAGCAAGAAAAATTCAGGTAATACAATCCTTAAGCAGGTGTATGCAACATCTAGGTTTCAGCGATGTTTGAGGATGTTTCAAAGCAATGTTTCAATTATTATTCACACGATTAAGCATGTATGATTTGGATGCTTGATGATGCATGATATGCGTGATTTGCAGTGCCTAAATGTAGGCATAACACCGGGGTGTTACAGGGTCATCCTTCTCCTTGATCTCCTCCCTGTCAACATATTGCATCTTGACAATCTTGGACTTCCTTGAGTTGAAGATCACTGAGGCATAGAAGTTGGAATGAAACTCATTCCAGAATATGTAGTCGACCCCCAAATCCTTTGGATGCTCATAAGGATTGTTCTCACGTGCTTCTTCTACCATCTTCTGCTTTCCCACAAATTGAGCATGGGATGAGCACGGGTATCATTGGGATGCCTCATAATCACCTCCTCGAAATATTCTGTGATGTAATCTCTGTCAAATTCCTCAAGGTGAGGAGGAGTGTCTAGGCAAGCACCAGGAGAAATGGTGCGACCAGCCCTCTCCAAGTTCTCCTCCTCCTGGATCATCTGATCCCTCCTCCCCCTGTCATTTGGGTCACCTCTAGTCGCCGCACTGCTGCTGCCACCAGCTATCCTCCCACCGCGACGCCGAGGAGTAGGCTTATCTTGTGGCTCCATCATCTTCCTTTTCCCCCTTCGGTCATCTTCGCCTTCGGAGGCCATCTATGCAAAAACATAGACTAAAATAAGAAACTATACAAAAGGAGAGTAGAAGTTACCCTATAAAGCAAGTTAAGTAATCAAGAAGAGTCAAAGTGCAAGCTAGGGAAGCAGCTGATATGGTACTACCCCCAGACATGCGGCACTACCACGCCTGGGAGCGGCACTGTCGCACCAACTGTTTCACCAAGACTGCATTTTGCTTCTTCTTGTCTACTTAACTTACTTCATAATTTAACTCCCAGTTCATTATACAATCTCAACAAGTATAAACACGTCTATGTCATCGATTCATCTAGATATGATTGAAAGGAAGCCTAGTAATCATGAATCTTGACTTTGGGAGCTGAGTGAAATAGATAAAGTGAGTCAACCATCGAACCAAGTGTTGAGCACTACCAACTTTGCCACAGAGGTGCGGCACTGCCGTGTAACACCCCTAGTGTTATGAGCTTACTTAGCACCAAGATTAAGACCTAAAAGAGATTAGCAAAACAAGTTCGCTGGGTTTAAGAGTTTAAAACTTACCTGAAATGATAAACAAATTCTATGTGACTCACTTTTGTGGTTGAGAAAAATCAAAATAAATATTGTTAACTAGTGCTCTTGGGAGCTCAAAAATCAAATTTGAAGTTAAGATAAGCTCTTTTTGTTAAGTCGGCAAACACTTGAACTTATGTTTAAAGTACTATTTTTGGTGGTTTATTGTGGGTGAAATAATTAATTAGTGCTTAAATATTTTGTTTCTATGAGTTAGTATGAAGTATGGACCATTACATGAAATACTTGTGGGTTCGAGTTAATAGGGTTTAGGCCTTTTAAAAATTGTAACAAAAGTATTAATGGCTGTTAATTCGAACTGAACCTTAACTTTTCTAAGTATGGGAAAAGTAGTAAGACAATGCTATCTTGACATTTAATTTCTAACAAAAATGTTTAAACACTAGCTGCATATTTTGGTATTATTGATTGCTTCTAAGTGAGCACTTGGGCATGGTGTGGGTCGTGGGTGTGTTGTACGTCATGTTGCCCTCCTTTAAAATTGCTCAAACGTCGTTAAAACGTGTGAAATCATGTTGTGGGCGCTCTATTCATGAACTTGCGTTTAGCGTGATGAGCTTGTGTTGGCATGCTTCTATCTTCCTCTCTGGTTGCCCTTTTGTCATGAAGATTGCTTCGTTAGAGAGATGATAATGTCAACTTTAGGGTAGTGCATTTGGTTAAGCCTTAGTCGAGTTAATCAGCAGTTTTTGTGTCGCTTTAATATCCATGCACGTCATCGTTCGTCGTTACTCGGCCTGGGTCTGCAGTCACCTCATGCGTAGGCGACCGCTGCCTGGCCGTTATTGGCCATGGTCGTGCCGTGGTTGGCCTTACTGGTTGTCGGACGCACGTCGAGCTACGACGGCCCCAGCCGTCTTCCGTAGGGTCGGGCCGAGCTACGGTGCTACTGAAGCGTGGCTACCGTGTGCACGTTGCCGGCCAGGCTATGCGTGGAGCCAACCGACATCGTGGTAGTTACCATCAGGCCATCATGGCACCCGCCTCTCCACTCATCCCACCTACCCGCTGTGGCACTGCTTGCCTTAGCTGATTCATAGTGTTGCTATCTCACCACCGTGGTCCTATCAACACGGGCCATTGTCGCCTAGGCGCGCTGTGCCTGGCGCCCTTGCTTGTCCCGTTCCCACCCTTGTTTCCCCTCCACCAGCCGACGCCTACCTTGCTGTTGTTTGTCTTCACATCGCCATACCGCCTCGTCCCCGTTCCTATCTCCTCGCTCGTCCTCATGCGTGCTCATGACCAGTCGAACCCCCTGTCCCTCTCTCACATTCTTTCTCTCAGAGGTGCTCAGACTGCCATGGCCGCGTCGAACTCCAGTCGAATTATGCAGCCGCCGTTCACGCCATCCCAGGCATGGCACTGTCGCGTGCTAGGGTTCCACGAGGTGTTTCTTGCTATTCAGCATCAGGTACGTTAGCGGAAATTGGTGCCGCAGCAACTTGAGGAACCTCCACTTCAATGCCTTGATCTTCTTGTGGTCTAATATCACCAATAGCGAATTTCTTGATTGCTTCACATGGTGGATCCTCCTTTCCTACAACACTTGAATCAACTTGCTCTACTTAAAAGCCATTAGATTCATCAAATGTCATGTCTACCACAATCTCAACTCTCCTAGAGGTTTTGTTGAAAACATGGTAGGCATGCTCATTTGATCCATAACCAAGAAGAAAACCTTCAACTTTAGGAGCAAACTTAGAGGTTTTGGGTTTCTTGTTAAGTATGAAACATTTGCACCCAAGCACTTTAAAGTAAGATACCTTAGGTTTGTTACCGGTTAGAAGCTCATATGAAGTCTTCTTCAACTTTTTGTGTATGTAGAGGCGGTTGATGGCATGGCAAGCGGTGTTGACAGCGTCGCACCAAAAGAGATCCAGCATTGTCCTTGCCATGTCAATGAGTGTTCAGTTCTTCCTCTTTACTACACCATTTTGTTGAGGGGTGTACGGAGCTGAAAACTCATGCTTGATGCCCTCTTTGTCAAGAAACTCCTGAACTAGAGTATTCTTGAATTCGGTCCCATTGTCACTTCACATCTTCTTAATTGGAAGACCAAACTCCTTTTGTGCTCTTCTAACAAATGTCTTTACTTTTTCTTGAACTTGGCATTTATCATACAAAAAGAATACCCAAGTGAAACGAGAATAATCATCAACGATAACAAGACTATATTTATTACCCCCGAGACTTAGGTAGGCGATGGGTCCAAAGAGATCCATGTGAATTAGCTCCAATGGTTGCTCAGTGGTCATGATGCTCTTCGATGGGTGAGGTACGCCAACTTGCTTTCTGGCTTGACAAGCGCTACAAATCCTATATTTCTCAAAGTGAATATTTGTTAGTCCAAGAATATGTTCATCTTTTAGAAGTTTGGTCAAGTTCCTCATCCCAACATGAGCTAGTCGGCGATGCCAACGCCAACCCATGCTAGATTTTGCCACTAAACAAGTCTTAAGCTTAGCTTTACTTTTGTTAAAATCAACTAAGTAAAGCTTATTCTTTAATCGACCCTTAAATACAATAGAGGAATTCTCCCTTCTAAAGACTTCCACACCCTTATCCGTAAAGAGACAATTATAGTCCATCTCACATAATTATGAAACAAACAACAAATTATAACTCAATGAATCAACATGTAATACATTTGTAATTGAATGCTCAAGGGTTATAGCAACCTTACCGAGACCAATCACATCCCCCTTTGAATTGTCTCCAAAGACAATATTCTTATTTGAGTGCGTCATAGGGGAATATGATGAGAACATACTCCTTTCTACGGTCATGTGATTTGTACATCCGCTATCAAGCACACAACTTGATTCACCGGAGGAGTATTCCTACAAAACAAGTTTAGTTGCTAGATTTAGGTCCCCAACTTGACTTGGGGCCTTGCGTGTTAGTTACAAGAAACTTAGGAACCCAAATAGAAGTATTCCTATATATGTTGGTTTCCTTTCCAACATATTTTGCAACCAATTTTTCACTGTTGTTGTTCTTCAAAACGAAGCATGATGTTAAGCTTTGTCGTGGTGTATGGATCTTCGGTTGGTAGGCATACTTGTTCTTGGTGCCCCACATTGATTCCTTAGGCTTCAGGAAAACTAGTTTCTGCTGGAACACCTTCTTCATGGGCTTAGTCTGATTAGGAACATAATTGGTAGCCTTCCCATTTTTGATGGGGTGTGGCACTGCCGCTTCAGGCTGCTGCATTGCCACGGACTATGCAGGCTAATCTGTATCAATTTTGTCCTTCCTCTCAAACTACACACTCATAGCCATTCACTATCTTTCTTTCATTTGTCTTGGCTCCTTTTGTGTGGCTGAGCCCATGCTTGATTGAGGGATGCCTTCCTTGCTTATATTGTGGCCCTTTTTGTTCATCCTTCTTCTTGTCATTGGTTTGAGTCTTGTCAATCATACACCCTTTACCAATGATCTCATTGAGCGTAGCAATCTCCTTTTTTATAGCCTAAATATTTGCAAGGTTAGTGGAATAAGTATTCAAATTAAGATTATAATATTTTCCACAACCTTGGCTAGTGGAGAGAGTAGAGGTTTCCTTTGCCTTAGAGGAATGTGAGTTGCTATCCCAAATAATGCCATATTACAGCTTAAGTTCTTTGTGCTTTTCATCCAAGTCATATTACTTTTTCTTGAGAGCATTATGTGCTTTCTTTGTAATAGCATGGTCCTCTTCCTCTTTGGCCATGGCCTTGCGCAAGGATTCCACCTCACTTCTCTCTAATGTAAGAGCTTTCTTGCTAGCAATGTAGAGATCCTCTTGTTGGATAAGAGTTTTCTCTTTAGATTCTAGCTCGGCTTGGACACTCTCTAAATCCTCCATTAGCTTAGTGATGAATAATTTAGTCTTTCCATCCAAGTTTTTAGTTATTTGATCAATTTCTTCATCACTAGATTTATCATCACTAGAGCTATCACTAATATCACTACTAGAGATATCACTAGGTGGAGGTGGAGGCTTGGATTTTAGTTTTACGTTCTTACCCTTTGCTATGAGACAAATATAAGGGGAGTAGTAGTCATCATCGGACATGTTGTTGAAGAGCCTTGGTGTAGGGGATGACTTGTGAATAGCAACGGTTGCAACCTTCTCATCCTCTTCACTTGTGTTCTCTCTAGTTGAGTCCCATTCATACCCAATGTGAGCCTCTCCCATGTACTTTTTGCTCTTTCAACGGTCGGCCTTGCCCTCTTTCTTGTCCTTCTTGTACTTGTTATCTTTGATCTCATATGGACACTTGGCAATGAAGTGATCGGTACTATCACAATTGTAGCATGTCCTCTTCTTCTTATTTGGAAACTTTCTCTTCACTACCTTGTAGCCTTGCTTCTTTAGACCCTTTTGAAAATCTCTTCATAAAGAGAGCAACATCAACCTTCTCATATTGATCATCATCATTTTCACTCTCACTTGAGGATGATGTAGTCTCTGTTTGTTTTTGGATTTGCTTGCTTGCTTTGGGCTTGCTTGTTGAAGCTTACTTGTTGACCTTGGATTTGCTTGTAGAGCCTTGCTTGTTTGATTTGTTGGCCTTGAGAGCTACATCCTTGATCTTTATACTTTCTAGCTTTGCTTGCAACTCATCAAGCTTCTTTGTCTTATTTGCTTCTTCTCTTTGTATGTCAAAGGTCAAGATCCTCCCAAGTACATCATTTGGTGTGAAGTACTCAAACTTCTTATCTCTAATTAGAGTCACTACGGTCTTATTTCTAGGTGAATAAGCTTCCAACATAATCTTGACTACCTTATGATCATCTAGCTCATCACCACCATAGCCTCTAATCTTGCCCACCATTGTTATCAACCTATCAAACATCTCTTGTGTCCCTTCTCCATCCAAGATTACAAACCGGTTGAGCTTGGCCATTAACAAATCAATTCTTGCCTTTCTCACTTTATCAACCCCTTCATGTGCAAGGTACAAAGTGTCCCATATTTGCTTTGCAATATCAACTCCAATCACTCTATTGTACTCATCACCGTCCAAAATACTAAGCAACACACTTGTGCTTTGACCATTGAGGTGAATGATTCTCATCTCTTCTAGTGTTGGGTTCTTAAGATCAACCGGTGGCTCAAATCCATTGCACACAACCTCCCAAATGTTGGGGTGAAGACCTATAAGATAGGATCTCATCAAGTGCTTGCACTTGGCAAAGTTAGTCCCATCGAAATGAGGTAACTTGCCCGCGGGCACATTGATGAAAGACCTCCGATCATGGCTAGTCATAGGCATAGAAGAATAGTTAAAGGATACGGCGGCACATTTGTTGTTGTCACCTTTGCCCTTTCCCTTCTTCTCCTTCTTGCCCCCCTTTGACACTTAGTAGGACTCATCATCATCTCCATCTTCGAAACTACTTGATATGTCACTTGATGATGCATTGGTTGTCTTTGCTTCTTCTTCCTTCTTCCTTGCTTCTCTTCTCTTTCTTCTTGCTTCTCTCCTGAGCTTTCTTTCTTCTTTTCTTTGCTTCTTATCTTCAAGCCTTTGCTACTCCTTTTTCTTCTCTCTGGCTTCTCTTTTTGCTTTTCTAGCTTCCTTTCTTTTTCTTCTCTCTTCATCATTGAGAGCTCTTTCGGCATCGGTAGCCTTAAGATGTGGAAGCGTGGTGTTGCTTGCTTGCACATGGTGAGCTCGCTGTTGTCAGTGTCATGCAGCTCAACACGCTTCGGATCGATGTCTACTGGCTTCATGCCACTATATACTCCTCCGGGCTCTATACCTGACGCGGTGAATCGCACACGATGTAACCTGGTTCAGATACCACTTGTAGGATCTCTGGTTAGCCTAGAGGGGGGGTGAATAGGCCTATTAAAACAAAACTTGAACTTTTGTTAAATTCAACCCGCAGCACTGCCGCTCTATGCCCGCGGCACTGCCGAGCTAGAACAATGGCACTGCCTCACCTGCAGACAACTTCGAGATATAATTCAAAATTAGTGGAAGGAAACTTGAATCCAAGAATTTACTGAGGTCCCTACAGGTGTGTAGAATACAAATCGACAGCGAGAAGTGGTAGGAACACCACACACAAGTAGATCGGCCACAAACCCTAGAAATCACCTCAACAACAATATGAATCACAAGAATGTAAAGCAAGCACACTGTGGCATAATGATTTATCCTGTTGTTCAGCTCACCACTAAGGCTTGCCTAAGTCCACGTTGTTGAGGTTAGCCACTAAGGCTTAGGGCTTTTCAACCCTTTCTCGTTCTCAAGTCAAGAGAGTTAACTATTGAGATGAGGGGTGAGTTTACTAGCTTTAAGAATTGGTTACAAATCTCCCGAGGCTGCCACACAAGTTGGCAAGCTCCACGGGAGACGTTCTAGTTGGTTAGGAGCCAAGCTCTAAGGGTAACAAATACAACCGCCGGCCAAAAAATGAACCAAGTGCTCTTTAGAGTTTGGGAATCAGTGGATCTGCTCTCTAATCGAGTTTGGCACCTTTTTCTCTCAAGGATTGATGTGGAAATCAATCGAGAAGCTTAGGAGCTCAAGGTCACCAATGGAGGTGAAAGAGAAGAGTACTTTTCAGCTTCTGCACGAACTAAATGGTTGGGGGAAGAAGAGAGACATTGGAGGGGAAGGGAAAAGTATAAATACCCCTCTACCCCCAACAGTCACTTAAATCGCGGTAGTGCCGCGGCAAGTGTGGAAGTGCCGCTTAGTGGCAGTGCCTCTCTTCGGGTGCGGCACTGTCGCACCAGACAAGATAGCAAGGATAAACAATGAAGTGCTGGTTGTCATGGCTGAGTAACTAAGGATATAAGTGTTAGATTGTGCACTTGGTAGCACACTTTAGCTTAAGCAATGTGTCCCCTTTATAGTACGGCTTTTACCATACTCAAATTCAAAATATAAAAGAATTTAAACCTCCTTTTAGTTTGAAGCCATCAACATTTGTAACTGGGGCTCCTCCGTTTCGTATAACATCCTCGATCTAAAATTCCCTGCTTGTCATCTCGATAAATCTCATTAGTCCTCTAATTGCGTGGTCATTATCACCTTGATTGCACTTTCAGCTGTGTCACCGGAGCTATCCCTACCGGCGCCCAGCCTATAGCATGCCAGAAGGCAGTAACAAAGTTGCAACCTAAGAAAATGTGGTCTGCCGGCTCGTTCGCAACGCCACAAATCTCACAGGTAGCATATTGAAGGAGGTTCTTGCGTACGAGGCATGTTTTCCAGTTGATTATGTTCTTTGTGAGAAGTCGGGCAAAGAACTTTACCCTTGGAGGCGTGAACGAGTGCTTGACGAATTTGAAGGCAGGGCATGGCTGATCGCCTTGGGTGGACACCTTATAGATGATGCTGGTCAGGAGCTTTCCGTCGGCATCCTGGAAGAAGCTTGACCGTACCGTTGATCCGGGGCGTTGTCAAGCTCGACGTCCATTAGGAACGTGTCGAGCAGCTGGAGTTCATCGGCCGCCTAGTTGGACAGGCGCAGTTGTAGCAGATTTATGAAGGCCGCCATGGATGACATCGCGCACGGACGTGGCTCGGCTGACAAAATGACTAAAGAGTGCCGGCATTTTCATCTTCAGCGGCTCATCCGTGAGCCATGTGTCATGCCAAAAGGAGGTGTCTTCTCCCTTCCCCACCGAGACCATCGTGATGCGTTGGTAGGCGGGAAGTAGATCGTGAATGGCCGCCCAGTGCTGGCCATGTCTTCCGTGAGGTCGGCGAGGTTTAGCTGGCTGCGCGCCCACATTGCCCACGCGCGAACCTTGCGGGTGGTGGAGGCGATGTACCAATTTCAGAAGTAGACAGGTGTTCTGGGTGTCCAGCTGCTTGACGCCTAGACCCCCATCCTCCTTGGTTTGACAAACCATCTCCCAGACAACCAAACACTTCGCGCCGGAGGCGTTGTCCGTCCTGGTCCACAGGAAGGCACAACGGCGGGCGTCAATCGCCGTGACAACTCCCATGGGGAGGAGCATGGCGCCCATGGCGTAGGTGGGAACTCCGGTGAGGACGGCGTTGACGAAGACCACTTTGCTCGTCGTGGCCAGCAGCATTGCCTGCCAGCCCGCAAAGTACCGATCCACCTTGGCAATGAGCAGTGCGAACGCCGATAGTGGAAGCTTGACATTGGACAGAGGCAATCCCAGGTAGGTCTAGGGGAAGCTGCCGACGTTGTAGTTGAGGACACCTAGGAATTCCTCGAGGGCCCCCTCCGGTAGGTGCATCGGCATGATAGTGCTTTTGTCATAGTTGATCTTAAGACCGGTCGCCGACGAGAACATGTCAAGGAGTTGCTTGAGCCTAGCAACACCTTCGGTCTCTGCCCCGACAAGAATGATGGTGTCGTCGGCATACTGGAGGACTAGGCACGGGCCATCGGTCATTGGGTGTCAGACCGAGCCATCAGAATTGAGTAGCCTCTGTAGAACATCTGCCACCAGGAGAAACAAGTACGAGGACAAGGTGTCGCCCTGCCAAAGACCTCATATGCACTGTATCCATGGCCCCGGGACGCCGTTGACAAGCACGGACGACCCCGAGGTGGAGAGTAGCAGCTGCATCCACCTTCTCCATTTCTCTAGGAAACCCCAGGCCTGCAATATCTTCAATAAAGTTGTCCCAGTTTACGGAGTCGAATGCTTTTGTGAAGTCCAGTTTGACCACCAGTGTCGGGGCACGACGTGTATGGCAGCACTACACCAATTCAGCCACCATCATGAAGTTTTCCGAGATGGATTGTCCCTGGATGAACCTCGTCTGGTCCACATTGATGAGGCGGGAGATTTGTTGTTGAAGACACGAAGTGAGCAGCTTGGTCAGGTATTTTACTGGACAGTTCTGTAGCGATACTGGCCTGAAGGCCGACGGTGTGGTAGTTGCTTCTGTCTTGGGGATTAGAATGATGAGCACGTGGTTGATGCGTTGTAGGTCAACCTGTTCGTCATGGAATGCCCGGAGGAAGCGTAGAAGCCCGGGCCGACACCGTCGGGACCAGGAGCGCTGTCGGCGCACATTGCGCGGACCGCGCTCCATGCTTCTTCATCCATGAAAGGGGCCAGTAGGGGCCCCTGCTCCGCTCATTGGTGGCCGTCGTAGAGGTGGTCAAGGTCGAACTCCCAGCTTGTGTCCACCTCACTGCCCAGGATGGTGGAGTAGTAGGCGGTGAGCGCGGTCACCTTGTCGTCGTGTGCTACTAGCGTCGCGCCGTCGATCTACAGAGCGCGAATTGCGTTCCGACAAAGACCGACACGATACTCTGGCATGCAAGTAGCACGTGTCGGCATTAAGGATGAAAACGGTCAGAAACGGTCGAAAAACTCATAAATTGTTTTCTACTTTTACATTTGAAATATAAAAACGAAAGCGAAAACGGTAAAACCGGACACGAAAACGAACGCGAACTTACGAATTATCGAGAATTTCGAAAACGAACCAATTCGAGCGGATTTATGTCGAACACGGTCGATATACGAAAACTCAATACGGAATACGGACCCGTAGACCAAGTGTATGACTAAGTGCATATATGATCAAGTTCAAGTGCATATAATAATTAACAAGCGCATATTATAGAAACATGAACTCGAACTGAGTCAGAATAATTTTATTAATCTTTTTAGAATAGATGCAGTATTTTATTTTAAAGATTTATTCAGATTTTTCTTTTGAGTAACAAAGATTTATTCGGCTGATGCAAAAACTATCGAATGATTGACTTTGCAGGTGAAGGTTAAACCGATGAGCTTGATGGGTTATGGCCCAGGTAGGCTTTCGTGTAGATGCTGCTGGTTTCCTGACATTTAGCACCATCTCATGAGGTGAAGAGAGATGAGACTGGGCGCCGTCTATAAGAGAGGGCAGATGGCCACCATTAGAAAAAACGCAGCTGCGTGGTGAACAACCTGTAATTGGGTTGTATGACCTGTGCAGTTGGCCAAATTCGGTTTAGACCGAATTTTCAATTCGGAATATTTTAAATTAAAAGTAGAAAAGTAGAAAACGGTCGAAAAATGTCTAAACTGTTTTCTACTTTTACATTTGAAATACGAAACATCTGAAATGCGAAAGCGAAAACGGTAAAGTCGGATAAGAAAATATGGATTCGATCGGATTAAATATAGAAAACGATACGGTTCGGTTCAGAATATTTCCATTGCGTTTTCATCCTTCGTCGGCATCGCCCCCTCTCAGGGCACGGAACTTGCCCCGATGCTTCCAATACGCCACCCGCTACGCCACGATGAGCCCCACCTTTTCCTTGCAAAGAGTACGGAGGCGTCGTTCTCCGGCCGACATAGCTCGAGTTTCCTCAAACACGTCCAGCATTAGTATAATGAAAGATGCGTTATGGTAATCAAAGGGTCGCGAGAAGTGTTTGTGGGACCAGGTCTTGGCAGCATGCCGGAAGGCCTTGATCCACGTGACGAGCTTGCTGGCCGGTTCGTTCGTAACCCAAGCGTTAGACCAAGCGGGTGTGGTGGAGGGGAGGAAGCCTGGGCATTTTAGCCAGGCGTTTTCAAAGCGGAACCGACATGATTTTGGAGTGGAAGTTGGGAGGTTGAGGATTAGAGGTATGTGGTCCGAGGTGGAACCAATGCGCGAGGTGAGGCAGGCATTGGGGAAGACGGCGGTGAAGGCGTTGTTGATGAATGCATGGTCCAGCCTTGCCAAGGTTGGAGAGTCTCTCTTGTTGGACCAAGTGTAGAGACGGTCAAGGAGTGGGAGCCTGATCAGACAGAGCTCGTCGACAGCGCTGTTGAACTTGTTCACCAGCCTCCAATCAAAGTGGTCAGTGTTCTTGTCCACTGGTGACCTGGTCAGGTTGAAGTCACCGATGGCCAGCCAGTTGGAGTTCGCCGGCTAGGCGCAATGGTCTGGAACTCAGCAAGGAACGCATCCGTGTCACGGTGATCAGAGGGAGCATAGACGTTCGTAACGGTGAAATTATAGCTAGGTGAGGTCGAAGTGAATGAGACGGTGAGGCAGTGGTCGGTCTGGGAAATCTCCTCTGTCGAGACCAAATCCGGATTCCTGGCCGTGACGATGCCACCGCGGGAGCCATCGGTCGGAGAGTAAGCGAAGGTGCTCAGGTATGCTGAGAGGAAGGCTTTGCTCTTGGTCGAGTCAATTGTGTGTAGTTTGGATTCCTGAATACACACAATGTGAGGATGAGAGACGGAGAAAGTGTCGCGCACCGCGTCGCATTTTTCAGAAAGGCCAAGGTCACGGATGTTCTAGGACAACAGAGTATAGTTAAAGCGCTCTTGATTCATTAATCTAAGATTACACCAGGTGGAGTCGGGGAACAAGGCAGAAAAGCACAGAAACATAAAATGGTGGAGTCACTACAGCAACCTACCTTCATGGACGCAGCCGGAGAGGGTGGGGAAAACGTCCTGCACGCGGACAGGCAGGTCGCTGCCAGTGACGTTGAGAGACTAAAGGAGCGCAGAGCTAAATAGCTAACCCAGGCACAAACGCAGGACTTGGGCCTAAGAGAATGAAGGCAAGGATCCCTCATGGAGCCGCAGCAGTGCCCAACACCGCGGCTGCCACTGACTGGCGACCGATGTAGGAGAGGCCAGCAGCCATGGCAAGGTGCCCAAGGTCAAGTGCCCCGATGGGGTTCTTCCTCTTGAGCAGCTTGCATCCTGTCACTTGCTTCTTGAGGGACCCAGAGCAGGCCGCCAAGCTCTCGCGTAGAGCCTTGCGCTAAATGGCCTTGGCTGCAACAGGGATGAACACCGTGGACTCCTTCTCGGCGAGGCGGACGCTGCTGCGCTGTGGAGCCGCCTGTCCAGAGTGGTGCCCCCTCGGGGCCTTGCCTACAACCGGGCATGCCGGGCTGCCATCAGGGTGTGCCGGGCTACCAACCGGAGTTGGCGGTGGCGGTGCCGGGAGCTGGTTGTCGTCGTCGTCATACCACAGTAGAGCAAGGAGCGGGCGGCTATTGAAAGCAGGATGAGGAGCGTCAGTTTGAAAAGAAGCGGGGAACAAAATGATGATGGGGAGGCGTGGGAGTGGCGGGAGAGGGAAGCGGCTTACGAACCGGAGAAAGTAACCACCGAGGCCTAGGAAAGGCCCAAGGCCGTCGAAGGCCTAGCCTGGCTGGTCCACCACCGCCCCGTGGAGTACCGGCCCAAAAGGAGGGACAGGCCCTTGAGGCCCGGGGTGGGCGTTGCCACCGCCGTTCGCGCCACCAGGTGGACGCGGGAAAAGGGGGGCAGAGGTTCCCCAGCTCATCGAGCTGCTCCTTCCTCGGCCAAATCCGCAACACCTCAATGGTGAAGGCCGATCCCAGCGACTCACCCCGAGCACCCCAACCTAGGTTCCCGATGTATAGGTCGTTCTAGATCCCAGTCGTGGTGCGCCTGGCCATCACAACCCGGAGCACCGAGTGGTCATCGTCGAGGCAAGCTGGGTCAATGTCGATGACGGTACCCAGCTTGCAAAAGCTGGCCGGGATCCCCTCTAGGTCCTAGTGCTCCTCTGGGAAGTCGACTGCCGAGACCACCACGAGCCATTCTGCACGATGGTGAAGCGGTTGGATGTCTCCTCCGCGCGCTCCAAGGTGAGGCGAGCGCCATCGTGAGTGATGGGGGTGAGGCCCGTCACCGCATCGCGGTCACCACGGGAGTCGAAGCACAGCATCATGTTGCCCCGCAAGGAGCCGTGCGACGTGAAGTGGACCGTGGGTGCCACCGAGAATAGGGCAGCACGGATGAAGGGGGCAGGGTTGTCGGGGGGCCCATCGATGTTGATGTAGGCATAGGCGATCCGGCCCACACACTCCATGTCCCCTGGCAGCATGCAGGTGATGTCGTCATCGCCCCCGGCCAGCGGATCTGGGGAGTCCGCGTGGAACGGGGATCCATCGGAGTCCACCTCCTCCTCAGAGGCACCGTCATCCCCCGAGCCACCAGAGTAGTCCTCGTACTCGTACCTAGCAGGGATGGCTGGGGCACAAGCAATGGCACGCCCTGGGGCAGGAGCAGACGTGGGGGGCGCCCCACGGGCCACGTAGGCAATAGGTGGAGAGCAGTCGATGGAGGGAACGTAGAGGTCAACGGTCCTAACCGGCCGCATCAAGGAGCCAGAGCAATGAACCTCAAGGATGTGGTTAATGTCCGGCACCTAAGTTGGCGTAGCCAAGGGTGGTGCCCGAGCCGGAGGGAGAGGAGGCGAGGGGGTGGTCAGGTTGGGGACAAGTGGTGTGGTGGAGGTGGATGAAGGGAAGGGGCGAACAAGGCGAAAGGCAGAAGGGCGAGGCGGAGGGGAAGGTGGTGGTGAGGGGCGGTGACGCCAAGGGGTGGGCTGGCGTGGCGAGACCTTGCAGCTCCTCTCCATGTGGCCTGAGCGACCACAACGATGGCACCGGATGGGGTCACGGCAATCGCGAGCTAAGTGATCGGAGGCTAAGCAGCGAAAGTAGGTGATAGATGGTTTGCGAAACCTGGGGGTGCCGGCTTTTGTAGAGGGAAGTGGCCAGGGGAGAGGAGAGCTTCCTTGAATGACCGGCCAAGACGAGTAATGGCAGCGTTGGGCTCGAGGGCAGAGTCGGTCATGTCGTCGGCGTCCTTGAGTTGCAACGTGTCGAGCTGGGGAAGGGGAAGCAGAGGCAGAAGAGAAGGGTTGGCCGCCGTGGAGAGAATGAGACCTCGTTTAGATTGGGGCTATGAATCAGTATTTGGCACTGTAGCACTTTCGTTTGTATTTGACAATTATTATCCAATCATGGCCTAACTAGGCTCAAAAGATTCGTCTCGTAATTTACAATCAAACTGTGTAATTAGTTATTTTTTTATCTACATTTAATACTCCATGCATGTGTCCAAAGATTTGATGTGATAGAAAGAGAGTGAAAAAACTTACGATGTAAACAAGGCCCAAGTAAATAGGCAGATCTTCTGCCCGATTTGCTCGACTGACTCCCTAGCTGGATGCCAGTGGCGGGTCTGGCGCGGAGCCGCGTGCCGCAGCGGGGGATAGTGAGGGAACATTTGAGGCGGAAGTGGCGTTGGCAGAGGAGGTAAAGTCCCGACTCGCGCTCAACTTATCTGCCTCAGAAACCGCGCTTTTAAAAGTTAAGTGGGGGAAAGTTTGAATTTGTCCTTACCCACGCTGCCGTTGAGGAAAATGACTGTTGCGACGTCGGAGCTGGCAACCTCGACGGCGAAGATGAAGGCCGTTAAGTGAGAGACCGAAAGCCACACCGGCGGCGCCGTCAGCAAGAGAGGAGGACCGGCAACGCGGGGGTGACCCACAAGGTCGTCAGAGAGGAAAGAGAACACCGAGGAAGTGGGGGGCAGAAGTAAGATGGAAATCGAGAAGAAGCTGATCTTGAAAACGAACACCCGGTCTAAGCGCTTGGGTAGACGTACTTACCTGTGGCGTCGTCGGAGAAGGAAGGCGTCGTCTGGCATGCCACTTGACCTTGTCGCCAACGTTGGCTGGTGGAGGTGGTGGGTGGCGGAGCTGCTTGGAGGTTGGCCGGGGTAGCGGTGGAGACGGGTTCCCAGCGAGCCCCCCACGGAGCTCGTCCTCAGCTTCGACTTCATCAGCCTAGGAGCGACTCTCTGGGCGGACGACAGGCTTCTGGTGGGTGACGTGGCCGGGATGGCCAACGGCGCTGGCACTTGGGCGGGGGTGGACGCCGGGGTCGGGGAGGCCGCATGCGGGGCCGAGGGGCTCTCGAGCTCACTCATCTCAGCCGAGAACGTAGGAGGTTCATATTGAAACGGATGTGCCACCCAAAGTAAAGTAAAAAAAAAAAAAAAAAAACAAGCTAGAAATTTTAGTAGACATACACCGTTTAAAAGGCTAGAAATCTCAATTGCATGGCTATGATTTTTTTTACTAGAAGGCTTTAACCAGAAATTGATTATTTGATTTAATTTCTCCATTCAGACTTAATGATATTCATAGGATTTTTCAACGACATCAAATATTGCAAACTGCAGTGCTTATTACAAGCTAGACATTGTCATTCATCAAACAAACAAATGATGAAATGAAAACCCAGAAATTGGTATTCGTTTACTCACAATGACTATCTAACACTGCGACTGATAATAAACCGGCTGAATCTGATATGCTGAGTGAGAAAAAACGATTTGATAAGTTCAAACCAGGGCCTACCTACGTGCCTTTGTGCCTTTGCCCTGACTGTGCAGCGAGCCAGCAAACACCAGCCAAGCAGGCCACCAACTAGCAGGAGCAGCTGAGCAGGTTGGAGGCTAACTAAGTGGCGGATCCAGAGGCCCGCACCCGGCAGCAGTCCTGGATAGCGGGGCTCCTGGACGGCGACGGCCAGCAGCCGGCAAGGGATGGCCTGGCGGCCTGGCGCAGGCGCCAGAGGGGGAGCGGCGGAGGGCGGAGGGGGGACTGCTGCACTGGACGCCGGACGCCGGACGCGGAGCCGCGAAGGGCGGAGGCCGGACGACGCGAGTTCAGGTGGACGGCGCGCCGGCGTGGTCGCGATTGGAGGGCACGGACGAGCCACGCACGGTCGCGACTCGCGAGTCGCGGGTGCGGTGCAGGCGCGGCCGCGGCTGCTCCGTCCTGGGCAAGGCTGGGGCTGGCACCAGGGTTGATGTGGATTTTGGGATGCTGGGCTGAAGACTTGCCCCTTTGGAATTCGGCCCACAACCGGGGCTGCAGCCCCGCGAGCCCCTTCGTGGATCCGCCCCTGCTCGTGATAGACCTGGACATTTGATTTTGTTTGTAGATAGGTTTGTTGAAAAAAAAAGATATTGGAGAAAAATAAAAACAAACTTGTTAACCGCGTCCCCGGCTACTGCTTGCTTCCTTTAAAAGAAAAACATATATCTGGAAAAAATAAAAAACAGATCCGAGCAGCAGGCGGAGGAGGTGCCATCAACGCGAGACGCGGAGGCGCCGACCTAGCTAGCTACGAGTCACGACATGGCTGGGGTGAAGCAAGACCAGGTCCCTCAAACCGTGGGCTTTCTGGAGGTCAGCCTCACCGGGCCGAGGATGAGCGGCTTCGCTGGTCCGGCGTGGCCACGGACCTGCACCATCTACGTGGCCATCGCCGACGAGGTAGTCGCCTGTCAAACGCTTCCGTTCGACTTTGACAAGGATGACTTCAAGACGTGGAGGCTGGCGATCAGGATCCCCGTCGCGTCGAACTGGCCGGACCTATCTCTAGATATCTTCGTGGAGCGTGCCGACTTCCTCTTCCGAAGGAGGACGAACATGGTGGTGGTGACCCGCGGGGGACCCCACACCTCGGGCCATACCGCCGTCATCAGCAGGGCACGGGTGCGGCTGCTCGACGCGCTGGTGCTCAGGGACATGGATGATGAGGAGGAGGAGGAGGAGAAGAAGATGAAGAGGCGCCGCAACGAGGTGGTGGAGGGGAACCCAAGGCTGCTGGAAGGGACGATGCCGTTCGGCAAGGTGGTGAAGCTGCTAGACTGGGAGTTGCCGGCACCCGGGGACGAGTACGGGAACCCACGGGCTGTGGTGCGCGGCACGGTGGATGTGCGTATCAACTTGAGGCCGCCGTTCTTTTAGGTAGCTTAGGTTGTTCACATTGTCTCTTCAGATTTGGTTCCAATTTATCTTTCCTGGTCAGGTTGTTCATTGTCTGCTCAGATGATTTCCCTATTTTAGGGATGAAAGCGAAACTGGAAGATATCGGTTACCGAGGTTTTATCTGTTTTTTACTAAAAATAAAACAAAATTTCCAGTGACTCACACCTTATGTGTGGTAGAGTTCAGATTTTTTTGTATATATTGGTCATCAGTCCAGATGCAGTACCAAAAGCTTGGAGAAGTAGGCGGACATTGATCACATCATCACTGATTGTTGGCCTCACAAATAGCGCCGCGTCATCAGCATACAAACTTGTCCGGCAACGAATCGGTGCAGCGCCGATTGGTGATTGGTGCCCAAGCTAAGTGGCCCGATCCAACCTCCTCGTACGGCTCGAGAAAATGATTCGAATTTCTGTCTATAATAATGCAAATAGATAGAAATTTGATTGTGACTTACATTAATTTCCTTAAAGAAAATAAAAAACGAATTTCATTTATACTCATGGCTCAAGTTGGCTAATTTTGACTGACAAACTTCAAAAGAAAAACCCTTCGAAATTTTTTGTGTCGTCTCTAAGCTCTTTTCTTTATCTCATCTCGAACAAATTGACTTTTATTTCTTATTTTGATCTAATTCTATTGTTGAGACGGTTGAAAAATGGTTTCACGGCGAGGATGAATAGCATTTGAGAGAGGGGATCTCCTGACGCGTAGTCCCCGACGGTGTTTGATTGGTTGCCCAGGTTTGCCATTTACATGATCCTTGAGGATGTTGTAGCCCATAGTATGGAGATGATATCCCGCCAACGCTCTGAATTGATAAAGTTATTCTGAACGTCGTGACAAAAATTCTCAAGAATCCCGGGTATCAGGGTCTTATTTTTTTTCCTAGCGACATCTATTGACAATCATGCCCATTCTTCCACTCTGAATTGATAAATTAGAGGTCACTGTTTCACAATTATTCATTACTATCCAATACGTAATGAGTTGTAGCACGGTCATGAGTTCGAGTCAAAAATTAAATTAACTTAGTGTTAAAAATCTTTGTTTCTTAAGGGGTCAAAGTTAAAATGGTTGTAATCTCTTATTTATTATTTGTTTTTTCTCTTATTATATTTATTAGAACACGAAAAAACCAGGTGGAGAAAACAATGAAAACAAAATTAGAAAAGTCGAACTAGTGTCAAAAACATCCACAAGAAAAAAATCTGAGCATACTCGAAGCCAAGTAGAAAACAGTCATGACAAAAATTAGAATGTACTCTAGAAAATAGGCACGGAAAAAAAATCAAAACATGTTCGGAGCCAAGTGAAAAGCGTTCAAATGAACGTAAAGCAACACGTACTCGGAGCAAGTAAAAATGGACAAACAAAAATAAAGTAAAAAAAAGAACAGAAAAAAAAACTAAACAAAGAAATTCTTACCCTTCTTTTCTCTTTACTAGATTTCTATTCTTATATTTTTGCATTTGAATTAAGATTCCTATTCCAGGTACTCAGAGTTGGAGAGATCTGTTTGGATTAAAAAGATTCCTAGTTGTCCATATTATTATATTTTCCTATTTGAATTAAGATTCCTATTCACCCGAAATCGGAGATATCTAATTAGATTATGATTCCTAGTTATCTAAAGAGAAGGGTTATAGGTGGGTTTCCATTTTCACAAAGTTTGTAAGGGATGGCCGGACCAAAAATAGGTGGAGAGAAATTTTACCTCTTTATTATTAGGTATAGATTGGTGTAATAGGCCATGCAAGAAAAGATACTTCAGGAATCGACCTAGATGGGTGAAGGCTTGTTAAAGAGTCAATTCAAAGAGATATGTGATGAAACCCCATTTCTATACATGGTGAAGTTTGTACAAACGGAGAACATAGGGATTTGTCAAATTTCAGGTGTCTCAATTTTAGTTTTGTAGGCGACAATTATTGCATATATTTTATACTAAAATTACAGTTTTAGTTCGTTGCAATTTTATAGACACAATCTATCATTTTTTGTTCCGAGAATAAAAAATATGTTAAACAAAACTACAAACCTGACAAAATCTAATATGTGTTGGCACAAAGATAATTTAATAATTTACAATTATTTCTATAGTCAGACAAGGACAAAAAATTGATATGTCATGGCATTAAGACAAATAACAAATAACAAATAACAAATAACAGAAGTGACAATTTATTTGTACTAATTGGTAGTATAAGAGTGTTGCCTGAAATCATCTTAAAATTTAGGTACCTGAAATACAGGAGAAGTGGAAAACATATTTATGCTGAACTTTTTGTTTTGAATGAATATTCATGGCGAAGTTTGTAGAAACCTTCCTTTCCCCCAGCTGGTCTAAACATTCGCTTAACACTCTATAAGGCTGGGCATAGTGGTCTAGTTGAGTTAATCAACAGTTCATCACCTTAGTCAACTTTTTATATGTTTATAGACGTCCTGTTTTACTATCCTGAAAATACATGTCGTATTCTAGACACTATGCTAAAAAGGCAAAGATATATTAGGGCAGTCCCAATGAAAAAAACTAGTAGTTTCTATAACATAGGATACCACACCAAAAAAGTACTGTTTTTTAACCCACGGTTTCTATGAGTAATAATTATTTTCTCTTTCTCTCTCGCAACTCTATCTTCTTTCTCCAATGGGAGTGCGACACGAGCTCCCTAGAAACTGGTGATTTCTCCCCAATGGCGATTTCATAGTTTCTTGGTGCATTGGGTCAAGAGTAGACCTGATTTCTACATGAAGAAACAATTTCTATGATTTTTGCTCTCTTTCTTCATTAATTACGTTGCCATGTCAACGTTTTGCCTACGTGGCAAGTCATTTAATGATGATAGAAATTATCATCAATACACCATTGGGACTGCCCTTACAAGTCATGTTTTTACTACAAATAAAAAGGACACTGATATATATTATTATATTATCCATGCTAAAACACAGATATTTGGGGAAGATTCATTACTTCGGGAGGGCTGAGGATTCGAGGTGTAAGCTCTAGACTAAAACTTTTCTAGCTTCAATCAAGATTATAGAGAAACATCAACATTTACAACATCACATTAGTTTCATTGTATTATAGTGCATTTGTTTAGTATCCTACATGTTTATTATATTTTATAGTGCATTTGTTTAGTATCCTACATGTTTATTATATTTTTCTATTAGGACAACATAATTTGATTTGAAACGGGAGTATAACGCACGGCCACATTCCCCGAGCTGCCGAGCAGGACAGACACCTGAGTGGACACACACAAAAGCAGATATCTGAAACTGCGGAGAGGTGATGTTGTTCAGTACATAAGTGAGCCAAGCAGGTTTCTTTAGGCTCAATGAGGCGGAGGTGAGCGAAAGCTTGTTCAAAAGTAAAGCAAAACAAACACAGATACAAAGGGCATGTCCCACAAGGAGTCACAATCCAGAAACACAATCGGACTTCATCATTAGCCCAGCAGTCTTGGTCACGCCCTCATGCTTTCAGCATTGCTTCTACTCTGCTGCAGTGATGGAATATAGCATGAAAGAATTAGGGTCTGCCTGATACATAACAAAGAAAAGTGTTTCAACCAAATACTATTGACATAACATTCTTCCTAAATATCAATACGCACCTTACTCATCCAACATTGGGCCTATCACCTTCCTCATCCACAACATTGGGCCTACGAAGAATTATTATTGAATACCGCTCATCGGTAATGTTCTGCTTGAAAAAGGGTAAAAAAAATCAATGCATACCATTATGAATGAAAGATAAGTAAAACTTAAAATGAAACACTGCTGCTTTTTTCTATTTAAATATCCTACCTTCGGGTCAATGACTTTCTTTGAGACGCATTGTTCCTGCATCTCCTCATTCTTCCCAAAGCTAACACTGTCAGTGTTACCCCTAGATATGAAAATCAATAATTACATTACTATGCATCTTACTGAATGGCCACATATCTGACTTGTCACATAAGATGAGATAATATCCATCAATGTGTGTGCAGTAGAAAACAAGAGAACATACCATGTAAGTTGATTTATTTCAGTTGCAGAAGTTATCTCATCACTAACTCCCGGTGTGAGCTCAGCATCCGATTCAAATTCATCCAATTTACGGATTAGAAAGTTTAAGCCATAAGTCCGGATTCTCATGGAAATGTCTGTGGAGACCAAGCAACCAAGACTCGCACTCTTTAGCAAAGACCCAGCCTCCTTTGTGATACCCTTCAGATCATTGGTTTTGCAGCCGATGTAAACAAAAAGATCAAAATCAAGGTGTAAATAATTCGCATATTTACACTACAGTTCTCTTTGGTAAAACGCAGGCATGCACGTACCAGAAGGACTGCAGCAGTGTGGGTATTCGAATTCCCTTCGAACATGGCAAGGTCCAAGGCCCACTGCCGAATCTCGTTGCTTGTGTTGTACTCTTCGAAGGGAACATGGGACCCCTGCCTCAGCCACTCAATCATCAACTCAGCCTCCTTCATGATACACTTGAAGCCATTCATCCATTATTTTAGCAAAGGATTGATGAAAAGAAAATTGTGAGCCTCTTTCATTTATGACAAGTAATTTGGTAAAAAGTGAACAGTGAATGAATGCTCAAAGGCACTTTTTATTCTGATTTTTAGAGACAGATACATACAGCAGCAGCATAGGTGGAAAAGGGTCGTCTTGATTCAATTCCTGCATCATTCACAAGGTTTGACATGCATTCTTGGATGTCTTTGCTCAGCTCCATGTTAAAAGGAACGACTTTGCCCCTCTTAGCCTTCAACTCAGAGCTCAAGGCTTTCTCCTTCTCAAAACACTTTAGAGGAAAGAAATAATGGTCAGATATGCAAATCATGAAAATTAAATTTTTTTAAGACTTTCAAATAAAAGAAATAATACTCCAAAGAATAGGTTGTAAAAATTTAAGTGGGCTCTTCTGGGGTTTCATCTCTAGCTGCACCCTAATTTGCTTGGGACTTGGAACTATTGTTGCTGTAACCATTGAGTTTACATAGAACCCCTGAATGGCGCAACAAGGTCAAAACTCTGAGTCACATATTTACAAAAACAATGTGTATAAGAAATACTCCCTCCCATCCGGTTTGTAAGGCGCAACAACATTTTGTAGAAAGACCGATATGTTAGGCATGGCTAGCAGCAATGGGGGTGTTTGGTTGCCCCTCCTAAATTTTAATCACTGTCCTATCGGATGTTTGACACATGCATGGAGTATTAAATATAAACTAATTACGAAACTAATTATATAGTTTGCGACTAATTTGAGAGACGAATCTTTTGAGCCTAATTAGTCCATGATTTGACAATATTTTGCTACAGTAAATATGTGCTAATGACTGGTTAATTAGGCTTTAAAAATTCGTCTCGTGGAGTACTGGCGGATTATGTAATTTATTTTTTTATTAGTATCCGAATACCCCATGCAACGTTCTTCCGACACACCTCCTAAATTTTAGTAGCTGGATCAAACACAGATTAAATCAAGCGCAGCAGATTCCAAGTGCTCCACTTGCATGCAGCAAAGGGACCGGTTGCATGGCCAAATGTAGAGGACGCTAAGCCAATCAGGTGCGAGGCTAGTCAAGTATGATGCTTCGCGTGATTAATCTGGCCAGATAATTATGGCTAATCAATTACTTCTTGGTATCTGTATATATGGCCTCGGCGCCCAACAAACCGGACGGGAGGGAGTACTCAAAAGGCTAAATGAAGCTTCTTAGTTGGCCATTACACTCTTTATGAAACTATTCCCTACAGGAGAAAACTATTTGTACCAATGATGTGATTTATACTTATTCTGTTATGACATTCTTGTAAAATTAGCCTCTTCGGCTTACCTTATAATCCGCACTATTCAACTTGTTTTTTCAGCCGAAACAATATTTTTCTCTCACAACAATTCAGTCAGAATAGTGTTTTTCAGCCAATTCAGCCAAATTTCAGCAAGCCGAACGGGGCCATTGTGCCGATCTACTTGTATGTGCTTCTCCTACAACCTCTAGCTGTCGACATGTGGTCTATACATCTGCAGGAAGCTCAGTAATTTCTCTGATCTAATTTTCGATTCATAGATTTTGAATTGTGGTTCGAAGTTGTCTGTAGGTGCGGCAGTGCCGCTGTCCTGGCCCGGCCGTGCCGCGGGGTTGGAGCGGCAGCGCCGGGGGTCGAAATTGACATTTGTTCAAGTTTTGTTTTAACAGGTCTATTCAACCTCCCTCTAAATTAACCAGAGATCCTATAGGGTGTTAAATATACAAAGGCCCATCTAGTATAGGCCCATATGGCCCATGTGGCTCTCTCTATATATATAGTTATCTCCACTAATGAAATGATCATCTTCTCAAATCCTAAAGGTTAGTAACAAGAGACAGGATGTGTGTGGGTGTGGGTGTGTGAGAGAGAAGGGGGGAGTGGGGTGGGGGAGGCTACATAATCAGCATGCTATCTCAATGGTCATCTCCCTGTCACATGATAAGCCGGTGGGAACATTAGAATTTTTGACTTAAACAACACATTTAACAATTTTAGAGCCCTAGGTGACATCCCCAGACTAGGGATCGGTAGTGTATCTTAAATTTTTACTCCTACAAGAACTGAATTTAAAAAAGGTAAAAGGAAAAATGTTTATACTTGAACATTACCACAACCCCTAGTGCCCAAGAAAATGTATGGTAGGAATGGGTGCAACTTAATTGTATGCTCTCCATTAGGTAATACCAACTGCTTCACACATTGAAGGTCGTTGTGTGCAACCCTCTTGATAATCGCCATATAATTCTTGAATGCAGCAACCATGTATTCACCTTTTATGCTCCCAGAAATAGAACATATCTTCACAAAACTCCTGTATCAATAGAAACGTTAAGGATCATACTTCGGATTACATTTACCATGGATATCAACAGAGAGATTCAGGACCAATAAAGCAATTATGAGATGATGAAAAGGTTATGACTCACATAGTGAAAATAGCACTGGTAGCTATAGTTTCTGCCATTTATCACTTTCTTTTTGTGGATAAACACTGTGATGCTCCCATGCTGATCACTAGCAGCCAACTCAGCAAACTCAGGATCACATTCCAAACATTTGACTGGACCTATGTCCTCAAATTTTCATTCATCCCTGAAGCTCCATTCAACCTTCAAAACCTCTTTACAGGACTCTTTCTGGTGGTAGATTCGAACTTTTTCTTGTGTTGCCACAGCGAGAACATTTCCAATATCATCACCAAAGGATTCAGGATTCTTATAGAGAATCCATGTATGTTAGCAACCATAGTTGGTGGGTAACAACCCTTTATCACAAATTGGCAAAGAATCCATGTATGTTAGCGCCAGCTCCATGACCTAGAAAATTTGGTTGTTGAGGCAGTAAGATGAGGTAGCAGCTAGCCAATTAAAAACACTAAAGAACTTTCAAGGCGAGGCACAACATATAAATATCCTAACCTACCATAGCAAGTGAACACAACATTTTAGTGGCATAAACATATATTGATGCTGCCAACGAAGCTTGAAAAATACCTTCCAGTAACCAGTAACAGACATCACTAGTAAGCACTAAGATTTAGTCATAGTATATACTAAATAGAGCAGCCAACAACTAATTCAGCAACAAAAATATATTAAATCCATAAGCACGGCACAAAAGGAGGAGGCGATCAACCTAGTTGGTTGTGGCAAGGAAATGATGCTCTAGGCGGTGTTCCTGGAACGGAGCAGGCGCGTACAGTCCACCCTGCTAGATCCTTTCGCCGCCCTCCTCACCCTTCCCCTCCAGATCCTTTCGTTGCCCCAGTCCTCCTCTGCTGCCTTAAAGAAGAATAGATCTAGGGTTAGAAGGAGAGAATTTGAGAACGAGAAGGGAGAGAAAAAACCATCCGAGAGATTGTACCTGCGGTGAGGCTCTGCACCAAAGGGAGCGAAGCGAGAACTGGTGGTCGAGACCGGTCTAGACGTGAGAAAGCGGGAGCAAACTCGGTGGAGACGTGGTAGCGTCGGCGGCCGGCCTAGTGTGGAGGCCATTTGGGGGCAAGGAGAGACGAGTATCTGCCTTGCTGCGTGCGGGGGGCTCACCTTCTGACAGCTGTTGGGGGCTGTAGCTTCTACAAGCTAGTTAAACTTTATAATTTTAAAGTCTAACAATCTCCTTTCACGTATAATCTAATGTTTTCTTACATTTAATTTAACAATCTATTAATCCTACATCAACATTTCATATAGTCTAATCCAACATTTCATGGGTCCAGCTTGACTCCTGAATCCCTGATGCTTGCTTTAACATTTTATTATAACTGATTCGGCAATTATTGATTCCTGACTCAGCAGACTAGTTTAATATTTTGGTGTGTGTATTTTTTGGGTGGTCAGTAATAAAGTGGAACCGACGAATGCGAGGGCCCTTAATTTGTATTGCGGCGGCTGTGTGTATGTGGTCCAATTTGTTGTGGCGGTGGAGGGTGGTTAATGTAGTATACTTGCATAGGTTGGCGTGTTGAGATGGTTTGGTTTGGCATTTTTGTGTGATGAGTGGTGTTGTGGTGCAACGTATGACGGTCATCGCTACATAGAGCGTCGTGTTGAGGTGGTGCATCAGGACAAAGGGTGGTGGCATATAACATGTCAATGCGGTCGGAGGAATGTAGAACTGACGATGATGTTGATGTGCAATGTTACGGTGACTTAACTTTGTGCTGCGTGGTACAATGCTATGGCAACACGATGCTAGCGGATGGTGGTCAACATGTATAGGACAACATGTTGAGGTCATTTGATTTGGTGTTATGTGAAGCGAGGGTGTCACGGTGCTGACAGCTGGTGATCGACACTATGACTTACTGAGGTGGCTTTTGTGTTCAGCGTGCTTGGAGTTGAGGTGTTGCGGTGGCGATGGATTCTTATCGGTGCTGCATAGGATGGCGTCTCTTGAGATGGCTTGGTTTAGTGTTGTGCGGTGTGCGGACATGTAATGGTGATAGTTTGTGGCCAATCCTGCATGGGATGCCGTGTCGATGTGGTATGGTATAATGTCATGTGGAGCGAGGGTGCGTATGATAGTTTTGGTGCTGTAATAAATAACATAATAAGGTGGTTTGATTTAGCATTTTATTATGCGGTATGGTGATATTGTGGTGATAACCATAGAATTACCGATAAAGAATTAAACGCCACCTCACCATAGCTCGAACATAGACTAAGACATCTTTGTCAACGTCAAATGATGTCATGTCTGCTCGATTTCAAAGAGTCTGTCTAGCCAACAAATGGTTGTTTTAGTCCCTCCTAACAACTGAATTTTTTATGCACTTATACTATCTTATAGCTTATTTATACCGCTTTATTACTATATTTATAATAATTTCTCCGGTGTAATTTATTGGACAGTGTGATGTAATTTAGAATAGCATAAATATATGCCATTTAAAAAAAAATATAAATTATTTCTATGGATTTCGGATGATAGAGAAATATATGTTAAATTATTCGTAGAATTAAAAAAAATACTTCCGTTGCAACCAGATTCTCACGGTGATCGACGACGACGACGACCGGTGCTGCCCGGCGTTCGCGGGGGACGACTACGCCGAGAGCGCGAAGTCCATCGAGGACCTGCCCGCGGACGTCCTGGCGCTTGTGCTCCGCCGCCTTGACGGTGCGTCGCTGGCCGCGCTCGGCTGTTCGTGCGCCGCCTTCCGCGACTCGCCGCTGACCCGACCGCCTGGCGCGCGCTCTGCCTCGCGCTCTGGCCCTCGCTCCGCGACGTGCCCCCGTGCTGCGACGTCGACGCGAAGGCCCACTATCACCGGCTGCCGTAGGGTTCCCCATGGCCGGACGCCAGCTACCTCCTAGGGCCCGACGCTCAAAAATTCGGTCGACAGAGGCTCATGAATCAACCGGTTGACGTACAGCACTTCTCAATTTGAAACGATGATACCATTTATTAAAGTAGCAGCATTTTCGCGAGAGTTTTACAGAAAATCAATCTATCGGATTTCGGCTCTGTTAGCTTGAGCTTATAAGTTAGATGAGCTTATAAGTTAGAATCAGCCTTACTTTTTTTAGTCATGGAACAGTATTTTTCTCTCACAACAAATCAATCCTATAAATAAACCGTAGCAACGATAAGTTCTGCCAAAGCTGATCAATTTATAGATGTTGAGCAGTACACTCCCTGGGAAGGTTTTAGCATTCCAAACAAAGGATAGCGTGAACTGAAAGCGGACGACTCCCTGTCACACACGCCTGGCCCACCGGCCATGTGATGATGTGAAAGTGAGAGGTGTCGCACACGCCGTGTAGTGGACTAGTGGTGGAGTGGGAATCAGATCCTCTGCAGTCACGCATGTCAAACTTGTCTCTGCAGTCACGGATCAATACCGTCCATTTTCCATCCAACCGTGGCCCCGCAAAACTTCAAGCCACACTCAGTCTCTTCGAGTCGGTCTCAGCGCCCCCAGCACCTTCCATTGTCCATGGCTTCGACTCCTATCCTATGCTGACATCTTGACTGAGAATTAGCATCGCATCCTGAATGTAAGAATATTTGCTGCTTGTACCGGCATTAGTCAAAGACAAGTGCCTCATGGTTGACTACAAGAACTCACCCAAAACTACAAGAATTAGAATCAGGGTTGTGTCTAGTCTAGTTCTGCTGGTAATTGGCATGTAAAAGTTCTACAAATAGTAACAGCCCCCAAATCAAAATGTATCTCTCCAGATTCCAATTGCCTCGGTCTCTCGGCAATTTTTGCATTCAGCTGCCTTGCGTTGCGCCTTGTACTTGAGCGTCGTCACCGAATCATCCACCTCTGGCCCGTGGGCTGTAGCCTATCGTTGTCCATGTACGCGATGTCGATGGCATTGCGTTGCGGCGGTGAGCCGGTGACAGTCGATGCCGTGGCTGCACCGCCTGCACGAGCACGGCCAAACCCGTGGCCCACCTGTAATCGTAATAGCATCCGTGGCCCAGCTGTAAGCATGTGTGGGGAACCCTGAATTTTGGCTCTGATCGAGAAATCCCTCTATCTGAAAGTTTGTAAACCTGCAGCCGGCGGCGTGGCCCCATGCACCCGCTCACGCTCTCCACCGCGCTCCTCCGCCTCATCAAGTCGCTCTCGCCGGCGGCGTGTCTTTCTATGGTATTGATACACTTAGTGATGAGCAACGTGGCCTCAAACATTACAATGCAACAAAGGTGACGATTATGACGCGAAACAGGTCATCCACACCGGGAAAACAGAAACACAAGCAAAAGAAACTGATGCTTAATCAATTATTAAGCAATCACATTATTAACTTATTATCAAATTGCAGTTCCCGTCATGGGCCTATGCACTGCCAACAACATGCTCCAGAAACAGAACTGATGGCAGTTGCGACATCAGACAAGAATCTTTCAACAAACCGAAGGATCTCCCTGCTACACCCTGACCTCCACACCAGCATTGACCAGATGCTCTTTCACTGCTAGTATGGGAACCTGTGACAAGTAAAAGCTCGGACGTCAATTCAATATATCAGGTATATCCGATCTATATCATACTGCATACGGAATGCATGCAGGGAGTTGATCTATTGAGAATAACAACAGATTAAGCAAAACATTACTCTAGTAGAATCTAACACTGTAGCAACAAAGTTGTGCAGGTTATATGAACGAAAACAAAACAATAATAATAACCAAGTTCGAGTAATAATAATACTACTAAAAGAAATTCGACTTCTAGATCAATGGTTCCCTTAAAGTCTAGCATAGTAGCAGTGATTATTGAGTAATCATATAATTTTAATATGCTGTAAACAAGAGTTGCTAACTTGGCATCCATGCTACCTAACACGGCTGAATTATTGAGTAATCATATAATTTTAGCGGAAGAGAATTCCAAAAGCTATGCAAGAGATTTTAAATCCAGTCTGATAAGAGATAAGATACATGTAAGTTGCTAGATAAAAAAAATCTCAGGAAATAGTTTATGGCATAGCATTGCGATAGAAGAGGAAGTAGGATAAACATCAAAACCTCTTTCCGGTGGAAAATGCCAGCAGCAAGGGCAGCAGAAGCATTTGTTTTCTCAAAGACTTCAGAAAAATGTTGAACAGCACCAGCACCACTGCTCGCAATGACTGGGATTGTCACAGCATCAGAAACCATTTTAACCAAATCTATGTCAAATCCACAGCCTTGGCCTGCAGGATAAGTTTATTGCAATCATGACTATATATCCCCCTATAAAAAAGTAACAAATTCAAACATTATGCATTTTTGCAATAGACAATAAGATTATATGTGAGTAGGGGTCCTTTCTGAAAAACGTGCTAAGGTGTTGTGTGGTCTGACTGTGTGGTGTTCTATGGGGTCAAAACCCTTTTATTCCTAATATATTGATACGCATCTCCCTGTGTATTCGAGGAAAAAAAAACGTGCTAAGGCACAGTTGCGAAAAAAGATTATATGTGAATAGGGCGTTTAACCGGTTGTTTCAACATAGCCCATCCCTAGCCAAGATAAATGGAGAGGGTTTGTGGTAGGCTTGGAGAGCCAACTTAAAACCTGGCCATTCTTGTGTAGACGAATGAATAGGGTGAAATATAATTCTAGACTGGAAAAGCGCATGTCACAAAACTATGAAATGGATTACAAAACCATAGCGCAGTAAAGCTGAAACACTGTAACTATGCCATAGCATGCATGCATGCAAAACATAAATCATTCAGCAACTGTGAATATACCATCACAATCAATGCAGTTAAGAAGTATTTCTCCTGCACCCAATTCTTCCACAGCTTTCACTAGTTCATATGCTCCTATAGGTCGGCTATCACGCCCACCATTCACCTGAAACAGAAATAAATCAGCAATCATGCCACTATAAATCATAGTTGCCGGTACTAACCTAAAATTCAGCCCAACAAGAATATACACAAAGTTTAAACAGTCTATGTGGTTAAGTCAGACAAGAATGACTTACTGTGCACTGGTACCATGCATATTCTTCTCCTGATGGACCTGGAAATACATGAGACGTGACAACGTAAAACACAACTGCTAGTTTACAACATAGACAAGGAATAAGAATATACCTTTAGTGGACACCTTTACAGTTTTAAATGGCACATCTTCTTGACTTTTGACATATACCCGCCGAGGATCAATACTGACAACTACGGCCTAAATAATGGAAATAATTACAATGAGCGATTTATAGGTTATATAACAATACTGATAAATAGAAATAGCTATTTATATGTAGATGGTTAAGTTGAATGCTAAACAGCAAGGCAGATTGTGGATACCGTTAAATATTTCTAGCAAAATGAGGCACATATAAAAGTACAATTTTACTGGATTGATTTGTCAGTGTATGAGCAGCACAGCCGAAAAGACTGGCAGGAACCAAATGGTTGCCATTGGCTTTTGATCAAATTGGTCATCAATGGCAAATAGGATATCATCTCGTTTTAACCTCAGTTTCCAACTAAGTCGATTCATTTTTTAATGATTTTGAGTGATAAGGAACTTCTGCTTATTGAACCTTGATAGGCTACCATGAGTCATCATGTTAATAGATGGTGACATCTAGAAGAGCTTTAATAGTTTCATAGGATATGTAACCACAAATCAGAGTTTCAGCAAAAAGAAAAAGATAAACATAGAAAGGACCTCTGAAATTTGGTGGCATATGGATGGCAGAACAAAGACTTGAATATGATATTTTGTGATGTTACTTCATTCAGGAAAAAAAAATGTAACAAAAGGAAACATCTCTCATATATCATGAAAACTAGCTAGTAACATAAAAACCAGATACGACCTTTTAACTTATGTTTGGCAGCAAACCAATATAAAACAAAATTGCAATGATGTAGAAATGAATAAAGAAAAACCTGATTGCCATATACTCTAGAGATTTGTTCCAAGCTGCTTTTCCCCGTCTTTACCTGATACACAGAAAGAACTGTATAGTGGGGAAATAGCTGAACATTGTAGGGAAAAATATAATACATACACCAGTTTGTAAAAAGGCTTCAGCAGCATAAACAGCATCACTTCCAATTGAAATTTTGTCAGCACCAGACCTGAAATATTCTGATGCCACTTCCAGGCTTGAGTAATATCTGAGAAGAAATGTACATGATTACATGGATATATTTTTCCTGTCTCAGTATTAACTAAAATAATAACTGCTACCCATTGGTAATTTAGTTGGAGCCAAAAGTTTCCATCAAAAAAGTTCAAATCAGAAGACAGGAAACATGCAGAGTTGCTAAGGAATCAAGAAACAAGATGACGAGATGAGAAACTGTCTCACACCTAAAACTTTGGAGAAAAACTAAGAATATATAAAACAAGCCTATTCAGATAACAAAATAAAGAAATTGGGATCAACTTTAATAAATCTCTCTAATGAAGTTAACTCAATATTTAATATAACTATCTTAGCAAGTCAACAGGAAAACTAGGTTTCTAAGCAGATAGTTTCTGGAATCCCCATTGCTCAAGAACATAACAGGAGAACTAACCTTCCATTTGCATCTGTGAAGTCTCGTATGCCCCCACCAACTGTAAGTGGCACAAAAACCTTTTCAGAGGCACAACGCAGTACCTATTGAAGATCCCATGTCACCACACCAGGCAAAGGGGTGTAAAGAGTAAAGACAACAATTGGAGGTTACAGATCTTAAACAAACCTCTAGCATTGGCAAATCACCCAATGGAAAGTCACGGAAACCAGTTATATTCAAGAAGCTGACCTAAGGGGAGTGATATTCAAGATATCAGATAATTAAATTACATAAAGAAAATTACCACATGGAAAAAAAAGCTTATGCAGAAAAGTACCTCATCTGCACCATCTATGTAGTACTGACTTGCTAAATCGACTGGCTTGCCAAGGTTTCTTACCTATGAGCATGTGATGTAAATATGAACGATTGATGAGAAAGCTGTGTATCAGCCAAAATATAATAAAATTGTCTTAGATTTATTCTCATTTTAATATATCCTTGAGAAATGAACTAAGCCTAAAGTATCACCTAGAACTAGGCCAAAGGTGGAGCTAATCCTGATGTCTAAGAAGTTTTAACCACACTTAGCACTAATGAATAAAGATGTGTACCTCTTTGCTGCTAGTATGATCTCTTACATCGTACTGATCGCCTTTTGTTACCACAAGATCTCCTTTATCATTTGAACGAACATCAAGGCATGCTATCACCTGGACGGTTTAAGAGAATAAGAAGGATGGCAATCTAAACTGTGGTACACACTGAAACATTGACAATACAAAGCTTACTCTCTTCGCAAGTTTTGATGCTTTCCTACGTGCTGGGACCTACATTGCAGATATAAGTATGAACTTAATATTTAGTATACATCAAACAAAAAGAGAGTGCCTACTAGAAACAACTTTACTATTACCTTGGTCCCAGAAGAGTTAGGACTGAGAAATTTTTTTAGAATAGAAAGCCCGGTAGCTGCACAATGGAAAAGAATGTTTATATGATTACTAAGTTTAAACTTAGGAAATCCAAGTGTCAACTGCTACCTCTGATCACAAATACAAGTCCATTCATTAACCAGGATTGTTGTAGGTAAACTCATTTTAGCTTTGACTATCAATCAATATCTAAAAAGTCATAAAGATGGAAAACAAAATATTAATGTTAACATATCAAACAAGAAAAAAAAATCCTTCCATAGATCATAATATAAAACTCTTTCTATTTGAAATAATATATGTCCATAGATATTGTGAGTCAAGGTCTATTGGAGACCGTGTTGCTGTCCTAATTGACTTAGGGCCTGCTTGGATCCTTTGCCAAACCTTGCCTAACCTTGCTGGGTAAGAATATGTGTTTGGTGGCAGCTTTAGAAAGTAGATTTGCTGGGCGAGCTTGCTTGTCTGAGCAAGAAAAGGCTTGCTGATCCAGCCATCCAGGCGAGCCAAATTGGTTCTCTAGCCTAGGAAAAAAAGGCCCCAGAGTCAGATCTACTCTGCACGTTGAGTGAAACACACTACCACCAACCCACTTACTCTTTCGTCCTTGCTTCACATACAGGGTTAATCCAGGGATGGTGGTATGGACTCCAGGAGCCCTATATGTTGATCTAATCCACCCCAGCTCCTCCACCGGCTCCGCGGGCGGAGCGGACAGAGCCGCACCAAATGCTCCCACACAGAGAAGTGCTTCTCGCCAGAAAGACACGGAGCCGGAGCCGTTTTCGCGTACGGAGGCGGACCCGCAAAAATTGGCTTCGCCCGAAGGGCTCCGGCCGTGGAGCGCGCATGGAGAAGCCGCACCAAACAGGCCCTACCCCCCCGCCCCCCAACCCACCCACCCACACACACACACACACAGAGCAATATAGACATGGGACACTATGGACGAAATCCACTGGGTCGGGTGTCACATTCTAACACTAAACATGTTTCATGAGCTAACCACCTACTTACATCACTAGCCAATGGGACATGATAACTGTTTACTCTTGTCAAGGGCGTCGAACCCTTGGTTGGCGGACCAGCGACCACGTGGCTCGAGTCATTGGCCGCCTTCTCCGAGTGAGGTTATGCCCTCACCGTCGGCTTTTGGTTGAGAGAGAGAGAGAAGGTTAGGGATAACAATCTTGCTTAACCTCAATTGTCATGGTTACAAGAATATAAGGGCATAGCCCCAACCAACGGAAGTAACAAACTCCATAAATCAAGGAACTAATAATAGAAAAGGAAACTAATAATATCTTTCCTCCTTAGCCACTTGACCTGCCCGAGCCAACCGTGTTTGCGGTTTCGCCTTCATGAGCCGCCACGGTCACCACGTCACTGCCAGCAGCCACGCTGTTCCGCCGTTGCTCACCGCCGTGGGTCTCTCGCCCGGCGCCTCTGGTGTAGGTCTTTCCCCACATGACATCTCCCCTCCGTCGAGACGCAGCTCTTCCTCAGTGGAAGCTTTGGAATCTTTGGATGCGGCGCGGAATGTGTCAACGTCCTCCCAAGTGGACGACGCAGCCGGACTCACCTTTCCATCGAACCAAGACTTGGCGCACACCACAGGCAAGACGGTAGCGCGCACCGCCTGTTAAAGGCTCCGGGACAATCGCGCCATGGTGAACCGGCGGAAGAGGTGGAGGTGCGGCGGCGGATCCTGGAACTTCTTGAGGAGGCCCACGTGAAACACGCGCTTGGTAGCGGCCCGGGCGGCAAGTCGAGACGGACGGCGACTTCGTTGATCGGGCTCGGTGGCGGTGATGCGGAAGTAGCGAGGCTTGAGCTTGCCCGTCGATGCTCGAGGAAGCGAGGTAAATGCGCCGACGCAGCGGAAGGAGGGCCAATCGCTTACTTGATAGGCCACCGCGCGATGTCCGCGTCGTAGTGGCGTTCTGGACTGCTTTGCTCTGTTCGCCCGAGAGCGAATGTCGGCGAGGAACTCATCGCGCCCGCCATGCTCCGCAACGGCAATGACCTCGTCTCTCCGAGCTCATATGAGCGGATCGACGCATGTTCACGACGTCAGACGACACCGAATGGCGTGTCGCGCTGCAGGACGTCTGGTAGGCGGTATTGAAGACGAATTCCGCCCCACGGAAGCCAACGACCATTGTCGCGGCTGTCACCAGAAGACACCGAAGATACATAATGATGACCCGGTTAGCCGCCTCGGACCGCCATCCGACCGAGGATGGAACGCCGTTGTCATGTGGAGCTTGGTTCCATCAGCGCATGAGCCGGGCGCCGAACTTGGACGTGAAGACCGGATCGCGATCCGACACCATGGATCGCGAACGCCATGCAAGCGAACAATGTCGGCCAAGAATGCTTCTGCGACGGACTCGGCCGAAAGTGCACGTGCGCGCCGAGGGTATGAAATGGCGATGCTGCCGAACGGTCCACCACCGTCAAGATGACGGAC
The DNA here is from genome assembly GCA_904845875.1 of Miscanthus lutarioriparius. NCBI lineage: Eukaryota > Viridiplantae > Streptophyta > Magnoliopsida > Poales > Poaceae > Miscanthus > Miscanthus lutarioriparius. The sequence continues at coordinate 21,894,839 of CAJGYO010000001.1, forward strand.
TTGCCGCGCACCTTGGGCAACGCTTCGACGAAGTCCAGCGCTATGTCTGTCCAGACGATGTGCGGAACCGGCAGGGGCATGAGCAGACCCGCCGGGTTCAAGTGTTCGGACTTAGAAGGTTTGGCGAGCGATGCATACTTTGACAAAATCTCGCACCAATTGTTTCATGTTAGGGAAGTGGAAGTCGCGGCGAGGCGGTGAAGCGTCCCTCCGAACGCCCTCGTGGCCGTCCTCGTGCACGGCCAGCACGATTTCCTGGACTAGGGCGGACGTGGGCGGGATGTAGAGCCGGTCCTTGTACTAGACCATGCCGTCCACTAAGGACCAGTGGAGGCGCGCGCGCGCGCCGGTGATCTCTGGCCTTGACGCCACAAGCCTTGGTCCGAGGCTTGTTCTCGACGGGGCGCGGACGAAGTCGGCACGGAGCCGAGAGCGCGAGAATGGCGCCGTCGCCGCCTCCTCCGTGTCCCGGCGTGAAAGCGCGTCGGCGACTGCGTTCGCCGTGCCCAGTTTGTACTCGACGGCGAAATCGAAACCAAGTAGCTTCCCCACCCAATGGTGCTGTGGAATCGTCGAGAGCCTCTGGTCCAGCAAATACTTGAGGTCAGAGTGATCTGTCTTCACCGTAAAAAGCGGCGGCCCCACCAGTACGGCCTCCGATGCGCCGCACGGCATGCACAAAGGCCGATGAGCTCACGCTTCGTGGGCGGCGAGCGAGCGCTGGCGGCGAGGGCCGACGACTCGCTTGAAGAAAGCGATCGGGTGACCCTCCCCGGATGAGAACCGCGCCAAAACCATGAGAGGACGCGCGTCGCACTCGACGGTGAAAGGCTTGGCGAAGTCGGCATGGCAAGGACGGTATTGAAGTGATGGCGACCTTGAGGTCATCGAATGCCATGGCCATGGCGTCGTTCAGAGAAACCCTCCTTCTTGAGGAGAGCGGTCGGTGGTGGCGACGGCTCCGTAGTTGTGAACGAATTTGCGGTAGTAGCCCGCCAAGCCGAGGAAGCCGCGCACGGCCGGGGCGGACCGAGGGATCGGCCAGTCGCGGATAGCCTGCACCTTGGCCGGGTCCATGGCCACGCCAGACGCCGAGATGATGTGGCCGAGGTAGGAGACCGATGGTTCGCCGAACGCGCACTTGCCGCGCTTTTGACGAAGAGCCGGTCCGCCGGAGTGCGGTGAACATGACGCGAAGATGACGCAGTGCTCGCCCATGTCCGGTGTAGATAAGAATGTCATCGAAAAAAGACAAGGACGAAACGACGCGAGAAAAGGCCGCAGACGTCGTTCATGAGTGCTCGAGCGTTCTTAAGGCGTTGCACAATCCGGCGGCATCACGAAGAATTCGTAGAGGCCGTCGTGAGTCCGAACGCCGTCTTGTGGATGTCGCCAGGCGCATGCGGACTGGTGATATCCGACCGTAGGTCGAGCTTAGTGAAGAAGCGGGCGCCGTGAAGCTCGTCGAGCGGCTCATCGATGATGGGGATCGGGAGCGCGTCCTTGATGGTGAGCGCGTTCGAGGCCGGTGAGAGTCGACGCAGAAGCGGCGCGCCATCCGCCTTCTTGACGAGGAGCACCGCGAAGAAAACGCCGAAGTCGCTGCGCGGACAATGCCTTGCTTTCGAGCATGGCGGCACATTGCCGCTCAATTAATCCCTGGGCAGCCGGGTAGCGATAGGGCGAACCGCCACCTATTGTAAGGTCGGGCTTGAGGGCGATGGCATGGTCGTGGCGGCGCTTAGGCGGCGGAACGCGTGTGGCTCGCGAAGACATCCCCAAAGCCGGCGAGGAGCTCCTCGAGCAAAGGTGCCGAAGTCACGGATGCGCAGGGCGCCAGCGCCTCCTGTAGCGGCACCCCTGTCCCGGCTGTCGTGCAGCCCTGGCGCTCGAACGACACCGTGCCCGCGGTGAAGTCCCACGTCAAGCGCCCTAGGGCCTCCATCCACTAGGTGCCGAGCACCAGGTCATATCCTGCGAGAGGCATAACAAACAAGTCGACGTCGAACGCGATGTCGTGGATGACGAGCGGGGCGCGCCTGATGACGCCCGGACACGGCACCTTTTCGCCGTTAGCCACCGTTGCCGTGAGTCGCGGACGAGATTGGATTGGCAGCCGGAGCGCCGCGCCGCCTCTTCGGCGATGAAGTTGTGGGTTGATCCGGTGTCGAGGAGGCGATGAAGGATGTCGCGCCCACCCTGACGCGGATCTGCATGGTCTTGCCCATGGTCACGCCGGCCACTGCATGGAGGGAGAAAATGGGCACGTCCTTGTCGCCGGACTCGGCCGTTGTAGCATCGTCCGCGGCCGCGTCGTCATCGATCTCCACGCCATCGAGGAAGAAGATGCGTTTGCGTAACCGGTTGGCCCCTGGTGTACCGTTCATTACAATTGAAGCCGCAGATTGACAGGCGTCGCCCGCCATCTCGCTCGGTGTGGCGGCGCTGTTGCCCTCGCCGCGCGTCCGCTGGGAGGTCACCGGAGGAGCGGGAGCGCCAGCAGATGGCGGGGCGCTGAAGTGCGAGCCGAGGTGCGGGTGCGGAGGAGGACCGCGCGAGGCGCCTCTAGGAGGAAGTCTTTGCCGGCCGCTTCGGACTCCATCGGCTCCACTGGCGCGCCAGAACTCATGGCCGCCGCGGCGTCTCGGGTTGTGGATGCGACGGCGTGGGACGATCGGCGGAAGGAGGCCCCGGTGAAGAGTTGGGCGCTGCGCGCCGTCAAGTCGGCCGCAAGACGAGGCAGAGGGCTCGGAAGCGGTTGGCATATTCCTCCACGGTCCGGCAAGCGTCTCGCACTTTCGGCGAGCTCGTACATCGGCGGAGCGGAGGGGAGGTCCAAACCGCTTGAGTTCGGGGAGGTCCTTGAAGAGTCCCCACGGCGGCGTGCCCTCGTCGTCCTGAAGCTAGGTAAACCACAGCTGCGCGACGTCGTCCAGATGATACGACGCCATCCATACGCGCTCCTCTGCCATGGTCCGATGGTGGCGGAAGTAGGACTCGCACTTGTTGAGAAAGAGCATTGGATCAATCGTGCCATCAAAGCGGGGGAAATCCCACTTCTTGTGTTTCGGGTGGGCATCCTGATCGCGCGGCCCTTCCCAGCGATGGCCGTCGCCGCCGCCCGAGGACGACGAGGACTTGTCCTTCATGGTTGCCATGTCGGACTTCAAGGTCTTCATCTCCGCGCTCATGGACTGCAGCATGTTCATGACTTCGGCGAGTGTTGGTTCGGACATGGTTCTTTGGGTCAGTGCGAGGCGGTGGAAGACGGGCGGCGATGGCGGCGGACTAGGGTTTGGCGGCTGCGCCTTGGAGGGGGTGGGTGGAGCGGGTGGGTGAGGAACGACGAGACCGTGATACCGAGTTGTCAAGGCGTCGAACCCTTATTGGCCGGACCGCGACCACGTAGCTCGAGTCATTGGCCGTCTTCTCCGGTGAGGTTATGCCTCTCACCGTCGGCTTTGGTTGAGAGAGAGAGAGAAGGTTAGGGATAACAATCTTGCTTAACCTCAATTGTCATGGTTACAAGAATATAAGGGCATAGCCCCAACCAACGGAAGTAACAAACTCCATAAATCAAGGAACTAATAATAGAAAAGGAAACTAATAATATCTTTCCTCCTTAGCCACTTGACCTGCCCGAGCCAACCGTGTTTGCGGTTTCTGCTTCCGCAGCCGCCACGGTCACCACGTCACCGCGCGCCACGCGTTCCGCCGCGCGTTCCGCTGCTCGGCGTAGGTCTCTGGCCCGGCGCCTCCTGGTGTAGGTCTTTCCCCACATGACAACTCTCCACTATTTTATACGAATGCACTTGATGTCTCAAAAGCATATGCTTCCTACTGCTCTTGTAAAAGCACAGAACAAGCTTGCTTCCTCATAAAACAACCAAACAGCATCACTCCTTTCTTGCCTAACCTTTGCTCAGCTAGGCTAGGTAACCCTTGCTCTGCTGGCCATCCTTGGCGAAAGAACCAAAGCAGGCCCTTATATTTAAGGTCAGATGGAGTAAATGTTTACCTCCGCTCTTTTCTGGGTGAAATTGAACTGCCTGAACGTTGCCCATTGAAATGGAGGATATAAAGCTGTCACCATAATTGCATATCGAGGAAATCCAGTCTCTATTAGCATCTGACTAAGCATGTAGAAAGAAAAGAACAAGTCACACCTCATGAGTCAACCAAATCACCGGAATCTAAATGTTGTTGTTACTTGTTATACTTACAGGCAGTATGTGGTATGAGTGAACAAAGTACACATGTTGGCCATCAGCTCCCTGCAGCAGTGGCGTGTCCTTGGTGATCTGGAGAGCGTTCCAGCCAATATGTGGAACTATGAGGTCATTTGAGGAGTCGAATCGCCTGACCACGCCCGGTATCACACCAAGGCCGCTCACTGTGACGATAAATGCAAAATCAACAACAGTACCGTTTATCCATACTCCACAGCTTAGTAAGCAAGTCGCAGGCGAAGTGGGGTCGGAGAGTGAGAAGAGCTTACCCGGGCCGTTCTCCTCGCTGGAGTCGAAGAGCAGCTGGAGACCGAGGCAGATGCCTAGGAAGGGGCGATCCCTTTGGATGTACTCACGGAGTGCGTCGGCCATGCCCGTGCTGTTGAGGACGTCCATGGCGGAGCCGAAGGCGCCGACACCGGGAAAGACGAGCCGTTCCGCTGCGAGGATGTCCTCTGGGCTCTGCACGTCGCGGATGCCGAAGCCGAGGTGGCGGATGGCGTTGCGCACGCTGCGCACGTTCCCCGCGCCGTAGTCCAGCAGCGTCACCGCTGCGGGGAGGCAATTTTAAGCGAAACACAGCAGTCAAGCCATGGCTCGAGCCCCAGAAGGGAAAGGGAAGGACGCGTGGTTCGCAGCGCTTACTGTTTGCTCCAGAGGATGCACGGACGGAGAGGGAGCCGGAGCCGCATCCGCGGGGCTGGCTGCTCCGCTTCGGGCGGCGGCTCGCGGAGCAGGGGACGGTGAGGATGGCGGCGACGGTAGCCATTGCTCCCTGCGCCTGCAGCGGCGGCTGCATTCGTCCCCTTTCTCTCCAATCAATCGACGCTAATGCCACGCAGGTACGATGGAGCTGGCGACGAAGGAGGAGCAGGCAGGAGGTGACTGGCGACGCCGGAAGGGGACGTACGGCGGCGCCGGGGAGGTCGTGCTCAGAGACACGTTCACGCGGTCACTCACTCAATGTCTCGGCGCCCTAGCGGGCCTTTCTTTTGCGGGCCTCCGCTGACGCCCCGCTGGCCCGGTAGGCCACTTTTAGATAACGGAATAAATAGACGTTGGGCCTCAATGGCCTAGCCAGAGTAATGATTTTCAACAAAAACTAATATTGAGAAAATGTTAAGCATGAAATAATAGAGTATTGATGAATATTCTTGAGAAAATGGTAAGCATGAAACAACAGAATCTATCACGATTTTCAAAAATAGTGCAAATGGACGAAACAAAACGGAGCACAATGTTCACGCAGGTATACTAAGTCGCTCTTTTTAGCACTGGGAGTCTGGGACTGCCAACTTCAGTGGAATTACTATTAGGTCATACGTACGGTACACTTACTAAGCTTGATCATATAAATGAAGTTGATGTACATACCAGAGTACCCAGACAGACCGACAAATTATCTGCAAGCGCACTTTGGCTTTGTCCCAGAGTATTGTGTATTTGGAGATAATAGTACAAACCAGGTTGGTCGTCGGTGTCGCTACAAAACTTGGCATATGAATCATCATGGTGAAGGCACGATTTACCTGTGCAATTTACAAATCAAGTTACTCTATAGCTAGATAGTCTGTCCATTGTCCAATCGAAGTTTTCTGTCACTGCCTGCAATCCTACATGAGCATCGATCGTGGCAGCTGGACTTGTCCCACTTCGATGGCACAATGCTTTTGTGAGCTTGTGGCCTAACAAAGATGCAGTAACACGATTCTACTTCTCAGTTGGAGTCTCAGTTTTCGGAGGAGCTGTCTGCCTCTGGGCCTGGGAGCGACCCAGATCTAAGTTTTGCATCTCACTGGCAAGCAAGGCCCTTCTTTCTTTCAGAAAGTTGAGTCGAGTAGTCAGCTTGGCTAATGCAGAGGATGGTGCGGCCCCAGATTCCTGATAATAGAGTTGCATTAGTAACTTCTTAAGTCAAAGTGGCATCGTTAACATAATCTTATCAAGACAGAAAAGGGTGATTATGGTGACCCAGGGTAGTAAAATCAGTGTTTATTATGGTGCAGAATGTGATCACCTCGGTTTTAGTACTTGAATAGGCATTTGAACCTTGAACCCTGCTCGTAACTGGACTATTTGAGTGCGGTCTCTGTGCAAAGTTCCATCTTGATGTAAGTGATCCGTCTTGGCCGTCCTTCCCAATCTCACCCTTTGAATACAACATCTTCTGAACCATTTGGTTTGTAGCCCAGAACATGTCAGGTACAGAATTAGACCCTACAATTGGTTGTGCTTCGACTGAGGAGCCATTCTGTGGAGAAAGGCCGGCATTTTGTTCACCTCTGCAGAAAGGGAGGCCAATTATGTCTCAACCAAGGATTCTAAAAGGAGGCAAATATTATGAACAGTGAGAAAGTAATATTGAATGCTTGGCAGTAAAACCTTACTCGACAAACTTGTCTGCATTTATGGATCGCTTGCTGTTGCATGATTCACATAACGAGGTGGAACTCAACTGGACTTGGTTGTTGAGTTGTCCCCGAAGATCAGAAACCTTTTGCTTCAAGTTCATAATATCAGCTTCAGCAGCAGCAACTTCCTCAAGATCAGCCTTAGTCTATTATCAACAAAAAGAAAAGAAAAAAGCTTCAAATGGCGAAAAACATTATCTATCTCAATAGCCAGATTCAGAAAGGGTACCTTGGTGTCTATCGTTGACAGGAAGTACACTTGTCCTCTTCGCATATTCATTAGCCCAGACTCCAATGAAGCCCTCAAATTTCTCTCCTTCTGCAGCTGGTCTCGTAAATTTTCCACCTGTTGAATGTGCAAAGTATTCTTGTTGAACAGAGAAAAAAGCAGAACATTGCAAGCACAACAAACAATTTCCAGAAGCATGTAAATGCAGCATAGTTCTGAGTCAGAACTCCCTGTATAGAACAAATATGAAACAGGAGTGACTGAGAAATCAGAAGGCAGCTGAAATACAGGAAGAAGGATGGAAAAATCCACCTGTTAAGTTCGTGTTCTATACTTGTGATAGGACTAGATGTCCTACCGGTGTTACTACGTAGGTTATAGGGATGGAAGAGAGGAGGACATGGTCTGTATTCTAAACGCTGGCGAGGGGCCGTGGCGGCGAGAGCGCGGCGGCTGCTGCTGCAGCCCTAGAATTCCCGCGGTGCTACAGTAGCGGCGGCACTGTTCACGCGAGACACAGCAGGAGGCGGTTATGGTTAGGAAATCCCGGCTCCCTTCAGGAAGCCGGAAACAATTCTTGTTTCTGCCTGATTATAACTGATACAGGGTTCTCTTTTTATAGAGATGACTGACTTGATCCCTAAGGAAATATCATAACCGAATCAATTTAACACATCTCTTTCCTAACAAACCAAACCAATCTAATCTTCACGCGCTATAGTACCGCGTGCTACAATGGGTGCCGGTCATAACATCTCTCCCCGCCTGCGCAAACAGCTCGTCCTCGAGCTAGAAGGCAGGGTAGAGGGTGCGGAACTCGTCGACGAGGGACTGTGCCGTGCGGTGGGAGCCCTGTGGGCTCGTCGAAGACTGCGCTCTGCTGCTGCAGCAGCAAGTCCATCAGCGGCTGCTGGGCGTCGGCGGAGAGTGCAGCAAGGTGCTGCTGTGGAGCCGCCGCGTCGAGGCTGCGCACGCCCTGCCAAAGGACGCGTCTGCCCTCACTCCAGAAGGACAGCGTCATGGCCTCGAAATCCCACAAGATGGGACCCAAGGTCCGTAGGTAGTCGACGCCGAGGATGAACTCGAAACAGCCCAAGTCCAATCCGACGCACGTGATGGAAAAGGACTCCGAGCCGATGCGGATGGGCACGTGGCGAGCAATGCCCTCGCAAGGGAGCCGGTCGCCGTCGGCCACGGTGACACGGAGCTGCTCACCGCCTGGCGTCGGGCGAAGCCGTAGGCGGCGATCGTCGTCGCGCCATGGAGGAAGTTGTTCGTGGAGCGGTGTCGAGTAGCGCCAACAGCCGCCCCTTTAACCATCTTTGGGAGTAGCATCGTATTGTCCGTGCGCATCCCCGCAAGTGCGATGTAGAGACCACGAAAGCATTAGCGGCCGAGGCTCTGGCGTCCGGAGCAGCGGGGTTGGTTGGGCGACGTCATCCATTGCCGCGGCATCCCCGGCCCGTCATCGATGTAGTCGTCGATTCGAGGTAGAAGAGCCAGGCACATGTGGCCGCGGACGTAGGGGCTCATCACGATTGAAGCAAAGCCCTTGGCGACGCCGCCAGCTTGTTTCGTCGGCGTGGAGGCGGCGGGCTGGCGCGCACCGGTGCGCCCGTTCGCCATTCTGGTTGGTCCGCCTGGGGCCTGAGGACTCAATTTGGAGGAGCACCCGCGCCGGCACGCACGGAAGGGAAGGCCATTGAGGAGGTCGGGCGCCCTGCTGCAGAGGCGCTGGAGGCATGGCCGCCGCGCGACGCTCGAATGCCCGGGCCAAATACATGGCGGTCTGAAGGTCGGGTGGATCCCGCATCTCGACGTCGACCTTGATGTGCTCGGGGAGGCCACCCACGAACAGTTCCGCCTTCTGGCGAGGATTGAGGTCGCGAGCATGGCAGAGCACGGCATTATAGCGGTCCGAATACTCCGGACCGATGATTGGAAGGGTAGCCAAAGGCGAGCTTCGGCCAGCCAGCGGCTGCGTGCGTGGGGGGAAAGCGGGGCGCTGGTCGCGGAAGCGTTCCTAGGTCGGCATGCCTTCATCTTGTTCCAGCGCATTGTACCAAGTTTGAGCAGCGCCGCGAAGGTGGTACGAAGCTAGCCATGTGCGATCCGAAGCCAATGTTCGCTGGCCGCGGAAAAACTGCTCGCAGTGGTTGAGCCAATTGAGCGAATCAACGGCGTCGTCGAACGTCGGGAACTCCAGCTTGTAAAATTTGGGAGGGGCATGGGCGCCGTTGGGAGCAGCGGCAGACGAGTCCTCCGCGGATAGGGCGCCGCCGGAGTACCCGCCTCCACCGTAGACGAGGGTACCGTCCGTCCCTCCATAGAAGATGCCATTTGGTCGGGGCGGTGGTGCGCGCCCCTAAAGGACGCCGCGACCGCATGGCCGCCGACTGATGTAGGGGTCATGGCCATCGTGTAGATGGGCGAGTCGTCGAGCCCATCGCCCACGACGGGATGGGAGACGGCGAGGCGGCCACCACCATGACAAGTGGAGGGGCACCCCCGTCCCGCTGGTCTGGGGCATGCCGTAGGGGACAATCGCCTGCGGCTGCGACGGCTGTGGAGGTGGTGGTGGTGCCGGCTGTTGTGGAGGGGGAGGTGGTGGGATGAGGGCGGCCAGGGTCGCCTGCATGGCCGCCATGCCACGGGCAATCGTAGCCACGTCGGCGGCCAAAGATTCCAACGTCAGGGGCGCTCCCGAGGATGCGGACGACAACCCCGACGCGGCTGACGGCGCTGGCGCTGATGGCTGGGACAGGGAGGCGGAGGTGAACGGCGGCTGCGTGGATGTGGATGGAGGACCTGACATCTCTGATACCAGGCTGATAGGACTAGATGTCCTACCGGTGTTACTGCGTAGGTTATAGGGATGGAAGAGAGGAGGACATGGTTTGTACTCTCGACGCCGGCGAGGGGCCGTGGCGGCGAGAGCGCGGCAGCTGCTGCTGCAGCCCTAGAATTCCCGCAGGGCTACAGTAGCGGCGGCACTGTTCACGCGAGACACAGCAGGAGGCGGTTAGGGTTAGGAAATCCCGGCTCCCTTCAGGAAGCCGGAAACAATTCTTGTTTCTGCTTGATTATAACTGATACAGGGTTCTCTTTTTATAGAGATGACTGACTTGACCCTAAGGAAATATCCTAACCGAATCAATTTAACATATCTCTTTCATAACAAAGCCAATCTAATCTTCACGCGCTACAGTACCTCGTGCTACAGTACCACGTGGCCCCTGGGCCGGCTCCACTTGCCATAACATGGGCCTACGCCTTGTATAATGGGTGCCGGTCATAACAACTTGTATCTCCAGTGCCTACCAATGAGTGAACTCTTGGTTTTTCTTTTGGTCATGGGTCAGGTTTCTTAGTGTGCTAGTGAGAGGTTCTGTACTATGGTTGAGTACTTGAGTGTGATGTGAGTGTGTGGGTGTGGGTTTGTGTGTGGTGCTGTAAGACCACCTTTTTTCATTCTTCTTAATATAATGATACACAGCTCTCCTGCGTGTTAAAGAAAAAAAAAACTTCTATCTCCAGTGTATAGAAGCAGACTATATGGTCCAGTGCCAGATGGATACATGGCTATGACAAAGTGACATTTTAATATTTTATTAATGGTTTATTAAATGGCATTGCCCTCACCCCTGCCTCTGCACCCAAACATTACCATGCTAGAAACTTTTTTTATCTGAAGGAAGAAATAAACTGTTGGGGCACCATGTTCAAATCCTTTGCTGACCATGGCAATAACCCAGGTCAAGTAAAGAACCATACGCTTTTGATAAATGTGAGGTAAAAAAAGTTGGCTGCAAAGGAAAACCTAGACCTACACAAAAGGGCGCACCACCGGCAACCTCCTTAGTGGGTTGTTTCTCTTAGTGCGGAGTTTGTTTGTTTGTGTGCTCTCACGTGCTGAGGCATGCATCCGGTGTCTTTTGGGCTTTTGCCCCTCCCTGTACATATAACTCTCTTCTTCTTAATTGAAAGGCAGAGCTCCTGCCACTTACGTTCAAAAAAAAGTTGGCTGCGTAATGACATTAGAACATCCAATAGAATCAGAACTTCATTCAGTTTGTTGTTATCAGGGAGATATTCCTACAACAATAAAACATGATTGCATTGGATAAGTTTGGGCGGCAAGAAGATGTTTGTTTTGAATGTACTCATGCTTTAAAAAGGGAAAAAAAGAAGAAGAAGAATCATGTTAAGATATTGCATATCGGTTGTCCTGGGCATCCAAAATGACAAGAACAAACAGCAATCTGACCGAGTACCATAACCATGCCTCGAGCAAACTGCAGGGAGTCCATTTGCTGACTCTTAAAACATGAGTAAGGATCAATTTATCAAACTTATTAGGCTATAGCTTGGGTTTGGATGTTTGGATAGTACTTGCAGCATAACTGCTAGTAGAACAATCTTACCTTCAACATAATCCATGATATCTTATGTCTTTCTTAATTATTTAAGTTCAAACCCTGCCTGGTAGGAGTATTCTCTTTCCAGAACAGCAGCGCCACCACCACCACCACCACCACCACCACCAACAACAACAACAACAATAATAATAATAAATAATACGCCAGGCCTTAAGTTTGAACTCTTACTTCTTTTTCAAGTGCTACACGACGCTCATGTAGTGCTTCTTTTCGCCTTTCTAAATTTGCCTGGAGGACTGTATTTTCTTTTACCTGAAAAATAGAATCATCTTACATGGAAGAATGCTATGTTACATGATTTTCGTGTGATCCTAGGGAAAAGGTTGTACCTCCTCTGTAAGTTTAGATTGGAGATGGGTCTTCTTGTTTTCAAGCTTCGCAAAATGAGCCCTAGTTCAGAAGCTGAATTAGAAAAGAAAAGGCAGCTCAAAATAACAACAGATGTAAATTCTAAAGCTGACTTGTATTTTTATCTTTATAAGTTTCCATCTGTCCTTTTTAATATATTTTTATATTTTTATTTAGAGTGAAAGGTAACAGGAAACTGTTAATAGTTAGCAAAGTTCATAAAACCTACAAATTTTGGAGAATCAAAGGGCAAATGAACCTATATGCAGTGAAAGGAAAAAAAAACTATGTATGAATTGAAAAGCAAGTTTGTATTTTATATGCACTACTCATTATACAAGTGGGAGTTGAGAAGAATGGAAAAAGGAATATTACATTTTTTTAGCTAAAGGTGGTTTGGTCCATAGCAGTCAACCATCACATTCTTTTTAATCACACCAACTAATAGAACTGGGCAACCATGTAAGAGCAGAAATAGTTTATTCCCATTACTAAATCCTAGCAGTGGGCTATTCCAGTTATTCTCTTTGGGATGTCATGTGATGAGTTCTTGGTTGCTGAGGAGAACTAACCAAACAACAAACAAAAAAGAATTTGCTGCTTTTAGGAGATGTCTATAAACTCCGCCTATGGTGGGGCGCCTTTGGTGTCCCAGCATAGCAGGTCTCAAGCCCTGGTAAGGAGGAAGGTTGTGTTAGGCGCGGCGAGCCAATGTAAAAACTTAGCCACTTTTATGGAGATGAAACCTAAAAGAATCCTGTTGGGGTGTAACCCTCTTAGAGACGCGCCATGTCGGAACCCGGATATGGTGTTAAATGAGCAAGGGTCGGGTCGTCACCCCCGTGACGCGTCGTGTCGCAATCTGGGCACGGTGTCAAGTGAGCAAGGATCGGGTCGTCGCATCCTTAGTGGCACGCCACATCGGCGCCCGGGTGTGGTGCAAAATGAGCAAGGGTCTTCACACCTACCTCGGCGGGTGCGAAGGGTAAGAAAGCTAGTCGAGTCAACTAGGATCCGTTTAGGTAGCTGAAATGTAGGGTCCCTTATGGGTAAGTTAAGAGAGTTAGTGGACACAGCGGTTAGGAGGCGTGTAAATATCTTCTACGTCCAAGAGACTAAATGGAAGGGGCAGAAGGCGAAGAAGGTGGACAATACCGACTTCAAGCTCTGGTACACAGGGACAACTTCAAATAAAAATGGACTAGGAGTTTTGATTGATAAGAGCCTCAAGGGTGGTGTGGTGGAGGTGAGAAGGCAAGGGGATAGGATCATCTTAGTTAAACTTGTCATTAATGATATGGTCTTAAACGTAATTAGTGCGTATACCCCCCAAGTAGGCCATGATGAGAGTGCTAAGCGGCTTTTCTGGGAAGACTTGGATCGCTTGGTTAGAGCTGTCCCTAGTAGCGAGAAGCTCTTTATAGGAGATGATCTTAATGGCCATGTAGGTACGTCAAGTGCGGGTTTCGAGACGGTTCATGGGGGTTTCGGATATGGTAGTAGGAACCAGGAGGGAGAGGAAGTCTTAGACTTCGCTATAGCTTTTGATCTGATGATAGCTAACACTTTCTTTCATAAGAGATAGTCCCATTTAGTGACCTTTAGTAGCAGCCAGTACTCTAATCAAATCGACTTTGTCCTTACAAGGAGGGATAAACGAACATGCGTGGACTGTAAGGTGATACCTAGAGAATGTGTGGTCACTCAACACAAGCTGGTGGTGGCTGACTTCCACTTTCTAGTGCAAGCTCGTGGGAACAAACAAGCTAGGGTTGCTAGAACGAAGTGGTGAAAATTAGAAGATGAGGCATCAAAGGTCTTTAAGGAAAATGTCATTGAAGAGGGCCCTTGGAAGGATGAAGGCGATGCAAACAGCATGTGGGAGAAGATGGCAACATGCGTTCGGAAGGTTGCTTCAGAGGTGCTTGGAGTGACCAAAGGGAGCGGATGCGACTCGAAAGACACTCGGTGGTGGAATGAAGATGTGCAAAAGGCTATTAAAGAAAAGGAGTGCTATAAACGCTTGTATCATGACAGGTGTGCAGACAACATAGAGAAGTACAAGGTGGCAAAGAAGACTGCAAAACGAGCAGTGAGTGAGGCAAAGGGGTGGGCCTATGAGGACATTTACCAACGTTTGAGTACGAAGGAAGAAGAGAAGGACATTTATAGGATGGCTAAGGCTCGCGATAGAAAGACAAGGAACTTCAACCAAGTCGAGTGCATAAAGGATGAGAGGGAGCAGCTCTTGGTGAAGGAGGATGAGAGGGGCCTTGAAAAGGATGAAAGGGGGCAAAGCGATGGGCCCTGATGGTATCACAATCAAGGTGTCGAGATGTCTCAGGGATATAGCTATAGTATGGCTAACCAAGATGTCGAACAATATCTTTCGATCGAACAAGATGTCTGAGGAGTGAAGAAGAAACATATCGGTACCAATCTACAAGAACAAGGGAGATATCCAAAGTTGTACTAATTATCGGGGAATTAAGTTGATGAGCCACACTACGAAGCTATGGGAGAGAGTCATCGAGCAGCGCTTGCGAGGAATGACGCAGATATCAACAAACCAATTTGGTTTCATGCCCGGAAGGTCAACCACAGAAGCAATCTTCTTAATAAGACAAGTTATGGAGCGGTTTAGAGAGCAAAAGAAGGACCTCCACATGGTTTTCATTAACTTGGAGAAGGCTTATGACAAGATACCAAGAAATGTTATGTGGTGGGCTTTGGACAAACATAAGTCCCATCAAAGTACGTGACCCTCGTCAAGGATATGTACAACAATATTGTGACTAGTGTTCGAACAAACGATGGTAACACAGATTACTTCCCGATTAAAATTGGACTTCATCAAGGGTCAACCTTAAACTCGTATCTCTTTGCCTTGGTAATGGATGAAGTTACCAGGAACATACAAGGGGATATCCCTTAGTGTATGTTGTTCGCTGATAACTCCGCCTATGGTGGGGCGCCTTTGGTGTCCCAGCATAGCAGGTCCCAAGTCCTGGTAAAAAAGGAGGGTTGTGTTAGGCGTGGCGAGCCAATGTAAAAATTTAGCCACTTTAATGGAGATGAAGCCCGAAAGAAAATCGTTGGGCGTAACCCTCTTAGCGACGCGCCATATCAGAACCCGGGTATGGTGTTAAATGGGCAAGGGCCGGGTCGTCACCCCCGTGACGCGCCGTGTCATGATCTGGGCATGGTGTCAAGTGATCAAGGATCGGGTCGTCGCTTCCTTAGTGGCGCGCTACATCGGCGCCCGGGTGTAGTGAAAAATGAGCAAGGGTCTTCGCATTTGAGTCGACGGGTGCGAAGGGTAAGGAAGCTAGTCAAACCAACTAGGATCCGTTTAGGTAGTTGGAATGTAGGGTCACTTACAGGTAAGTTAAGAGAATTAGTTGATACCGCGAGTAGGAGGCGTGTAAATATATTATGCGTTCAATAGACTAAATAGAAGGGTCAGAAAGCGAATGAGGTGGACAATACATGTTTCAAGCTTTGGTACACAGGGACAGTCGCGAATAGAAATGAAGTAGGAGTTTTGATTGATAAGAGCCTCAAGAATAGTGTGGTGGGAGTGAGAAGGCAAGGAGATAGGATTATCTTAGTCAAGCTCGTCGTTGGTGATATGGTCTTGAACGTAATTAATGCGTATGCCCCCCAAGTAGGCCTCGACGAGAGTGCTAAGAGACAGTTTTGGGAAGACTTAGATGGTCTGGTTAGAGCTATACCTAGTAGTGAGAAGCTTTTTATAGGAGGAGATCTTAATGGGCATGTAGGTACTACAAGCGCAAGTTTCGAGGTAGTTCATGGAGGTTTTGGGTATGGTAGTAGGAATCAGGAGGGGGAGGAAGTTCTGGACTTCGCGGTAGCTTTTGACCTGATGATAGCCAACACTTTCTTTAGAAAGAGAGAATCTCATCTAGTGACTTTCAGTAGCGGACAACACTTTAGCCAGATTAACTTTGTCCTCGCGAGAAGAAAGGACAAACGAGCATGCTTGGATTGCAAGGTGATACCAGGGGAGTGTGTTGTTTCTCAACATAAGCTTTTGGTGGCAGACTTTCGTTTTCAGGTGCGTGCCCGTAGGGATAAACAAGCTAAGCTCGAAAGAACAAAATGGTGGAAACTGAAAGGGGAGACGTCAGAGTTATTTAAGGAAAGGGTTATCAAAGAGAGCTCTTGGAAGGAAGAAGAGGACATAAACAACATGTGGAAGAAGATGGCAACCAACATTCGGAAGGTGGCCTCAGAGGTGTGTGGAGTAACCAAAGGAAGTGGAGGCGAGGCTAAAGATACTCGGTGGTGGAACGAGGAAGTCCAAAGAGCTATTAAGGAGAAGAAAAAATGCTATAGACGCTTGTACCATGACAGGAGTGTGGACAACATAGAGAAGTATAAGGTGGCAAAGAGGACTGCAAAACGAGCTGTAAGTGTGGCAAAGGGTAGAGCGTACGAGGATCTTTACCAACATTTGAGTACGAAGAAAGGAGAGAAGGACATTTATAGGATGGCTAGGGTGCGTGAGAGAAAAACAAGGGACTTCAACCAAGTTAAGTGCATTAAGGATGAAAGGGAGCATCTCTTGGTGAAGGAGGATGAGATCCGACATCGATAGCAAGAGTATTTTGAAAAATTGTTCAATGGTGAGAATATGGACACAACCTTTCAGTTGGATGACTCTTTTGATGACACCAATAGAAGCTTTGTGCGGAGAATCCAAGAATCTGAGGTCAGAGAGGCGTTGAAAAGGATGAAAGGAGGTAAGGCGATGGGACCGGATGGTATCCCAATCGAGGTGTGGAGATGCCTCGGGGACATAGCTATAGTATGGCTAACCAAGTTGTTCAACCATATTTTTCGATCGAACAAGATGCCTGACGAGTGGAGGAGAAGTATATTGGTACCGATCTACAAGAATAAATGGGATATTCAAAGTTGTACTAATTACCGAGGAATTAAGTTGATGAGCCATACTATGAAGTTATGGAAGAGAGTTATCGAGCATCGCTTGAGAGCAATAACGCGGGTCTCTATGAACCAATTTGGTTTCATACCCGGAAGGTCAACCATGGAGGCCATTTTCTTAATAAGACAAGTTATGGAGCGGTATAAGGAGAAGAAGAAGGACCTACACATGGTTTTTATTGACTTAGAGAAGGCTTATGATAAAATACCAAGAAATGTTATGTGGTGGGCGTTGGACAAACATAAAGTGCCAACGAAGTACGTCGGGCTCATTAAGGACATGTACAACAATGTTGTGACTAGAGTTCGAACAAGTGATGGAGACACGGATGACTTTCCGATTATGATAGGACTACATCAAGGGTCAGCTTTGAGCCCTTATTTGTTTGCCTTAGTGATGGATGAGGTCACAAGGGACATACAAGGGGACATCCCTTGGTGTATGCTTTTCGCGGACGATGTAGTACTAGTTGATGAAAGCCGGACAGGAGTGAATCAGAAACTGGAGTTATGGCGGGAGACTTTGGAGTCCAAAGGTTTTAGACTCAGTAGAACTAAAACTGAGTATATGAGATGTGACTTCGACACTACTACTCGGGAGGAGGAAGATATTAGTTTGGAAGGTCAAGTAGTGCCTAGGAAGGATACTTTTCGATATTTAGGATCAATGCTACAGAGAGACGGGAATATTGATGAAGATGTTAGCCATAGAATCAAAGCAGGGTGGATGAAGTGGCGGCAAGCATCTGGTGTCCTATGTGACAAAAGGGTACCACAGAAGCTAAAAGGCAAGTTTTATAGGACGACGATTAGACCTGCTATGTTGTATGGTGCAGAATGTTGGCCTACGAAAAGACGACATGTTCAACAGTTAAGTGTCGCGGAAATGCGTATGTTGCGTTGGATTTGCGGTCATACAAGAAGGGATCGAGTTCGGAACGATGATATACGTAATAGATTAGGGGTAGCACCAATTGAAGAAAAGCTTGTCCAACATCGGTTGAGGTGGTTTGGCCATGTCCAAAGGAGACCTCCAGAGGCACTAGTGCATTGTGGAGTCCTTAGCCAAGCTAATAATATGAGAAGAGGTAGAGGAAGACCGAAATTGACATGGACGGAGGCAATAAAAAGATATTTGAAAGCTTAGGATATACCTAGAGATCTATGTTTGAATAGGAGTGCTTGGAAAGCAGCTATTGAAGTGCCTGAACCGTGACTTGGGGCTCTTGGTGGGTTTCAACTCTAATCTACCCCAACTTGCTTGGGACTGAAAGGCTATGTTGTTGTTGTTGTAGGAGATGTCTATAACTCTTCCGATACATAGCACATGCCCAGTTACATTGCATATAAGGCTACTTACTCGTCGTTATCACTGCAACAGCCAGTCTCCTCTGTTGACAAGCCTTTTCTTGCCTGTAAATAAAGTGTTTCATCCAAACTGAAGGATAACACTAATTCTAATACACAGAATTATGTGAATAACAATTAAACTTACTGAAGTACGCCCCCATGAGTTCCTTTTGCTTACTGACGAATGAGCATTTTGTTTTTGTATATGATCTGTGGATGAACTGTTGCTCTGCATTTTAGATGTGTCCTCCACTTTTGGAAGAGAAGAAATTTGATTACTGTCTTCCATGACCCTTGCAGGAGGTTGAACAACTTTATCATTGTCATCACATGTAGTGCTCGAGATATTGTTATTAACCTATGGGTAATGAGAAATTGTAAGGGCAACAAACAGGTTGCAAGGGCATTTAATGAGAAAGGAAAGTTTAGATGTTCTAAAAATTTAAAATGTAACGTAGTAATTTCAGACTTCGTGCAGTGTTATGCATAGAATCTTAGTCTTATCAATATAATTTCCAAGAATATTGAGTTACTGCGACCATGATTTTTCTCATCTTAGAATGAAATTAGATGGTTTAAGAAGATGTCTAGAATATTTTCAAAAAAGAAGATGCCTAGAGTAATCCCTTCAGTCAAGAAAAGAAAGGCCTTTTTTGTCTTTTCAGAGTAAAAAGAATGCTATTTTAACCACTATTTTTTCAAGAGTGTGATTTAGAAAAAGTATTTCACAAAAAAAAATCACCCGCATCATTTCAGATGTCATGAGTGATTTTCTCATGGCTGCATGCATCCTATAGAGTTGCTGTCTGAATGAAATACATAATAGCAGTCTATAGCATTGCAATTATATGCTACCTTCAAATACTGAATAAATTGCTGACACATGTTACCAGAACACAATTAATGGGATTTTGGACTATCGATTGAATATGAAAGCATAAAATCTTCAAGTCAGTTCAGATACAACAAATAACTAGTTTGAGTTCTTCTTAAGAGAGTGTTTATTGAGTCTCCCTGAGATATACTCGCTGGTGGAGGTAGTTGCTACTCAGACAACCAGGTTCAATTTGCACCTCCTATATATATGATGATGCTAGGCCAGACATCTCTCCCCCAAGGCGAGTTTTTCTTCTTACAGCATATCATCATGTGCAATTGAGAATAAGCTTCCGTGTTGGTTTATGCACATCAAGAAGGTACTGCCTGATGAATGAACATGCTCAACATATAATTTACCGGTTCAAGTTTTAAGTTATGTACAATGGGGAAGTTTTTATAGCCAATAGTGAGGATATTTGCAAAGGCTTTTGTTTAACCAATCAATTAGCATAACTTTGTTCGTACTAGGATTACTTGTTATTGACATATTCTGCTAAAAATGATCCTACAAAAACACACGGTCAAGTAAGAATTCAATGAATGAGGCCCATTTGACTGCTGACTTCACATTAAATTTACTTTAGATAAGGAAGGACTAGGATAAGGACTTATGTCCAGAACAGCAATTTCTGTTCCGTAACGAAATTACTGCTTCTTTTGAAAATTTAACAAGCACAATCTGATAGCAACATATCAACTAGATAGAGGTCACAAAGCTGTTGCAATATGAACTATTGGTACAAGTGAGATTTTTTTAAGTTCTGTCTTGAGGTGTTTGTTAGGTGAAGCATTTTTTTTCCTGGTTTCTTTTAGCAATTCTCTGTTAGTTTATGGAGGGAGGGCCAGATACCACCACAGAGTTAGTTCATAAAGCATCTTCTCCTTTTATTCTCCTTCAGATACTGTCTGAGGTGGATTAAAAACGCTATGGAACAGACTGTCTCTAATAGTACAATATGATAAGATATTCATTCTAGGGAAAGTTAGTACAAAATCTTGTTGATTTTTTAAGGGTCTCCAAGGTACAATTTTGAAAAGTGAATTTTATCATATAATAAGTTAATGACCAGTGGAGGAACTTTTGACAGAAAACCAGAATCCATAATCATCATTTCAAGTAGATAATTTAGAATTTCTTTTTAACAAAAATATTGTTGGTGAAAATGTTTCTTAATATAATGATATGCAGCTCTCTTGCGTGTTCAAGAAAAAAAAGTTGGTGAAAACGGAAAATGTTTTACCAGGTCTGTGAACACTGAATGGTTACGTTTAGGAAGATAAGCTCTGAATGCTAAAAGCAAGACAATGAATAGCATGATAAAAACAAGATATCCATCATAAAGATTTACAGAAAAGAGATATCCTCCTTTCGATAATATTAGAAAAGAACCCAGTGATTAGATGAAGTACCTTATCATCAGCATTATCAATCCTAATGTTACTATCACATTCAACCCTCATGCCAGAAGAGTGTTCAGTATCATCATTTAAATCTTCTTCAACATCTTCGCCAGAACCATAGGAACCATCGTCTTCAGGGATGTCATTGTCTGTCGAATATTCCTTGTCAATGTCAGACTCGGTATAAGCATCTGAAGAGTATGAACCGTCTTCAATATCCTAAACAGGTAATTGTTGGATTAAAATCCATAACAATACAGTACGGATTCAAATGGAGCGAGTTTGCAAAGAAAAGCATGTCCAGGGAAAAGCAGGTACATCAAATATCTGATCATATTCCTCAAGCATAATAATAACAATAGCTTGAGCATGGTTGGCAGCAGCAGCAGCTTGAAGCAACTGGAATGAACCATCCCCAGCCATACTGAATTCACTATCAACTTCACATTCACCAAGAAGAAGAGGACGCAGAAGAAGCGGTGCCATGCAAGCTGCCAAAGCAGATGGAGACATCCTATTTACAGCTTTGTGTGATCCAACAATCTGCATCATTTTGAGAATCCTAAAAGAAAAAGCAATGAGTCTCATGGATTTCTGCGATTATCAGTTTACCATACAGTCTAAAGGAAACTATTAAATATGAAAAAAAAACATGTACATATTCTTCAAGAATGAACATAGACAGTAAGGGTCATGACACCACGAACATTACTTGTGCAGTCTACAATTTGGTTGATAACACATTGGAAACAAACCATTATAGGTAGATACCTCTGCAACAATTGACGATTTGGTTCTGGGAATATTTCATATATCACTCTATTCATAGCATCAAGTCTTTTTGTCTTGTCAGTTCCTGTACAACCGTTTGTTTTGATCAGTTTATAATTTTGAGCATAACACAATGTTTAGTAGATAAGGGGTTAAGCTGGTATTTTGGTATGTACTACATGAAAGGTAGTTAGGCACTGAAAATCAAGATGGGGCAGATTGCTGAAAAAATAAGTAAGTTTCAAGTCAGTCTTACGGTAAGCTCTAACCAGGGCAGTGCAACATAGCGCCGGAATTGGAGAAGATGGCATCTCTCGAAGAATGCACTGCAGTGAATGAGAATCAACAAACATTACTAAAAGAATAGAACCACAGTTTATTCCTATTGTAGATCATAGTAAATGCTTGTCAATTAAATACCTTAATACAGTCACCAATAACATGTGCATCCTCTTCTGGGGAGAACTCGTTCTTTCCTACAAATTCATATTGAAAGATGTGATTTTAAACACATAGCTAGTAAGCCAGAGGAAATACAACTCTCAGGTTATCCAAACTTACATCCTCCCAAACTAGCTTCATGAAAATATGCATGGATATAATAAAAAGAAAAATAACTTACTAGAACTACATACAATAAGCTCTTGGTAAGACACTGCGAAGTGCCTGTTAGAGTATTTATTTCCTCTAGCTTTTACTTTGTATCGGCTGTCTCCTGGGGTTCTCCCCAGTGCACTGCCTAGGTACTCCTAGCTTGATTGCCTGGGACTTCTCCCATCTTAACTCTCTAGTATTAACTCTCTAGCTTAGCCTCTCTCTATATATGTAACCCTCTTGTAATCTCATCATCAAGTAATCTAAGCCTCTTGGCCTTTCTCTATCATGGTATCAGACTAAAACCGATCCCTCTACTTCCGCTCCTCTCGGCGCCCGCCTCGAGCCGCGCCCGCCCCCTCACCTTCCTGCCCGCGCGCCCAGTGCCGCCGTCTTCCGCGGTCCTTCTCGGCCACCCGCGTGCCTGGTGCTGCCCTCATCGTCGCGCCTAGTGCCCCAGCCGCGCGCCCATGGCTACTTCAACCTCCGGCGCCTTCACCGCGGCTACCGCGATCAAGCTTCGTGATGAAGCTCTCGCCGCCGCTCAGAAGCTGGAGGAGGCCGCCTCACTGCACTCCACCAACACCGACCGCAGCCAGCAGCTTCAGACGGAGGCTGACCTCCTCAAGTCTGCTGCTGCCGCGCAGGATCGCGTTCGTGCCGCTGCTGACGCCCTCGAGAAGGAGCGCGCGCAGGCCGACGCTCTGGAACAGCAGGCCGCTGCACTCCGGGACCGTCTCCGCCCGGACTCCCTCCACGACGACGACTCTCAGGACGGCGGCGATCACTCTTTCTCCTCCGACGCCGCAACCATCGTTCATCTGCACAGCCAGGCTGCTGCTGTCCAGAACATCAAGAATTTGATTCCGATTGTTCTGGACCTCCAGTCCTCCAACTACTCCAAGTGGCGCGGCTACGTCCTCCTCATCCTCGGCCGCTTCGCGCTGAAGGATCACGTCCTCAGTGACGACTCCCGAGTCACCGACCCAGCATGGTCTCGCATGGACTGCGTGGTCGTCTCCTGGATCTTCAACACCATCTCCATCGACCTTACGGGCGTCATCCACACAGCGTGGACGGGCGTCTCCGCCGGCTGCGTGGCTCGGTATCGAAACAGCGGTTCCTCAACAATCGCAAAGTCACGCGCCATGCTCCTTGATGCTGAGTTCCGCACCCTCTCCCAAGGTGCTCTCTCCATCGACGCCTATTGCCGCAAGATGAAGGGCATGGGCGATGCCCTTGCCGATCCGGGTGAGTGAGCCGATCCATGACCGTACTACGGTGCTCAACATCCTACACGGCCTCAATGAACGCGTTTCCGATTCATGTCGCGATTCATCACGCGCGAAGTCTGTTTCCTTCTTTGCGGACGTCTGGATGCCGACTGCGCTGGCCGAGCTCAACATGGCACCTCCTCGGCGCCTCCATCGGCCTCGTCGCCTCTTTTTTTCGTTCAAAGAAGCCACCCGCCTCCCCGCCCTCTGGTCTGCAAACCAAACGCGCCCTCAACAAAGATGCCGGGGGCTCGTCTGGCAATGGCGATGGCATGTGGCGGCGTCGCCGTGGCGGCCGTGGACAGAGAGGCTCGACCGGCGGCTTTCAGCGGTTCCCAAGTGGCCCTCCCTCCTCAATCCGTGGGATGTGGTCCATCCACATGGCACTGGGTCAACTCCCGGCGGCTCTCGCGGTCCACTTCCCATACTCGCCCATCTGCAGCCGCCACCAGCTGCAAAGAGCATGCTTTGGTGGCGGCGTGCCTCCAACCTTCTACCCTTCGACTCGGGGGCGTACCACAGCGCCCACCCAGCACCCCTCCTGCTCGACGCCCAAGACCACCTCCGACGCCCCAGTTTGGTCACCATGGGACCAATAGTCCCTCGCCAACGCCTTTTCAAGATCGTCACCCTCACCCCGCCTCCAAACTCCTCGGATGGGTGATCGACTCGGGTGCCTCGTCTCGCATTGCCTCCAACCCCGGGTATGGTTACCGTTTCTCCATCCTCCTCTTTTCCTTCCTCCATTGTTGTGGGAAAAAAGTATTACTCTCCCGGTTGTTGGCACCGGATATTCCACCTTTCCGGCCCTTTCCGTCTCAACAATGTCCTTCTAGCTCCCGACATCATTAAAAAATCGCTTTCCGATTCGTCAATTCACCAGCGACAATTTTGTTTCGTGGAATTTGACCCTCTTGGTGTCTCTATGAAGGATCTCCGTTCCAGAACATCCTCCTTCGATGTACTAATTACTGTAGGGCGCTCTACACCTTTGCCAATGATGTCGTCACCTAGTGATACTTGTGCTCTTGTGGCCACTCCTTCTCCAACTACCTGGCATCGTCGACTCGGCCACCCCGGCAAGGCTGCCCTTCAGCGTCTCGCTCAGTCATCTTCCATTTTCTGCAGCAAGTCCACAGAAGACTCCATTTGCCATGCTTGTCAGCTTGGGCGCCATGTTCGCTTGCCTTTTGCTAGTTCCTTGTCTAGAGCACCCAAACCTTTTGATCTGATACATTGTGACCTGTGGACTTCCCCTATTATCAGTGTATCCGATTTTAAATACTATCTCGTTATTCTCGATGATTGCTCTCATTTTCTTTGGACTTTTCCTCTTCAATTAAAGTCCGAGACGATTCCTGTCCTCTCCAATTTCTTTGCCTATGTGCACACTCAATTTGGTTGTACCATCAAATCCGTGCAATGTGACAACGGTCGTGAGTTTGACAACTCCACGTCTCGCACTTTCTTTCTTGCCAAAGGTGTTTCCCTTCGCATGTCATGCCCCTACACCTCATGACAAAAAATGGCAAAGCCGAACGCATGCTTCGCACCACCAACAATATCACCGTGCAC
Source organism: Miscanthus lutarioriparius (assembly GCA_904845875.1). NCBI lineage: Eukaryota > Viridiplantae > Streptophyta > Magnoliopsida > Poales > Poaceae > Miscanthus > Miscanthus lutarioriparius. Next base: position 21,919,310 of record CAJGYO010000001.1, read on the forward strand.
TGCTCCTCCAAGCATCCATGCCCCTCACATGGGACGATGCTCTTGCTCGCCACTCACCTCATAAATCGCCTCCCCACCAAAACGTGAACATGAGCACTCCTTCTTCGCCTTTATGGCACTCACCCTTCTTATCATGATCTCCGAGCTTTGGATGCACTTGCTACCCTAATCTCACCGCTACTACTCCTCACAAACTTGCCCGGCGCTCTTCCTTATGTGTTTTCATGGCTACTCTCCCGACCACAAAAGTTCTATAGTGCCTCGACCTCACCACAAACCGTGTCATCATCTCTCGCCACGTTGTTTTCAGTAAACAACGTTTTCCTTCTCACTTCACCGCCCTCACCGCCCACAGTTTAACTGGATTTTCTAAGCGATGACGATCCACCATTAGTCCCTTTTCCACTGCAGGAACCCCTCGCGTTGTCGCCATCCCGCCAAAGACCAGATCTCTGTGGGCTCCTCTCCCCAAGCATCTTCAGTACCAAAGGCTTGAATCAAGCATATAGGCGCCATTTGGTCTCCTCCACCCGGCTTTACCGCGCCCCTGGTATCCCCTACACTAGCGTCTCATCATGTCCAGCAGCGCCACTTGGTTGCCCTCTGTCTAAAAGTGCCCACGGCGCCCCTCTGCATAAGCGCGCCCGTTTCCTTCCTTCCTTCCAAAAGCCGCCGTCGTCCACGTCTACACACGGCGTGCCCCCGCACCCAGTTCGCCACCGCGTTCCCCCGATGGGGCTCCTCCTCGACACTCTGGCATGATTCCTTCTCCACCACGTTACGTCAAGACTGGTTCTTCACTACCAGCAGGGGCGGTCTCCATCCCGCCACTTGCCAACTCTCATGGCATGGCGACTCGCGGGAAGTCCGGATACAAGCAGCCTCGTCTTGCTCTACACACCGAGGCTCTGTCCCCACTTACGCGGTCCTGTCGTGGCGCTCTTGCTAATCCGAACTGGCGTAAGGCCATGGAAGAAGAATTCGCTGCACTCTTGGACAACCACACTTGGGATCTTGTTCCTCTCTACCGCCAAGGCAAATGTGGTCACCGGGAAAATGGATATTCAAACACAAGTTTCATCGTTGATGGCTCACATCGGATGAGATACAAGGCTCGTTGGGTGCTCCGTGTTCGCACCGACCCCTCTCACTCTGGCTCACTCTGGGGTGGCCGATCCATCGACTTGATGTGAAGAATGCCTTCCTTCACGGGACATTGTCGAGAAAGCGGTATATCGCTCTCACCCCACCGATTTCTTGATCCGGATCTTCCTGAACATGTCTGTAGGCTCAACAAGTCCTCTACGGTTTGAAAGAGCACCATGAGCATGGTACAACGGTTTGCTTCTTATCTGCTATCTCTGGGTTTTCTTTGAAGCCAAGTCCGACACCTCCTCTTCATTCATCACATGGCACAGAGAGAGATGACTACTTGCTCCTATATGTGGATGACATTGTTGTTCTGACCTCCTCTCGACCACTCTTACACCAGTCATTGATGCAATCAAGAAGGAATTTGCCATGAAGGATCTTGGTCCTCTTCATCATTTCCTTGGCGTATGTTTCAAATGACTGAAGGACACTCTATTTTCTCTCCAGCGTCGATTACACTCTGGACATTCTTGCCTTGCATGCATGACCGATCGCAAGCCTTGTTCCTCCTGCTGACACTTGTGCCAAAGTATCTCGCCGATGCCGCCCCTCTGTTGTTGATCCTACCGCCTATCGCAGCCTTGTGGGTGCTCTTCAAGACCTAACTTTCACTCGGCCCGACATCATCGCACACGCCGTTCAACAAGTCTGCTTGCACATGCATGATCCCTGTGAAGTTCATCTTGTTGTCGCATAAGCGGATTCTTCGCTACCTTCGTGGCACTATCTCGGTTTGGTCTTGTCATTCCCGCTCTGCACCAACTTCAGCTCATTGTCTACACCGTCTTGTCGACCGGGCCGGCCTTTCGACACCCGCCGTTCCACTTCGGCTATCTTGTCTTCCTCGGTGGCGACCTCATCTCCTGGTCGTCAGCGCCACCCCACCGTTTCACGGTTGAGGCCGAGAGGCGAATACTGCATGCGATTGCCAGCAATGTCGCCGAAGCCTCTCCGGGGTGCGGCAACTCTCCGCAGGAGCCGCACCACCCTCCGGATTCTCGCCTGCCTCGCTCATCGCGACAACGTCGGCTGCCCCGTCTACCTCTCCACCAACCCCGTTCAGCATCAGCGTACCAAGCACGTGGAAATCGACCTTCACTTCGTCCGGGAGCGGGTCGCTCTTGGGGCTGTCCGTGTGCTTCACGTTCCCACCACGTCGCAGTTCGCCGATGTCTTCACCAAGGGCCTTCCTTCTTCTGTATTTATGGACTTTCGCTCCAGTCTGAACGTTCGTTCTAACGACAAAAGATCATGCGGGGGTGTTAGAGTATTTATTTCCTCTAGCTTTTACTTTGTATCGGATTTGTCTCGGGTTCTCCCCAATGCTTCGCCTAGGTACTCCCGACTTGATTGCACAGGACTTCTCCCTCTTAACTCTCTAGTATTAACTCTCTAGCTTAGCCTCTCTCTATATATGTAACCCTCTTGTAATCTCATCATCAAGTAATCTAAGCCTCTTGGCCTTTCTCTATCAGTGCCAAACCTAGTTATCTTTACTTAAAAGGTAAAATGGTCAAAGTACAATAACTCACCCTTTTCGTAATCCTGAACCCTGCGTTTGACTTCTTCAACATCAGCAGACTGACGGAGAATTCCTTCAACCTTGACACCTACAAAGGAGGAGGAGGAGGGGGGGTCCACTTGTCATTGAACATCAACTTGGTATATATATATATATATATATATATATATATATATATATATATATATATATATATATATAATAATTACTGTTCTGCAGCTGGCCATAGAATAACTTATTCTATGGCCACTTTGAGTTACGATAATTACCATGCTAATTTACGAGATTACAGTAACTCCTTACTAAGTGATTTACTATAACATTATCGTAAATATCACCGTGAGTTGTAGTAACGCGAGTATCGTAAATGCATATTCATGTTATCGTAAATTGGTACAAATTTTATCGTAAATCAATGTGGCTATAGAATAAGTTTATATATATATATATATATATATATATATATATATATATATATCTGTGCATTATTTATTCTACACCACAAGCCAAAACTTACCAGAAAAATGAGTACTCTTGAACCATCGTTCAAGTGTCAAGATTACGATACTACGCACGACCACGAAATCTTGAATAATATCAAACGTGAGTCTTGAGCGATCTTGAATTTTGTTCAGTATAACAGCTTGGTGTAGAATAGTATTCTAAGAGTTATTCTACACCCTAGGTATAGAATATTATTCTACACCATAAGCCAAAACTGATCAGAAAAAAATACTGCGTCCGGCAGTCAGTACTACACCCAGTACCCAGTATCCCGAAATACTGAATAATACTGAAACGCGAGTACTAAACAGTACTGAATTTTGTTCAGTATAACAGCTTGGTGTAGAATAATATTCTACACCTAGGGTGTAGTAGAATAGCACGTATATACGGCAGCGCTATTCTACACCTAGGGTGTAGAATAGCGCTTATATATATATATATATATATATATATATATATATATATATATATATATACACTAAATATTTATTTCACCAGGATATTTATTTCACAAATTCGTAACTACCGGAAATTCCAGGCAAACATGTCTATTGAATTATTAAAACATGGAAAAAGGATTTACCATAATCCTCGATGAACTTTAAGGCCTTCTCCAGGAATGCTGTATTGCCATCAGCATCGACAAGTGCAAATTCTGCTGGTCTGCCGATTACAGACTTATCCTCCACTGCAATGGATCGAATTTGCTTACTTGTATTCCAACTCCATGATAAGATTCAGTCCCTCCCCACCAAATCACAGTAAGAAAGAAATAGACAAAAACAACTATTCCAAATATTGTAGTCTCAAGTTCCATTGTGAGAAGTCTCTGGTTTTAATATGTCTGCAAATATATACTACATTATCTGACATCTGATGCAAATTTTCATTTTTTATGCCACCTGTATTATATGTATACATGGTAGCTTGGTGTGTGTATCCCATCTTGGTCCATGAGGCCCAAAATCTATTTATATATACTCATGGATAATGGATGAATGGTGCAATTGTAGATATCCTCCATTCTCTTTTTAACTCTTGAGATGACTGGATGCAGTGATTTTGATGAAATATGTAAGGTACTTCATGTATATTGACTAACAAATGATTGACCAAGCCCCTGTGGGGAGCATGCAACTTGATTAAGTTAGTGTCCTAGAAAACTCTGGTTTCTATGTACAAGCACAAACAAACAGAATCGAACAAAGAATTGGAATGTTTATCTGGCACAGAGTCATTTTTCGCAGCATAAGTCATTTTCATCCAGGCCATACAAAAAGGGGGGCGTACCCAATGCAGTGAGCTCCCGCTCTGTGCAGGGTCTGGGGAAGGGTGTTAGTGGCAAGCCTTACCCTCGCCTGTGCAATGCGAGGAGACCGCGACTCGAACCCGGGACCTTCTGGTCACAGGCGGTAAGACTCTACCGCTTGCACCAGGCCCGCCCTTCCATCCAGGCCTCACAGAACTTCTAAATCAACAACACATTAAGGACATGTAAAACAAAGGTAGCTGAACACAAATTGGAACAGTATCACCACACTTTTACAGGCACAGCTATCAGAAATGAAAAAGACAGGAGTCAATAGCTATTTTCTCGAACAATCAGGAGAGCTGTGTGTCATTTCATTAAGGAGATAAAGTACAAAGGGAGGAGCCAAGAGCTATCAATTTCTGTTAGGAATTGATATGTCCATTGAAATTTTGAGTAGCCTATTGTTTCCCCAAAAAAGTCGAATTTCTTTTGGTCTAGAAATTATGACTTATCAGTAAGTAAAAGAGAGTCATACATGCAACTTATGATGAAGTAAACATAGCTTACATTGTTCAACAGCAGCTTCAACAGGTTCTGTTATGTCAGTGCTGACTATCGGATGTTGTTCCGCTGTATTCGCAACACTGGGTGCCTGAGCCAGAGCATTCTCCAATGCACTTCTCCACTCATTTAGGTCTTCTGTAGTTTCTGCCTGCTTGATGAAAAATCACACCATTAAATCCCTAGATGATACCATGAGCCTTATTAATTATTGTTGGACACCCACATTGCAACCCCAATCCCACTGACGCACCTGTTGCCCCACTAGTCACTGCAGCAGTAACATTGTTACACACTCCCAAATGCCAACCCTCCTATAGTAACTAAGGAACTGAACCGCGGTACACAACCAACCTTAAGGGTGAAAGTGCGCCCATCACGGCCATCAGGAAAGACGACTGTTATAACTTTCCTTTCTTCTTTGACTATCATACTGAAACATGCACGAGATATAAGCTTATAAGACATTATTGAAGGAGATTTATACTTCAACAAATATCAGTATTAAATTCATACCTTGCAGTGTTATTCAAGTCAATTCCACCAAGTGTAACAATTGGTTCACTTCCTTTGGGAGGGGGAACACTCTGCAAGTAAATCAGAAAATTGGGGATAATTGCAATGTTAGTGCATAACTTAACATTTCAGTTTGAATAAATTACTGAGCCAAATCCATAGAAAATTTCACCAGTTTTACATGTAGCTGCAATCATGTTTAGCTCTTGAAAATGGTTACATGCACAGCCATTAGTAGAATTATCATTTTGTTTTTTGCACAGAATCAAACTATAGTACCACTTCACTTATAGTTATAGGTTCATTCAGCTTTCCTGTACACTATGTAGGTATAGTGAATAATGATACAATGACCTAGATCAAATCAGGATGCTAGTTTGTAGTTCATCTGCTACGGTGCTAACAGTGGGTATACCTTGCTTTACTTGATTACAACTCAGGTAAATCTAAGCAAGCAGATGGGGATAGTGAGCAACACAAACTTCTTGTTAAAAATATTCTGTAGAGTTTAGGTGTAGATGCTAAGAGTTGGATTCATATACTTGCTCTTCCTCAAAACAAATTTGTGGAATTTATATACCAAGTTTCATAAGGCTAACAAAACATCAGAACAGAAAAGATCAAACGAGATCTGATCAGGGTGTGAGGGCCCATTGGGTATATGACAAGGTACAGTTTGTAGCTTCCCCAGCTGGCATCCTACCCCTAGTTGAACTGTGTGCCATATAGTATAGGTATCAAGGGGTCTAACCCCACTGGATAAAGGTATCTCATCACCTAATGTCTTCTTTCAGAATACACTTCATCTTGGAGTGTGCTTTATTACAACAAAATTTATTCTAGTCCAAACAACAATTTAAATTATTCAGAGCGTTGTAAGTTTGTAACTGAAGCAAAGAGACACAACAAAGCACATTTTCTACAAAATGGTATTAGACTAATTAGTTAAAGAAAAGGGAAACAGTATAGAAGGAATGATAACAATTCATCTTACAGGATCGCTCCTGAAGAACACTAACGATGTCCTTGTAAGAATAAACCAACGCTTTTTCCATACTGTCCAGCCAATCCCTGTAAGCTATCCAATTTAATGAAATGGGAAGCATAGAGTAGACAGAAATATGTAAAACTTCATGTTGAAACAGAAGTGGTCAGATGTAAAGATGACAGAATGAAGCAACCAAGCTTCTATAAAAGGTTCCACATTAAAAAGGATCAGGTGAAAGCAGAAATATCCTGACCCACCTAATTAAACTGCAAAGATAACATCCCCTGCTAAATGTAGTGAAAATATGGAAAATTCTTATTGTTCTATGTTGCCTGTTGGGCTAAGTATAGGTGTAAGCAACATGGACAACTATCCTATAGACGTTCCACCATTTTTCTTGAATACGCAAGAGGGTTGCGCATCATTTCATTAAGAAGAAGAGTACAGGGGTTTCAGCTTTCCTGATGTTGATGCATCAGGGTAAATATAATTTTTGCTACTAAAGATCCTAAGATTTACCACATATCTCTATAAAAACATATATACACTTTTAGTGGTGCACCAGGGTGGATTTGCTGCTAGCTTCACCCCTGGAAGAGTATAGTACAAAAATACAAAGACAACACACACACATTCACCTCAATACCAACAGCTGAGACTTGACCAAAGCTTGTTTGACCCTGCGCCAAAATTTTTAAGCATATGATTTTATAAGAATTATAAACAGATACCATATGTTTTTTGGCCATGCCGTTTAGAGCAAGTAGATTGTACCATGGTCTACTCTAACTCAGATGCCACTCAAAATGATGAGTAAAATTCATGGGCGGTCCTCAAACTTGGTAGAAGGGGTGTCACCTGGTCCCTGTACTCTCAAAATGCTATTTTCAGGTCCTTAAACTTGCTTCCGGGTCTCATCCACGTCCAAAAAGGGCCTAACCCGCTCTGTATGCTGATGTGGTGGACCCGACATGTGTCCACATGTCATGTCCACCATTCCTCTCATGTGGGACCCATCCATCAGTAGAATATATTTCTATTTTAATTTTTCTCTTCTCTCCTTTTCTCTCGCCCTCTTCTCTCCCACACATCGACTCAGCCATCTCTCCCTCACCCTGCTGTGCGCCGCCGGTGCAGCTGCCTCCACGTCCAGCCCCGACTTGGCATGTGGGCCCTCGCCCGCGTGGGGGCCTCGCTCGGTGGCAGCATGGATCCATTCTCGGTCCGTGCAGCGCCAGCCAGCCGGAGGCCCAGCTTGCCTCGACATGGCGCCCATGGTCTGAGGCCAAGCTCGCCTGCCATGCTTCGCCCGCGGTCAGCCTCGCCCCATCCTGTAGCGTCCGCAATGGATCCACCAGCGGCGCTCGTGGCCGTCCTCGCCTCGCCCCCACCAGTGGCGCTTCGTCTGTGGCGGCCCCAATTGTAGCGCCCGCAGCGTCCCCGCGCCTGCAGTGGCCTTGCCAGCGGCAATCACGGTAGCCACGCTTGAAGATACAGAAGAGAGAGAAAATGGGAGAAAAAGAATAAACACATGGAGTGGGTTGAGCCACTTTTGGACCCAGATGAGATCCGAAACCAAGTCTAGGGAGCCAAAAATAATATTTTGGGAGTACAGGGACCCAGATGAAACCCCTTGCCAAGTTCAAGGACCAGCCGTGAATTTTACTCGTGGTATCTACCTTTTATTTTATATGTAATCCATTCTTCTGGCTGATATCCTATCATCTAAAAATCATGGCATATAACAATACACATCACAATACAGTCTGCCATGGTTCCAAAATCTGCACGATGAATATTCTGATACACATAAGATATTGAGATTACTGCTATGACTTCTCAAGATGTACGTTTTTCTGTCTTCCGTACTTGAAAGCTCAACCATTGGTAAATTTAGAAGTTAGAAGGTTATGTTGGTCTAATTTTAGACCATCAGAAGGATAATCATCCTATGTCATATACATATGAAAATGTTACCACAAGTTAACGTAGCCATGTGAAAACAGAATTTATGCGTAGTATCAGCAGGAAATAATACCTTTAGATGAGAGCAGTAAATTTCCACTCTTAAGAACCTGCCGTAAAAGAATATGTGGATTCTGAATTAATAGTGTTTATGCAGTTGTCCGATATGACTAAATGCTGGTTGAAGTGCAACTGAGACTTAGGAACGGTAAATCTGAAGTAAGTGATGCATAGCTCTACAGTGTATCACTTGCCCTAGGAAATCTATGTCTATATATATATTTCTTATAAAGCTAATCTCCACTGCAAGTCTATCTCAACATGCAAGCCATCCACATCATCCTCCACTAACTATCCACATCATCTCCCACTAATAGCCATGTCATCCCATTAACTTCCAACCTCTTAATTGCAAGATATCCACATCAGGAATGGGTGGGGTATCTTCTAGTTATAGAACATTGAAAGGCCATTGGGAGAATGCCCTTTGCGTCCTTGTTTTTATGTACAACCAAGCACAGCTTTGTGAAAACACATTTTTTTTTAACTGCAAGAAAATCCAACGGACCTGACAGTTTGGACAAGTTGTCGGTGAATTTTCACCAGTGTCAGATTTATTAGTGATCTGAAAGTTAGAGTCTCCCGACCCACATCGGCAGACCTTGAGTTGACCGACATTCTCAGGGGACTGTGAAGATGATACCTGTCAAGAATATGAAACAAAGCAGGTTAAATTAATACTCAGAAAAATGCAACAATCCAAGGATGCAAGACCTTTTGGAACTTCAGTTTAATTAAAAAGAGGAAAAGTGCAACCTTTTTACATGAGCAATTATGTGTATATACTGTTAGCAAAAACAATCTCGAGAGCAAATCAGAGAGAACAATGGTACCATTCCAGTAGAACAATGAACTATATGAATAACATAACAGCCATTTTACCCGTTGATCAACCAAACTGAGCTCTATCAACTCGCTTTGTGTTGCAACATTACATTAATCCAGTATCTTTTAAGTGAAACTAAGAATCAACTGAACTTCACTAAACCGACATGGTAAAGTCCAATAAAAACTACTAATAAATTCACTAACAGGATCAGGACATGGAAAAGATAGGCGAATTAAGAATGTAAGTGAAACATCAAACATATGCCCCCCCCTTACTTGCTGGTAAGAAGTCCTGAATTCTGGAGCTGACATTTTGTGCTCTAGGTTGCTGACTTATGAAGACCTCAGGATGATTTCTGTCCCACCGATAAGTACAGTGTTACTAATGATGATTTCATTAGAGTTATTCTATGCAGGAATAATAGAAAAGAAAGAAACTACCAGGTTCCAACAGGAAATCATGTTTTAGTGGTTTTCTGTTGGAACCTGGTAATATGGATGAATTCTTTAAAATTTGAACTAGCTTTATAAATTCTTCAAGTAATAATCCTCATGCATAAACTCCAATTCCCCATGTTATGAGAATTTTTTTTTTAACAACAACATTAGCTAAGCCATGATCATGCACAGTGACTGAAAATATGTGCACGAACTACCAGTTAGCCCAATTGCTGACCTACCAATCCTATCGATTTGTAGTATCATACAAATTATAGCTAAGCAAGAGCGGCTGTGATATGATCTGAATTCCAATCTAGATTTTCACAGGAATAGGGAGGTTACCAGAAGGCACTGAAGCATAAAGCTTATTTTAGTTCTTCATGGGTCAGCTTCGGATTCACTGGGTTGAATTCAGCATCCACCATAAGTGTCAGCTTAAGTTTTTAATCCATTATTTGAACCTGGGGTATCATATAGCACAACACCACATAGTCACAAAGAGAGGGAAAATTTAATAAAACTATGGAAACTCTCGTGGTCTTGTTCAATGTAATAGTATATATAATATACATTTTAGAGAACGAAAACTATAGTAGAAATGATAGGCAGATAAGAGTTACAGTTCCAACATCATGAAGCACGCAAATAATTGAACTTGGGTTCATGGTAGAATTTCGGGTGCCAAACTGCCAAAGCATTAACTTTCTAAATGATTCTTTTTTTTGGAAAACCTCTAAATGATTCTTAACACAGAAGTAACTGCATAATTGTCTATATCCCCTCTTTCTTCTAGAATTAAAACCGCAGTGCTTTGAAGCAGCATTCCACTCATAAGCTTTGCTATGTCTCGCCTCACTCAACATGCTGACTGCAATTCAGCCAAAACATTTTGCTTCTGAGGAGAGAGTTAAAGCTGCACGGCATCAGAGCACCTTTCTTCAATGGGTCGGGAACACGATATCACCAAGAAATTTTGCACTAAAATATAGAAGAGAGAAGTTTACACTGCACATGACACGGACCCAGAATTGTTTTGAAAATCTTGTCATTTCTGCCCGCTAACAAAAATCTCCTGGGTCAAAAGCCACACCCGCAACGATCTGATGCACTGCACCCTACAACAATTGATCTAATTCGTCAATGAATGAAGCACAAAATGGGCCACCCCCTCCCGCATGCAACAGCAACACGGCGGAGAAAGGCTCTTCTGACGCGCAAGTGGTGTCCCCCAAAACGAATGCAGCCTGCACAGCATCCTGAAGCCAGATGAGCACCCGGCAACCCCATTGCCTCAAATGTGCCTCGATCCCAACCTACAAAGGATTCCGCACACCACCCCCTGAAATGCGCGACGCGCACCGATCGAAGAGCGGAGGAGGCAATGCGGCTCACCTGCGGGCACGGGCGGCCCAGAATCTCACGTCGGCGCGCGCGGAACCGGCCCCGCCACCTTCCTCTTCCTCTCTTCTGTTGGCGCGCGTTCCTCTCGATCCCCTCCCTCCCTCCTGGCCTCCTCCTCCGCTCCGGTCTCCCCGCTCTATTTTCTCTCGCCGCTCAGGCTCGTCCCTCACGCCCGCACTTTCTCCGGGTAATTCCGTGGCACGGGCGAGCCCAGGGAAATACACAGCCTAACGACCCTCAACCTCACTGCATCCTGGGACCGCAGCCTCCGGGCCCGACGTGTCAGAACAACGGTACGATTCCCCTCGCGTTCTCCACGTTCGTTCCGCCACGAGCTAGAGCGGGCGTGCGGACCGGGTCAAGCGACTGGGTCCGTAGGATCTCGATGGTAGGCACGTGGCGGCAGATCAGAGGCTCACCCGGGGTGACAATTTTGTGCGGGCGGAGTGTGAAGCACGTCCTGACGAAAGAGCAGAGCCGTGGGGATGGGCATGCAACCATGCACTACTTGCTCTTGGGCGTGGGCCCCGATGCCACGCTTTTCCCCTCCTGCTCACCTGCCGTTGTACGTATACACTGTGGAAGTCTCCTGTATTCCTGCGTGGTCTCTTTGGGTAATGATCAGTCTAGGATTCTCACGTGATGATTTCGATGGTGTTTAAATCCGGCGACGAAAGTTGAGAGATGTCGTATCAGATGTCAATCGAGATATCTGTTTGATAGTAATAATAAAATAAATTATAAAAATTTTCAGTAATCCGCGAGATAAATTTATTAAGTCTAATTAATTCATCATTAGCACATATGTTGACTATAGCACCACATTGTCAAATTATGAATTAATTAGGTTTAAAAATTCGTGTAGTAAATTAGTCGCAATCTATATAATTATTGTTTTTTTAGTCTATATTTAATACTATGTCTAAACATTCAATGTGAAAGAGAGTAAACTTTAATACGAGTAACTAAACTAGGCATGACGAGTGCACGATCAAAAAACCCGGTTCCGTTGGAGCAGCCAGCAACCAACCTGTTCGGCTGCATGCTTGCATCGTCCATGCCGCCGGTCCGTCCGATCCCCCTGAGGCCCTGACTGATCTGAAAACCACTGGAACTTCAACCGGAGGACCGAGATCGACCCAAGGCAGTGCACATCAGGACTGCAGTGCAATGGCAAAACCGCAAAAGGACGGCACCTGCTGTGCCGTGCAGCATGCAAAGCCATGTGCGTCACGGATGACCCCGGGCCCTCTTCATGGTCGCAACAGAACAGACGAACCACAGCACCACTCTAATAAACAAGCAATGCTAGGCATACGTACAAAGCGTGACAAACAGTGCCGCCAGGGACAAGAAATGCACCCAGCAGGAGCAACCAACCCTTGGGATTCGTGCCAGAAGCGGCGTGGTAACTTGAAAGTTGAAACGTATAAAGAGTTTTGAAATCCGATTCACAGCCACAGAATTTTAAGTACATGCATTGGTAGTGAGACATTTATCAGATTGCTATATTCAGTGCAGTGTAAGCGTTTGATAGTGACTCGTGCAGAGTTTACCAGCGCTGGTGAACAATGACCACTGTTTCACACGCTCTAGCAAAGCGCATCTGCTCTCAGTTGTCCCCTCTTGGTTTTGGTTCGTCGTCCTCGTCGAGATTGATGCCTGAGATGCTCATTTTCCCTATATTTACTGCAAATCAAGGAAGAATGAATGAAATACTACAACACGGTTGTGGCCACAGCTGCTGGAAAATCTAGCTGTTGAATGAAAATCCTGTGCTACTGATAAGGGGTTGCACACTGTGTAGCACTTTGTGTCTTTGTATAGACTTAATGGTTATCCATGCTATCCAATGCTGTTCATCCGAGCAGATTTCGTGCATGCATGGCATATTTACGCTAAATTACTGGTATTCATGTTGAACATTTCTCGTAATTTATGCAGAGTCTTAGTGCTTACCAACTGCATCCAGTCACATGGATTTGGCATGTATTTGGCAATATGATCTTCGGCGTCCGAGTACGTGAAACCAGCGTCCATGGCGCCCAAGAGATCGACGTCGCCGGCCGAAAGCAGCACCAGCAGCGGCTTGTGCGCGAGGTAGCGGTGGAACAGCCAAGGCTGCGCAGCGTGCAAAAGCGGCCGTGGGGCTCCCGCTCTCCGCCTCCTTGAAGATGGTGCGCCGCCCCGTCAGCGACTCCAACATTAGTGCATCACCGCGCCTACAGCCTACGAACGCAATCCTGGCCTTGGACACGCGCCTACAGCCTACTCGATAACGATGCCGACGGCGGAGGCGACGATGGGGTAAGGAAGGGTGTCCACGGCAAGTCGTCGTAGATCCCGCCGGGTGCTGTCGTCACCGCGCCATGAAGCCGCATCCGCACGCCAGGTGCTGTCGTCGCGGACGCAGATGCGGGGCTGATCCTCGGCAACGGCACGGGCGCGACCATGGAGGTCCTACGGCACCACAGCAAAGGCATTCTCCTATCCGAAGTCCGAGCAGAGCACGGCGTCGGAGCCGAGGACGACCCAGGCGCGGGCGCTCACGCCACGCGGCGAGGTACGGTGCGGCAGTCATGGGAGCTGGTGTCGACGCGGGAGCCGATGAAGCCGTGAGAGAAGACGACCTTGAAGTCACACGCCCGCACCACCCTGCGCGACCCGGCTGCTCGCCGCCCGCTGCAGAGGAGCCGCCGGGCTCTACGACTGCCGCGCCCAACGAGGACCTGCTCGTCCGGTAGAGGATAGGAGCGAGAAACGAGAGACGAGGGCATTCTAGATATTTTAACTAGCTGAACCCATGTGTTAGAACGGTTAAACCGTTAAAAACTAACGGAATCTGACAGAAATGACGACTAACGGAATCTAACAGAAATGACGGGAAGAGCAAAGAGTTCCTAAAAGTGGCACTCTGTGACCACTCAAATTTTTAATGGGTTATAAAAAATTACAAACCTTTTTATAATAGCACGACTAGAACCCTCCTTCCTGACCGATCTGAAACCCACTAAACTTCGATGTTCAATCGGAGGACCCAGATGACCAGATCGACCCATGGCAGTGCAAAAGTTCCATCGGAGGACCCGGCAGCCTGCTTAGTCGTATTTGACTTACAAATCATGACTTATTAATCAACGAACAGTATTTTTCTCCAAATCCAAACGAACAAGGACAGATCGACCCATTTGCAGTGCACATCGGTACTGCAGTGCAATGCAATGGCAAAAACGCAAAAGGACGGTACCTGCTGTGCCGTGCAGCATGCAAAGCCATGTGCGTCACAGATGAAACCGGGCCCTCTTCACGGCCGCAACAGAACAGACGAACCACAAGCAGACAGCACCACTCTCATAAACAGACAAAGCAATGCTAGGCATACGTACAAACTACAAAGCGTGACAAACAGTACCGCCAAGGACAAGAAATGCACCCAGCAGGAGCAACCAACCCTTGAAAGTTGAAACATATGACGAATCCGATCCACAGCCACAGAATTTTAAGTACATGCATTGGTAGTGAGACATTTATCAGATTGCTATATTCAGTGCAGTGTAGTAAGCGTTTGATGGTGACTCGTGCAGAGTATACCGGTGCCTCTAAAAAGCAACAGGAGGGTGAACAATGGCCACTGTTCACACGCTCTAGCAAAGCGCATCTGCTCTCAGTTGTCCCCTCTTGGTTCGTCGTCCTCGTCGAGATTGATGCCCGAGATGCTCATTTTCCCTATATTTACTGCAAATCAAGGAAGAATGAATAATGAAATATACTACAGCACATAAAGGTTGTGGTTGTGGCCACAGCTGCTGGAAAATCTAGCTGTTGAATGACTGAAAATCCTGTGCACACTGTGTAGCACTTTGTAGACTTAATGGTTATCCATGCTATCTAATGCTGTTCATCCCAGCAGATTTCGCGCATACATGGCATATTTACGCTAAATTACTGGTATTCATGTTGACGCTTCTCGTAATTTATGCAGATATTCTAGTCTTAGTGCTTACCAACTGCATCCAGTCCACATAGATTTGGCATATATTTGGTAATATGATCTTCAGCGTCTTTATCAGCCTTCAGCGTCTCACATTCAAAAGAGAGCAAGACTTTCTGATTTCCATGTTCCTTCTCAACCAAGCCAACAATGTCATCTTCCCACCTGCACAGTAGTTTATTTGTCTTAGGGAAACCGAAATCATTCTAGGAACTCACTAACAGGTATCAGTAAATACCAGTGAGGGTTCATCCACAGCAAGGAGATTATCAGTCTTAGAGAATTGAGCATGGTATTACTTACAGAACAGAAGCATCAGTGTTGGCGCATTAATTTTATTGGCACCACCATGCAACTGTTTACCGTTGTCCAAAGAATCACTATTATCTTGTAAAAGGATGACATGTTTGAAGACTTTTTTGTGCTAGAAAAAACTCATAGATTGCCAAGTTGGACTTCAGAGACCAAAAAGAAAAAGAAAAAGAAAAAGGGAATAGGGGCTTGAGTTCATCAATATTCAAGTGTATTAACTCAGAAAAGAACTTAAGCATCAGTCCATTATGCAGCTAAGGCTTGCTCTAATGTTTGACTGATGTGGCACTGTGTAGAAAGGACCTTGTTGGGTGGGTGAGTCACCTGGGCTGTCATGGTTAGGTTTTTTCACTGGTTTTCCTTTAGTTAACCGTGTGGTTGTATGTTTTTTTTTTAAATTGTGTGGTTGTATGTTTTTAGGCCCAGATTCCCTCATAAACCAGGTCAATTATTTCTTCTTAACTGAATTGTAGGAGCTCCATGCCCTTTCCCAAGTTTCTTCGAAAAAAAGGGGCCTTGCTAGCTTTAAAGCACTGGGCATGACTCATGGTATGTAGATGCCACACCATCTACATTAATAAGCAGTTGTGAATTATGAAGAAGTGTTAAAGTAGTAGCACATCTTCGTTACAAGTAAGATTAAGAGCTGATCAGTCATAGCTCTTTGGCTGTTCGAATAACACGCCATAATGAAATAGCTAAATAAAAATCCCTAAAAACAGATACATTTTACATATAGAGCATGCTGAGATTATCAAGCACATAGCTCCACAGTCATCTTGAATAATCTAATTAGAAAAGACTGTAAGTTGGTATGCTTTGTGACACACCATGCCTCACCTCCCATATCCAAAATTAAGAGATGATAGCAACTTGGGAGATATATATCGATGCTAACAGACCAGATGCACCACCAAAATGTGCAGAGTGTGCAGTGAATCTGTTCCGCGATTTGAACACTGGAGGTCAAGTGTGTGTTAGAAAACTTAGCGGTACTCCAAGCTACTATCATTTCTAGATTAGATTACTCTAAATGTCTGGCAAAACATACCCTTGATAAGCCTAGCTCGAAGACACTACAAAAAAAACTCTGCTGAAAATACAGCGTGATGCAATATGGTACTTCACACAAGATTGTTATGTTCCAGACATGCCCAAAATAATAAGACAAGAATTCCTAACATAACATGTTAACTGGAAATGGGACACAAGAAGCCATATCGATTCTCCATTCATGTACCCTGACAGAAATTTACGCAAACCCTCACGTCTGAGGCTCTGAGCAACAAAAACACCACTTGACAAAAGGTAAATTCAGTAGCACCAAACTGAGCTGTGAAATCTAATAATAAAAATTTACCCATGCAAATGGTCAATGTTTTGTAATCGAGCAGCATCATGGCCCCTGCATTCCACCACAAGCACCTTCTCTCTCTTGCTCTGTTACATCAGCATCACAGATTGATGAGAAAAGCTAACCTCAGCCCAGAAACATCATACATTGTGGAGAAAGTTATTCTCTGTTTCACAAAATGCACAGTTTAATGAGAAAAATTAGCCTCTGTCACAGAAGCCACATAGTTCCATGACAAAAGATTATCTCTTTTGGCTCTGTCGCACAGACTTCACAGTTTCATGAGGGCACACATTTATCCTACTGCTTGAGCCTTGAGCACAAAATGGTAGTAGATGAGGTATGGGTTCAAGTTCCCCATTCCCCTCTTAAAAAAAGATGTCATTTACTCATTTTATCCTTTGATGATAAATATAATAACTAGGTGTATGTGCATGATCTTTTTACATCAACTACGATGGACCAAAAATGACCAAGATAGTTTTTTAGTTAAAAACAGGATTATTGATTAGTACAAGATATGGTTGATGAGCAAAGCAAATACATAAGACATGCCTCACCTTAAAATCAATGATGATGAGCTTTATAAGGCGGTAGTCCTCTCCTCGGCTACATTCCCTCTCGCAGGATATCGCTTACATAATAGAAAAGGGAAGAAAATAACAAAATAAGCTAATATCTTCTTATGACAATATAATTTCAAACTTATCTCCTGTTCCATATTGCAAAAATTAAAGACACAGATGGTGAACTAGTGCAAAGAACAAAGTATTCCCAACCAACCATCTCAAATCCACTAAAATAATTGAGAACATGTTATCTCACCAAAGCTACCAAGAAGATATAGCCCCTTTTTAGAATCTAAAAAAATCAATAACATAAAAGGGAAGCTCCTAGCTCAAGACGTTATACAACGGTCTCCTACATACTTTTATTGACACCCTTCCCAAAAATGCATTTGGTATGCCCTTTTTTAAAAAGGGAAGCTCCTAGCTCAAGACGTTATACAATTTTATACATACTTTTTATTGCCACAAAATGCTGGGTAAGAGCATAAATGTTGGTCTGGTGACTGGTATTGGTCGGGATGGTGGCACCAAAAAGAGGTAAAATAATTCCAACAGATGAGAAACCATCCTTATGATATATAACACTACCATTCATCTTGTGCATTGAAAAAAAAATGTTTTGGTGATTTTTGTTAGAAATGAGAACAGCATAACAATATTTTTCTCAAGCGTGAAACTTGGAACAAATCAGCAACAGCTGTAGGGGGAATGGGGAGAGATGAATACGGGTGCCGTGTAGCCCGTAGCAGATGGAGCCCGGGAGTCGAATGAAATGGCCGGAGATGGCACCGGTAGGCAGCAAGGCGATGGAAGCGACGCCTTCCATCGTCACGCCGGCATCGCCCTCCTCGACGACCTGCCCCGCCTGAGCCACCGGCTGCGGCGGCTGGTAGTTGCCATTGATCGTGTCGCCGGCATCGCCCTCCTCGACGACCTGCTCCGCCTCTGCCGCCGCCGCCGGCTGGTGGTTGCCATTCGCCTGGCAGTCCGAGACCGAGCCCATTGCTCCCCCTGCGCCGAACACCGACTGCGGCACCTACGGCAGCGAAAATTAAACAAGTTTCCTGTCACCTCTCACGACTCAGGGCATGCCCTATAAACAAGTTCAAACACCACATGGATCGGATATTACCAAATCGACGAACGAACTACGCACCACCGCTTCAGCTGTTGTTACCCAAGCCCAAGAAACGGGTACGACGGGGGGAAGGAGAAAAATGCACTCCGTCAAATCCTCGGTGGGTGAGCCTTTTGTGGCCGGCGCCGCCACCAACGTGATCGAAGCTGAAGGATAACGCTGCTGCGCGACCGCCGCCGCCGCCCACCGGCGTCGGCTCGTCCCTTCCGCTGGCCGCTGCCCTCCTCGACAGTGTGTAGAAGGGACAATTTGGAAGGCCCTTTCAGCCTCTCTACATGTTTTGGGCCACCGTTACAAACACACCCCTATCTGGCCCATTAGGCCCTCGGATCGGACGGCGCACTACCCAGAAAAACCTTCGCAAG
Organism: Miscanthus lutarioriparius; assembly: GCA_904845875.1. NCBI lineage: Eukaryota > Viridiplantae > Streptophyta > Magnoliopsida > Poales > Poaceae > Miscanthus > Miscanthus lutarioriparius. The sequence goes on from CAJGYO010000001.1 coordinate 21,938,232, forward strand.
CGGAGACCAACTCGCAGTCGCAACAGGCCTCTCCGCCTCCGACTCTCCCCTCCTCGAGCGCTTTCGGCACCGCGGCACGGTAGGATGGCGGCGGCGGCGGCGGCCCCGACGAGGGCAGAAGTGCTGGCGCTCTTCCGGTCCCTACTCCGCACGGCGAAGCAGTTCTCGGACTACAACATCCGCGAGTACACGCGCCGACGCGGCGCGGACGCCTTCCGCGAAAACCGCGCCCTCGCCGACGCGCAGGCCGCCGCGGCGGCGTTCGCGGAGGGGAAGAAGCATCTAGAGGTTGCGAAGCGGCAAGCGTTGGTTTACTCGCTCTACGCCCCCAAGGCCAAGAGCGTGATGGAGTTGAAGGTGCAGTGATGGACGAGGTGCTGCGCCCTTTTCTTCCTCATCGTTTCCCTTTCCGGATTCGATCCTTTTGTGTGGTGATGAAACTATGAACTGCTGTGTTATCACCTTTGCTGGATGATTGTCATGATATAGCTTCTTTCTGTACAATAAATTACTAAATTCTACTGTCATTATCTCTTGCTATCGTCTGCAAAGCAATCTGCTTGAGTGATTGCGGTTATTGCCTTGCGCTAGTACTCTTCCGCTGGCGCTGATTTTTGGCTGTGGTTGTTTGCTTGCACTTTGGACGCGACTATGTTAGCACAGTACCGAATTGGCACGGTCGCAGTGGGGCACTGGGGCCAATTGTAGTGCTCATCAGCTATTTGATGAAATTTCCCCACTGACACACTGATCTCAGTTACTCCCTCTATCCCAAAAAGGATGCAATTCTAGCTTTCTACCAAGTCAATTTATCTCAACTTGGACCAAATATATAAAAAATAATATTATTTATGATACCAAATAATTATTGTTAGACTCATCATGAAATATATTTTCATAGTATACCTATTTGGAGTCCCAAATGTTACTAATATTTTATATAAACTTAGTTAAACTTAAGAAAGTTTTACTTAGTCCAAAGCCAGAATTGCATCCTTTTTTTTACGGAGGGTACAAAACCAAAACCAGACTAGATAGCTTATGGCTTTCTTCAGACTAGATTACTGATTATCTATGTAGTACCTTATTCTGGAGCCCTAGGCAGCTAGGCTACAACTACTGGCATTAGGCAATGTGTGACTGACTGAATGAAGCGATACCGATACCTGCTGACATACATGTTTCATGTCAAGTTACCCAGTAGATTCCTCTTGGTTGCTGGCGAATCATGATTCCTTAGTTTCTTGAGAGTGCAGCAATTAGGAGTCTTAGATAGGGGGGATAGAGGAAAGCTATTGTGGTAGAGGCCCTATGTTATTCCATCATTCGTGTCTCTCAGTCTGAGAAGATCTGGTGTCAGGCTGTTGTGCCTTATTCTGACTTGCATAGCACACAAGCATGGTGTGGTGGCCTGTCCTCCGCCCCTCTCTGCTAGCTGGTGCTTTCATATTTTTCTTTTCCTCTTGCTAACTTTGATTTTAAAACACTTTAGATATTTAGGTCATTCATTTTAAAACACAGTAAGTTTAAAACCACATGTTTTAGTAGCATGTGATTTTCTCAGTGCATAAGAGACCTCTCAACATCATTTGTAGCGATCTCATATTAACCCATCAAGTACATGTACAACATTAAAAAGTAGATTTCACAAATATATATCCACAAAGAATTTTCAAAAGACAAACACCACATCAAGTGGAGATCTTTCACATATTTTAACAGGTTCTATGGCCTATGGTCAAGAACCTGTATTAGGTTGTATGTAAATTCTGTGGCAAGGTGGGCTTCTCTTTTTAGAGACTTGATGGATTGGAGAAGAAAGGGCAGTATTATGTTGATTATATAACTGGTGACTACTGCTGTGGCTGTTCATGAAGAAATGGAAGGTTTTGCTGACTCAATTAATTGGACATTGTTAGTTGCTTTACAGTTACAGATTTAACATGTGCACACCCATAACTTGGTAAGTTTGGAAGCTAAACATCGCATTTCCTCATTCTGGATTGTTGCATCTGAGCTGGATGCTCTGAAAGTTCATCTTCTTGTGCACACCGAAGTTTTCATGTTCTTTTGTTTCGGCTGCCCGTTGTTTGTTCCATCAGAGTTGGACATATCGCATGGATCCTTGTTGCGCGAGGGAGAATGGTAAGAGTCTGACTCTGAACTTTCATCCATGTCAGTTTGGTATATAGCTTCGTGGTTGAGTTCATGATGGTGCGGAACGTTGCTGCTGCCATCCTGCTCAGAAAATTCCAGTAGCACATTGTTCTCAGCAGCAATCTCTTTCACCACCTTTTTCTTCAGCTCCATGTTTCTTTTGTTGCCAGATAGCTTCCAGACCAACTGAAAGGGCAGCACAAACGAACCGTGTAAATTCCAGCTATCCATGTTTCCAGTTCCGATTGAATATGATGGGACCATGAATGAATATAGGATATTGTTCTAGTTACCATGGGGTCGACGACGCCAGTGCCTTCCTTTGCCATCATTGCAAAGTCGCCTCCAAACTTAGGTGGTGTTTAAATTCAGGGAATAAAGTTTAGGGATATCACATTAGGGTGTCACATGGGAGTATTTGGATAGTAATAATAAAATAAATTATAGAAGTTCTCAGTAATCCGCGAGATGAATTTATTAAGCCTAATTAATTCGTCATTAGCACATATTTACGGTAACACCACATTATCAAATTATGGACTAATTAGGCTTAAAAAATTCGTTTCGCAAATTAGTCGTAATCTGTATAATTATTTATTTTTTAATTTATATTTAATATTTCATGCATGTATTTAAATATCTGATGTGATATGGAGTAAACTCTAGGACGAGGAACAGTATAGTGCGTGCAAACAGGAGCTCCGGCAGATCGCTGCACCTCCCAGCTGCAAACATGATCCCGGCGGCTGCCTCCCGAATGTCTACGCCGCATTCACTACACACAAGATTAAATTTGAACAGTTTAGTCATGCAAACATGAAAGTGGTGTGAAACATTAGTGCCAAATATGAGAACAAGATAAGCTCAGATGTTAGGGTGTAAAGAAGATGCATACTGGGGCTTGTCTAACTGCTTTGCGTGCTCGATGAAGCGATTGCAGTATAGCTCTATTATGTTGAATGCCTCCAGCATGTTGTCCTCCTCTATGAGCTGCTCTGCCTACATGGAGATAGAGACGGTGCAGCATCGGTAAGCCTGCATTTGAAGAGTATGAAGCTTCATTTAACAGGATGTTAGGGATGATAGTCTGGCCATACACGGTGGAGAGCACGATCGAGGTGTCTGAGTGCTAGTAGCTGTCCCACATCGCTGCGGGAAATTGACTTGCGAGCGAGGCGGGGACGGCGGGCAGCGGCGAGGCGGGACAAGGCGAGCCCTAGAAGGGTCTTCACCTTGCTGGTCTGCTTGGAGGTCCTCCTGTGGATGAAGCCCATTGTTGATCGCCTGTTGCCGGAGTTTGGACGGTGTTCCTGGTGCTGCCTTCGTTACTCTGTTATGTAAATGCCAAGCCTGGTTGCCCCGTTGGTCCTTTGCTTGGTTGAGAGGACGGGCAAGAAGAAGATGACTTGCTTGTGGACTGATGAGGAAGTCTGTCGGAGGGCAAAGGTTTTATAGCGCCGTTCTTCTTGTTTGGGAACTCCAAATTTGGTGTATCTGCTGTCAGTTCGGTTTAAACGCACTCCTTCTGCATTTGCAAGATCACAGCTCCGTTGCACTTGCACACATGCCTAAAGAAAGGAGCTGAGGTAAACGTGGAAAGAAAAGTTAATAGAGGTGCAGCGAATTACACATGCAATATATTTGCCAGAGAGCAAATGGAACACGCGCAAAGAGATAGTCTTGCTATCTCTAAGTTGTCTGATATTTTGTGTTACTAGCTCGTTTTGCTGTCTTTTGTTAGATTTTTACTACCTGTTTTACTGACTTCAGGAGAAAGTGTGGCACTGATTTTGATTTTGGTGCAGGAATTCCCCTCACCCCTACCCCAAAAAAAAACGCAAACAAATGTTTAGTATGGAACACTACACTGGTGCAAAATTGAATGGAATCCTAGTTATCCCCATTTCAATATGTTGGGCTTTGTGTAAGTTCAAACGTAATCCCGTTTCCACAGGATTCATGAAGGAGTTCTATATACTCTTCAACCATCTGCTTCATCTGATAAGCACACGAAATGTCAAGATCTAAAGAATATCAATAGATCCGATAGATCAAAGTCTCACCGTCTCTTTGCCAACATCAGATTGAACGTCATCGAGACACGGAGAGGCTGAAGAGACCTTATTCCAAAATGTCATTTTGCAAAAATTTGGCATCGATGACACTAGAAACCAAATTAGTATTAATAAGAATCCACTACACTGGTAAAAAATTGAATGGAATCCTAATTATCCCCATTTCAATATGTTGGGCGAGCTCACCAGTTGGTTCAAACGTAATCCCGTTTCCACAGTGGTTGGAAGAAGGAGTTCTGCGTCTACTCTTCAACCATCAGGTATATGAAATAAGCATGATAATGGTCAAGATCTAAAGAATATCAATAGATCCGATAGATCAAAGTCTCACCGTCTCTTTGCCAACATCAGATTGAACCTCATCGAGACACGGAGAGGCTGAAGAGACCTTATTCCAAAATGTCATCATCATCAGGCACATATAGATGATGCACACTAGAAACCAAATTTGACAAAATTAAAAATAAGCCCTAATTCTAAAACAAACAAAGGAAAAAAAATTGTTCCCCATCTGTTTTGTGTCCACCATTGCTCACCAGTAGGGAGAGAGAGAGCGGCCGAAGGATTGATTGGTTGGAAGAAATGTATCGTATCCTGCGTCTTTATTTACATCAGTATTGTATATGAAACTAATATGATAATATAGATGATGCATCTTTTCAATCAAAATTTTGACAAAATTCCAAAAATAATCCATTCGTTTTGGAAAACAAAACAAAACAAAAACTCAATTGTGCCCATCTGTTTTTTGCATTTCCATTGCCCGTATGTGGTAGACCATTTCTAGTGGCTTGAAGGATTGATTATTCATATGAAATGTACTTTTTATCCTAGGTTATATGTTTCACCATTTCTATTCTAGCTTGTTAGGTTAGTTGTATTTTGGAACCTAGATTGCATAACTTTTTTATTAGAGATAGCAACTTTCAAAAATTTGGACATACATGATGTCAATTTCCAATCAAATTTTATCCAAAATATTCATAACCAAATATGTATTCGTTTCTGGAAAATCGTCACGGGAGTTTGTATATCTCTAACTCATTTACGCTTTTTGCATTTACTTATTTTCGTAGGTTGTGTGTTTTACCATTTCTATTTGGGCTTGTCGCTAACTCATTTACGCTTTCTGCATTTACTTTTTTTCCTATGTTGTGTGTTTCACCATTTCTATTTTAGCTTGTTAGGTTAGTTGAATAGGATTGGAACCTAGATTGCATAACTCTTTTTTATTAGAGATAGCAACACTTTGCAAAATCGTAGCGCACATCTAGATAGATATGTAGCATAGGTTTTGATAAGTATGTTTTAGAGACCATTAGTTTTTAAGTTGCCTAATTCAAAACCCCCCTTCTTAGACGTGACCGTACTTCAAGATTCACCCATGTACGAGAAGTGTTGTTGACAAATTGAATTTAAGCACTATTACATTTCATACCACGTTAATATATTTATTACAAGTTATGACCTTTCTTAATATTTATTAATTTAATTTTCTTTGATTATTTACTGCATGCAATCTCTTTAAAACATCTTTTTAGAAGAAAAAAAACAATCATGATGTCCCATTAACAAAATAATGGATGTATCATATGTTACTTTAAGTACCGATCAATCTAAAACTTTATCTAAAATAATGATAATATATAACGTTGCTATCATTAACCCTAAACACGTGTGTACGAGAAGTACACGTCTATTAGTATATACAAAAGACCAGTAACATAGATATGCACATTCTCAATGGCTTCACGCACAATCCATCTGTTACGCTAGCAAATTTTGTTGCATTTGAAGGCTAGAAAGTTTGATCCGCCATATTGGAATTGTCGAGTCCAGACTCCAAACTCCAAAGCTGTCTTTTGTGGGGAAAGAAAGTTGTCTTTGTAGGGCAGGACAGTCATAGTCCGACCCTGAAATTTCACACATGCCTTCTTCTCGCATCGTCTGTGGCAAAAATTTCAGCAGCTTGGACAGTTGCCAATGTCGTCCTACCACTTCAATGCTTCCTAGACTTCAGAGAAGTCCACCAGTATATTGTTTTCAGCAGCGATCTCCTTGGCCACCTTCTTCTTCAGCTCCACGTTTGTTCTGTCACCGGACAATTTCCACACCAGCTGCAGCAATAGTAACACGAACCAATCCTGAGAATGTTAGGAATCCTTTTTTTCAGTTTCAAATCAATTGGATGTGCCAGAAAGGCAGAAATGAACAATGTGAAATTAATTACCATCGGATTGACAATTCCGGTTCCCTCCTTTGCCGCCACAGTGAAATCGCCACCGAATCGAATTTATCTGCGAGGATGTTTCGTGCGACGAGCAACTCCGGCACGTCGCCGCACCACCTAGCGGCAAACATGATCCCGGCTGTCGCTTCTTTGGTATCCTCGCTACACTCCCTGCACACCAAACACAGTTACACAGTGGTCATGCAACTGAAAAGCATGCGAGAGCCAATAATACTTAAAATAGGAGATCAAATCTGGTATGTACGTACTGTGGTTTGTCCAAATATGCAGCATGCTCAAATCTCAATAAGACATTTGCAGTACAGCTCAATGATGTCGAAGGCTTGAAGCATGTTGTCCTCCTCTATGACCTGCTCTGCCTGCACCAAGAAAGATGTGCACAAGCATTAGTTCAACCGAATTAGAAGAGAGTGTGGCACCACAATTGATGTGCATTTAGAAATCACAGGTCCGTACACGAAGGAAGGCACGGTGGAGGTGGCCGAGCTCGAGGAGCTGGCTGACATCACGGCGTGAGATTGACTTGCGAGCAAGCCGAGGACGTTGGGCAATGGCGATACGCGACAAGGCCAGCTTGAGAAGCTTCTTAACCCTGGAGGTCTGCTTCGAGGTGTTCCCGTGGAAGAAACCCATGTTGTGGAGTCCGAATAATCTTCCTTGTTGTCTTGTTCTTTTATCTAAACACCGTGGTTCAGCTTTCTTTTTGCTCTTTGGCCTGATGGAGATCGATGAAAAGAGAGGAGCAGAAGATGTCGATTTATTTGTGGATTGATCTGAAGTATGAATTAGCGGGATCGAGATTTTATAGGGGTGTACTAGAAGCCTTGTGAAGTCCAATTTTAGTGTTTCTGCTGTCAATTCTGTCTAAAATGAGCTCGTTTTGCATTTGCAAGTTCACAGCCTCATTGCAGCGCGTGCCTAAAAAAAGGGTAGCGAGCTAAACATGCTCAGATTTACTGGTCGCAAAGCAAACAAAACGTGCAAAAGGTCTGTAACCAAATGGAGCATGCAGAAATGGTGTGGTGTAGCTGTGTGTAGGCTATCCTTTTGTTCAGTTCATTTTTACTGTCAGTTCAACGAGTCATTAGATATCTGAACTTGCACCTCCCGTTTTGATGATTTTCTTTATCCAGATGATATAGCGAAGTTTGAAGAGAAGATTTAACATGGTGCATAATTTCCTGCCACGTCGAATCTTTATACTAATTAGGAGTATTAAACATAGGCTAATTACAAAACTAATTACACAGATTGAGGCTAATTTACGAGACGAATATATTAAGTCTAATTAGTTTATGAGTTGACAATGTGGTGCTACAGTAAACCTTTGCTAATTATGGATTAATTAGGCTTAATAGATTCGTTTCGCTAATTAGTCTACTCCTGTACAATTAGTTTTATAATAAGCTCATGTTTAGTCCTCTAGTTAGCATCCGAATGTCCGATGTGACACGGCTAAACTTTAGGAATTAGGGTGTTTTTGCCCGACAACAGAGAGAGATTGATTCGTAGTTGGATTCTAGACCAAACCTATTATTTAGACGTTTTCAATGTAACAAAAACAATAATCACCATGGAGTGATATATAAACATCTCTTCTTTTTTCCCCGAAGTTCAGATTCTACGTTCACTATTCAGAACCAAGATTTTCACTATAAAAATGAGATACAAACAAACCCTTAGGCCATGTTTAGTTCCCAAAAATTTTCACCCCAAAGTGTCACATCGAATCTTGTGGCACATGCATGTAGTACTAAACGTAGACGAAAAACAAAACTAATTGCACAGTTGGGTGAGAAATCGCGAGACGAAACTTTCGAACCTAATTAGTCCATAATTAGACACTAATTGCCAAATACAAACGAAAGTGCTACAGTACCCAAAACCAAAAAAATTCGCCATCTAAACACGCCGTTAGTTTAATTTCAATTTTCACGTGAAATGAAAAGGGAAAAATTCTCAAGTTCGTATGAAAGGACAGGCATAAAAGGACAGGCAGCCATTCGACAACTAGGCAACGTGGACAGGTGCCGAGCAGAGGCGCAGCGGCAGTCCGCAGTCACTACACACACCTTGCAACACATGAACAGAGGCGCAGCGGCAGTCCGCAGTCAAAGGTCCGGAACTTGCAGTAGGGGTGGTCCAAACGTCCAGTTCATCATCATCAGGTCCGATGGCAGTTAGCTGCCGAACATGCGGTATTTGTGACGGCCGTACGGGCCCGACGGGCGCGCGAATCAATTGCGCGGCGGTGGAGCGCGTGACCGCGTGCGTTGCGTGCGCGCGCGAATGAAATGGCGGACACGCGAGTAGTGCAAGGGCCAAACACAGAGGCGCGCGCGAGCGAGGGCGATCGCCCGGCCTCGACCTCGGCGGTGTTGAGCACTTGAGCTGGCTGCGGCTGGCGGCCTGACGCGTCGCAACCTTCACTCATCAGATTCTCAATGCGAGCAGACAAAATTTGCAGCTCAGGAACACCTGCCATGAAGCAAAACTCAGTTTCAACAGGAAAGAAAACACAACTCGCAGATAATCACAACTCAATACTCAATCCTTCCTCTGTACAATAAGGCCACCTACTCACCAGTATGCATGTATCTATATTCAGCTCCATGAACAGTCCTGAATTTCTACCAAAATTTACTTCTATTTGATTCTACCCATGAAGGACGGGCCTGGTGCAAGCGGTAGAATCTTACCGCCTATAACTAGAAGATCTTAAGTTTGAGTCGCGGTCTCCTTGCATTGCACAGGCGAGAATAAAACTGACCACCAACACCCTTTCCTAAGATCATGGAGCTCACTCCGCTCACTGTACTGGGTGCGCGGTTTCCCCCTGTGTATTTCATTTCCAGAGGCAGGAAATCTCTATGGTTCCCGCACCAAACCACAGAAACCGCTCATCTCCGCGTGCGCACCGAGATGGTCCTCATCTCCGGGTTCAGTGGGCCGTGCCCCTGCCCCTGCCCTTGCCCTGGCGCCGCGCCGTACACCCGCTCCTGGAGCGCCCGCGCGTCCGTGCCCATCCTGCGCACCTCCTCGTGCCGCGCGATGTGCTCGTTGCTGCGCTCCAGCGCCGACACCATTCTCGAGTACGGCGGGTGCACGGACGACGAGCTCTCGTACGCGCCGCCGTCGTCCCGCGCAGCGCCGCTGTCTCTGCCCGTGCTGGCCGTCGAGGTCCTCCTGTACGGCGGGGTCACGTACTGCCCGCGCTGGCCGCCGGCCAGGGCGTCGTGAAGGGCGTTACTGGCGGCGAACTCCGTGGCGTGACGCCTGTGCTGCGGGCGCGCGTGTGGCGGGGTGTTGTTCCCGGGCGCGCCTGTGCTGCCGGCGTCCCCGTGCCACGGGCCGACGCCTGTGCCCACAGTGGAGGCCGTCCTCCGGTAGGATGGCTGGCGCTGCGACGGGGGGCAGACGAGGTCCTCCGTCACTTCGTCCTCCAGTTCCTCGTCGCTCTGGTCGAACACGACCTCCTTCCCCTTGTGCGCAGCGTCCGACCCGACCGAGGTCGCCGTGCTCCTGTCGCTCCACGAGGGCGACGGCGACGGCGACGGCGACGGGGACTTGTGCCGCCTCCACGATGGCGGCGCCATTCCTTGCTCCGTTGCCGCCGTGGTCAGCACGGAGGGCACCTTGTTGTAGCCACCACCGCCCCTCGATCCCTTCCCATGGGACTCCGACCGGGACAGCTCGACGGCAGCCCGGGCGGCCATCGCTGCGAACTTCGCGGACGCGAAGGCTGCCTCCGCCGCCATCCTTGCGTCGGGGTACTTCTTGGATTCCCTCAACACCTTCTCATCCAGGCTCAGCTGAGCAAGGCTCGGGTTCACCTTGCCATTAACAGAATTCCGCTCCCCCTGCACATGTTACACATCGATTCTTAATCAAATACCGCAAAGGATACTGGATTTCTGATGATCCTGTAGTACCGCGATCACGACACAAACCTCACGACGATCTGTCTTGACCGCACTCTCCTCGACAAATATTCTGGCCGGTGCATTCTTCGTTTGTTCGCTTGCTCTCTGACTGTTGATCTGCGAGGTCGTGCGACCATCTTGGTGAATCTCTACTGGGTTCTCAGGGAACTCCAGCAAGATGTCGTTCTCGGCAGCGATCCCCTTGGCCAACCTCCTCTTCTGCTCCAAGCTCGCCCTCTCGCCGGACAACTTCCGCACCAACTGCAACAAACGAACAGTGCAACAGCCAGTTTCAGTTCCAATTCCAACCCCATCATGCAGTGCAGTTGGGGAAACAACCTGTAAACTAATTAGCGCGTTAGTTGAAAGGAGTTAAAGCTACCGTGGGGTCGACGACGCCGTGGGCACCCTCCTTGGCCGCCCTGGCGAAGTTCCGGCCGAACTTGTCTGCAAGGATGGCGCGCGCGTCCAGCAGCTCCGGCAGCTCGCCGCACCGCGCGGACGCGAACATCAGCCCCGCCGCCGCCTCCTTGATCTCCTCGCTGCATTCCCTGGACTCCGCCGAACGAACCAAAGTGGCAATCTTTCCGTGTGAGAGCGGGGCAACCGAGGAAACGGGGGAATCAAAACGAGAAGCCAAGAGCAACGATTACGGGGAGACTCTGCACATACTTGGGTTTCTCCAGCTGCGCGGCATGCTCGATGAGGATTTTGCAGTAGAGCTCGATGACGTCCAGCGCCTCCAGCATGTTGTCCTCCTCGATCACCTGCTCCGCCTGCTCGACGACAACACACACCACTCCGTATCACTGCTGCAAACTGGCAAAAGGAGAGACACCGGCACACGCGACACGGGCAGACAGACAGATGTGCACTTACGCGGACGAGCGCGCGGTCGAGGTGACCGATAGAGAGGAGCTGCCCGACATCGCTGCGGGCGATGGACCGGCGGCCGAGGCGCGGCCGGCGGGCGACGGCGAGGCGCGCCGAGGCGAGCTTGACCAGGGACTTGAGCTTGGCGGTCTGCTTGGAGGTGCTCTTGCCGAAGAGGCCCATGGCTCTGGTTGCGGCTGCCAACGGTGGCGTCGGGGGTTGGTGCTGTGGCGGTGAACTGCTGATGGCGTGCTTCTTATACTGGTCACTGGATTGGTGCTCTGTGCCGAAGAAACCTGACTTGCTTGTGGACTACGGAGTTTGCTCTGGACGGGCAAGCCTGCGCTGCTGTTGCTGTGCCGCCGGTGCTTCTTCTTTCGGGAATCGGAAATGCTAAAGGTTCGTCTCTCCCGGCACACGGTTTTCCGATCATCCGATCGCTGGGTCTGTCTATAGTTGACCGTCTGCTCCACCGATTTAGATATCTGTTTTTTTCCCTTATCGCAGATAAGCTGTTTCGCATGTCTTCTCTCATTTCATTTCATCGTCTCCCCCTGACAACAGCGACTATAGAAAAAAATTTGTCTCATTTTATAATATATTATTTATTTTTATTCTTGTCTAACTATAGAAAAAAAATTATGACTTGTTAATTGTCTTTATGTCAATATTTATATTATTTTTTGTCCTTACCTAACTATAGAAAAAATTTATGATTTGTTAATTATCTTTGTGTCAATATATATATATATATATATATATATATATATATATATATATATATATATATTAATTTTTGTCTTGCTATAGAAAAAATCATTACTTGTTAATTGTCTTTGTATCAACATATATTAGATTTTGTTAGGTTTGTACAGTTTTGTGTATCAGGTTTTTTATAACCTGGTTCGAAAATGCAGTTGCAATTTTATCATAAAATATATGCAATAAGCATGGTGGCCGTTGCATTTCGATCTAATGGTGGTAGAATTCGTGTGCTACTGTTATGTAAAGCAACTGACTAATTTTTTTTTCATAGAAATCTTGTTTTTTACATGGAACTAACAAGATGACCTGGTTGGTCACGAAACACATGAATATTTGAAATTTAATGCCAGCCAAACACTCCCGTTATCTAAAGCAACTGAATTTGTTTCTCATAAAAATCATGTGTTTTACGTGGAACTAACAACCGTGTGCTAGTTGGTCACGAAACACATTAATATAATATAGACATCCTCTTCGGGAATTGGGTAGTCTCCAAGTTTTGTACATGTTGATTTCTGTCCACTGTCCAGCTCAGCCTAGTTACCAGGAGGCTATGGAATGATGTGCGTTTGTATGCGTCACTTGCCAAAATGAAAAACGCCAAAATGGAGACTTCATCACAGGGAAAAAATAATCACTGATTCCAAAAAAAAATTTTGTTTGTGTGTGTAACCATCCTAAGACCTACATGCAATCCACGAACGAACAGCAAGCCTTGAAATCTTTGAAAAGCATAAAACCAATAGAAATGTTTTAGACGACATGAACTTCTCATTGATAAATGTGGTACACCACGTAATTACATAAGTAGAAGTACAATGGGACACAACCTAGGAGCAAACCACATAGTACACAACATATCACCGGATATAACAAAGAAACAAGAGAAACACAACTAGATCTTCATTGTGCCTATGTCTTCTAAATATTCCGTTGATAGCCACCTTGGAGTACAGGCGTTGATGCTTTGCTTAGTCCCCTATGCGGCTAAGCCACAATCTTAGTTTATTTAGAGCGGTTGGGGCGGCAGCCCTGCTGGCTGCTGCCCGTGACGGGCAATCTATAACAGTTGTAAAGCGGGATCCTGAGCATGTCGCCGTGAACAAAACACGGACACGCCGCCGAGCAGATCGGAGCAATTCGTGGTTTGCCGGCTAACGCTAGAGGCCGAAATCATGCTTGATTGGTAGCTTTTCTTAGGCACAAATAAAGTGTCTTCGTTTGCCTGCGCCAGGGGAATTGCATTTTGGTGCAGAGCCACTGCAGCATATAATCTGGCTTTTTTGCCTTTTTTTAGCCGAAACAGTGCTTTTCTCTCACAACAAATCAGCCGGAACAGTATTTTGGCTTCTTTTTTCAGCGAAGCGAACGGGGCCATATGGTTCACGGACTGGGTTACCATCGTCGTCTACCGCTCGCTCCCGTCCAAACTCGTCGGCGCCCCATTCCGTAGCAAATGACGCGCTTGCTTGTTGATAGAGTTAAAGCAGGATTATTAGACATAAATCTAGTATGTCTACTTGCACTTGGAATAAATCGTGAGTCCTACAAGCATCTACTAGTACTGGATTAATAAATAGAGTGAGAAAAAGAGGGGTGAAGGGGTTGCAAACCATTGGCCGCCTTGGAGAAAGACGGGCTCGCCATCGTGGTGCTTGGTGAAGTCCTGGTGGTGGTGCTGCGTCGAAGGACGGTGGTGCAGTGGCGGCGTTGGTCGGTGGCGGCGCTTCTCGTCGCTGGCAGCGCCCCCTCTGTGGTCGGTTAGGGTTTAGGACTGTAGGTGGGGTGCTAGACGGCTCAGGCGAACCTCGTGCTCGGCGCCCTGGCCCCCACCTTCTATTTATGACGCTGTGTGACGGGGGCCACCAACCATATTAGGGTTGGGCGCCCCCGATCAGAGCGCGGATCCAAGAGCTCAATTGGTGGAGATCAACTAACATTCTCCCCTGGATCTCACTTATAACTTAAACTTAACTTACTTACTTTCTCTTGTTCCCATTCCATCACAGAAAAAGTGCATAGAGTGTGTCTCATCATTACGGTCTATTGCCATTAGATTAAACAGCTACAATACACCTCTCTATTTTAAAACAGATTCTTAACTAGGCTCTTATTGTCCAAGAATCATAGGCTTTTTCTTAAACCCATGCCGGTAACGTGTTCTCTAAACACACTGGGTGGTAAGCTTTTTGTAAGCGGATCCGCGAGCATCTTTTCTATTCTTATATGCTCAAGACTAATTATATGATCCTGGACTTTATCTTTCACAACATATTACTTTATGTCAATGTGTTTGGCAGCACCACTTGACTTATTGTTATGAACATAACATATTGCTGGATTATTATCGCAGTATAACTTAAGTGATTTATGTATGTTGTCTACCACTTTTAACCCGAGCATGAATTTCTTTAGCCAATTCACCTGCCATGTGGCCTCATAACATGCTACAAACTCGGCATACATTGTGGACGATATAGTGATGGTTTGCTTTGAGCTTTTTCACGATATAGCTCCTCCTGCGAGAGTGAATATGTATCCTGACGTGGACTTTCTTTCATCTCCCGCATAATCAGAATCTATATACCCCTCTATGTGCAGGGAATCTGATCTTCTGTAAGTTAGCATGAGACCCTTCGTACCTTGCAGGTAACGTAAAACTTTCTTTACTAATTTCTAGTGTTCTATTCCTGGACTACTCTGATATCTGTCAAGCAACCTGGTAACATATGCTAAGTCAGGGCGAGTACACACTTGAGCATACTGTAAACTTTCGACAGCTGAACTATGTGGACATTGATCAATCTCATATTAGTTCCTGGGACATTGAAATTCTCCATATCTGTCGCCCTTGACTATGAGAGTAGGTGATGACTTATAATTTTGCATACTGTATTTCTTTAGAACTTTTTCTAAGTATGCCTTTTGTGATAATCCTAAACCCCCATTTTCTCTATCTCGATGAATCTCTATTCCTAGGACGAACGAAGCTTCACCGAGATCCTTCATATCAAACTTTAAGGATAAGAACTTATTTGTTTCTAGTAGTAGATTGACATCACTGCTATCAAGCAAGATGTCATCCATATACAAGACTAGGAAAATATATTTTCCATTCTTGAACTTTGCATAAACGCAATTGTCCTCTATATTTTCTTCAAACCCAAACTTTCTTATTGTACTATCAAACTTCAAATACCACTGTCTTGAAGCTTACTTTAATCCATAAATAGATTTCTTCAGGCGGCATCCCATGCGTTCTTTTCCTTCCACAACAAACCTTTCGGTTGTGCCATGTAAACGCTTTTCTCTAAATCCCCGTTTAGGAACGTCGTCTTTACATCATCCGATGTAATTCTAAGTCGTAATGTGCTACAAGCGCCATTATGATTCTAAAAAAATCCTTACATAAGACTGAAGAAAATGTCTCATTGTAATCTATGCCTTCTCTTTGTATGAAACCTTTCGACATAAGTCGCGCTTTAAACCTTTCTATATTTCCTTTGGAGTCATGTTTACTTTTGTAGACCTATTTACAGCCTACTGTCTTGACTCCTTTAGGAATTGTTTCTAATTTCTAAACTCCGCTGGTTTTCATTGATTTCATTTCATCTTCCATGGCTTCAAGCCACTTGGATGAGTGAGCGCTTCTCATGGCTTCTTCAAATAAGGTGTGATCACCCTCCATTTAAAATTTCTCACATTCATAAACTTCATAATCATCAGGAATGGCTGATCTCCTGACTTTTTAAGACCTTCTAGGGGCCTCATTAGATGACGCTTATTCTATATGAGGCTGTTGTTGCTCTTCCTCATGTGTGATAACGGATTCTTGGGGATCCTGAAGGACAGGTTCCTCATGCTCATTCATTGTTACCACATAAGAACTAACAATAGGTGTTGTTACTATAGTGTCTTACACTGTTGGTACAGCAACAACAGGTAGCATGAAGAATGGCTCTTGAACCATAGGAGTGGGCATATATACCCGCTTCTCTTCAAAACTTATTTCTCACATTACCATGCTCTCCCTGATCATATCATCCTTCAAGAAGACAGTATGTCTTGTTTCTACAAACTTCGTTTGTCTGTTAGGACAATAGAAGCGATAACCTTTTGACTTTTCTGGATAGCCAATGAAATGACAGTTGACTGTCTTGGAGTCTAACTTCCTTATGTTTGCGTTAAATATTTTTGCCTCAGCTGGACAACCCTACACATGTAAATAGTTTAGTAAGGGTTTCTTTTATGTCCACAACTCATACGGTGTCTTGAGCACCGACTTACTTGGCACTCGATTAAGAATATGAATGGCAGTTTTTAATGCCTCCATCCATAAACTTATCGGTAAGGTAGAGTAACTTATCATGCTTCTCACCATATCCATTAAGGTACGGTTGCGTCTTTTAGCTACTCCATTCTGCTGAGGCTCGCCCGGTGTAGAATACTGGGCTACTATGCTATTTTTCTATAAGTAACTTGCAAAGGGTCTAGAAACTTGGCCATATGGGGTGTGTCGATCGTAGTACTCTCCTCCACGGTCGGATCTTACTACCTTAATCTTTAAATTGTGCTAATTCTCTACTTCAGCCTTGAATATTTTAAATTTATCCAATGCTTTCGATCTTTCTTTAATTATATAAATATAGCCAAAAAGAGAATAGTCATCTGTGAATATTATAAATAAATCATAACCATCCATACCCTTCACAGGAAAAGGACCATAGATGTCTGTGTTAACTATTTCTAAAATTCCTGTGCTTCGTTTGGTATCTTTCTTTATTTTCTTAACATACTTTCCTTTTATACAATCTATGTATTGTTCTAAATCTAAAAATTCTAAAGGCGGAAGAATTGATTTCTTAATCAATCGCTCTATTCTCCCCCTTGAAATATGGCATAAACGACAGTGCCATAATTTTGAAGATACATCATGCACTCTCTTTCGCTTATTTGTTGCATTCATGGATGAGGAAGCATTCTCATTCTCAGTACTTACATCATTCACATTCTCAGAAAGTGATAATAAATAAAGTTTGTCTTGTCGGAAGGCAAGACCAACACATTTATTATTATAAACAATCTGCATTTGCCAGTACCAAAATGGCAATCATATCCATCGTTATCTAAACGTGAAACACTTATTAAGTTTCTTCTCAAAGAGGGTACAAATAGAACATCTGAAAGCTTAAGTACAAAATCATCAGCTAATTCTAGAGAAAGATCTCCAATGGCTTCAACTCCATTTGCTAATTTAATTCTTCTTTCTCCTCTTTGCAGGGTCCTACTCGTATGGAATCACTGTAATAAATTTACAACATGAACAGCTGCACCTGAATCAATCCACCATGTAGATTTTGCATAACTTAAATACAAGGATTCATCTATGAATGTAATAAAATCCTCATCTCTCTTCAGCAGGTTCTTCAGAAAGTCTGGACAATCTCTCTGGTAGTGTCCATGCTTCTTGCACCATTTGCACTGATCCTTTTCAACTTGAGTGTTGTTGTTCTTTGGATGGTGCTCAGTCTAAGGGGCTTTCCCTTGAGGTTTGACATTCTTATTGAAGTTCTTTTTCTTGTCCTTCACAAGGTTAGCAGAGTCACCTTGTAAGGACTTCAGCCTTTCCCCTTCTTAAACACACATTGCGATGAGCTTCTTTATGTTCCCCTTGTCGGGCTGCATGTTGTAGTTAACAACAAAGGTTTCGTATTCCTTTGGTAATGAAGCAAAAACCAAATGAATCAGGAACTCATCCTTGAGCCTCAAATTCATTGGCTTCAGCTTCGAAGCCGTGTTACTCATCTTCAAAATGTGCTCTCTGATACTGTCACTAGTATATTTTTCATTGAATAATTTCTTGATCAATGTACTAGCATAAGCCTTTGAAGAGCCAGTGAACTGACTCTCCACCTTTAGGAACTCCGTGGCGGTATCACAGTCTAGGATAGACCCCCTTATAGCATCTAAGATTGTGGACTTGACCACCATTAAGCACTTGTGGTTTGAGATGTCCCACTTCTTGCGCTCGAGATCATACTTCATGCGCATTTCTGCATGATCTCGCTGCCGAGCAGTGAAATCAGTATCAGACTCGTTTTCTTCCCTCACCGGGTCCACTGGCTCAGTAGGACATGGGGAGGTGAGCGCTAAGTCATTCTCGGACAGCGTAAGTGCGAGCTCATACTTCTCTCGCCATACTCTGTAATTGCCTCCTTCTAGAGGTGGTATGTGCAAGATGAATGCCATTGGGCCGAGTCCTGAAAAACACCATCGGAGATAGTGAGAAAATATGACATTATAGTTGCATGCTTTAATTTAACATTGGTCAAAATTAAAACATACAATATTCTTATACACTAATTCTACATCACCGTTGGGCAAAAATAGAATTAATGCATGGAAAACTTATGATTAAACATTATAATTTTGTTATTATCAACATTTGTCAGAAAAATAACAATACTATAATTTACTGATTAAAAATTGACTACTCTTCAAATTAAATTCTCTCATTAGTTCGAATTTAATTATAAGATAATAAACTATTACATTACAACGGAAACATGAAAAAGTATTTATCTACTTTTTAGAAGCATTTAGTGTACTAATCTACTTTTTGAAAAAATTATCCCGTTGGTTTAAATTTTGGCAGAGATTTAAACTGGACAAAATTCATCGAAATCTGTTTCTGAAAATAATAAAACAAAAACTAAAACCGTTACTGTACATGAGGCCCAGCAGCGCGCGCAGCCAGCGCAGCCCAGGCAAAACTCGCGCACGCGTGCGCTCGCGGCGCCTCCCCCACGCCTAGGCCGCAACCTCGGCCTGGGCCGGGATTTCAACTTCCCTCCTGGTCTGATTTTGGTCTAGTGATTGGTGACCGTCAGATCGCATCCGACGGCCAAGCGTCGACTTCGGGAGATGAACCCCCGCCGGCCGGCGCCCCCAAACCCTAATTCATTTCGAGTCTTCCCTTTCTCTCTCTCAGCGCAGCAGCAGCGAGCGATCGAGTGAGTGGTGATGGCGCCATCATCGGTCCCCTCGCCGACGTGCGTGCTCCCCAGCGGGTGAGAGCGCCGCCGTCGAGCGGTCTGGGCGACGGTGCCCTGATCCCGGTGAGGAGCTCTCAAAATCCTAAAACCCTAGATCTGATCGGCCTCTTCTCCACCTTCTCTCTCCGCCCAACGAGTAGCAGCGGTGACCAAACTAAAGGAGAGACTATGGCGCCGTTGCCGGCCCCCTCGCCGGCGCGCGCGCTCCCCACGCGGGTGAGCGCGCCGCCGTCGAGCGGACTAGCGGCGGTGCCCTTGGCCGGAGCTCGCACTCACCTGACGAGCAACGGCTCGGCCGTCTTCTCGCGCGTCGGAGAAAATAGCAACGCGGTGCAGCGGTGAGGTAAGCCATCTTCTACAACCCTTCACCTTTCCCCTTTCCTTGTTCGATTTGGCATCTTGCTTCGTTCTTCTCGGATTTGTCCGATTTGGGGATTAGAGTTTGGTTAGGGTTAGGGTTTCGCTAACTGTTCTTCTTCCCCGAGTATGATTCGTGGGTTAGGGTTCGTCTTCGCGTGCCGAGACCCCTTTCTCTTTTCTGTGCTTCACCCGATTAGGGTTAGGGTTCGGTGACCCTCTGTTTAGATCCGAAAATGAATCTATCACCTCCTTCTAAATGCTTCTACTCGGTTTTCTTATCCGATAGGCTAGATCTACACCTAGTTAGGCGTCCTATACCATTGATAGAGTTAAAGCAGGGTCACTAGGCATAAATCTAGCATGTCTACTTGCACTTGGAATAAATCGTGAGTCTTAGAAACATCTACAAGTACTGGATTAATAAATAGAGTGAGAAAGAGAGGGTGAAGGGGTTGCAAAGCATCAGCCGCCTTGGAGGAAGACGGGCTCGCCATCGTGGTGTTTGGTGAAATCCTGGTGGCGGTGCTGTGTCGAAGGACGGCGGTGCAGTGGCGGCGTTGGCTGGTGGTGGCGCTTCCCGTCACTAGCAGCGCTCCCTCTGTGATCGGTTAGGGTTTAGGACTGTAGGTGGGGGTGCTAGACGGCTCAGGCAAACCTCGTGCTCGGCGCCCCGGCCCTCACCTTCTATTTATGGCGCTGTGCGACAGAGGCCACCAACCATATTAGGGTTGGACGTCTTCGATCAGAACGCGGGTCAAGAACCAAATTGGCCGTGGAGATCAACTAACACCTGTGACTTGTGAGCTCTAGCCGCACGCACGCACAAGCGTCGTCTCGTCGTTTGTTGGAATTGGCACCGTCGTATCATAACGTTCAGCACACTGTACAAGTGCGAAGCGTGTATGCAGGTTACATATGCACAGTGGCACTGGCATGTGTATGTGCAGACTACGCAAGAGCTGAACTGTGTAAGCGCTGAAAGCTACTATTTTCAGAATGTTTAATTGACTACGGAGGAAGGTTCTAGTAGTTCTATGTATAATGTATATACGTAATAACTATAAATAAAGTACAATATATTCATTGACGAATGTTGCCTTGTCGTCGTCGTCGTCTTTTCTTAACAGAACATTCGATTTATTCTCTTTCGTACGTACACGGATCGATTCAGGCATGCGTTCATCCGACGCAGCTAGCTCTTTACAGTACGAGTCTATCCGTGAATATTTTTACAAACTAGTACACTTTTAGATATGCGTCTCGAAAAAGAAAAAAAGATTTCGGTTGAGCACTGGAGCCACTTTACAGCCTAAAACCTCCGAGTGGTGACCGGTGACAAGGCAGTTTGTATGCAACTATGCCTATGCATGGCCGGAGTAGTTTATGAATTCCGAAGCCGCTTTTAATGGTCAGGGGAATTTTGTCACGAGTGGCGTCGCCCATCGGCAAGGCTGCCAAGGCACGGCCGCGCAAAAGCATCGGCGACCCTGCCGCCGCCGCCGCGCATCATGGCCCGTGGGGGTCTGCAGTCATTTTGTACTAGTCCGCTTTTGCTTTTACCATTGATGCCCCTTTCAGCGTGACGACGTTCCCCTGCAACGTGCTGGTGCCGTAGTAAACGGGGGAAAAGGCGTGGCGCTATCATGCATGCGTCGCGCGCGCGAGGTCGCTCTTGCCAGTTGCCACGCAACAGACCGCGCGCGGCGTGATCTTTCAGTTATTAGCGGGTTATAAAAGGGTCAGGGCAATTGGGCAGGATTAGAAAGGCCAAAGGATGACGATGCCGTGATGGATCCAAGGCAAAGCGGGGAGCAAGCGATACAATACATGTCACTTGAGCTGCAGAGAAACTAGTAGGGGAAAAGGCCCCATCGTGCGCCTGCTTCTTTAATTGATTCGGGTGATGGTTCTTGTGTAAAGCGACGCGCCGAGCCCATCATCTGCACTGACGCGGACACCTAATCTGATTCAATCTGATTTCCACGAGTCTCTGTCTGTGTCACCGCTGGACTTCGGGTTCCAACTTCCAAGTACAGCAATAATACAATATACACAGTTTGAGAACTATTCATCGCTCGGTTCGGTTTCTCTCTTTGCGAGGAATCTCAATATATTAAGCCAGTTTGGCTCGGCCGCTCCTCAGGTGGCCATGTTAGCGGAATTAATAACTGTCGTCTAATTTGCATCTAGTGGTTTTGGTTTACCCCACCTTTCCTCTACTATACAGGCCCACGCGTCAGCAGATGAATAGCCATAGAAAAATATCTCTCCATCCCATCCAATCTCTCTCTAGGCCACGGCATCACTCGTTTCCTCTGTTCCTCCGCCGCTCTCTCGTCTCCGTCGCTCCACCCTCTTCCTTCCTCCGCCTCGCCTCTCCCAGCGCCGGCGCCGCCCCCCTCCCCTTCACCTGCGTCGGTGCTGCGCCCTCTCTAGCACCGTGGCGCCGCGCTCCCTGTGCCTCGGACCCCCGCGGCGTGCATGAACCCTAGAGAGGCCCCAGCGCACCAACTCCGGCACGCACGGCACGGCGGACTGCTGACAGGACGGCCGCCCGACGCACAGCAGCGGCCCCCCCCCCCGGCGCGGCCGGCTTCCGCCGCGGCACCATCGCCACGAGCCACCCCCGGTACAGGCGGCCTCTGTCGTTGTTGCAGTTGACGCTAGTGAACCCCGCCGCCGTCGTCACGCCAGATCCATGTTTTCGTCGAGGTTTGCCGTTTCCGCCTGATTCACAATGTACGGTTCCTTGTTTTGTTCGATTGAAAAAAATTCATGTACAAGATGCATGCCGAGTTTCCTTATATAGAGAGTGCCGATGGCGACGGCCTACATTAAGGTTGCATCTCGGGGTTGTTTGCAATATTAACTTTGTTTTTACGCTAATAGGATTGGTTTACAACGTTTTGCTTACTGAGAGGCACGCATAAAAGAAAAGGAAGAAGGCGAATGTTTCAAGTTTATTGATATTTCCCATGCTTAGTATTTTATTTGATTGTCGCAAAATTGGCTTTTGTTCTTTGTTAAGCGACTTTTGGTTTACTACGTGCTAATTAGTTGGTTTCGTGGTTTAGTTTGTGATTTATAGTGCTTTCGTCACGCCATACTGTTGTTCTGTGCTCTTTGCTAATTACACTTTGTTTGGTAGGTGCTTTGCTTGGTTACCTTCCATATTTTTGTTTTTCGTTTACAGTATATTTGTGTGCTTGTCTTCTTAGGTTTTCTGTTTCCAGTGTTGGGGCGTGCTATTAGGTGCTATTTAATTTGTTTTCAGATTTTTCTGTTTGTGATTTATAGCGCATTTGTCCGCTGGCGTAGGTCTCTGCTCTATGCTAATTAGATCGGGTTTAGTAGGTGATGCTTAATTAGCTTAATTTCATATTTTTTTTGTTTTTCCATTTACAGCCTTTTAAAACAATCTCTATCATAGTTTGTTACGGATATATCTTTTCTCGGGTTCATGTCTTTCGCAGCTGTGTAGCTGTTGGTTGCTTCCGAGGGACTAATCAGTGTGTTGGGTTCTTTTATAATAGTTCTACTAATACACATGATTTCTTCCTTCTGCTTTCTTAAGGTAAGTAGATTGTGCTCCTGCTCTTATCTGTATTTTTTTCTCTATACTGCAGCCTTGATGGTGCTTCTACTTTTCTCGGTTTTCTGTTCTCTATGTTACAACATCTTCTACTTTTCTTAGTTTTCTGTTCTCTGTGTTACAACCTCAATCTATGGCTGTAAAATTATTCTCTGGATTCACATTTTTACGGTTATTCACATAAACATCGCGCCTTGATCGTGCTTCTACCTTTCATCATTGATTAGTTCTCTTTTGTTTCTTTACATCTTTCCTTTGTTGATTAGTTCTAATCCAGCTATTAACCTACGCTCTAGTCATGGTTTTTCGTCCTCCACGTGGCCCTTCAATTTCTACTTTTTTTTCCCTGTCCGCATAGGAGCAGCAATAAGAGTTTCTGTGATTAGATTTGGCTGTGATGCTTCAATCCCATGTGAGGCTGTTCAGTGATTCATCGTATGCAGGTAGGTTTCCTATTTGTCAATTGATGTTGCTTTCTCTGGTACACGCGGTGATTCATCGTATGCAGGTAGGTTTCCCATTTGTCAATTGTTGTTGCTTTCTCTGGTACACGCAGGGTCTTTCCAGATCTAACTATGCTATTTGTATAGTTCATACCAGCCTTCAATCTGTTAGAACGTCCCTTCCTAATTACTATGTATGGGTGACCATGTTTATTTGGTACATGTTAGATGTCCTTGTCGTTCATTCTTAGTCAACCTTCAGTCTGATATGTACCTTTTTTTACACTGCTACCATATCACTATCATATTACTACAATCATATCTGTGAGGTAATCGTTGTTACATGACCTGATCGCTATCTTGTGCTTGTATATTCAGGTCAAAATTGTCAGTTTGAAGCATATTTCAGCCACACCAGAAACTAAATTAATGAATTGATAGAAAAAAAAGGTATGGGTCTTAAGGTGCTCATATATATTTGATTTGCCAACCTTTCCCAGCAGCTTGGCTTTTTTGTTTTGGGATCAGCTAATTGGTACAAGCAACCACCAGATACAACTTTTATGTTGATGTATATACCATTAGATAGCGGTCAACTAATCGACACATCTATCATTTTAGTTTTTTAATAAATTTGGACATCTAAGATGTCGTGTACACCACACCTTCGTGGTTTTATTGATTCTCAATCTTGCCTTTCTTTATCGGCTTCACATTCACGCTTGCTTTTTTTTAAGCTAATGCAAACTTGATGGGGTTTATTCTAACTATTGCTTAGTATGCCACTCCTTTGCTACACTCTGTAATTCCCGTGTCTTTTTGCCTAGCTTCATATGCTTCTTCCAAGACTTTGCTACTACAGGTTCCATATATAATAATCTAAGACAGTCTAAATTAATATATTTTCTCCTCTACTATTTATGTTGGTTGGTGGTTTATATAGCTCAAATTGAAAGCATAGGAACTGTCTCCGGCTAATTTTCAGTGTTTGTACTTGCAGCGCTGGAGCAGAAATCGTCCATCATGGTATGTTCATCAACCCAACCTTTTAATTTGGACCAACAGTCCTCTACATTAAACTCCTAAGATTGTTTTCATGTAAAGATTACAAATATTTTTTTCCTGCACTTAAGCAGATGATTTATCGGCGCATGCGAAGCCACGCGCGTCATGGACTAGTGAGCCTGAATTCTTCCCAAACTGCTCAGCATGGCATGGCATCGGCCAAAATAGAGCGGTAGCTAACGTTACCTACTTACCTTTACCCAGTTGGCTAGATGCACCGATAACTACAGATAGGATGATAGTACGTGCCTCTCCGTGAGCAGCAGCGCTATACGAATTCGCCATGATGTCTGACGCACGCGATGATGCGCATGCAGTGCGTTGTCCTTGGTCAAGCACTGGCCGGGTAGCCTTGCCGCCGCGCCACCAAATTCACCACCACCATCTCTCTCTCTCTTCTTAATTGCTTGCCTTTCATAAATTAGCCGGCCGAAGCCTCAACCATGATCAAGTCATACACACATGCTGGAGTAACACGCCACACCTCCGAGCAATATGAACTAGAAACCTGACGAGCTAACAAATGTGCAACCTTATTAGAACTTCTACTAATAAAAGAGAAAGAAAACTCTTGAAAGTCAAGGCTAATTTCCTCCATCTCCTTTAGAATAGGATCAATGATGGATCTTTGTGACTCCTTCTTCTTCCACAATTGCACAACCTAGAGATAGTCGGTTTCCAAGGCCACCCGACATAAACTCATCTGTGCAGCAAGCTTCATGCCATCCCTGCACGCCAAGGCCTCCATGGAGCAAACATCAAGACCACGCTCATACCAGATTGCTTGTGGCGAATAGAACGTGCCTCGATCATCTCTGATAATGGACGAGGTTGGCGCTTTCCTCCAACGTGTACCGTTGGGCAACCAATCCTCCTCCTAACTGGATCCATTTTCCCTTTTCAGAAACACGCATCCAGCCGAAGTTACCGCGAGAGTCAAATAATCATGCAGCAAGAAACATTTTTTCACCTAAATTCGCGATGAGTGTACCACAAGTGTGCCTACGCGTTCCTCAGTTGCCATTGCCGATTTGTCGTCCAGCGTTCTTTGTTTACCACAGGTTGGTGCCAAAAAGCGTGGAGCTCGGCAGCAGTATTCGCTCGTCAGTTTGCCGTACTCGCCAGGACAGTTGTCTAGTTCGTGATGACACGATCGTTGCTGCTGATGGTGGAGTTGTCCTCGTCGCCCAACTGTGGGAATCCATCCAAGAATCTCTAGTGATTGAGGTGGTGTTTAAATCCAACGAATAAAATTTAGGGATGTCATATTAGATGTTACGTCGAGATGTTATATGAGAGTATTCGGATATTAATAATAAAATAAATTACAGAAGTCCTCAATAATCTACTAGATAAATTTATTAGGTCTAATTAATCCGTCATTAGTACATATTTAATGTAGCACCACATTGTCAAATCATGGACTAATTAGGTTTAAAAAATTCATCTCGCAAATTAGTTGTAATCTGTGCAATTAGTTATTTTTAATCTATATTTAATACTCCATACATGTGTCTAAATATCCAATGTGATAGAGACTAAATTTTAGCTAACTAAACAACGCTTGAGTGGACCTACGAGCAATCCCGAAATTTGAGACCACCGTTGGTCCCATCATGACAGCGATGCATAAGTGTTCACAGTTCAGACCTTCATTCATCCCATCACCACAAGACTAATCGAACAGTTTTTTTTTATGGGAATTTACATTCCATTAAGCAACCAAACCAGCAGAATCGCTGGACACAAAGTGCATCATACATACTGGCAATTTGAAACCAAGCTTCCTAGCTGCCCTAGCGCCCTGACGGCATCCCCGCCGCCGGCGCCCCACCTCCTCCTCCCCCCCCCCTTCCCCTTCCTCTCCCCTGCCCACCACCGAAGGCACCACTGGAGCAAGCGCTGGTTCCGGGCCACATGCGTTGCTGCGGATGCCGAACCCAACCACGCCGCCGCAACTGCTGGCTCTGCTTGCGTCCCTGTCCGTCGGCTCTTCTTGCGCCGGGCGGAGGCGCCAGATCTAGTGGCCCTCAAAGAATAAAGTGCTGGGATCTCGCCCTCGGCAGACGCCACCGCCGCATGGCCTCCACCGTATTTGGGGTCTTGCGGCTGATCGACGCCATCGCTTGCACCTACCACCAAAACTCCGCCGCCCTTTCGCCACCTCCCCGCTCGAACACACCACCTGCGTTGCCGAGGCCCGTTATTGCCGCCGCCACCGTCGTGGTCGCCAAGCACGCAGGAGCGGGAGCTAGGGTGAGTTGGCCCAAGTCTAGGCCTTTGTGGCCTGCCGCGGCGTCGCCGGCGGCCCCTAGCTCGTCCTCACTCTCACTGGCCGCAGTACCATTATTCCTAGGATGCTCGGGAGGACGCATGAAGCACCGTCGGTGGGTGGACGACAACGGCGACGAGACCGACGATGAGGACTCTTTTGACTGTCCCGACGAGGACTGCCTCGACCTGGGCAGCATGCCTAAGGCTCCCACCTACCTCGATGTCGTTCGCCGACAGCCCTGTCCGGCATCGCCTCGGCCCGTACGGCCACGACTACGCTCTGTCGTGGTCTAGGGCCCTGTTGTTGCCGTTGCGAGGATGGCTCTAGGCCACAACAGAGCAGATGCTGGGCGACAAGGACCAATGCGAAGGCGGAGGAAGCGTAGCCGGTCGCGCCTCAGTTGGTGCACAGCTTGCTGGCTCGGCCAGTTGAAGGTAGCGTCCCTGTTCGTCAACGCCTCGGCCGTCGTGGACGGGTCTCCGCGCCCCGACGTCGATGGGTGGAAGAAAATCCTCCCTCGGCAGGAGATGCCCCCTGTGGCCGCCCCAGGGCCTCGCCGTGGACTAGAGCAGCTACCGCCGTCCAAGAACATCCCCGCAATGTTTCGCGGTAGATGTTTCAACTGCCTTTCCTACTCGCACCGAATAGCGACTTGTAGGTTGCCACGACGTTGCCTACGCTGCCATGGATTCCGCCACCTCGCCAAGGATTGCAAGCGGTCCAGGTCGGCTGCGGTGACGACAAAAAGGGCGGTGACCATCGGCGGCGCTGAGGCAAGCCAGCAAGGGAAATCAACATCGCCGCGACTACTTTCTACACCTAACAACGCCGCTATTTCTATTGCTGCACATTGCTATCACGAGTCAGACCCGCTCGCGATGGCGCTGAGCGAGGACGTTGGGCCTCTCGCTTGGGTCGACCCGATGCTCGATGAGCTCGCTGCCTCGCTTGTCGTGAGTCGGTCAGCAGGTGCACTAGCGTTTGGGCGCCCGTTTACTCCGATAGCCGCCTCTCTGGAGGTTCATGCATCGTTGGCGGACACTCGTTCACCACCACGGCTGGTTTAGCTCAACTTGGTGGATGCTGAGGCATCGGAGGTGGATGGTGAGGTCCGACAACCTACCTCTACGCCGATGCGGGATCGGCAACCAACGACGACGACGTTCTCCTTCGGCCCTCGCTAGGGAGTTTGCTAGGTGCGTCTCTGCCCCGCTGAAGACTCCCATCCTCAAGGCGCCACCCCGATGTCGACCCCGTCACTCTCCAACTTTGGCCACCATCCGTGCGTAGCACGTCTTGCGGCAAAGTGCGCCTCTCGGGCCCCTAACGCCACCCTTCAAGCACACAAAAGGTGCTTGTGTCCAAGTGGAAACCCACCGCTTCATAGCCGTCGGATACCCAAGTAATGGCAGACTTCAACAGCATTCCAGCCGTCGGATACGCAGGGAGTTTGCCAAAAGAGTCGAGCTCGACAGCTAATCAGTTGTATTCGCTCGTTAGTTTGCCGTACCTGCCAGGACTGTTCGTGATGATTCGGTCGTTGCTGGTGTCGGTGGAGTTGTCCTCATCGCCCAACTGTGGGAATCCATCCAAGAATCTCGTGTGATCGAGTGGAGCTATGAGCAATCCCGAAATTTGAGACCACCGTTGGTCCCATGACAATGATGCGTTCAGATATCAGACCTCATTCATCCCATTATCCAACACAGTTCTTTTTTTATAAGCAAATTTAGAAAAACTTGATTCTAAAGCCTAGATTGGACGTCCGACGTATAGGCCTGGTCCAAAAGTTTTAGACATGTCGATCCAACCGAAGTGCCCCATGTAACGCGTGGGCCACTGACTAACGGCTCAACAACCCAACTTTCAGCAAACTCCTCAACTATGCAGCATGGATATAGATATGCGTATAGGTATCGGAAGGATATGGATACGTGGATACGACAATTTCCTAGAAAACACGATACGCAGATACGTTTTACTATTTTTTAGTAAATAAGTAATAATGTAAATTAAAATTCTGAATGTCTATAACTTGAGTAATCACTAATCAATTAATCATTAGTTCAGTACTCTACATGCAATCATACGTGATATATACATCACCAGATTACCTTGTAGGTTTCTTGTTTTCACAGATGATCCAAGTCCAACCATACTGGATGAATCCGTAATTACTAAAATTCTAGAACACGAGAAGTCATGGACAGAGAGCCCCCCTATCGTATGTTGTGGTTGTGGCCGGTGGCCACAGACCTGATGCTAGGACCCAAATTAGGAGAGGTCATCTACTGCATGCAAGCAATCAAGCATGGCCAATACTAATCAGGGAGGGTACAAACAAAACCAAGCAACAAGCAGCCTATTCGTTTGGTCGTATTTGGCTTATAAGCCATGGCTTATCAGCCAACAAACAATATTTTTCTCTCACACCAAACCAGCCAACAGTACTTTCAGCCATAGCTTATAAGCCAAACCAGCCCAAATAAACAGGACGAAGAACTGCAGCATAGTAGATCAAGAATGGGGAAGGGGATGTACTCATGGGATGTCCCAGGAGCTTGCTTTGTTGTTGAATCGTCCTATCCCCTGCATCTCTCCCCTGCATTGCGGGAGCTTGCTGCGGCCATGGCGGACTGGTGGGTGCGGCAATTTGGAGGAGGGGAGAAGTCAAATGATGCCTCGGACGGGCGGAGGCTCGTCGCTGGCGGCCGGCGAGCAGTGGTGCATGCCTTGCGTAAGAGGCGGAGATGCTGGCCGTGGCTATGGCGGACTTGTGCGCGGTAGTTTGGAGGTGGAGGAGATGTTGATTGATGGCACAGAGGGAGTGGAGGCTCGTCGCCGACGGTCGGCGAGTGGGGCGCAACCCCTGTGTAGGTGGCGGCGCGAGTTGCGACCGTGCGAGGCGTCGCGACGGGGACTCAGGGAGATAAGGAGCGTTTGTTGGGCTGGGCCGTATCCTAGAGGTGGATACGTATCAAGTCACGTACTCAATATTCCAAAAATTAAATAAAAATGGGATACTTGAGGATACGTATTGGATCCGTATCCGATACGCGATACGGCCCCTCATTCAGCCTGTTCGTTGGTTCGATAAGCCGCTTTGTGCTGGTTTGTACGGCTAATTTATTGTGAGAGAAAAATACTGTACCATGACTGATAAGCCCTGGCTGAAACCAACAAGCGACGTATTCGTGTTACAGAGCTCCTCAACGTGCGAGCACCAACACGATGCGCGGATACTCAGGGGGTCCGTATCGCGTATCCAACATGTTTTAGATACGGATACAGCTCGACGGTGCGGATACGTATCCAGGGCGTGCTAGGAAATCTGGATACGTAGTAGCCTGGAAACGAGTATCAGATACGTATGGGCCGATTTAGATACGGCCCATGAAATGAAAATGGCCCAACCTACCTCCCAGCACCCACTCTCTCACGCTTGACCTACTCCCTTCCCCCGCACGCTCGCCGTAGAACGGCGCCGCATCCCGACTCCCGCACTTCCACTTCGACTGGAAACTTGGCGGCGACGGCGACGGCGACCGGCGGCCGGGCTGCAAGCAGCCGGCGGCGAGCCGGAGACGCCCTCTCCGAAATCCCAAATCCCAGCCCCCTGCAGCCCTGCGCCATCATCGAATCGACCGGCGGCGGGGCAGCAAGCGGCCGGCGGCGACAAGTCAGGTGTCCCTACAGTTGGTAAGCTGCATCCTTGCGCCCCTACTCCGTAGTTTTCTTCATCATGTGATGTGCTTCGATCTGAAATTTTGTTCATCTTTATTTGTTACACTTTAGCAAACTCCACGTGCGAGCACTTCACCAGTTCACCCACTCGGAGCAGGAGGAGAGAGAAAACCTTCCAAGGGCGCTAGGGTTTAACCCCCAACTGTTCGATCTCTCCCCCAATCCAGTTCGGCAGCATCTAATCCGCGAGCCGGCGACATGGGGTACCTCCAGGAGGCCCGGGAGAATCACGTCAAGAAGAAGGTCGAGGAAGGTGACTCCCGCACCATCCCATCCGTGCCTCATAGCATTTTTCATTTGTTGATTTCGGCGTCCTGGAGTGTGCGGAGCTCCTATTGATTCTCTATGTTAGATGGATAGTTGACTACAAGGTTAAATCCGTTGGTTTGGCTTTGCTTCACCTGATTATGTTGTAGTTGGTATTTGCACCACGATATGTTGTTTGCATGAACTTCCATCGATATGGTGTTGTTAACTCATATTAGTTATCAATTTTTAGTCTATTACCAGTTTGTATAACAGATTCGAGCTTTGTAGTAGAGCACCCAGCTGCACAGGCCATTAGAAATTAAGAACATTTATCTACCAGCTTGTTACACCTGAATATTAGTGCATTCTTTTTTACTGTAACGGAATGAATATCAGAATGTTTTCTCACAGAAGTGGACACAATATATCCCATGCATGCCTGGTGGAGTGAACTAACTATTCTTAATTATTGAGGAAATTTCTCTACTGATTTTCTCCTAGCAAGCCATTAATTAATGTTGAATCTCATAAAAAGATGTAAATGGTTGGACTAATGGAGTACTGTTCATCGTGGCCAGAATGTTTCTCACACGAACAGTTTTTTGTTCAATGGATTATCGTCGTTTACAACGTCTCCATTAGAAATGGTACCATAGATGTGTCCATGTCACCTATGGTGTATAGAAAACGTTTCTAATTTACTCCCTCCGTCTCAAAATAAATGCAATTCTAGATTTGAGCCAAGTCATTTTTTCTTAACTTTGACTAAATTTATAGAAAATAGTAACAACATTTATGTCTCCAAGTAGGTTTACTATGAAAATATATTCCATGATTAATCCAATGATACTTATTTGGTATCATAACTGTTAGTATTTTTTTCTATAGATCTGGTCAAATTTAAAACTGTTTGACACTTTGACTCAAAAGGTGAGAATTGCACTCCTTTTGGGACGGAGGGACTATATGCACTATATCTATCAAACCTTCAGTAATTCTTATTGTATTTATCCTTGACTCACACTATCATTTCGTGACCTGGAATTTGCGCTGAAGCTGTTAGGCTATCTACTATTTAATAGCTAACACCCATCTCTCTGCTATGTAGTAGCAATTTTCCTCTCTCTACTGTGAGCAAACTGATGACATGGCAAGGCTTGTAGTCTACTGGCATGTCCCTGTTGGAGATGCTCTTTAGCATTCATTGAGATTGAGTTTTAGATTATGCCCTGGAAAGAGGAAACCCATTAAAGATTGTTGTATTTGTATCTATTTCTAAGAGTTAGTTCTTCCCATTATTTGTTTCTCTTTTCAGCTTTGCGGAGCAAAATGAAACAAAAGGCCCTTAAGGAATGTGATTTCTATTGTTCAAAATATGCTGAATGTGCTCGAGGAAGAACATTTTCCGTGGTATGGCAATGCCGCAAACAAGCAAAAGAGTTGAATGAGTGCCTTCATCAATAGTAAGTGCTCATTACATTCCAGCCTTGTAAGTTCCACTATGTTATGTTAGAATAAGCATCCAAGTGGCATCTCTGTTATTTGTTTGATTTTTGTTGTGTATGATAAAATTGCACTCATATTTAATGTCTACAACCTGCTTGCATGTAGCAGCACTATTCACCTTTTCATATATATTTTATTTACAAAATACGTAGGAGAGCTGTGCATCATTGCATTAAGGAGATAAATAAATAAATAAATTACAACACACCCACCATGCTCACCCCCACCCACCCCTCACCCCAGCCCACCTCACCCCTCACTCCCCAGCCCTTTGACCAAACCATGAGCCAGCCCAAAAAGGGAAAATTTTGCATATTGCCTATAATTAGAGAAATAGACCCACCCACTCTTACAAACTCATACCAGAAACAAACGCGCCTTTGACATCAAACCATGAGCCAGCCCAAAAAGGGAAAATTTTGCATATTGCCTATAATTAGAGAAATAGATGCCTCTTATCTGTTGTTCAGTAGCAGAATAATATGGTTTAAAATATATGTGCAGGTTTTCCCTCTTTTCAATTCTAGAATTGTTTTTGGTTACGAACAGCAACATGTTTCATTTAGCTATTCATAAGATGCATTTCTGGAGGTTGATTTGACTTGTGGAATACCATGCTAGGTGATTAGTACGTGTTACTACAATTTTATCTTATCAGTAAGCACCAGGCATAATTTGACTTAGATATGGTTAATCTTTTCTCTAATATTTACACGTGACCAATTTTTATAGCCAAGTTCAGTGTACTTCCCTGTCAAGAATTCCAGGAGTAACCAGATCTTATTGCTTGTGACAGCATGGTCTCATGGGGAATGATGCTAAAACACTGGACAACGTTAATGGTTGACAATTTACCTGATTCCCTGTTAATCCAAATGTTGTGTTTGCTATTTGATGACCCTAATATTATTTACTCCCTCCGTTCCAACTTCCAAGTTATAAAACATTTTGGCTTTTCTAACTATGTATCTAGACATAGTGTATATCTATGTGCATAACAAAAGGTATACATCTAGAAAAGCCAAAACGTCTTATAATTTGAAATGGAGGGAGTACTGATCAATTTGTATGGGAAAATATAAAATGAGCTGTGCTGCTATCCATCATGATCAA
The DNA here is from genome assembly GCA_904845875.1 of Miscanthus lutarioriparius. Taxonomy (NCBI): domain Eukaryota; kingdom Viridiplantae; phylum Streptophyta; class Magnoliopsida; order Poales; family Poaceae; genus Miscanthus; species Miscanthus lutarioriparius. Next base: position 21,971,678 of record CAJGYO010000001.1, read on the forward strand.
AATGTGAGTGTCTTCACGTGATGACAACAAGTTAGTGACTATGCTAATGATTTTCATTCCTTTGGTTGAAGTGCTTTTCTTTCCTCAGTGTGGGACATCTCACTGTAGCCTGGAAGATGTTCACTTTTACTCTCTTTCAAGAAGTTGCATATTGCATTTGTTTACTAAAACTGATGTTGGCATGAGCAACACATCCTATTCATGTGGATATTCACCATGTGCTTTGTATGCCTTGGCAGCACAAATGATGCAGTCCTGGAAGAAATGAAGAAGGCCTATATGATTGAGCAAGAGAGCAAGGAGATGAACCAATAAGCAAAATGCATTGCACAATGTGCATCACGTTCTCCCAGCTTGTACGTATACTGTTGCCTTTGATAGATACTATTCATGGGCAGTGTTGCAAACATTGATTCTGCCCCATGCATAACCTGATACTAGTACTGGTCGGCAATGTTTCTGTTTCTGTCGAATATGCAATACAAGTTGTTTTCTTCTGTTGCAATTTTCATCCCAAATAGATTTTGTGTGGATGCAGATAAAGCAGTTGTGTTTTTGTTTCCCTGCTACCATTAGCTCTAGTTCCACCAAGATTACATATTTTGCTTCATAACAAATCATGTGGGCATAGGCATATTTGAGTTTATGGGAGTAATACAAAGCTAAGCAGTGGGCGGGGTTACATTTTCCGGTGCAAGTTAAGCTACTGATTAAAAAAAAAGAACTGGAGACACTACTGGTCAAGACTGATAACCGATAGTAAATCAAGTTAACATCATCGTCCTCCTGAGAGGTCAGATCCAGGACCGATGCTTGTTGTCGCACGTGATGACGCATCCAACATGGCATATGAGTCGAACCCCTCACTTTGCAGAAACATCAGAGTGCTATAGTCCAGGTTCATCATTGCCATTTCTGGGACTGTCAATGTACCGTCGAGGTACTGCAAGATTTGCCGCATGCTAGGCCGTGCATTAGGCATTGGCTGCAAGCATAGGAGCCCCAGCTTTAGAACCAGGCTCACCTCTTCTGCACTGTACTGACCACTCAACCGTGCATCCACTGTGTCAAGAATTGCTCCTTTGTTCCAGTGCTCGAGCACCCAGTCTAGCAGCACAACCTGGTCATGCTCTAGTGGTCTTCGTCCACAGGTCACCTCCAATAGAAACATCCCAAATGCAAAAACATCGGTTCCTGGTGATGCTTTCCCTGTGCGGAGTAGCTCAGGGGAGAGATACCCCATGGTGCCAACGACATTTGTGGTCCTTGGGTTGGTGCCATGACTGTACATCTTTGCAAGGCCAAAGTCACCTAAACATCCATTCATCTCACTGTCAAGAAGAACATTGATTGCCTTGATGTCTCGGTGAACAACCACCTGTTCCCAATCCTCATGGTGGTACAACAAACCAGATGCAACGCATTTGATGATGTGGAACCTCATGTTCCAACTTAAAACAGGTCTGCTCTGGTCATATAAATGCTTGTCGAGGCTACCATTTGACATGTAGTCATAGACCAATAGAAGTTCGCCTTTGCGACAGCAATATCCAAGTAGTTGCACTAGATTCTTGTGTCGAAGCTTCCCCATGCTAACAATTTCTGCGATAAACTCCTTCATTCCTTGCCTAGAATCATGCAACACCCTCTTTACTGCAATCTCCAAGTTAGATTCCAAAAGGACCCCTTTGTACACTCTCCCAAACCCTCCTGTCCCAAGTAATTGTTTGCTCACAAACCCTTTTGTAGCATGGAAGAGGTCCTTGTAAGAGAACCTGTGTGGCCCAAACTCGACCTCCCAATCTTCATGGAGCTCAGCATACCTCAACCATCTTCGCATAAACATGAACACAACAATGAGCAATGCGATGATGAAACCAGCCGTGGCAAATGGCAGCACTATCACCAAAGTTTCAGATAGGGAGCGCTTCTTCTGGTGAGGTAATCTTGGCAGCACAGGTAGGTTAGATGCGTTGAGGACAGGTGCAGCTCCGTTCAAACTGAGGCTCCAGCCAAGTATGTAATGGTATGCTATGGAGAGACCTGTCGCCGATGAGAACCCGATGTATGCTGTAGTGTTTACTATCTCTGAAAGGTTGATGGCGGTTGACAGCAGTGGGTCCTTGGGCTTCTCAACATCCAGAGGAGCTAAGGTGACATTGAGCTCCATGGCCTGGCCGCTGTAGTCCACCCACAGCTGCATGGCCTTACGGCTCATCAGCGTCAGGTTCAGAAACTTGCCAGTGCCGTCTTCGTAGTAGCCGGCAGTGTGAGACTCCATGGACTGGAGATTGTTCACGTCAATGCCAACATGGTTGCTGTCTATGTCATGGAACTCGGGGCTGAGGACGGTATCAAGCTCGACAGCGAGGATGTGGTTGCTGGCCTTGCCATTGTTGCTGATGTTGAGGAGCCCCAAGTACTGCGCTCCAGTGGCATCCGAGAGGTTGCTGCTGGGTGCGAGCACGAAAGGCGAGGCCGTGGTCACTCAGCTGGGCGTGCTCAGAGATGATGGCAAACACGAAAGTGGCTGAGAATGACTGGAGGGCGGCGCCGCTCACTGGCCTGTGGAAGTGGAGAGGAGCTGGGAAGAACGCATGGCCTTTGGTGTGCTTGTCGTTGGTTAGAGCAAGCAGGCCGCTTGGCGTGACAGCGGCAGCGCCATCAAGGGTGAGGTTTGCACCAGCGAAACCTTCATTAGGCGAACTGCTCGTCGCTGGCAGATGAAACCAGCTCGATTTTGTAGAGGACAAAGAGTAGAAGGATGGAGATGGACCTGACCCTAACCATGGCTGCCGTGATGCATGAGCTGGGCAAACTTCTCGAACATTTGTTACTGGGGAAGCACTCGTCTATTCTGTTGAACTGGACGCCTAGCAGTGCTCGGTGGAGGTCTTCTTCCAAGTCAATTCAACAAAGTAATGCATCACTAATACTGTTCTCTCGCATGTGCCTTCCTGGAAAGGATGTTCTTTGAATCTTTACACTGCCAAACTTTAACGTCCTCATGTCACCTCAGGGAAAGATACAGTATTTATTACTAGCTACTCTTGTCTCGTTACTTTGCCGGCCGGGCATCTTCCTTGACTCATTCTCAGAAGTGTAATGTAAGGAGCTTTAAAAAAAAAGTAAGCAGCGAGCGAAACATTTGTCAGCTAGTCACTCAAAACACAGGATTTGGACGTAAATATTTAGTATAATATGCTTAGTTTATCATGCATGTTAGGGGACAATTTCAGATTTTTGTCACTCATATTTTTGTTTACCAGATTAGTTATGGGAATTCAAGCTCTCAGATAACTTGATCTGTATTGTTCCATTTACTGCATATATTTCTTACAAGAGCAAGACATGGGTCGGCGGCATACACCTCCTTGCGGTCTGAGATAACCAAACAAGAAAACATGTGGCCATTTTACTTAGCCACAGAAGCACAGAGCCTTACATATGCCATTATGCCGTCAGCCCGTCATCTTCCTCCCGACAGTGCTAGACACAGTGCCAGCGCTTGACGCTGAAGACAACTCACACGCCACGGCATCCAGCTCAAGCTGTTGGTCCTTCATCAGAGTCGCCATACTGAAACTGAAATTCATGGGCATCACCTCATTCTCCGGGAAGACCATGTCGCCGTCAAGGCACTGGACAACTCGCCGCATGGTAGGCCTCGCGCTGGCCAGTGGATGTGAGCAGTGCAGGCCAAGCTTGAGCATCAGCTGGACCTCCCTGGCGGCATAGTCATCTCCGAGCCTCGGATCAGCTGCTTCCATGATGGAGCCGTTGCGCCAATGGTGAAGCACCCAGTTGACAAGCACGGATTGGCGCCCGGTTTTCCGGACGTGTCCTCTTCAGGCGGTAGTCCCGCATTTGATTTCGTAATAATTGGAACGTTGACGCTAAACGCTCAAAACATCAGTGGGCAAACTGTGTAATTAGTTTTGATTTCGCCAACATTTAGTCTCCATACGAGCCCTACAAGTTTGATGTGGCGGAAATCTTCTGCGCGATAGTTGCAAAATTCTGGAATTTGGGGCAACTAAACATGGCCCCAGTCGACAAGCACGGCCTGGCTCCCTTGAGCGTCCTCCTCGACGGGCGGCCTCCCGCATGTGACCTGGAGAAGGAACACGCCGAACGCGAACACATCAGTGGGCGGTGCCGCCTTGGCTCTGTGCCCGAGCTCCGGGGCTAGGTACCCCATCGTGCCAACCACGTGGGTGGTGTTCGGATCCGTGCCATGGTCGTACATCCTTGAAAGCCCGAAATCACCCAGCCGGCCGTTCATCTCCGCGTCGAGGAGCACATTGCTGGCTTTGATGTCACGGTGGATGACGATCTTCTCCCAATCTTCGTCAAGATACAGCAGACCCGATGCTACATCTTTGATTATCTTGAACCTTTGGCCCCAATCCAAGGTGGGTTTATCTTGGTCGTGCAAATACCTGTCGAGGCTGCCGTTCGGCATGTAGTCGTAGACCAAGAGGAGCTCGCCTCTCCGCCGGCAATAGCCGAGCAATTGCACGACGCTCCGATGACGGAGGCGTCCGAGGCTCACGATCTCCGCGACGAACTCCTTTATCCCCTGTCTGGATTCGTGCGAAACCCGCTTGACCGCGACCAGCGCCTTGGATTTCGGGAGCACGCCCTTGTACACCCTACCAAATCCTCCTCTCCCAAGCAAGTTCTTGTCCTTGAAACCGCCCGTCGCGTAGAACAGATCCTTGTACGCGAACCGATGGGACCCGAAGCCAGCCTCCCAATCCTCGCGCAGCTCGGCGAACTTCGCTCGCTGTTTGGCGACGACGACAATCGCCGTGGCCATTGCGAGAACGAATACCACAGACGCGATTGGCAGAACGACCTCGAGGACCTTTGGTCGGGTGTTGCCGGTCGTGCGCGGCAGAGCTGGCAGCATCGACACGTTCAGAGCAGGGGCCTCGCCGTTCATCTTGAAGCTTCAGCCTAGCGCGTACTGGTGCGAGAAGATTATCCCCGTTGCCGAGGAGAAGCCAACGTACGCGGGGTCCGTGACCACCTCCGAGAGATTGACGACGGCGGACTGGCGCTGATTCTTATCTTATAATCCGTATTTTTTAGCTTATTTTTTCATTTAGAAACAATATTTTTCTCTCACGACAAATAAGCCGGAATAGTGTTTCGGCTTGTTTTTCCAGTGAAGCGAACGGGACCCGGAGAGGTTTCTTTGGCTTGGGCATCTCGACGGGAGCCATGGTCACGTTGAGCTCCATTGCCCGGCCATCGTACTCCACCCAAACCTGCATGGCCTTGCGGCTGATCAGGCTCAGGTTTCTGAACGAGCCGGTCTGGTCGTCGTAGTAGCCGGCGGAGGCCGCTCGCACGGAGGTGAGGCTGTTGACGTCGACCCCGACGTGGTTGTCGTCGATGTCCCGGAACTCCACGTTGAGAACGGTGTTGGTTGCTGGCGTTGCCGTTGTCGGCGGCGTTGACCAGGCCCAGGAAGTGGCCCGGCAGCGCCGTGGAGAAGTTCCTGCTCGCGGAGACGACGAACGCCATGCCTTGGCTGCTCACGTCGGGGTACTGGCCGATGACGCCGAACACGAAGGCTGTGGAGAAGGACGCCACAGTGTGTTGTTCGTTCGCGCCGTGGAAGCGCAGCGGAGTGGGGTGGAAGGCGTGCCCCTTCAGCGCGGTGGTGCCGTTGGTGAGCATGAGCAGGCCGTCCGGCGTGACTGTGGCCATGCCGTCGAGGGAGAGGTTCGCGCCGGAGAAGCCGTTGAAGGTGAACGCCGTCTCGTTCATGGCGGCCACGAGGTGGTCGAGCGTGACGAGGAAGAGGAAGAATGTAGGCAGCATGGCTTGATCAGGTTCACCGTGCCTTAAGAAACTAGGGCTGAAATAACTGATACAGAGCTCCTTTTTGGCCTGAAAACAGATGAGTGCAGCGCTCACAGGTCACTAGTCTGCCTGTACAGTTTGCTGCGTTTGACTCAACAAAATGGACAGAGGCCAAGGTTTATTTGACTGTCGGCACTTCTTCTGTGCAATAATGTCGTGTCGTGCCTGCCAACGACGTCAACGGTTTCTTTCTCATGGTTGGTGATGGTTTGAACTTTGAACAATGGTCGGGTTACTGGTGTTCCTTGACGGGAGAGATTCGACGGTATGACTAGGCACTGCAGATGCAGCATGAAGTTAAATTCGTCTGCTCTGTTTGGAAATTAGAAGTGAGGACATAAAATAAGTCACTGATAACATTCCTCTTGTGTTGGACTCGTTGATTCAGACATATATTAGAGATGACTGATTGACTGCATTGTAGGGCTTGTTTGGAACACAAGAGTTTTGCAGAAATTTTACAGAAATCGGTTCAATTTCACATAAAAAATGCAACAGGAAAAAAAATCCCATGCTCCAAATATGACCGTAAACCGTGCTCTTTTTCTTCTGTAGAAAATAGGAAAAGAAAATGAATATGTTAATGCAATTTGCAACTGCCAGGCATTACCACTTTTCCATTGTGCACCAGAAGCAGTTGGTACATACTCTGAAGTAATTGCTGGTATAGTGGTACTACTGGTCTACATAACTCTGGGTTTTCAGACGACATTGATGAGGAAGTGAGTTCTTTGGGCCCGAAACTATTCGAGTAGTTAGTTATGGACCATATAAGTTTTATGTTAAGCCCAATAATAATAAGGCCTGCCCAAGCGTCACAATATTACAAGTTTACAACTAGGGGTATTTTGCTTTGGAATACCATCTTTAGCCTCAAATTCTTGTTTCCACTTTTTTTCCTCCCTCTCCACGCATGACCACGCAATGAAATTGGAGGCACTACTAGCTCCTTCGTTTTGCCCTTTCCAAGATTCACTACACCATATAAATATCCATTTTTGTGTGTGCCGGTTGATCCTTCGAGATGAGGTGAGTGGAGATATAGTTTGTCTCCTTAGGCTATATAGGTCCATCCTAAACGGGCTAATGCTCCTACCACTGAGCTCACTTGCGAAAGCAGCAACCAAGCAAGCAACCCTCGTGGGCCTTTTTGACCTGCCTGGCCTGCATAGACAATTATACATGCTGCTGCTGGACAGTGCCAGCTTAACGCTGCCATTTACTGCCGGACACGAGCTGGGTTTCGCCGGCAATGGGGCGCCTTTCGCGTGGACGTGATCCCCTCCCAGCCTCTAAGAGGAAGGCTGATAGTTACAGACGACTGCTGGCTGGCTGTAAAGTTTTTTTTAAGTCTTCTTTCAGCTCACTCATATAGTAGTAGACTTTCACTGTTAACACACGGTCTATATGTCTCTCTCACATAGTTTTTGGTTTTTATGTCTAAGCCAGCTATAGGCTTACAACCCGCTTCTCCTTTTTCTTTCTCTCTCTCTCTCTCTCTCTCAGCATTTAGCTAGCTCACAGTCTGTTACTTCCTCCATTCTAAATTATAAGACGTTTGACTTTTTTGACATCAAATTTGATCACTCGTCTTATTTAAAAATTTGTACAAAATATCATATCTTTTGTCGTGGCTTGTTTTATTAATAAAAGTTCTTCAAGAATGATTTAAATTTGACTATATTTGAATAAATTTTTTGAATAAGACGAATGATTAAATTTAGGATAAAAAATTTAAAAGTCTTATAATTTAGGACGGAGAGAATATTATACTTGCTCTGGTCACAAAAGCCAGGTCGTCCCGGCTCAATCCTTTCGGTCCCAAGCGAAAAAGGGAGCTGCATCGAGACCTCACTCACCGCTGTCGTGTGCACTTCTCCACTGGGCTGCCAGCCAGCCGGCCGGCCCACCGCCTTTTGGACTGAGCAGGGCAACGCCGCGGTGCATACCCATTGACCAGGGCCCCCGACCCCGTGCCACTCAGATGAGATCACAAGCTTCGATGGCCGGCAACGAATTCCTCGATGGCAATCACCGAAACGTTAGCTCACCGGTCACCGCCGTGTCGGCGTGTCGCTGACTTGCTGCTGGGAAGGAACACACGCGCTGCTGGCTGCGCCATGGCCTTTGGAGAGGATAGACGCGGATCCGGGCCGGGGGGGACTCGGGGAAGGGGAGTGATTCGGTCGGGAACAGCCGCGCCGGGCGACAGCTCCGGTGCCGGACTGCCGGTGCCTGCCTCCGTACGCACAGCTGCACAGGGCAACCCGTGGACAGCATGAATTCCGCCAATGATTTCTTCCCCCTGTCAATCTGCGAGTGGGCGTCGGCCTAGGTTAGCTTAATATAGGTAGATGCTCCTAGCACGTCCGTTGTGGGCCTGGCCGTACCCTAGCTAAATTGGCTACTTGTGTGTGTGCGTCTTGCGGTTGGCAGGGACAGGTCCTTTTGCTAGGGCCATCTTTTGCCTTTACTTTGTTCACTTGCGACAAGCACTTGGGCGTCAAATATTTTTGCGCGTCGTTTGCAACGTGGGCATTTCGCACATTGTTTTTTATTGAAAAGACAGAATTCTACACAAATTCAGTAGGAGTTCGATAGTACTCCCTCCATTCCAAATTGTAAGTCATTTCAAGAATTTTGGAGAGTCAAAGTTTTTCAAGTTTGACCAAATTTATATAACAAAATAATAATATTTATCATACCAAGTAAGTATCATTATATTCTTCATTAGTTATATTTTCATATTATACCTATTTGATGTCATCAATCTTTGTGTTTCTCTCTATAATTTTAGTCAAATTTGAAAAAGTTTGACTCTCCAAGATTTTGGAATGGAGGGAGTAGTAGTCTTCTATCGAATTCAGAAATTCTTATGCTGCGGAGGGTTTGACGAGGTAGTTTTCTATCTGGAGGCACGTTTACTAGCTCTGGTTTTTTGTAGAGGACGAACTGAGGAAGCCAACAACTGGTCAGTTTGGCGCTTACAGTGATACTACGGTCACTAGTTACTTCTTTTGAAGACAGTACGTTCGTTTGGCCGTGGCTTGTCGTAAATGATTGTAAATTTTCAGCTAGAACAGTATTTTTCTCTCACACAAATCAGCCAGCAGTATTTCTTCACGAACTAGTAACGAAACGAATCAGCCAACATGCTGATTCCTTGCTGGTCCCCTGCAAATTATCAGAAAGTTGTGACGTGGCCACAGAAAGCGGATAACCACGCCGACGCCGGTGGGGGGCCTAGTCAGTAGCCACGGCTGGGGTTTGAGCCACTGCAAAAGCTTTCGTTCTGTTTGCTTGGCTTAAGCCGTAACTTTTTAGCTAATGAACAGTATTTTTCTCTTACCACAAATCAACCAACAATACTTTTAGTCGTGGCGTCACTAGTTACTTCTTTTGAAGATATTCCTTGCTGGTCCCCTGCAAATTATCAGAAAGTTGTGACATGGCCACAGAAAGCGGATAACCACGCCGACGCCGGTGGGGGGCCTAGTCAGTAGCCACGGCTTGGGTTCGACGGTTCATTTGGCTTATAAGCCGTATTTTTTCAGCTAACGAATAATATTTTTTTCTCACAACAAATCAGTCAACTATACTTTCAGTCATAGCTTATCAGCCAAACGAACAGGCATTTGCTGTTATTGGTCAGCAGTGTCTCCACTCGCCTGGGGTAGCCTGGGCCCTGGAGGAGGGCCTGGCTGGCTGGCTGGCTCTGCCTGGACAACATAATAAGGTCGGCGTCCAAAGCGTGACGTTGCGGTGCCACGTTGCCACCCGATCTGGGGGTTTTGTTTGGTTGGTGAACCCGGTCCGCAGCTGGCAACCTTTTTGATGCGCCGTGTGTGCCGCTCGCCTTTCTGACGCGAACTAAAAGAAGGCCGGAGCTGAGTCTGAAGCGGGGGCGGCTGGGGCGAAAAGGAAGAAGCGAGCGCGTGGATGGTGTGGCGCGCGTGTGGGAGCGGCCGAACGAGTTACGACTCGCGGCGTCGCCATCGGCTCACAGGCCAACGGCAATGATCGGCGGCCGCCGGCCGTCCCGTGCCGCGTGAGCGACCGTGCTTGTTTCTTTGGTGCTGGTGATGCGATGAGATGGGAGCCGGAGGAGGAAGCTTCATTTGGACTCCGGAGGGGCGTCAACTCAAAGTTAGGCCGGTTCCTACTCCTCAGTATTATATAAGGACTGACTGACTGACTATGGCTATCTTAACTTAATTTATGACAGGGTAGGAGGACTGTCATTAAGCTCATAGATAGCGATGTGACAGGTAGGTGTTATGGTCGGAGCATTGTAGCAAGATGCAGCAAAACTTACGGGCTCCGAGTAAGGCTGGACGAAAAGGTCGCAGCTCGGTAGCTCGCTTAACTTGGCTCGTGGCTCGGCTCGACTCGACTTAGTTTATATTTTTCAACGGGCTAAGCTGGCATTTTAGCTCGTGTCGTTAATGAGCAAGCTTACAAGCCTAACGAGCCAATTTTGCTGGGCTTGAACACTTCACATTTGGTTGATGACTAGATAAACTTAGGATTATTATGACTCTATTATTTTATTTTTAATGGATGTATGGATAATTAGTGTTGGTGTTTTCGGATCACCGACGAGTAAATTTGTATTTGCGCGTCTAGCTCGGATGGTGTGCTCAGAGAATACAAGGATTTATACTGGTTCGGGCGAAACGTCCCTACGTCCGGTTCACTGCTGCTCGTGTTACCGGCACTTGGTTTGCAGTAGGGGTTACAAACAGGCGAAAGAGGAAAATGATCCCAAGTCTCTGGTGGAAGGAGTGAACAGGTGTTGAAAGCTCGATTGCCGCTCAGCTATGTGCTCGTGTCGTGCTCTTGTGTTCTGATTCGTTCGTTGTTCGGTCCTCCGATATGGGCGCCCTGCTTTCCCTTTTATAGGCGAAGAAAAAGCGTGGGTTACAGTGGAGGAAAAGGAGAAGAACGAGAGAGAAGAGAGAGAGAGAAAGCGAAGAGAGAGAAGAAGGCTTCTAGGGTCACTGGGTTTTTCTTCTCCTTTATGCGGGTCCCGTCGATCATGTAGATGTCAACAGGGACGGCTCCACGTCGCGGCTCTGTTCGTTACTGACGCCATACGCAGGCGTCATCTGTCGGTCATGGCCTTCCACTCCGTTCCGGCGGACGTTGTGGTGAACTAACATGCCTGTCAGCGTCCGTGCGAGAGTTAGGCGGAACAGTACCGGCACGCCCGACACTGTTCTTGATGTGAATCGCCTGGTATGGCCCGTCATGGCTACGGGTTACATCGAGACGTGCCAGCCTCTTTCATGGTGTCAGAGTTTTGACCCAGGTCCATACGCTTGGACCTGGAGTGGTTGGCGGCGGTATGGGTCCTCGTCGGACGAGACGGAACCCGTGTTCTTAGGGTCGGGCGAAATGGAGCACGAACCAAGGGGTCGGGCGAGTCGAAGCCCGCGACCTTGGGGTCAGATGAGACGGAGCCTGCGTCTTTGGGGTCGGGCGAGACGGAGCCTGCACCCGAGGGGTCGAGCGAGACGGAACCCGTACCCAGGGGGGGTCGGGCGAGATAGAACCCACGACCTTGGGCGAGACGGAGCCCGCACCCGAGAGGTCGGACGAGACAGAGCCCGCACCCGAGGGTCGAGCGAGACGGAACCCGCGACCTTGGGCGAGACGGAGCCCGTGGCCTTGGGGTCGTTCAAGACCTTTTAATACGTCTCGAGCCATCCAAGGGAGTCAGCGTGGGCGCTAACCTCCTTGCTTTGGGTATCTCCAATAACGATACCCGACAGTAGCCCATGAGCCTGAGGAGGAGTAGAATACTCCTTTAGAGGCTTTTCCGAATGGGAGGACTCTGAGGGCCTTGGCCTTTTTTTGTAGCCCACGGCGTGTCCTGGTAGGACGGCGATTCCCTTTTATCACGATCGGTCTTCTTGGGGCATGTAACCGTAGTGTTCGGGAGATCGGAAAGGTTGTTCTTGTTTCGATCCCCTAGGATCCGATCGATCCACCGTCGTACTATGACCGCGCGTTCTGTCTCCTTACGAGTCCAACTTCCCTCGAGCCCCCGCGCGTGGCAGGGGTTCGATCGAGGGTCGGCTCGTCTTTGTGATCGTCGTCCCTCAAGCATTTTTTGATAAAATGGAGGGGCTGAGCTGTGCCATATTTTTTCCTCGATGGACGAAAACATGGTGCTCGGTGAGCTGTTAATAGGCTTGTCCAAGTGGGGCCCTGGCTTCCCATTCATGGGGATCCAGCATGGGTCAGCTGATGACCGACTCTAGACTCTTAGCGGCCGGTCCCAAGGGCTTGTTGCCTTTCTTTGAGGAAAAATCATGGACTGGGAACCGACCAAGACTCAAACGTGGGCTGGGATGCCCACGACGCTCGTGTGCCCAGGTACTGGCCGCTAGTGGGCCCATCCCTTACCATCCCTCGCTCTAAGGGTGCCCTGGAGCGGCTGTGCACCCGTCGATGGACCAGTCTTTGAACTCCTGGTCCTAAATGGGTCGTAGGAGCATTTTCAGCTCCGTATCCCTCCTTACCTATGATGGTTCTTGGCCCATTGAACGGGTGAACCGTCATCCGGTGTATCCTTTGAGGGCGTGGCCAGAGATAGCGTGCGCGCGATCTTCGAAGGGGGGTGATGTGACGTGGCACAGCGGGCGCATGAATCTAGGCGAATGGTTCGCCATCTCGCCCTACTCCGCCCTATAAATAGCGGCCTCCCCCTTTGTGTTCATGCGCACCAAAACTATAGCCTTACCTTCTCTGTTTCTCCGCCGTCGTCGTTCGGATCTGCCGTGCTTGCTAATCCGCCGCCGTAGCCCTAGATCTGTAGCTTCCGCTCCTCCACCGCTGCCTTTGCTTTTCCGCAGCCACCTCCATCCTCCATGGATTTGTGGTACCGCTCTGATGTTACCCATGCGCGCATGGAGGGCCTCGTCAAGCGTGGTCTTCTCCGTGGGCGGACCGATGCGGCGGAGTGGCTTGTGCCCGACCATGAGGATGCGCCGGCGCCGCCCGATGGATACGTCGTCTCCTTTGCGCTCTTCCATGAGCGTGGACACGTGGTTCCTCCCCACCCGTTCTTTCGGGGTCTACTACACCACTATCAGATCAAGCTACAACACTTGAACCCTAATGGGATCCAGCACATCTCGGCCTTTATCACGATGTGCGAGGGGTACCTGGGGATCGAGCCCCACTTCGAGCTGTGGAGGTATTTCTTTTCCATCTCCTTGATCAAGAAGAAGGAGAGAGGCCGAGAGACCCCGGTGCGGGCATCCACCTCTAGGGGTAGCGGGCGGCCGAGTACATGCCCTGCCAGCTCTTCAGATCCAACAAGGGGTGGCACTCACATTAGTTATATCTGAAGAACGACCCTGTCGGTCCCTTGCCGTTCTTCTCTGAGCGTCTGATCGAAGAGGTCGCACAACGCGTCAAGGAGGTCACAAGGGAGGCCGACGTTGTTTCCCAATCCCGAGGCATCCTATGATGCGGCCAGATGTGGGCTTCATCGAGCTGTCGACGGGGTTAGTCTTCCAAAACTCTATTGCGTCGCTGCCAAAGCACATGGACGTGAGGGCGACGAACCATGCCACAGATGAACAACGGAAGAAGAAGGACGAGGAGGAGAAGAAACAGCAGTCGAAGCAGCGAGGGAAGCGGCATCAAAGCTCATCGGAAGAAGAGGAGGAGGATGATGGCTCCATGTCGCCCATCCCGTGGGATGATCTGGCCATCATGGATGAGGACCCACCTTCGCTGTAGATCGGGCCCTTCTCGTGGCATGTCACGAGGCAGGAGGGGGAGGACGCGTCCCCGGAGCCAAGCGGAATCAAACCGACCCGTCCCGTCCGGAGCTTCGACGGTGGCCTCAGAACTGGCGGAGTTAGGCCGCCCCACTTTGTCCGGGCCTTCGACGGCGGCCCCAAAGCCGATGGAAATAGGTTGCCCTGCCCCGGCCGAGCCCTCGGCGGTGCCTCCAGAGTCGGTGGGAGGCGGCCGTTCTGATTCGTCTGAGCCCTCCGAGCTAAGGGAGGGCTCAAAGCGGCAACGTGCCGATGAGGAGCGGCCGGGGTCGGGCAAGCCGGCCCCAAAATGTCCTCGTATGATGGCATCAAGGTGAGTCAAGACTTTTTTTGTCCTTTTGAGTTAACAATTTTTTGCCATGAATTGACCGCCATATCCCTTACAGCGTCGGAGGACATGGGACTCTCCTGTGGCTCGCTCCAAAAAAGATACTCCTTCGGCAAATGTGCTAGGAGCCGGCTGGCGCCGTGCCGGTGGAGGGCGCGAGTGGCGTCGGGGCAGCCACGACGTCGACCAAGGAGGCGCTGCCGATGGCTGCGTCCATGGGAGAGCAGGCGGAGGAGGGCACATCCGGGACGCCTCGTGGCGGGTGCGGTGCGACCAGTCATGTTCTCGACGTCGCAGGCAGAGGTGGCACGACCGGAGCCGTTGTTCGTGCAGGTGGTCATGTCCACGGCGAGGTGGATGGAAGGTGGCGCACCCGAGGCATCCTTCATAGATGTGGCGATAGGGCAGGCCTCCATGTCCGCGTCACCCGCCCCCTCTATCGCTAGAGGAGTCGCTCTAGAGGAGCTGCCGCCTCTAGAGAGGTTGACACCGCTTGAGGTCGGTGCGGGGACGTCCTGGTCTTTAGTCCGGGTTGCTGCCCTCGATGAAGCAGCAGAGGAAAGGGAATGGGGGAGCATCCACACGGAGGTTGGGGACGCGCTTTGTGTCCTGACCACCATGTTGAGCTCGATGCGCGACATTGTCGCCTCGGCTGGCCAGGTATGATATGACCATGCTTCTGACCCTCATGTTCTCTTTCCACGCCTCTAAGTCCTATCTTCTTCAGAAATCCTTATGGCCCGTAGCCGGGAGAAGTCCCAGTTCCTTGCTAAGGAGACGCGGTGGAGTGAGGGGCTAGCCGCATAGCTCGCTGCCACCTGTTAGGAGGTGGCTGAGCTTGCCCCTACCGCCCAGGAGGTGGCCGACCTCCGAGTCAGGGAGAAGGACACTCGCGACGATGCCCACGAGGCTGAGGAGAAGCTCGCGGCCCTGATCGAGAGGGCACGCGTGGACGCCGTGGAGGGCAAGCGGCTGCGGAAGAAGCGAGACAATTTGCTTTGGGCCGTAGAGGTGCTCCGCACGGGGATTGGCTGGCTCGCTAGGAGCGCGCCAATGCTCAGCAGCGAATCGACCACCTTGAGGGTGAGCTTCAGAGGGAGAGGGACCTGAAGGTTGCTGCTGAGCGCGTGTTCACTGGACTTGCCACGGAGGTCGGTCAGCGTCAAGAAGAGGTCCAACGCCTGAAGGCCGAGGTGACCCGGCAGCACGATGAGGTGTGCAGGCTTCGGGCGGATGTGGATGGTAAGTCTCTAGTTTCCCTTGTTGTCTTTCTCCCTAGAATCCATGGTAAGCCTTTTGACCCAGTCGGTACGTGACTTGGGGAGGTCTCGACGACAAGCTCGAGGCGGAGGTGGTGAGGAGTCGTGGCCTGGAGCAGGAGACAAGCTCGCTCATGGTTCACGCCACCGGATCACGGACCAGGCATGTGATATGACAAGGGGTGTGCTTCGCTTTGGCATTCATCGATCGTTCATGATCGCCCATTCTCATTATGAGAACATCGATTTCGCGACGATGAGCCAAGGCTTCGTGCCCGTCTATACCGACGTCGAGCTAGACGACATCGAGAAGGAGGTGGCCCCCCTGGCGTATGACCTTTCTGCCAAGATAGAAGATGAAATCATTCCCCCGAGGGATTTGTTTAGTCAGATAGGTCAGGCGGTGCACTTGTAATAAGCGGACAAGTTCCAACCCTTCTGTTTTGTCTAAACAAGCTTATTCTTTTGTTTCGTTTGAACAAATTTATTCTTTCTCCCATTTTATGTGTAAAAAGGGTTTAAAGCGTTTGACCCTTTCTGTTGTTAAGACCGTAGAGCTCGAGGTGTCGTAGTCGAGGGGGTGTAGGTTTCTTGCAGTCCGACCAGTTTTACTTGGTGTTCGTTTCCGCAAACCTTGCCTCTAGGTTTTTAATGTGAGAAAGGGTCGGGCATGACGATTGTTTCAGAAAGGGATATATACCCTTATCAGCCCCAAGTGAGACCCGACCCCTTGCCGTTGTTGGGGTTGGGTTTCACTAAAGATCGAGGAGACGATAGCGAAACTGGTGGGAGAAAGCGTTTTTTTTTGAAACCTTATTCTTAGTTTTTGTACGTACCGCCTCCCTAGGATCTGAGCCATCGTTCTACGACCGTGCATTTGGTCTCCTTACGAGTCCAACTTCCCTCGAACCCCCGCGCATTGCAGGGGTCCGGTCAAGGGGTCAGCTCGTCTTTGTGATCGTCATCCCTCAAGCGTTTTTTGATAAAACGAAGGGGCTGAGCCGTTCCACGTTTTTCCTTGATGGACGAAACATGGTGCTCAGTGAGCTATTAATGGGCTAGTCTGAGTGGGGCCCCGGCTCCCCGTTCGTGGGGGTCCAGCATGGGTCAGCTGATGACCGACTCCATATTCTTAGTGGCCAATCCATATAGTTCTCGGGTCCGTTCAACCGGTCCTGAGGTCTCATTGCCTTTCTTAGAGCAAACACCATGGACTGGAAACCAACCAAGACTCGAACGTGGGCCAGGATGCCCATGACGCTCGTGTGCCCAGGTACTGGCTGCTAGTGGGCCCATTCCTTTCCACCCCTCACTCTAAGGGCGCCTCGGAGAGGCTGTGAACCTATCGGAGAGCCAACCTTCGAACTCCTGGCCCTGAAAGGGCCATAGGAGCGTTTTAGCTGCATATCCCACCTTACCTATGATGGTTCTCATGCCGAGCTAGATGGCATCAAGAAGGAGGTGACCCCTCTAACACAGGACTTACCTGTGGAGATAGAGGATGAGATCATCCCCCCAAGAAATTAGTTAGGCAGATAAGTCAGGCGGCGAACTCGTAATAAGTGGATAAGCTCTTAAATTTTGTTATAGCCAAACATTTTTAGCCCTGACCCTTTCTGTCCTTAAGGCTGTAAAGCTCGAGCTGCGGGTGAACAAACTCTAATCATGTTGGTGAGCAAAAATGCCGTAGCCGCTGGGGCGTAGGTTTCTTATAGTCTGCCCAGTTTTACTCAGCGTTCGTTTTCGCAACCCTTGTTTCTAGATCTAGACATGAGAGAGGGCCGAGCACAGAGAATATTTGCTAGGTGGATATACTCTTAAATGTGTTCTGACTCTTTCCGTAGTTAAGGCTAAAAAGCTCGGGGTGCGTGAAAAAACTCTGATCATGCTGGTGAGCAAAAACGCCGTAGCCGCTGGGGCGTAGGTTTCTTGCGGTCCGACCAGTTTTACTCAACGTTTGTTTCTGCAACCCTCGCTTCTAGGTCTTAACGTGAGAAAGGGTCAGACATAGAGAATGTCTACCGGATAGATATACTCTTATCAGCCCCCGAGTGAGGCCCGACCCCCTAACATTGCTGGGGTCGGGTGTCACTAAGGATCAAGGAGTTGGTAGCGAAACTAATAAGAGAAAGCGTGCGTAAATTAAGGGTAAAAACGATGTAGCTTTTCGATGTTCCAGGCATTGACAAAGACTTCATCGTCAATGGTCCTGAGCCCCTTCCCGTTGCTGGGGTCGGGTGTCACTAAGATCGAGGAGTCGATAGCTTAACCGATAAGAGAAATCATGCGTAGATTTAAGGGTAAAAGCGATGTAGCTGTTCGATGTTCCAGGCATTGACGAAGACTTCGCCATCGATGGTCTTGAGCTTGTAGGTGCCTAGTCAGAGCACCTCCACGATGACATATGGTCCCTTCCATGGCGGATAGAGCTTGTGGTTGTTCTTATTGCTCTGGATGAGGCGAAGCACTAGGTCCCCAACATTGAAGGCCTGACCCCGCACACGACGACTGTGGTACCGGTGCAACGCTTGCTAGTACTTGGCCGAGCAGAGGAGGGCAACATTGCGTGCTTCATCTAGCTGGTCCATGGCATCCTCGAGGGAGGCCTCGGCTCCCTGTTCATTGTACACCCTGACCCTCGGCGCTCCATAATTGAGGTCGGTTGGGAGGATAGCACAAAACTGTAGACCATGAAGAATAGCGTGTAGCCAGTGGCGCGACTGGGGGTTGTCCTCAGGCTCTAGAGCACCGTAGGAAGCTCCGCGACCCATCGTCTGCCAAACTTATTCAACCGGTTGAAGATCCTAGGCTTGAGGCCTTGTAGGACCATGCCGTTCGCGCGTGCTAGACCAGCTCGTTTGTGCGGGGGTGCGCCACGGTGACCCAATCGATGCGGATGTGGTATTCATCGTAGAATCGAAGGAACTTCTTCCTGGTGAACTATGTACCATTGTCCATGATAATGGTGTCGGGTTCATAAACCCGGGGTCTCTAATGGGCCCGCTTCCTAGCAAGAGCTCGGCCCAGCAGATGGCATTACAAACGATGCACAACTCCTGGGCCAACCTAGATACCTAATGTTAGGTTGGAAGAGCGATCCAGTCTTCGATCGGAAGGCCAGACCGAGGAGGGGATGATGCTCGCTTCCGACTCCGACCCGCTTCTCCGATCGGAATGCCTGGCTAAGGAGGGGACGGCGCTCACTTCTGACTCTGACCCACTTCTCTGACCGAAATGCCTAGCCAAGGAGGGAACGATGCTCGCCTCTGACTCTGACCCGCTTCTCTGATCGGAAATACACCAAACCTCTGCTTATGGCTCTTCTCCGACCGGCGCGGTCGGAGCCGACTGGGAACGACCGGCCGGGGACGCCCGCTCGGTGAGGACCCGAGAAATTAGGTGGAGCAGATAAGGTAAGGCGCTCAAGTCAACCATAATAGCGAGGACCATCCCCTGCACACCTGCAGGACAGTACTATCAGGCCATGCCAGATGGGTACTTTGCAACCTTCCAGACGTGTCAGAACCCAAACAGTGTTATGTGCGCCGATATTTGTCCTACAATATGGTAGGCGTCGACATTTGCCATACCAGAAGAACACGATGGAGCCTACCACATGCATCTGGGCATTAACAGTATTGTGGGCACCAACAAACTATCTTGTGCCCGATGGCGTGGGCAACAAGACTAGGTAGCACACATTCTCTCTCTGTCTCACTCTCTCTCTCTTGTAAGGCCATCACCTTCACCTATAAAAGGGGATGCGCTCTCTCCTAATAGAGGACGGTTCATTCTGGCTCTCTCTCTGCTAGCTTTAGACATTCTGAGCACTCGAACAGCTCCATGGCTCTAGAATTCTAAAGCTACACAGAGCATACGTTCCAACACTTAGCGCATGTAGGAGCTCCCATTAGTCTTGGCCCTTCAATCTAGAGTCCGATCGGACCTCTAACACCCCATCTTATTCCCACTCGTTGGTAACCCCACAGCAAACTTCGAGCACCTAGGCTCAGTAATAAAGGCACCAACCGACTAAAACTGGACGTAGGGCACATTGCCTGAACTAGTATAAACCCTGTGTCATTGAGTGCTAGGCCGCATCCGATCACAATGTATGGTAAAACTACAAATATTTACGTGTTGGTCACTTTTGCACCGACAGTTGACGCCGTCCGTGGGGAGGATGCCGTACGTTCACGCTTTTGGTCATCGGATGGCCCACCTTTCCGCCATCTTCGCCATGACGGGCTCAAGCGATTCGATTCACTTTGGCTCGCTGGAGTTTTCCACGCTCCCACCTGTTGGGATGTGGGTTCCTCTCGTCTTCGAGCCATTCTAGACCTTCCTCTTTGGAAGCCTAGACTTCGTCGCCGACTAGCTCGGCGTGCTTCGCATTCGCGAGGAGGCACTTGTCCCGGCACCGGTCGGAGGAGGAGCGCCCTCCATCGGCCCCAGGACACTCGGTGACCTCAATGATGACACACCTGTGCTTCGCTTCGAGCCCACACTGGGCTCAAACCCCACTATGAGTAATGTACATATTGTTCTTTACTCACTATTTAATATCTTCCGCCGACTCTCCGAAGGGACCCCGTTGTCCCCACCGCAACCGCCATGCAACCGGTTCCCCTACGGCCTCGTGTCCCCCACGGACGCATACGCACGGTGGCTCCGGAAGATGGGGACGCCGCCCCCTCTGACATCCGAATTCGTGGGGATGGCGAGCTAAGCTCCTGCCTCTTTCCACGACCTCATGGATGACGAGGTTGAAAGCAATGGCTGCAACATCAGCGACGTTGTGGCACCTAGCCACCCTATGTCCCAAGAGTGCACTATGGCAGACACTCTGGGACAGTCGTCGGTGGTAGCGGAGTTTCTATAGACTCACACCCCTCTGGGCCCTCATGCGGATGCCCTCACACGCGCGTAGGAGCATGGCGAGGAGCTACGACAAAGGTGGTAGAACCAGCCGCCACCTACGCTGGCACACTCAACGCAGCACGCTACGCCACGCACGCGTAACCCAACAAGCGGCGCCTGGGGTCATGCCCGCCAGGTCTAGCGCAATATCATGGATGGGGGAAACGATCCCCCATAGTTCGCTCTAGCTGGCCAGAACATCGCCACTACGGTGATGCTTCTGCCCGGCCTTCCAAAGCCTATCGACCCCCAGAAGCAGGCGATCCACCAAAGCCTCTGGGCGCCTATGGAAACCACTATCGTTCAACAGGCGGAGAGCTCCGCGTCGCGACACTGACTCGCAACCTCTTTCCCAACCGGGGGAATGGGGACGCACCAGTTGAATCGCTCCATCCGCTCACCACTATAGTCGCCAACGCGTGGAACAGGAGGCCGCAGCTACACCATGGCCTGACCCAGCGCCCGCTCCACACTGACCACCTATGGACGAACGCCTCGGGCCAAACCGAGACGCTCGCAGCGTCATCAACAATTGGCGTCAAGCTCGGCGTGATGATGACATCCATCAAGGGGCGGTGAGAGCAGGCGGCACGGGCCCTGACCGAACCAACGTGGGGAGGAGAGAAACACACCCCAGGCATGGTCATCGACCAGACAACCAGAGTCCTAGCCCAAACGGTCCGAGACCACGGGCCTTTGGCCGTCGCATCTAGAAACATCGTTCCCACGGTGCTTCCGACCACCCACCAACATCGCCAAATACACCGGGGAAACGAATCCCGGTATATGGCTCGAAGACTTCTGGATCGCTTGCTGAGCTGGAGGAGTGGATGATGACCACTTTATAATTCAATACCCCCATCTACGTGGGGGAGCATGTTTGAGCATGGTTCGAATTCCTCCGGCATGACAACATCCGCGACTGGGCGGATCTCAAGAGGATCTTCATCGGGAATTTCCAGGGGATGTATGTCCATCGTGAGAATTCCTGGGACCTCAAGAGCTGCCAGCAGGAGCCCAATGAGTCCCTGCAGGATTACATCCATAGGTTCTCAAAATGATATAACTCCCTTCCTGATGTCGTCGACGCGGACGTCATCAGCGCGTTCCATTCCAGGAACACCTGTGAGTCCTTGATCCACAAGCTTGGCTGTAAAAAGCCACGTACCACCCATGATCTGCTCGACATCGCCACAAACCATGCCTCTAGCGAGGAGGCAGTTAGAGCGGTTTTTAGGGGAGGCCGGGACAAGGACAAGGCCAAGCGCGAGGACCAAGATGAGGGCCCCTCAACACAAAGGGGCAAAAAACAAGAGGGATCGGCACCGATCGGCCAACTCCGCTTTGGTCGCCACGGCCGATCGCGTGGGCAAGCAGCCCCAATAGGGCCAGCCTGACCACTTCAACAAGCTCATGGAGAGTCCATGCACCAACCACGCCTACCCCATCATGCACCTCCTCAAGCGCTTTCTATGATAGGCCGGTGGACCGAAAGAAGGAAAGGGCAAGGAGGCAGTGACCAAGAAAGGAGGCGTGGCGGACAAGGATGGGGACGGCTTTCCTGATCTCGATGAATGCCTCATGATCTTTGGGGGATCTGATGCCATCTACTCCAAGCGCCAGCACAAAGTACGCAACAGAGAGGCATGCGTCGCTGAAACGGCCGTCCCCTCCTTCCTTAGCTGGTCAGAATCTCCAATCACTTTTGATTAGAGGGACCATCCTTCCCATGTCGCCAGACCAGGTCACTACCCGCTTGTCATCGACCCCATTGTCCACAAGAAGCGCCTCACCAAGGCGTTGATGGACGGAGCCAATGGCCTCAACATTCTCTACATCGACACTCTCGACGCCATGCGCATCCCCTGGTCGGAGCTCCACCCAGTGAGCTCTCCCTTCCATGGCGTGATCCTAGGAACGCAGGCATACCCGCTCGGGCAGATCGACCTGCCCGTCACATTTGGCAATCGAGCCAACTTCCACTCGGAGGTCCTCACCTTTGAGGTGGTGGACTTCCCAAGGTCCTACCACGCCATCTTGGGGTGGCCATGCTACGCCAAGTTCATGGAGATCCCCAACTACACCTACCTCAAGTTGAAGATGCCAGGACCGAACAGCGTCATCACTATGGGTAGCACCATTTCGCACACCTACACATGAGACCGCGAGCATTACGAGCTCGCCACTACCGTCATCAACTCAACCGAGCTCCCTTAGCTCGGAGAATCATCGACTCCAGCAGTCCCGAACTACAACAAGCCAACCTCCTCGACTGCCTTCCACCTACTCGAGGAAACTCAGGTGGTGGGGATTGACCCCATCGACCCAACCAAGACGGTGCGGATTAGGGCCTAGCTCCCGGCCAAATAGGAATGCGAGCTCGCTGACTTTCTTTGAGCCAATCACGATGTCTTCGTATGGAAACCTTTTGACATGCCAGGCATACCACAGGAGGTCGCCGAGCACACATTACGCCTCATCCCAGGCTCAAAGCCCGCCAAGCAACGCCTACATCGTTTCGACAATGAGAGGCGCAGGGCCATAGGTGAGGAGGTCGCCAAACTCCTGGTAGCCAAATTCATCAAGGAGGTATACCACTCGACTTGTTTGCCAATCCTGTTCTTGTTAAAAAGAAGACCAGGAAATAGAGAATGTGTGTTGATTATACTGGCCTCAACAAAGCATGCCCGAAGGACCATTTTCCTTTGCCAGGCATAGACCAGATAGTCGACTCCACCTCAGGATGCAAAATCCTCTCCTTTCTGGATGCCTACTCAGGCTACCACCAGCATACGATGAAAGAGTCCAGCCAGCTCACAACTTCATTCATCCCCCGTATGGTTTGTACTGCTACGTAACCATGCCTTTCGGTCTGAAGAACGCAGGCGCCACCTATCAATAGTGCATGCAGCAATGCTTCACCGACCAAATCGACCCGCTCGACCAGCCTGACCAAATGGAGCGGCCAAAACAAACAATCACCATCTATGTTGATGACATAGTGGTCAAAATGGCTCAAGCTTCCGACCTGATCGCGAACTTGGCGACAACGTTCGTGAACCTCCGAAGGTTCAACATCTAATTGAATCCCAAAAAATGTGTTTTTGGGGTTCCGAAGGGGAAGCTGCTTGGATACATCATGTCTAAATGTGGCATTGAGGACAACCCTAAAAAAATCACAGCCATCTCCAACATGGGCCCTATATGCAACGTCAAAGGCGTACAGAGGCTCACCGACCGTTTGCCGCCCTGAGCCTCTCTACAAGCTTCTCAAAAAGATAGACGCATTTGTCTGGACTGTGGAGGCACAACAATCCCTGGAAAGCCTCAAAACATCACTGACATCGGCCCCAATCCTCATCGCTCCCGAACGGGGAGACCCCCCTCCTCTATGTCGCGGCAAGCAACCACGTGGTGAGCGCCGCCCTAGTCATCGAAAGGGAGGAGCCAGGACACCACCTGAAGGTCTAGTGAGCCGTATACTTCATCGATGAGGTACTCACCAATGCCAAGGTTCGGTACCCCTAGGTGTAGAAACTTCTATACGCCGTGCTGATGGCGACCCGAAAGCTCCTGCCCTACTTCACCGACCACAAAGTCATGATCGTCACTTCATTGCCACTAGGAGACATCGTCCGCAACCACGACGCTACGGCCCGGATCTCCAAGTGGGCACTCGAACTAATGGGCCACGACATCAGGTATATCTCGTACCGCTATTAAATCTTAGGCTCTTGGAGATTTTGTTGCCGAATGGACGGAGGTCTAGCTCCTGACCCTAGACAACACCCATGAGTACTGGACGATGTACTTCGACGGGTCCATAATGGTACCCAGCTCAGGGGATAGAGTGGTTCTGATCTCCCTGGATGGGAGAAGGCTCCGCTATGCAATCCGTCTCCAGTTTTTGGCCACAAACAACACCACGGAATACGAGGCCCTCATCAACGGACTGCGCATCGCCATCGAGCTCGGCGCAACGTGGCTGTACGTCGACGGTGACTCAGAGTTGATCGTCGACCAATCATGAAGGAGTCCTCTTGCAAAAGCCCCCTCAGGGCAGCATACTGTCAATAGGTGTGCAAGCTCAAGGACAAATTTCAGGGGATCGAACTACATCATGTCCCCCAAAAGGACAATGATGTCACCGATTTTCTTGCAAAATTGGCTGCCACGTGGGTCCCATCTCCAGATGGTGTCTCCATCAATGACCTTCATGAGCCGTCTGCCCGCGTCCTAGAAGGCCCGATCCAGACACACCCGACACCAACCTGGCGCTCAGGGGCTCCGACCTCAGCGCCTCCGTGATGACATCGCCCGCCGACATCACCGTGGTAGCACTCGATCAAGCCAACTGGAGAACACCACTACTCGCCTACCTCCTCGAGGAGATTCTCCCACCTGAAAGGACTGAAGCACAATGGATCGCTCGACGTGCCAAGATGTTTGTCACATTCAGTAATGAACTTTACAAGCAAAGTCTATCGGGAATACTCATGAAATGCATCCCTACCAACCTAGGAAAATAGCTCCTCCTCGAGGTCCATGCTGGAATCTGCGGACATCACGCGACACTAAGGTCGTTGGTCAGAAAAGCCTTTTGCCAAGGTTTTTACTGGCCCACTGCGCTGTGAGATGTAGAGGAGGTCGTCCGTAGATGTGAGGGATATTGTTCTACACTCAGCAAACTCATTTGC
This sequence comes from Miscanthus lutarioriparius, assembly GCA_904845875.1. Classification (NCBI taxonomy): domain Eukaryota; kingdom Viridiplantae; phylum Streptophyta; class Magnoliopsida; order Poales; family Poaceae; genus Miscanthus; species Miscanthus lutarioriparius. The sequence goes on from CAJGYO010000001.1 coordinate 21,996,555, forward strand.
TGGCACAAGAGCTCCAAACCATCGCCATCACCTGGCCATTCATGGTCTAGGGCCTCGACATGATAGGACCCCTCAAAAAGGGCACAGGTGGCTTCACTCACTAACTCGTAGAGGTGGATAAATTCACCAAGTGGATAGAGGCGAAGCCCATCACCAACATTCGCTCGGAAGAGGCGGTCAAGTTCTTCCTTGACATCATCTACTATTTCGGTGTTCCTAACTATATCATCACTGACCACGGAACTAACTTCACCGGGAAGAAGTTCCTGGACTTCTATGATGGATACGGCATCAGGATCGATTGGGCCTCGGTCGGACATCCACTTACTAAATGGTCAAGTCGAGCAGGCCAATGGCATGGTCCTCCAAGGACTCAAGCCATGCATCTTTGACCAACTCAACAAGTATGCTGGGTGATGGGTTGCAGAAGTCCCAGCGATCCTCTGGAGCATGAGAACAACCCCAAACCGATCCACAGGATTCACACCTTTCTTCCTAGCCTATGGAGCTGAAGTGGTGCTGCCCTCCAACCTCGACCATGGCGCCCCAAGAGTGAAGGCCTTCGACTGAGATTGAGCCATGGTGGCTCAGCAGGAAGTGGTCGACCTGCTTAAGGAGGCTCACGAGATGATCGTAATCCGCTCCGCTCGCTACAAACAAACTCTCCTTAGGTACCATGAAAGAAAAATCAGAGGGAGGATCCTTGAGGTCGGAGACCTCGTGCTCCGGAGAACCCAATCAACCAAGGAGAAACATAAACTCTCTCCACCATGGGAAGGATCCTATATGGTGACCGAGGTGATCCAACCGGGCACCTACTGACTGAAGGATGACAACAACAACGTTCTCACCAACACATAGAACATCGAATAGTTACATCGTTTCTTCCCCTAAAACTCAGTCTTACCGCTTTCTTTGATTCAATGTTTGCTCCTACAAGCACCCTACCCCGAGCACTCTTGGCCTAGGTCGCTCAGGGGGCTCCACGGGGGTGTGATACCACCTCTCTTTTTTTACTATCATATAGTAAATACTTTTCACCCGAACGAAAGGGTAGTCCATTCCTTTAATTACCCTACGTACCTTTGTTTTAAACTCCTAACCGATCACACCCCGCCACGGCCTATGGTTACGAGCAGTTGAGCCTCGCGGGCCACGCTTGGATTCTTAAGGTTGCAACCTATGGGTCAAACGGGCAGGTGTGAAAAAGAAAGGACAAAAAACAAAGCTATGCTTGGGGTAAAAACAAAGAACGGATGGGACAAACTTCCCCTTGTGAAGTGATTTCATCACAAAACAAAATTGATGTATTCATGAATACAAAAAACTATTCACACGAGGGCTTCCCCATGAACTTAACTTTTACATATACTAACTACTCCTACTCTAAATACAATTGTGACCGACCAGCGGCATTGGCTGACAGCATGGTCGATGAGGATAAGGGCTGCTCACTTTTCGACGGGACGACGTTCGGCTCGATCAGAGGCAGGGCGGTGCTAGCTTTCGACCTAGTCTCCACTCCGTCTGTAGGCTGGAAGACGTCTTCCTAGCGCACGCCTTCAGCCACACTCAAACGGTGAGCCTCCATCACCCACTGCACGGAGACTTGCTCGGCAACCATCTATGCGAATGGCACCAAGCTCTCCCTAAGTGCATGGATTGCGTTCGCGCTCCAGCCATCGGCGTACCCTCTGCAAATGGCGGCGAAGTCTAGGTCTGGGTGGTGCATCTCCACTGAGGTCAGCACCCTCGACATCCCGTAGAACATCTCGTCGGACATGAGCGCCTGAACTTCGTTCAGGACCTCCGCCAGCTGGATGGCGGGCGTACTGGTGCTCGGCGCCGACCCGAACACCTCGGACACAACCACCTCGGCAACGTTGCGGATCTAGTCAAGCTCTCCCTCGAGAGCATGTTACTCTTCAAGGGATTTGGCTAGCGCCTCCGCGCTCTGACCGATCGCTGCCTTGGCTGTCTCCAGCTCCCGCTCTAGAGAACCAAATTTTCCACCCAGTTCTGGAAAAAGGACGACAAGTTTAGAAAACAAAGGAAAGGAAAAAACCAAGGCATCAACGAAAGGTGGAATAGGTAGATACCGAGGCGGGTGTTCTTGAGGATGGAGAGTCCTTCCTCCTGCTGGGTCACCTTCTCGAGCAGTCGAGCATTCGACTCCTCTACCCTAAGCACCTACCCCTGGAGCATGAGCACTTCTCGATCAGCCTCTGACCGGGCCTTCTGCTCTGACTGCAGAGCCTCCAGGGACTTTTGGAGCGCCACCTCGGTCTCCGCCAGGTGGACCTTCGCTGCGTCGAGTCCCACTCAGTAGCAGTCTCCCATTCCGCCACGAGCAGTTCCACCACCCGCACCCCCTGGTGCTCAAGCTCGGTGACCCACCATGACATCATGGCTTCCTACCCCATTCGACCGTGTTCCTCCTAGAGGAAACAGGACTTGCGGATCGACATCGCCTCCAACTCTTGTAAAGCAAGAAGCGAGCATACTGAAACATCCAGTGGAAGACCAAGGAGCCAAGGAAAAACATTGAAAGCGCAGAAGGCTTACCTCGGTGACACATGGTAGGTCGACTTAGACTGCCTGATGGATGATCTCGATCCGCTCCAAGGCCTCCTTGAGCTTTGCCTTGGTTTGGGCGAGATCAGACTCCATCGACAGTCCTCTCTCCTCTAGGAAGTGCCAGAGCGCCACCTCCTCCTCATCGCGAAGGACAAACTAAGCCTTCCTTGGGTCACCGGGGCAGGGCCACACCAGCTCGTGGGTCACCCCTACCCGCTGGAAGATCGAGCCATCGCAATATCGTGTGACGACCGGACCATCGTCAGCTCCTACGACGGCTCACCAGAGCATGGGATCTCCACTATCTCGACTTCGCGGCCCACTGGTGGATGTTCTGCCTTCGGCCTAGCCGCATCTCCTCCTGACCCCTCTAGCTCTGACCAGGAGGGCGAGCCATGTGTTCCTCCGCCGGGCGAGGCAGGGAGCCCAGTCTCCCTCCTCTCTTCTGCCATGACTGTTGGGGGAGGGGTCACGTGGGTCACCTCTGACCCAACTTCCGCCGTCACCACCGGGATCGCTGCCATCACCACCACAGCCACTGCCGCTGTACTCGTGACCAGCCAGGAGGGCGCCACTCCTAGAAGGGAAGGTCACACCGCCACTAGTCTGCTTTCCCCGCCGCTCATCATGACTCGCTGTAGGCTAGGTCTCCACTCCTCCAACACGGGAGGCAGGGCGATGCTCAGTCCCGTTAGTCCCCGGCCGCTGTAAAAAAAGTACAGGTTAGTCGTGCTAAAAAAAACTAAACTGTGAGGTAAAAAAGAACATAGATGCATACCTGGATGAAAGCGGCAGGGCCCTAAAGCCCCGACCCGGTGGCGACGAGTCTGTCGAAAGAGGACCGCTCATGGGTCGTGACCCACGCCCCCTAACATCGACCGAGGGAGGTGCCGACCCAGCCGGTTCCCGATTGGCCTGCGAGTCGCCATGACCGCCGGCTCATGGCGCACCCGCCCGGGCAACTGACGGGGCATCTCCCCGTTGTGGGTCACGCGCACGCACCGGCCCCGAAGATGTGGGGGTACGAGCACGCTCCTCCGACTGGCCGGCGTAACCCTCCACGCTTAGAGCAGGGGGGCAAAGCCAACGATGCCTCCGATCTCCATGGGCTCCTCTGGACGACCGCGCCCGCTTCGCCTCTCGCTCGACGGCAGGCATTCGAGCTCGTGGCTTGCTTCCTTGATGTGGGAACATTGTCGTGCCTCTCTGTACCCCGCCCTCCATCGACAGACACGGACCGTAGGCGCACGACGCTCCACCAAGGTCATGACATTGCCCCTATCTCCACCATCCTTGGAGGTGCTCACGTCGCCACCCATCTCCATGGGCTCCTCTGACTCGAGCTCCACCTCTACATCGCTCTGGTTTTCACTGGCCCACACCCGCTGGGCGATCTCCTTCTCCTTCTCATGCCTCCTCCCGGCCTTCTCAGCTCTCTTCTTCTTTTTGGCAACTGCTGCATCTTTCAAAGTGGCTTGCCGAGCTGTGCCCTCCGGCCCCCTCAAAAGATGCGGCCAGGACTTGTAATCGGTGAGTCCCTATGAAACAGACAACTCAAAGTCAAAACAAAGAAGAGCAAAAGAAAAAAGGTCATGGAGGAAAAGAGGGGAGCATACCAGATTGGATAGCTTCGCGACATGGAGAGGTCTAGGCTTTCCTTCAAGGGACTCTTTGTCCCTCAGTTGCAGCACCTGGTCGAGTCGACCCCAGATTTCGTCCTTCACCGACTCCTCCAGCGACGCGCGGTCGAGATCCATTGGGCCAAAGTACATCCACATTGGCCGCCCCCTCTCCGCCAGTGTGGTGACTCCATGGTGGAAGAAGGTGTGGAAGACCCATAGCCCGTCGAGGTCGTGCTGCACCAGCTTCTAGAGCTCTGCCTCAATGACTCTAGCTTGTTCTACCGATTAGAGGGACCCCATGAAAAGCTCTCCCGCCTCTCCGGCCTTCTTCCAGTGAATGACAGGAATGGCGCCTCCGCTGGGTTCCTGATGTAGAACCACTCCCCATGCCACCCCTGATTGGAGTCGCAAGGGGAGTACGCGGGGTAGGAGCCTGATGGCCTCGGCTTCTTCTACAATGCGAAGCCCCCAACCGGCGCGGTCCTAGGTGGCTTTCCCTCCGACAAGGGTCTCCTAGTAAAGATCCACTAGAAGAGGTCCACATGCGGCTCCATCCCAAGGAAGGCCTTGTAGACGTTGATGAAACCGGCAACGTGCAGCACCCCAGTTGGATTGATGTGCTGTAGCTCCATGCCCCACTCATTGAGGAGCCCGCGCAAGAACCAGTGCATGGGATATCCAAGCCCGCGCTCGTGGAAGGCGAGGAAGGAGACAACCTCGTCGGCCCATGGTCGTAGAATGGCTACCCCTGGCGCAGGAGCCCTCCAATGCACCACCTTGAAAGGTCCTTGTGTGGTTTTGATAATTGAGTGACAACCTAGGTGGACTAATTGTGTTTATGTGAGATACACAGGTGATTAGTCCATAGGTACATGTGTGTGAGCAATATATGCCATGAAGGTGAAAATGGCTTGGAGATGTTGCAAAGCTCACACATATGATGATGAAGGAGCTCATCGCAAATGAGACATGACATTGAGTCATGCGATCAAGGTGGAGAAGATCAAGACAAGACTTGGCTTGATGGACCGGTTGCAAGCGTGAAGGGCAAGTTGGAGGCTTTGGAGCGATGGACCACGTGGCGGTGAAGCTTAAGCAAGACTTGGCGCCGATGGACGAAGGCAATGGTGAAAAGCAAGTGAGGTCAATATCGATGAACCAACAAGATCACGTGATGATATGAAGTGGATCATATCATTGTTGATCGTGTTGGTGCATGTGTTGCATCGACATTGGAGGAGATGGAATGGAATGCGCAAGGCAAAGGTATAACCTAGGGCATTTCATTTCACTGGTCATAGGTGTGTAGAGAAGTTGATGACCGGGTTTTGGATAGATGGTCGTACTATCAAGAGGGGCAAACTTGTTTACATATCGGTCATCTAGTGCCACTCGAGTGATCTAACTTTCATCGTCGCTAGGATTGAGTGGCGTGGCAAGTTAAGTGGCTAATCCTTTGGAAAATGATTGTGAAAATGCTAACACACATACACATGGTGGTGTTGGCACATTTACAAAGGAGATGAAGTTGGAGTTGATGTGAATCAACTCGGCAATGAAACGGAGGCGAGAAGGGTTAGAAACTCCACCGGCGGAGTGTCCACCCATAGAGTGCGGACAGTTCGATGGTGCCACCGGCGCCCTATACAGAAAAGACAGGGGTTCACAGAGTGACCGGACGCTGGTGGTGCAGTGATCGGACGCTGGGTTCAGAGTCCGGTCAGTGACAGTAATGTGCACGCGGCCTCGGTCTTGTGACCGAACACTGGCACGAAAACTGATTAGACGCTCAGGGTCTGAGTCCGGTCAGTGCTGAGGTACGCTGACATGGGGCGCACAGAGGAGACATTGAGTGACCGGATGCTGGGTGAGTCCGGTCTGGCATGACCGGACGCATCCGGTCGTGAAATCTCACGACTGGTACCTTACTAGAAACGACCGGACGCTGGGGTGGCTGTGTCCGGTCAGTTTGAGTAGCTGCGTCCGGTTATCACTTGACCGTTGAGATCAAATGACTAAGGTTGAATGGATGCGACACGTGGCGAGCATTCGTTGACCGGACGCTGAGGTCCTGCGTACGGTCGATATGACCGGAGCGTCCGGTCGTCCCGAGTTTTACCTAGTGAAGGGGTAACGTCTAGTTTAGCCCGTGGGGCTATAAATAGAAGGTGGCCTCGGCCATGGCTAGTGCTGAGCACCTAGGGGACTTTGTGTCCATGCTTGTGAGTGCTTGGGAGCCCTCCATCTCACATATACTTGATAGTGATCATCCGATTGTGTGAGAGAGCGATTCTAGTGCGATTGCATCGTGAGGTTGCATCGAGTGGCACTAGGTGATCGAGTTGCAAGCCGGTGGTGCTTGTTACTCTTGGAGGTTGCCACCTCATAGACGGCTTGGTGGTGGTCTCCATCGAAGCCCACAAGAAGCTTGTGCGGTGCTCCGGAGCAGAGCTTTGTGAGGGGCATTGTGCTCGCCCCATGGGAGCCGTGAAGAGCAACTCTAGTTGAGCATGTCATTGAGCTACCCTCACGTTTCAGGGTAGGTTCTTGCGGTGCCCGATGTGCGGGCTTGGCGGGTGATGCTAATTAGCCGCCGAACCACCAAGTGAGCGGTCGACACAATGGGGATTAGCGTGTTGGCAAACACGTGAACCTCGGGAGAAAAATCACCGTATCAACCTTGTTCTTCCCGTTGGTTTGCATCCTCGTTACACAAGCTTGTAACTACTTTTGCATACATTGTGCTTGTGCAGTTGCTCTTGTAATTAGTTAGCTTGTGTAGCTTACTAGTTACCTTCTTGCTTGTGTAGCATAGAAGTAGCTCCCTTGCGTGGCTAATTTGGTTTGTGTGACCTTGTTAGTCACATTGCTTAGTTTGTGTAGCTAAGTAATTGCACTCTCTAATTTGGCATTGGTTGCCTTGTTATTGAGCATTGTTAGTGAGCATAAGGTGGCTTTGTGTTTTTGCTTACTAGCATGTGTAGGAGCTCCCTTGTTGCTTAAAGTACTAGTGGCATAGGTTTGTGTGACCTTGCTTCTAAAATTGATTAGGTGAGCTCTAGCTAGCCCGGCACCCTTGTTGCTTAATTAGTATCTTTGGAAGGTGCTAAGGAACATAGATAGAGGGGTGTAGTCTTGGCTACACCGATAGTTTTAATTCCGCACTTGTTTCGGTTAGCCGACGTGATTATTTTTAGAAAGAACTATTCACCCCCCCTCTAGTCCGTCATCTTGACCTTTCACACCTCCTTCGGTGGAAAGAGCCCCTTCTCGGTGAAGGCGACCAACATAGCCTCATCTACGTTGGATGGCCTCTAGTTCGACTTGCGCTCCGGACTCATGAACGGATCTATGAGCTTTCCTCTCCCTCGCTTTACCCTCTTTCTCCTAGGAAACACCGTGGCACATGAACACGTTTGGCAGGAAGGAAGAAGGAGGAGAAGCGGTAGATAGAGAAAGGAGAAGGAATGGGACAAAAACCCTCTCCCTTCCCCTATTTAATTTGGATAGACTTGCGAAGGGACGTGTCCTGACTGGTGGGACACACCCTGCCTAATGAAATGTCACTCGGTTAAAGCGGGACATGGCCTAGGTTGGGCCCACCACTACCGCAACCCAGACACGGGAAACAAGGTACAACCGCATGCAAATGACCCTCCGCCTTCCCAGGCAGGGTTTGGAAGGGCCCACAAATAGATCTCCATCGAGGGAAGACCAACGGGCTACCTGAGTTGATTAGACACCTCAGGCAACTACCGAGAGACATGTAAGGAGCAGTGGGATGCCCCATGCAAGCTACGCTGACTCCATCATGAATGATGGACACGGATCCCATTCGGACATATCCGATAAGAGCTCCTCAAACCCGTCACTCGAGCCATCAAGGTAGATTTACCAAACCTTCTTACTTTATTTTCTGATGCGTGATCATTCATTCATCCTTTCTCATACACGCATTCACACACTCATTCATACAATCATTCATTCATCCCATACATCCAAAGCATCGCATATGCAATTAATGCATCGCAACGCTTCGTGTTGCATCACGAAGCGGTAGTTGCCTCATTCAACATGAGCAACGATCGACCAGGGTTCGAAGGCCAGCCCGCGAAGGGCTTGAGGCCTCCTCACATCAAACAGAGCCAAGGGAGAAAACGCAGATGGGCCCCAGCGGCCCTCGCCCGATATGCTCAGAAGCAGATAGGGTCATCTCAACCTTCTCGTTCGATCCTAACCTCAAGCCATGCCCATAGAATCTCCATCGAGGGGAGGCTAGTGGGCCACCTGAGTCGGTCTCTAGAATGACCCAGGTATCTATCGGGAGGCGGGTTAAGGAGCAGTGGAATGCTACATGAGGGCTATGCCGACCCTGTTACGAACAACGGACCCTGATTCCGCTCGAATGTACCCGTTAGTGAGCTCACCGAGCGCATCACTCGAGCCATTGAGGCAAGCGACATTAGCTCAGCCCCTCCGGTTGCGAAAACCACGGATGGGGTAACGCACGGAACTAGACCGACCCCTATTGAACCCAATGGGGCTCAGGGGCTCGGGTCGCCCGGCGCCGACTCGGGAAACCAACCGACCGTGCAGGTCGTGGGCGGGACAAACATGGGTGAACACCCCAAACCGGTAGAAACACAGGAATATATGGCCCTAGGAAAGAGTACCAAGATACTCAGCCTCCAACCAACTCACCAGTCGGACGCATGCTCGGGGACTACACCCACTGGCAAAACAAAAAAATCCCCAAACGATTCTACCCGAATCACCCGGGGCTCAAGGGCTCCTATCGGGTTCATAAACCCAGGGTCCCAAATGGGCCTGCTTCCCTGCAAGAGCTCGGCCCAGCAGATGGCATTACAAATGACACGCAACTCCTAGGCCTACCTAGATACCTAACGACAGGCCAGAAGAGCGATCCAGTCTCCGATCGGAAGGCCTGGCTGAGGAGGGGACGACACTCGCTTCTGACTCTGACCCGCTTCTCCAACCAGAATGCCTAGCTAAGGAGGGGATGATGCTCGCTTCCAACTCTGACCCGCTTCTCCAATAGGAATGCCTGGCCAAGGAGGGGACGACGCTCGCTTCTAACTCCGACCCGCTTCTCCGACGAGGAATACACCGAACCTCTGCTTATGACTCTTCTCTTTGGCATGGTTGGAGCCGACTAGGAACGACTGGCCGGGGATGCCCACTCAGTGAGGACCCAAGAAATCTAGGCGGAGCAGATAAGGTAAGACGCTCAAGTCAACCGCAATATCGAGGACCATACCCTGCACACCTGCAGGACAGTGCTGTTAGGCCATGCCAGAAGGGTACTTTGCAATCTTCTAGGCATGTCAGAACCCAAATAGTGTTATGGGCATCAACATTTGTCCTATAGTATGGTAGGCGCCGACATTTTTCATACCATAAGAACACGATGGAGCCTGCCGCATGCATCTGGGCATCAACAATATTATGAGCGCCGACAAACTGTCTTGTACACGACAGCGTGGGCAACAAGACTAGGTAGCACACACTTTCTCACTCTCTCTCTCTCTTGCAAGGCCATCACCTTCACCTATAAAAGGGGATACGCTCTCTCCCAACAGAGGACGGTTTATTCGGCTCTCTCTCTGCTAGCTTTAGACATTCTGAGCACTCGAACAGCTCCACGGCTCTAGAACTCTAAAGCTGCACAGAGCATACGTTCTAACACTTAGCGCACATAGGAGCTCCTGTCACTCTTGGCCCTTCAGTCTAGAGTCCGACCGAACCTCTAACACCCCCATCTTATTCCCACTCGTTTTTAACCCCATAGCAAACTTCAAGCACCTGGGCTTAGGAATAAAATCACCGATCGACTAAAACTAGACGTAGGGCACGTTGCCTAAACCACTATAAACCCTATGTCATTGAGTCCTAGGCCACATCCGATCACAACGTATGGCAAAACAACAAATATTTACGTGTTGGTCACTTTTCGCAGCGACAAATGGAGTTTGGGACTCCAAAGCGATGGACAATGTCAAGGAAGAACAACACGGCTTGCTCGAACTTGATTGCGGAGATCGGTCGAGCCTCTATCCACTTTATAAACTTGTCTACGGCGACAAGCAAGTGCGTATAGCCCCTGGGCGCCCTCTTGAGAGGTTCGACCAGATCGAGCCCCCAGACCGTGAATGGCCACATGATGGGGATCATTTGGAGTGCTTGGGCCGGTAGGTGGGTCTGCCGAGCATAGTATTGACACCCTTCACAGGTGCGCATAATCTATTCAGCATCGGCTATTGTGGTCGACCAATAGAAGCCTTGTCGGAACGCATTTCCGACCAAGATCCTTGCTGTGGCATGGTGCCCACAGAACCCACCGTGGATATCACCCAACAACTGCTTCCCTTATTCAATGGGGATGCAATGCTGCAGGATCCCAGTGTGGCTTCACCTGTAGAGCTCACCCTCAATAACGATAAAGGACTTGGCACGACATGCGAGCCGCCGAGCCTCCATTTTGTCTATCGGCATTTGAATCTCGGTCCACTCTGCAACGAAATCAGCCAGCACTTGAGACTTGATGGCCGTCCGGGGGCATATGAAATGCCTTGACCCATCAGCTTGAGTGCCCACTTTGCGATTCTTCCTGTGGCATCCTAGTTTGGATGACCTCGCCGAGAGGGATGGACGTCATGACCGTCACTGGATGCGACTCGAAGTAGTGATGCAACTTCCTCTTGGCCAAGGAGCTTCTGGATTTGGGGTAGCGAGTCTTAGAATCGGACAAGACCTCGCTAATGAAGTACATGGAACTCTACACTTTGAAGGTGTGTCCCTCTTCTTCTCTCTCTACCACTAGGGTGGCGCTGACCACTTGCGTGGTGGCCGCAATGTAGAGTAGAAGTGATTCCCCGTTAGTCGAAGGGACCAGGATCGGGGCCTTCGTCAGGAGCTGCTTGACCTTGTCAAGTGCCTTGTGGGCCTCGGGTGTCCATTCAAAATGGTTGGCCTTTTTCAGAAGCCGATAGAGGGGAGACCTCATTCGACGAGGCGCAAGATAAAGTGGCTGAGCATGGCGAGGCACCCTGTAACTCATTGTACGCCCTTTATGTTCTGAATTGGGCCCATCCTCGTGATGGTCGAGATCTTCTCCAGGTTGGCTTTGATGCCACGCTTGGAGATGATAAAACCCAGCAGCATACCCCTTGGGACCCCAAAAACACATTCTCGGGGTTGAGCTTAATGCCGTTTGCTCAGAGTTTCATGAAGGTCTGCTCTAGGTCGGCTATGATCTGGTCAGCCCATTTGGACTTGACCACGATGTCATCCACATAGGCTTCAACGGTCCGCCCGATGAGATCCTCGAAACACTTGAGCATACAGCGTTGGTACGTAGCCCCCACGTTCTTTAGCCAAATGGCATTGTGACGTAGCAGTATGATCCGAATGGGGGTGATGAAAGATGTCGCGAGCTGGTCGGACTCTTTCATTGTGATTTTATGGTACCTGGAGTACGCATCAAGGAAGCAAAGGGTTTCGCACCCTGAGGTCGAGTCGACTACTTGGTCCATGCGTGGCAAAGGAAATGGATCCTTTGGACATGCTTTGTTGAGACCCGTGTAGTCAACACACATTCTCCTTTTTCCACTCTTTTTTTGTACAAGAACAGGATTGGCTAACCACTTGGGGTGATATACTTCCTTGATGAACCCGACCGCCAAAAGCTTCGCAATCTCCTCACCGATGGTCCTATGTTTCTCCTCGTCGAAGCGACGCATACGCTGCTTTACCGGCTTGGAGCCTGGCCTGATCTTCAAGGCATGCTCGGTGACTTCTCTCGGAATGCCTGGCATATCCGAGGGTCTCCACGCAAAGAAGTCTTTGTTGGCGTAGAGGAAGTTGGTGGGCGCGCTTTTCTATTTGGAGGAAACCGTGGTGCCAATGTGCACCACTTTGCCCTTGGAGCCGCTAGGGTCTATGAGGACCTCCTTAGCATCCTCTATAGGCTTGAAGGACCCAACCAACCGCTTGGGGTCGAGCGCTTCTTCGATGACCTCCTCCCTGATGGTCGCAAGCTCTTTGGAGGCGACAATTGCCATGGCATGTTCGAGCACTCGACCTCACACTTGTAGGCATGCTAGAAGGAGCTGTTGATGGTGATGACCCCGCATGGAGCCGACATCTTCAACTTTAGATAGGTGTAGTTGGGGATGGCCATGAACTTCGCGTAGCATGGACGTCCCAGGATGGCATGGTGGGTCCCGTGGACACCGACCACCTCGAAGGTAAGGGTCTCCATCCTATAATTGGTCAAATTTTCGAAGGTGACAGGCAGATCGATCTGTCCAAGTGGTACGGCCTGCTTTCCAAGTACGATGCTGTGGAAAGGCGCCCCGGTCGGTCGGATGCGCGATCAGTCGAGGCCCATGTGTTGGGTCGAGATGGCGGACTAGAGGGGGGGTGAATAGTCTTTTCTAAAATTAATCGCGTCGGCTAACCGATATAAATGCGGAATTAAAACAATCGGTCTAGCCAAGACTACACCCCTCTATATATGTTCACTAGCACCTTGCAAAGATACTAATAAAGCAACTAAGGTGTCGGGCTAGCTAGAGCTCTCCTAAACAATTCTAGGAGCAAGGTCACACAAACCTATGCCACTAGTACTTTAAGTAACAAGGGAGCTCCTACACATGCTAGTAAGCAAAAGCACAAAGCTAACTAAGCTCACTAGCAATGCTCAATAACAAGGCAACCAATGCCTAATTAGAGAGCGCAAATACTTAGCTACACAAACTAAGCAATGTGACTAACAAGGTTACGAAAACCAAATTAGCCACGCAAGGGAGCTACTTCTATGCTACACAAGCAAGAAGGTAATTAGCTAGCTACACAAGCTATCTAATTACAAGAGCAACTACACAAGCTTAATATGTATAAAAGAAATTGCAAGCTTGTGTAATGGGGATGCAAACCAACGGGAGGAACAAGGTTGACACGATGATTTTTCTCCCGAGGTTCACGTGTTTGCCAACACGCTAGTCCCCGTTGTGTCGACCGCTCACTTGGTGGTTCGGCGGCTAATTAGCATCACCCGCTAAGCCCGCACGTCGGGCGCCGCAAGAACCTACCCCTTGAGTGAGGGTAGCTCAATGACACGCTTTACTAGAGTTGCTCTTGGCGGCTCAAGGGGCGAGCACAATGCCCCTCACAAGCACTTCTCCGGAGCCGCACAAGCTTCTTCTTGGCGCTTGACGACGGAGACCACCACCAAGCCGTCTAGGAGGTGGCAACCTCCAAGAGTAACAAGCACCACCGGCTCGCAACTCGATCACCTAGTGCCACTCGATGCAACCTCACGATGCAATCGCACTAGAATCGCTCACTCACACAATCGGATGATCGCTATCAAGTATGTGTGTGATGGAGGCTCCCAAGCACTCACAAGTATGGACACTAAGTCCCTTGAGGTGCTCGACACAGACCATGGCCGAGGGCCACTTCTATTTATAGCCCCAAGGGCTAAACTAGCCGTTACCCCTTCACTGGGCAGCGGTTGGGCGATCGGACGCTCGGTGTGTTGGACGCTGGATGGACCTCGGCGTCCATCGCCCGCAGACGACCCGTGTCTGGTTCCAACGGTCACTTGACTTGCCGGACGCGTTAGCTTTTCAACCGACCGGGGCTGAACCTCGACATCCGGTCGTTTCCGAAGAAGTACCGACCTCGGCCGGACGCGTCCGGTCACACTTGATCGGACGCGCCGGCGTCCGGTCACACTCCAGCTTCTACGTCATCTTACGTACCGACCGACCGCGCAGCGCCTGCAGTCGTCCGGTATTCAGAATCAGCGTCCGGTCGGTTGACCGGACGCCAAAGATCTTCGCGACTAACTTTGCTTTTCACTTCTAACTTCATCACCCTTGCTCCAATGTGCTAACCACAAGAACTTGCATCCGGCGCAATAGAAAATAGGCATTCTATTTTCCCGAAAGCGCCGAATCCCACCATAAGCTTCGGCGGGAGGGAGAGAGGGACCCAAACCCATCTCACCCCTACAAACACCACCTCCTTTGTAAATGTGCCAACACCACCATGTGTATGTGTGTTAGCATTTTCACAATCGTTTCCCAAAGGATGTTAGCCACTCAACTTGCCACGCCACTCGATCCTAGCGACAATGCAAAGTTAGATCACTCGAGTGGCACTAGATGACCGATATACAAACAAGTTTTCCCCTCTTGATAGTACGGCCATCTATCCTAAACCCGGTCATAAACTTCTCTACACACCTATGACCGGTGAAATGAAATGCCCTAGGTTATACCTTTGCCTTGCGCATTCCATTCCATCTCCTTCAATGTCGATGCAACACATGCACCAACACGATCAACAATGATATGATCCACTTCATATCATCACATGATCATATTGGTTCATCGATCTTGACTCTACTTGCTCTTCACCGTTGCTATCGTCCATCGGCGCCAAGTCTTGCTCAAGCTTCACCGCCACACGGTCCATCACTCCAAAGCCTTCGACTTGCCCTTCACGCTTGCAACCGGTCCATCAAGCCAAGTCTTGTCTTGATCTTCTCCACCTTGATCACATGACTCAATGTCATGTCTCATGTGCAATAAGCTCCTTCATCATCACATGTGTGAGCTTTGCAACATCTCCAAGCCATTTTCACCTCCATGGCATATGTTGCTCATACACATGTACCTGTGGACTAATCACCTGTGTATCTCACATAAACACAATTAGTCCACCTAGGTTGTCACTCAATTACCAAAACCAACAAGGACCTTTCACCATGGCATTGAGCGTTTCAGCGTACATGATGTTGAGGTCGCTGCCTCCATCCATCAGCACCTTGGTGAGCCGCTTTGTGCTGATGATTGGATCGACCATGAGCGGATATCTTCCTAGCTGCAGGACACTTTCCGGGTGGTCGGTCTGATCAAAGGTTATGGTGGACTCCGACCATCAGAGGAAGGAAGGCGTGGCCGGCTTGTCCGCATAGACCTCACGGCGCGCAAGCTTCTGGCGGCGCCTGGAGTCGTAGGCCGCCGACCATCCGAAGATCATGAGGCAGCCATCCAACGCCGAAAATTTGCCATCCTTCCCCTCGGCGTCGTCTATGACCGGCTTGGGCTCCTTCCTATGCTCCCCCTTATTGGAGCCTCTGGACAAGAACCGCTTCATGAGGACACAGTCCTTGTATAGGTGCTTGATGGGGAAAGCATGGTTCGGGCATGGCCCTTCAAGTAGCTTCTCGAAGTGGTCTGGGTACCCTCGGTGGGGTTCTGACCCCCCTTACGGTTGGCAGTGGCCACGAGCGAGCCCTCGCGCTGCTGCTTGTTCTTCTTCTTGTTGGGGCGGTTGGAGGCGCCTTCGCCAGCATCCTCGTCCCACTTTGCCTTGCTGTTGGGGCGGTCGAAAATTACCCCGACCGCCTCCTTGCCTGAGGCGTGGCTGGTGGTGATGTCGATGTGCTCCTTGGTGGTTCGTGTGCCCTTACGTCCCAGCTTGTGAACCAGGGACTCGCAGGTGGTCCTAGACAGGAAAGCTCCTATGACGTCCACGTCGGCGACGTTAGGCAGTTCGTTGCACTGCCGGGAGAAGCGTCGGATGTACCTACGAAGAGTTTTTCTGGACTTCTGTCGGTAGTTTTTGAGATCCCATGGGTTCTCAGGACACGCATATGTGCCCTAGAAGTTTCCCACGAAGATATCTTTTAGGTCCGCCCAACTTTGGATTCGGTTGAGTGGAAGGTGTTCCAACCATGTTTGCGCCAAATCAGCCAGGAACAATGGAAGGTTGCGGATAATGAAATCGTCACTATCCACTCTACCAGCTTGGCAAGCAAGCCGATAATCCTTGAGCCACAGTCTGGGTTTGTTTCCCCGAAGTATTTCAGGATGTTGGTCGGCGGTCGGTATCGCGGTGGGAAGACGGTGTTGAGGATGTGTCGGACAAAGGCCTGAGGTCTTGGCAAGTCAGGGCTCAAGCTTTGGTTCTCGCCGATGTCGTAGCGTCCGCCACGATGAGGGTGGTAGCCGTGGCTAGCCTCCTCCCTCTCATTACCGTGGGCACACCTACGGGCATCCAGGGTGTCACGCGCGTCACAGTGGAGGCTGAGACGCTCATGCACCGGGGCCGCGGCGCGTGGCCTACCACCATGCTACGCCTGGTGGACTGACATGTCCTTGTCGGGTCGCTCTGAGAGCATACGCTGGCTGGCATTGAGCTCGCGTCGTTGGGACAGTGAGCTCTTGACCTACTGCACCGCACGCTCAAGTAGCGTGCGAATCTCGTGATGGGCCCAATGATCCTCGGGTGTTGCGGGCTCTGAAAGCCCCCAAAGTAAGGCCGTTGCGGCAGCGATGTTTTGGCTTGCTCGGGTGAAGTGTGGGAGGGCTTCGTCATCCTCGGTGATCTTCTGGTTCACATCGCGTGCCATGGCATGCGCACGCCCACCGTCTCTGTGGCGCTCGATCTCTCGCTCAAGCTTCATGTGTTCCTACTCGAGCTGGAGTCGTGCTTCTTCGAGCTCTTGGTGTCGTGCCCTCAGCTGCTCTACCCGTAGGTGAGGCGGGCCCCCTGCATCCCCCTCGATCTCATCATCGGGGTTGTCTGTTGGGGTAGCCCCTCCCTCATGGATGCTTTCGATGTATCCCTCGAGGGTACCCGCCATGAAACATTCTTGCGAGGGGAGATGGCTTCTCCTGCTGGAGTCAGAGTCGGAGGGCGACTCTGATTCTCCGCGAGAAGGTCATGGAAAGATTCCAAAACATATTCGATCATCCTCATAAACCCATCATTCATAGGGGATGAGGGCGTGTGTTGCGCCACAAGGTGGCCAACGATCTCTGTGATGTTGCACAGATCGAACGGGAGCATTGTCGGGGCGCTCCGGATGAGGTATTCTGGGGAGAGTGGCTCTCCTTCAGCAAGTTGTGTCATGATGTTGGCGAACGAGAAGGTGAGGCGGCCCAGGTCCTTCCGGGATGGTTGGGGTCCCAGGAAGGCGTCGAGCTAGCGCTCTAACCTCCCGCAATCAAAGCTGAGGAGCTGGTCGCTCCCGGGGGCGTGGGCCTCCGGTGCGTGCAGTTGTAGCTCCTCAAACGCCTCGGCGATTGCGTCGAGGCCGGCGGAGTGGAGAGTTTGGACGGTGGCAGGAACTTGCGCCAACTCTCCCTCCGTCGAAATGATGAAGTCCAGGTTCCCGAAACGCACGTGCGCGCCCAGGACCCAGCGGACATCGTGACTAGCCATCCAAGGCCTAATGTGGACGTCGAGACGTGCAAAAAGCCCCTACCTAGCGCGCCAACTGTCGGTGTTTTTGGACCGCCGACAAGTAAATTTGTATTTGCGCGTCTGGCTCGGATGGTGTGCTCGGAGGACATAAGGGTTTATACTGGTTCGGGCGGAACCTCCCTACGCTTGGAACTGGAGTGGTTGGCGGCGGTATGGGTCCCCGTCGGACGAGACGGAACCCGCGTCCTTAGAGTCGGGCGAGATGGAGCACGAACCCAATGGGTCGGGCGAGTCGGAGCCCACGGCCTTAGGGTCGGGCGAGACGGAGCCCGCGGCCTTGGAACCCACACCCGAGGAGTCGAGCAAGACGGAACTCGTGGCCTTGGGCGAGACGGAGCCCGCACCCGAGGGGTCGGGCGAGACGGAACCCGCGACCTTGGGCAAGATGGAGCCCACGGCCTTGGGGTCGCTCGAGACCTTTTAATACGTCTCGAGCCGTCCAGAGGAGTCAGCGTGGGCGTTAACCTCCTTGCTTTGGGTATCCCTAATAACGATATCCGACAATTAGTAAAAGACTATGAATGCATTATGTATAGTATGGAGTATGGAACATAGATAATACAGTATATTGTTAAACATGTGTATATGTTAGCACATATTAATTTTTTGTTTAATTTAAGGCTTATAGATTTATTATTTTTGTATAAACTATTCTCAAGCTTTAGATAAATGCATATATTATCTTTCTGTGTTTTTTTTATCTAGCTCGCGAGCTAAACGAGCCAGCTCAAGCTCGTAAACGAGCCGAGCCGAGCAAGCCTTCTAGCTCGTTAAGATAACGAGCCTCGTTGGATAACGAACTAGAACGAGCCGTGCTGAGCTGGCTCGTTAATCCAGCCCTTGCTCTGAAGAATATATATATGATCATCAACCGCCTATCCGGGTCCAAAATTTTCTTCTATTTCCACCTTAATTTGTTCTATCTACGGAGTACTCCCTCCATACTAAAAAATGAAGTCGTTTGGACAGGCTTGGGTTAAACATTGTGAATATAAATCATGAATAACTTTTAAGTTGTTGAGTTTGGAAATATGAAAATCATATGTATAGATTTGTCTTAAAAAACACTTTCACATAAATTTACATATATCACTTTTTGATAAATATCTTTATAAAAATAAGTAGTCAAAGTTATACTTTGAAGACCGTGTCGCTGTCCAAAACGATTTCATTTTTTAGTATGGAGGGAGTACTACTTTAGACATAAGCATGTTTATAAATTCAGGCCCTGTTTGATCCCATGGCAAAACTTTAGCCATGCACTTTTAGCCATTTTTTTGTCATGGGGATCCAAACGGAGGACCTAAAAATGATCAAATGGCTAAAAACTGGGTTAAAATCTTTTGCTCCTAAAGAGGTCCAAAACTGGGCTAAACTCCCTCGAGGCGGGTGCTTAATGCCCCCATACCCCTTGCCACTCGTATGTATGGCTGTACATGAATAATTAAATGAGGGCATATCAAGTATTGTAGATTAGAGAACTAAAGTTTAACCCATGGATCCAAACAGCCCAGCAGGACTAAACTTTAGGGGCTAAACTTTAGTCCTTGACTAATGATCCAAACACCACCTTAATTTTATATGTTTTGATCGTCAACTTGTCCAACAATTGTACAAGTGTCCAATGGTAGATGACTGTTATAATGTTATAAAAAAGTCGTTTTCATATTTAAAAGTGTACTCTATCATCTTACCATTACTGTTGATTATTTGTTAGAAAAGCATGTCATATAAAACCTTTGGTTAAGGTTTAGGTTCTGTGACATCAAAGCGACCATTATGTTCTGAGCGAGAAGATTGTGGACGAGCAAATGACACGGTGCTAACTAACATGGCAGGATTATTGTACGGCGTATTTTAATTTGTTATGGAGACGATCTTCAAAAGTACATCATGATTTTAAGTTTTTGCTACGACATATTTGTCAAGATCAGCATCATATCCCTAGTACCGTGGAATAGGACGGAGTGTGTTGCTATACTACCTTCGGTCAACTTGCCATAAACAACATATTTTCATTAGCCAAGGGAGTACCTTTTTTACCCATTGTACTCAAAGGTTTTCTTTTTTTACACAAAACATGATATATAACTCGAATTTCAAAGCCTAACATATTTCAATATGAATACATTTAATAAAAGAGGGTGCAAGGTATAATATTATCTTCTTTGTGAAATATGAACATTTGTAGTTTTATCCTAAGTAAAACAATCCTAATTTTTTTTAAAAAATATAAAGAAGCATATCAACATAAAAAGTATTATTAACTATCTTCATAATAAGCTTAATGATGCTAAGTAGATACCGTAAATATTATTGTTTTTTTAACTTGACAACTTAGTATAATCTTATAAACGCTTTATTTCGAGGCGGCTGGTGCAAGTCAAGTCATCACGTCAACACAAAAAGGACGTCGTATTCGAACAACCACTACATTATGGAGCAGCTAAGCTCCAGGCATGGACTTTCAAAAAATTTTGGTATTTTGTTTAATTCTCCCTGTCTTAAAATATAGAGATCTAGAGTTCAAAATTTATACGAAAATATAAGGTATTATGGGTCGTCAACCTCCTCTCTCCTCTTCCTTTTTAACAGAAAATTGTGAGATTTCTTTTAAATTTGATGTCATCCAAAACAGCCAGCCGATAACTAAGGCCCTGTTCGTTTGGGCTGGTTTGGCTTACAAGCCATGGCTGAAAATATTATTGGCTAATTTGGTGTGAGAGAAAAATATTATTTGTTGGACTGATAAGTCATAGCTTATAAACCAAATACGACCAAACGAATAGGTTGTAAGTTAAGTAACAACTACTCCGTCCATCCTATTTAGTAAGGGGTATGATGGTCTCTAATTAGTAAGGGTAAGATGGTTTTTTATTAGGGAATTTATTTTATCCGAAATCATTTTGATACCTTATATTTTAGGACACAAATATTATTTCACGGTCACAATGTAACTCCGTGAACAAAATAGGTAGAAGTTCAAATTTCGCCTTTCTCCAATAATTTATAATATTTTGCTAGATAAACTAGGCTCATGACATGGATTTTCTTATGTGCTACCCCTAGACCTACGCGCCAGCTGACCACAACACCCCCACCCCCGCCCCCATTCAATCGTTGGCAACTCTCGATCGGCCGAAGCTAGGGCCAGCCCCACACGCACATATTTGGAAATAGTGGATGATATTTACTAAGTACTTATCTTTAGAAAGTTCATATATATATATATATATATATATATATATATATATATATATATATATATATATATATATATATATATATATATATATATATATATATATATATATATATATGCTGAAAAGTTTTATCTTTTTACGAAAAAACGAAATTAGGCCCTATTTAAATGCTAAAGTATTCAGAAACACCTATATTAACAAATAGAAGGTTTAAAACTCATCATAGACGTGTAAAACTATGGTTTATAAAAATGAGGTGTAGAGTGGAGTTTTTAAAACTCCCAAGACAATTTTAGCTATATTACGAATTTTCAACACTATATAAAATTTGTTACATCTGCACGCTTCATTACACTCTAAAATCAAAGAATTTTACAAAACTTAAAAAAAAAACAAGGTAGTAATTCCACTTTGCATGCGAATCCAACGTGCACCCACCAGGTCGCAACCCCACCCACCTCCACTTTCTTCTATTGGCATATGAGCTGGATTATTTACGATCACAGCCCGTTGGTCAATCAGATTCTGGAGTCAGCGGCAATGACAAGACTCCCATGTTGCAGAAGTAAAATGATACGTATGTTCATCTAATCATCCATGCCAACAAATTTACGGTTACGTTACTTATCTCACAGGGACTAGAATAAACAAAGTTACGGATTAATTTCTTGATTTTTACCTAAGGTTGTATAGCGACAATCCAAAGACCGCAACACCAACCAGAGACGCGTTAAAAATACTAGGAAAAGTAAACTGAGCAAAAAAAAAAAAAAAAGGATCAATGTTCCAACTGTTTGATCGTAGTAACTCATCATAGTACCTACCATATCCATATCGGAAGATGTACATGGTTTCATAGTTGACAATCGATCGATCCGTGTCACGCACTATCTTCGACATCTTTCCCCCTGCGACTAACACACACTCATTCAAACAAACTGAACATCTACCCTCACGTCGCACCTACTATAGACATTACCGAGACGGAGAAAGAGAGGAGAAAGACACATAGACAGCTACAACATAAAACACAATCGTTGCAATATCTGAAATCATTTTTAATTGTGTGTTAATTTAAGAATGCATGTGTGTATGTCACTATCTACATCATTTATACCAAGTTTACACAAAAACATAAAAATAATGTGTATAAAGTAATAAAAAAGTTCAAGGCGCAATATCACATTGTTTTTTCGCTTTTAGAAATACTCTATATGTCTCTAAGAAGATTGTACCATTCAAATTTTGTACCTAAAAACTTGTCATTTTAATCCCCTTAACTATCGGTGTGTTTGCTTGGGACCTGGCCAAACCGCCCGGTCCAGACAACTGTGATTCAGACAGTCGATTTTGTCCGCCTAGAGTTTAGTAAATCGTTGCCTGGCCCAAGCCAACAAACCAACCTGTATACATGATTACATGTGCATGCTGGAGAGAAAAAAACCATTTTATGTCTCCACTAAACTGTTTGAAAATTTCTATGGTGTCTTTCTTTTAGAGACTGAGGCAGTAGCGTAGCCACTAGCCACAGTGCTGAAAGTCTCAACTCTCAACAACAGCAGGAACGGATAGACATAGAGAGGAGCACAGGGTAAGGGCCACCGGATCCGTCCCCGTGGACTTTCCCGTGCGCCGCGCGTGAACGAGATGGGTTTTTATTTCATTTTCACGCCCTCTTCCAAAGTCCATTGCTTTCCGCGGGCGGGCGACCCCACCCGCACGACGTCGCGAATGACCCGTCTCCACTTGTCGGCGGAGCCCACTTGGCCCTTGCGCCCAACGCCTCTCCCCAGCCCCCGCTATAAAACCCGCGACGCCGGCCGAGGGCACCCCCAACACGGTCGCACGACTGTATAATTGTGCTCGCTCGCCGGCCCCAGGGACGTGACACATCGCACGGCCGAAGCCGCTTGCTGCTTTTGCCGCCCCCTGCCGTGCCGCCCGTGAGGCCGGCAGCTTCGCATGAGGAGGAGGACGATGGGGGCACTGCACGTCGTCGGTGAGCCCAGGGTCAGCTTCCAGCAGCAGCCTGCTGCAGTCGTCGCCAAGAACGGCCACGGCGCCGTGGTCGAGGAGATCCACGGCCTGATCCGCGTCTACAAGGACGGACACGTCGAGCGCCTCCCGGCGATCCCGACCGTGCCCTGCACGTGGGGCGGCACCGCTCCGGACGCGCCGGGCGGCGTCGTCGCGAGGGACGTGGTGGTCGACCCGGCCACGGGGGTGTGGGCGCGGCTGTACGCCCCGATGACGACGACGACGACGTCCGCGGGGGGCGGAGGCACAGGCAGGCCTCCCGTCGTGGTGTACTTCCACGGCGGCGGGTTCTGCGTCGGGTCCGCGGCCTGGAGCTGCTACCACGAGTTCCTGGCGCAGGTCGCCGCGCGCGCGGGCTGCGCCGTGATGTCCGTGGACTACCGCCTCGCGCCCGAGCACCGCCTGCCCGCCGCGTTCGACGACGGTCTGGCGGCCGTGCGGTGGCTGCGGCACCAGGCCCAGGCCGCGGCCAGCCGCGGCGCCGCGGCGTGCGACGACCTCTCGTGGTGGCGGGCCCGCTGCGGCTTTGACCGCGTGTTCCTCATGGGCGACAGCGCGGGCGCCAGCATCGCCTTCCACGTCGCCGCGAGGCTCGGGCAGGGCCACCTCGGCGCGCTGTCCCCCTTGACCGTCAGGGGCGCCGTCCTGATCCAGCCTTTCTTCGGCGGCGAGGCCCGCACCGCGTCCGAGAAGAACATGGCGCAGCCGCCACGGTCGGCGCTGACGCTCCCGACCTCGGACTGCTACTGGCGACTGGCGCTGCCGGGCGGAGCCAGTCGCGACCACCCCTGGTGCAACCCGCTGTCCCGCGCCGCGCCGCGCCTGGAGACCGTCCCGCTGCCGCCGCTCCTGGTGTGCATCTCGGAGATGGACATCCTGCGGGACCGCAACCTGGAGCTGTGCAGGGCCATGCGCAAGGCGGGCAAGTGCGTGGAGCAGGCCATGTACGGCGGCGTCGGGCACGCGTTCCAGGTGCTCCACAACTGCCACCTGTCCCAGCCGCGGACGCAGGAGATGCTCGCGCACATCAAGGCCTTCGTCAGCGCCAGGTAGCAGCAGCAGCCGCCGCCGCCTCCGTTCGTCTTCGTTGGACCCTAGCTAACACTCGCCGTCGCCGTGTTAATCAATCCACCATTCATCCACCACCTAATCCTAATCCAATCGAAGAGTAGATGCCGTGTAAGCAACCAGCCTTGTGCAGTACCGTATCAGTAGTATGTGACTTTGAGTCAGCTACGTGTATTCCAGCAAAAAGCTAGCGTCCAATGCCCAGCCCGGGTTGTTGTAGCGGTGTCGGAAAGCAAAAGCTTATCACTACCTTACCTGGTCGCTGTATGATCTGCTGTTCATTTCTTCTCTTGTTAAGAAAGCCTGAATGCCTGATGGTATTTTTAACTCGCGGTGCCGTCGTCATCGATTCATGGTGTCCCAGCACGGAAACCACAGGAATGTCCAGGGCAAATCCTTCCGCCGGTCCGGCGCTTTCTGCTTTTCGCAGGCATCATGAAGTGAACAAACAAGTGTTTCTTTCCCTGTCTCCGTGTTCGGAAAGGCGATCTCCTCCGATTACTAGAGTAGTACCAGGCTAAATGGTGGCCGCCTTCCCGTTCGCTTGCTCGTAAACGATCGTAAATTTCCAGCCGATAACAATGTTTTTCTCTCACACCAAATCAGCCAGCAGTAAATAATCCACGATACGATACGGCCTCCCGAACATGCTATTTGTTATGTTACTTATTATACTAGCACTACAATTCTCTAGGCTAGGCACAAGGCACAAACCAACCGGTTGGTTCCTCCTCAGATCCAATAGGCGACAGCATAGAATCTGTGGCCGCTTCCCGACGCTGCCGTGCCATGATGGACAGGTGCCTTGCGTCCTCAGGCCATCACTGCCCAAGGCAGCAAGGCCGGCAGAGAGCACAAGCAGACGGGCGACGGCTACTGGCTACTACCACCAGACAGAGGGAGGAGTGCGTCGTCCTCGTCCCCGCTTGCCGCGCTCGTGCCGGAGGGTGCCTCGAGCCCTCGAGTACATGGTTTCGGCAGCTAGCAGCAGCTTGCGAATTGAAGCGCATGCAGCGTGCCTGTCATTGCCTTGCCCGGGCTCATCAGTCTCACCACCAACCACATCATGGCATGGCCGCAGCAGCTGATTTCGCGTGCAAGCAGGCCAAACATCATGTGTGGTCATGTCTGCATAAAGGTTCAGAAAACGCATATCTACAACAGGTTGCCTCTTCGGATATTTGTATAATTGTAGAGGATGCCATAATTCTTGTACTGTACGTTGTTTCAGGTCAAAATGATCTATCAAAGGATATATAGTTTATTTGACAGTAACACATGCAGGGGCCTACGTACCCAATGGATGGATGTCACAATGAGTCTGTAACCCGTTTCGAAAGTGGACTAGACAGGCTGATGAAAGTTCAGACATGGTCACCTGAAGCTGCCAAGAGCACTCACTAGTCACTACCCAAGACGAGAAAATGTGAAGAAACAAAGAAACGAGATTCCCATTTCCCACGAGAAATGTTTCAATCAGCGAGTCGGAGCACGTCTCTGTTTAGCCTTCCCTTACTTTCGAAAGCCCCGGTAAAGCTCTCACAATTCCTCCGTCAGGAATCCGCCGCGGGACGCCTTTACAGTTAGCACGGCCATAAGAGCAAGACAGCATTCCGCGGTTTTGCAGCAGATCAAAATCGTTATGGCACCGACGCGATTGTGATCCGATATTCCACCGGGCATTGCAGATCGTCTTGTATCCTCGCCGAGAATCTCAATCTGCCCGCCAGATCTCTCTCGAGAATCCTGACCTCACCCCTCCCTTCAGCACATTCAGAGTACTGCCGGTCAGAGCAGAGAGCCGCTTCATCGCCTCCTGTTTCTCGCCAAAACATGCCCATCGGACGAGAACGAAAGAAAGAACGAAAAAACTTTGCTCCTCAGAAATATACTGTATAATATTCCCATATCTTTGGCTGATGGAACTGCACGCCCGTCCAGTGCAGTCTGCTGACCGCGCGTGCGGTTTGAGCGGGCGTTTTATGCGCTTTCAGCCAGCCTTTCACCCATCTGTCAAACCGACATGGCGGCGATGTCAAACCCGGATGCTGCAGAGCTCCATGATGGTCATGCTTACTGATTGGCTGGCTGATCTTATGCTCCTTGCAGATGCACGCTTTATTTGGGGCTTCAAGTTGCAAGCGCACATGTGTTTGCAAATTGGAGATGCATGTATCGATCAACAGTACTACGATATCTTTGAGCAGATCATCTGAAGGAATCAGAATAGATCAAGAGGAGGAATGGAAGAAAAGGGGGGGAGGTGGGGGGAGTATTCAGGCACATGCATGTCACCGAAGCAAGTGATGCCGGATTGGAATTTGGAAATGCCGACCGAGTTGAGACATATCTTCTCTCTCTATATATATCTCGTTCAAAAAAAGAGAGCTGATTTTAGCCTAGAATGACCACTCTATGTGTGGGCACATTAACTCGATCTCACGTATCAGGCAGGCAGCAGCACTGTATCAGGATCTGGCAGCAGGAGAAACGAACTGGAAAGCATGCAACTCGAATATATCAGAAAATCTACACAGAGAAATGAAGACACAACGTCGCCATGCAGGATGGAGAAAAGTGTATAGTCTAATAACAATAAAGACTATAAATAGCTAGCACGGGTCAGGTGTAAACTGAAGATCATTGGATCAAGAAGAACAAGGTGTTGGCGAGGAACAAACTAAAGCTGCTTAGACATAGAAAGCCGGATGGATGACAAAAAGACGGCACGCATCGGAAAGGAAGTCGTCCTCAATGACACAGATGCGGCCATGATGATGAGTGGTAAAGCGAGGGCACGCACGGGCAAAAGCGGCCGATCTAGATGGCATTCAGGCCGGTTAAGAATCTCGCGTTCGCTCGCCGGATGCTAGCTTGACAGGGAAGCAGCATCGGCCACGGAACGAAGGCCTTTGAGGCTTTGACCACACCGGCATATGAGAATGCCATGTCCTCTTCTTCCATCGTCTGTGCGTAGATGCACGGACTGGCTCCATTATGGGCACAAGTAGGAGCTTCGCTTTTGGAATTTGGAGCCACTGATTGATGGTAGAACCCATTATTCTAAAGGAGTTTGCTCCCATTGGATGCTTGGATATTTGCGTTGCGTTGTGCTGAATGCTGATGCGCATATAACCTTCTACTTCCAGGACTATCGTTCATGCAGACATGCACTGAAAGGTCGATCGAGCGCTTCAAGTGGGAGTGGGAGGTGAAAGCAAGCAAGCATTTGACTCCCAAGTTTCAGTATCCTATCACAGAGGAGAGGAGTGCGTGCTGTTCTAAGTGGACTTGCAAGGTCTCTAGTCCCTTCGTGAGGAGCCTGGTTTAGGCGAATGAAAGTAACCGCTTTTAGGTGAAGAATATGTGGACACTCTGATCACACTTCAAACGCACAACGAGGCCTATGTTGTGCGGCGCTGAGATCTATGTGGACACTCTGATCACACATTTAGGTGAATGGAAGTAACCAATTTTCTTCAGTTCGATTTTAAAGTCAAACTTGATCATGACTACACGAGGAACATGTTCTCTGAACTAGTACGGCACTATTTTCTTCTGATAACGTACCATGTCTAGAAGAGAAACAATTTGCCTGGTCTGAACATGGCTTATTTTAGTGATTATTGAGACAAACAAGCTGCAGATGTCAAACTAATAATCTTCAATCTCGACAGCTGTGCTTCAACTCAAAGGATCATTATGGGTTTAAGTACTGCAATACACTCAGATGGAGACTTAAGCTATGATGAACTAGATCGCTTGCAAATGATGCAGTACATACTGTGTACTGACCTTATCTTTCAAAAACTGTGTACTGAGCTTGCAGCGGTCCGAAGACTGTTACCTACCGTAATTTTGTCTGTTCTCCATGACCCTGGTGCCTGAAAAGTAATTTTTGATTCACCACTCCTCAACGAACACAGTCGTTTTCATGAGTCTTCGGGCGGGGAATCTGCAAAAAGAAGTGTCCATTTCAACTGGAGCACTGAAGATCCGTCCAAGTAGTAAAAGGAGCTTTGAATGGTCAGAATGAAAAAGACTACTGCTTTTCGACAGAAAGATGAGTTGAGGTAACAACTGAGGAAGTCCTCAAAATATATTTCGGCACTGAAAAGAAAAACTGAGAATGAAAACGATTTCATTCGCAGCACAGCACCTTTGACTTTCAACGATTAGTTGCGACTCGTGTGAGGTTAAGTCCTATTCGACGTAAATGAGACACGACAGATTTATATCTAATACCTATAAAAATATTTATGTTTAATTATACGTTTTTCTCTTTGTTCGTTTCTTTACACAATATGCATATAAAATTATAAATGTTACTCACTCCATCCCAAAAAGAATGGTATTATGGAATATTGGGATGTGTGCTGACAACACTCTTAAGTTTGACTAGATTTATAGAAAATATTAGCAATATTTGTATCTCTAAATAAATTTATTATAAAAAAATATATTTAGTAATTTATCTAATGATATTAATTATGCACCATAAATATTAATATTTTTTGTATATATTTGGTCAAAGTTTAAAGAAATTAACTTATCAAGAAATGAGAACAACACTCTGTGGGACGGAGGGAGTATGTAATTTTTCCGATAAACATATTAATCGAGTTGTTCGGCTGATGGTTTCTGCGGCTGATAAGCCGTCTGAAACTAATTTATTGTGAGAGAAAAACACTGTACCATGACTGATAAGCCAGGCTGATAAGTTCAAGCGAAATGGGCGATAGTGTCTGTTTCTCCGCATTGTACATTAGTGTATATTCAACATGTATTTACTGAAACCTTAAGTTATGGTGGTTCTTTTTTTTTATTACAGAATACAACTCTGACACTGACAAAGCGCACATACTCACCCCATGAACTTAACATGTCATGTACTCATGTCTTATGATATCATAAATCTAGATTTTTTCGTTTCAAAAAAAATAAATCTAGATTTTTCTTTTATGAGTCATCGTACATATAACGACGCTTACATATATGCATGCACACTTACTCCTATGAACACTACAGTACTGCACACACATCTCGAGATTAATGAAATTACCATGTCTTTCGTTATTGACGGACATGTCACATAGCGCCGAAAGAATAACACTGGTAAATACTAGAATAAATCAAGAAAATGCAAGCACCTGACAACAACCGCAGATGACGTGTCCCCAACCAGCAACAGCAACCTAGAATTGTCTCTGGTAAGCAAACTCCAGACATTAACCAGCAACAACGATCACAGAAATTCCCTTTCAGTTCAGGGCCAAAGAATGCTGAATTTGGTGTCACTTGCAATTTTCATATGGTAGCAATCTTTATATAGGCAACTACATCAGTTATTCCTACTGTTGAAGTTGAGCCCCCAGGATGTTCATTTAATTCTCCATTGGAAGCACATCGAGTATGTGTTAACATTTATCTTAGGAGTACCAGATACGGGTAATGTACTCTATTCCTGAGCAGTTAAAAATTGCTAATAGATAGTCCTATACTTTTCAACGATGACAGTAACAAGAGGACCCTGCTGTTGCAATTGTTAAAAGGGGAAAAGTCATTTCACTGAAGCAATAACTGAAGAAGATGTAAGTTTTATCTCTAACACTTATACACAGCTATGTCATTTTGCAATTTAGACATTGCCCTGCCGTACTATCTCCAACATATACTTCATCCATTCCAAATTATAAGATGTTTTGGCTTTCTTAGATGCATTGATTTTACTATGTATTTAGATATAAGTGTATATCTAGATGCATAGCAAAATCTATGTATCTAGAAATACTAAAATATTTTATAATTTGAAATGAAGGGAGTAGCATGCAAATGCATTTTGTTTTCACTTGTCACTTTCTGCATAGCCCAAAATATATCATGGACAGTGCTAATGAGGCTACAGTAATCATGCTGCCCAATTCAGTGATTTTGTCTAACATGTCATTGATTTAAAATTAAACACAATACTTTCAGTTGCAACACCAAGCACTTGGAACACTGCTCATGCATCTCACAAACCACATCTCGCAATAGAGATTTAAAAATCGCATCTAGGCCTGTCCAACTCACCTGATCTCATAGCACGGAAGCAATTGAGAAATTTAAAAATTGCATCTAAGTCTGCCCAACTCACCGGGAGCTCATATCAGGGAAGGGGGCCGATGCAGTGGCAGCGGCATTGGGAGGAACCGCAGCCCAGGTGCATTTTCCAACCAAGACAACGACACCGACTCCAGATGCTCCCACCTACCCAGCCACCGCGAACAGCGGCGGCGTGCATCTATAGCTAGGGAGAAGGGATACATCTTATTTTGGCTCATTAGATACCAAAAAAAAAAGCTGTTAGAGCTCTATTTCTTCCAAAATTTCTAAAATCCACCTAGAGAAAGATAGCAGCTCATAACTTGGAGATGCTCTAAGCCACTATCAGTGATGTCCAAAGTAGGGAGTATAACTTAACTGACATTCATAAAAGCCCATGAGCTCATCTCTTGGAGATGCTCTAGGCCACTATCCGTTGCTATTAAAAAGGGCATGGTGCATCTCATACGAACGAGATACTGGATCACCATTCAAAAGTAGCTTACACAGCACTAGTACTCCACAAATTGAACGATCCAAACAACCTTGTTCTATTCTCGCCTTCTCAGGCAATTCTACGAAGTTCTCATGTCAAAAGCAAATATAAAGGTGGGCATTGTGGCTGCAGATATATCTTCTAATATGAAAAGCAGCAAAACAGCGATGAACGACTATACTACTCCGCAGTAGCCGCAACCTCCTGTCCAGCCTCATCTCCCTCGACAGGCCTCTCAAGCTTCACGCCAACATCCTCTTTATAGTCACCATGAACCTGAGAAGCAACAAGTGTTTGTATTATAAATAACAGGTAGGCTGTCCAAAAACATTATTACTTTGTGGATGCAGCAATTACCTCCATAAGCTTCCCAAGGTCAAACTTTGGGGCCTTCAGGATCTTCACCTTGCGGATGAAAACATTCTGAAGCGGGAAGATGCTGGAGGTAGCTTTCTCAATCTCTTTGCCAATCACTTCTGGTATAAACTTTGAAACCAGCTCCTTAAGATCACAGGAAGAGGCCTGGTTCACCATAATGTCCACCATCTTGCGGCGGATCTGCATGCAGAACAAGGCAAAGAGACAGCAGCAAACATAGTTTAGAGGCCTCTTTGATGTATGAGATGTCGTCGTTGCTAGCACAGTTATATAACTCTGCTACGTATGTCATAAGGACAGAAACGTTACCTGCCGGATCTGGGATGCCTGAGCATAGCAGGTTCTCTTGACCTGGTTTGGGCGCCTCTTGGTGAAGCCAATGCAGAATAAGCGCAGCATGTAGTTGTCGGTTGTCTTGACATCAACATGGGCTTCAATTAATGTCTGCCACTTCCTCACTAGGGATCTAAGTTTATCAGTAGTAAAATTCATGCCCTAATAATAGAGAGAACAAGTTAGTGACTGAAAACACAATAAAAGGGCAACAGCTGTGAGCAATAGAAGGCTGATACTTACCCAAAAGTTTGTGAGCACATTCCTGCCTTGCACATCTTCTGCACGGAGCCTGATTTTCCTGTAAGCCTGATCCTCATCGCCTTGAAGATCAGCTAGGCAAACCTCAAAGACTCTGTGCTTCAGACCCTCAGAAGCAATCTAAAACAACAGGAAAGATGCATGGATCAGCATATTAGGCCATCAAATAGTGTATCTACGTTCTGAATAAAGTTGCAAATAGAGTAGCACCTGATAAAACATAAAGGGAACAGCATAACTAAAGAGATCATGTAACCTTCAGTGATAGGTAACTGATTACTCATCAAGATATAGTGAACAAATGAGATCTATAACCTTGTGATAAAGAACAAGTTAGAGTTAAGATCCCCAAATAAATGGGGATTCATAATGCTATTGGCTATGGTATAAAATCAAAAGCACGTAATCGTCATAATAATTCAACAGAGGAAGCACGTAATCATCATAATAATTCCAACAGAGGAAGCACATGATCATCATAAAAATTCCAACAGAGAAAATGCATAATAAGTCAAGTAGCATCAATGCATGAGCATGACAAATAGTAACAGACGGGACATCAGAAACTGAGGCAATTGCAAAATTAGATTGACTTTCTGATAGTTTGAGCAACTGCCATACAACAACAACAACAACAACAACAACAACAACAACAAAGCCTTTAAGTCCCAAACAAGTTGGGGTAAGCTAGAGTTGAAACCCAACAGAAGCAATCATGGTTCAGGCACGTGAATAACTGTTTTCTAAGCACTCCTATCTAAGGCTAAGTCTTTGGGTATATTCCATCCTTTCAAGTCTTTTTTATTGCCTCTACCCAAGTCAACTTCGGTCTTCCTCTGCCTCTCTTCACGTTACTATCCTGGCTTAGGATTCCACTACGCACCGGTGCCTCTGGAGGTCTCCATTGGATATGTCCAAACCATCTCAACCGGTGTTGGACAAACTTTTCTTCAATTGGTGCTACCCCTAATCTATCACGTATATCATCGTTCCGAACTCGATCGCTTCTTGTATGACCGCAAATCCAACGCAACATACGCATTTCCGCGACACTTATCTGTCGAACATGTCGTCTTTTTGTAGACCAACATTCTGCACTATACAACATAGCAGGTTTAATCACCGTCCTATAAAACTTGCCTTTTAGCTTCTGTAGTACCCTTTTGTCAAATAGGACACCAGATGCTTGGCGCCACTTCATCCACCCTGCTTTGATTTTATGGCTAACATCTTCATCAATATCCCCGTCTCTCTGTAGCATTGATCCTAAATATCGAAATGTATCCTTCCTAGGCACTACTTAACCTTCCAAACTAATATCTTCCTCCTTCCAAGTAGTAGTGCCGAAGTCACATCTCATATACTCAGTTTTAGTTCTACTAAGTCTAAAACCTTTGGACTCCAAAGTCTCCCGCCATAACTCCAGTTTCTGATTCACTCCTATCCGGCTTTCATCAACTAGCACTACATCGTCCGCGAAAAGCATACACCAAGGGATGTCCCCTTGTATGTCCCTTGTGACCTCATCCATCACTAAGGCAAACAGATAAGGGTTCAAAGCTGACCCTTGATGTAGTCCTATACTAATCGGGAAGTCATCCATGTCTCCATCACTTCTCCATCACTTGTTCGAACACTAGTCACAACATTGTTATACATGTCCTTAATGAGCCCGACGTACTTAGGGAGTCAGGGACTTAATACTTAATTATCAGTGGAGCAGCAGATTAACTATGACATTCTAGTTGCATGGCACATAATAATACCCCTTCGCACACAAATTAGAATAAGCAGGCGAGAGAGCGATCTTTGATACTGACTAACGATCTATCAAGATCGCCCTAACGAGATCGTCCATTTGATCCTAAGAGTTCTTCGGATGATATAAGTAAATCATTCCCCACAGCTTTGACACAAGCGCGGGAACGAACACAAAGATACTACTCCGTAGATGACTAATCTAGTAATATATGATAACTAATCCTACCGCGGTCTACATAGACAGAACATATATGTGCAACATCACGCCACAACGTAGAAGCAGTACGAGAAAACATCAAGAATGAAAGGAAAAACAGACCCTGGTACCCACCCTGTGTCCTGGAGAAAACATCAAGAATGAAAGGAAAAACAGACCCTGGTACCCTGTGTCCTGGACACTAGAGTCTTCCCAATGTTGCGCACACTGAACACCGACGGGGCCTTGATGTCATACCAATCCTTCTTAGAGAAGGGGTCGACGCTGCATAACACAAGGAAGAACCACACCTACGCATCAGCACCGGATAAAGGAACAAAGCAATCGGCCCGAGCAAGATCTGAATAACTGGACGAACAGGCAAGCAAGCTCACGTCTTTTTCTTCCCACCCTTCTTTCCCTTCGAGATCCTCTTGTTCTTGCCAACAGCCATGGTGGCCGCCTCCGCCGCTGACGCTGCCGCCGCGCTGGTGCTTGAGGTCTCGGGCCGGCGAATATATCGGCGAAGGGCGGCGGCGGCGGTAGCCCAGCAGGGTTATTCGGACCAGGCTTGGTGGCGGTGGCGTACTGGCGTTGTCGCGGCAGCGGCTGGAGTGTCGTGTGGTGGAGCCGGGAGGAGAGGCCGAGGCTGGTGGCGGTTAGGGTTACCACGCAGTATATATATATCCGGCTGGTTTAGTTGGGCCTTGTCGTTCCAAACTGAGACGGGCCTGTAACCCTGTACTCATGTGCACCGGCCCAGCGGCGAACGGGGAAAGGAGAAGGTCTACTTAACCCCATGAGATTTGGGCATGTGCTACTTAAACCCCCCAGGAACCCCCTAGGTGGTTTTGGTAGGCTATTTTGCTTGCATGGACATCCAGCGTGGCGTGGTTTGACACGGTGGCGCTTGGACCCGCTTTGTCAGAAATGCTGAATGGGCGGATTTGGTGGGCCTGACCTGTCGGAGTCGTGCCTCCCCTAAATACGCCTTCCCCTCCCCTGTCTATGTCCCTCTCCGACCGACAGGTTCCGCGCCGGCTAGATTAGGGTGGAGGTGAGCATCGCGGCGGCGCCGGTGGTGGAGTCAAGCGTCAGTTCTTCGCCGTCGTTGGCGGAGTCAAGTGCGCGTTCGTCTTGGTGGTCCGCTTCAAGCGACCAAGTTGGCATCGGCTACGACGGTCAGGGCTCACTGGTGCCGTAATGCAATGTGCCTCTTGCGTATGAGCCCCAGGTGGAATGCTACTGCAAGATGAAGGCTTGCAGGTGGATCTCGTGGAGTAACAGCCAGCCAAGCCGCAGGTACTACAGATGCAGGAAGTCTAGGGTAAGTTTTTCATCAAATCCCCAATTTGGTTAATATGTTCGATGTGGTAACAATTTGTTGAAGCTGCAAACTGCGGAAGACTGTGGGTTCTATGCATGGGCCAACGAGGAATCATCAGATTTAAAGAACATATTTCTTCGTGGACGAAGAGAGAGAAAAAGCTCCTCCCTATGACTACGCTTCAACTGCCCTAGAGAAGGTACAATACCATCAAAGATGACATGATTGTGCAAAGTCCAAATACACCAAGCCACTAAAATTACAATCTCCATAAAAGATGGGTGCACCAAACCAACTCGGGTAGATTGCAGCCTCTCCATGATGCATAGCGAGGGTCCCCAAGTGAGTCAACTAGACGCCAGCACCACGCACTAAAAGTGCAATCGAAGAATAAATGCTCCAGAGTTTCCTCCACATTGTTGCTGCACAACACACAATCATAAGACTGCAGGTAGAAATTCTTGTGGCGCAAAAGATTCCTTGTATTTAATCTGTCCAGTAACAAGAGTCGGAAAAAGAATTTATGGCGCCCTTTGCAGCCACTTTTCCAAAGCCAAACAAATTGCCGAAGGGCTGGACTGGTGCCCACAATGGAATTATAAGCACGTTTGCTCGTAAAGCTGGCTCCCAAAAGATACGACCAACTATCATCCACACTGTCCAAGAGCTAAAGCCAGTGCGGATGTTTAGAGACAGAGGAGTGGAAGGCGTATTTGGGGGAGGCACGACTCTGATAGGTCGGGCCCACCGAGTCCATCCATTCAGCATTTCTGACAAGCGGGCCCAAGCGCCACCGTGTCAAACCACGCCACGCTGGATGTCCAAGTACGCAAGCAAAATAGCCCACCAAAACCACCTCAGGAGATTCTTTGACCAGTTTTGACAACTTTAATGTGTTGAATACCTGGTCTCATAGTTGGGGGTTAAGTAGTCACAGGCCAAAACTCAAAGGGTTAAGTAGACTTTTTTTCTTTTATATAAATCGATTTAAGAATTAACTCAAACGGTTAATATAAATCGATGTCCGAGTTGAGTGAAACGCTGAATGGTTCGCATATCATTGGTGCCCGTTTTTAAAACGAACCAAGCCTCCAGCTCGGCGGCATGGCTAGGCTAGGCTGCACCGCCGCTCGGTTTGGTGAGCCGTGAGCGCCGTAAACGCCAAGAGCCCTCATGCAGCCCGGCACGGTGCTCTATCGCCCGTGCTCGGCCATCCAATCCAAGACGGCAAAACACATCCACTGTTCGTTTGCGTCACGTTCCGCCGTTTGTTGCTACCTCCTTTTCCTTCCGGTTCCAGGGCACCACACGAAAGACGAGAAACCCATATGCGCCGTATGCATGCATGTAACCCTACCCGGCCACGCTACGGTCCGACCCGGCCAGCGGATACTCATACTCCTATGGCTATCTCTCTCTGCCGCATGTGGCCACATGACAACATGCACGCGGGGCGTGGGAGCGTCCAGCAAAGCCTCGAGGCAAAGCAACGCAACGCGACGACGTGAGCCGCCGCGTGGTTCGTCCGACCCGCGGGCCGCGGCACCTAGCTATGGATCGGACTATGGTGGTAGGGCCGTCGCCGTGGCCCGTGGGTGTCTCCCCACCTGTCTCATCTTTGCTTACTCCTGTCATGTTGCGCGCCTGCGCCGGGTGTGGGGATGGGGCTAGGACGATACTACACGACCATCGTTTGCGAGCCTGGCTTGCGCGGGGCGTTTTCGCTCGTCTCGCGACGCAAAGAGGGGGTCCGTCTGCTGTTGTTCAGGTGTGCACGGTTTCTCCGGAGTCCGACGTACGTCGCGGTCTCCGAACAGGCACGTACGCTGCGGGCGGGCCAAGCCACCATGGTGGATAAGGCAGCAGCACATCATGCCGTACGTGCTCGTGGTCTTGGATGGGTCAGCACTCAGCAGGGAAGTACGTACTCCGATCTTCTTCTACCACAAAGGCCTTGTTCGGCTTCTTCTACCACTTTTATTTTTTCGGTAGAATAAATGTTGTTTTTCTCAACACAATTCGGTAGGAGACGTGTTTTCGGTAGACCAAAAACTTTCGTACAGACCAAATGAATGGGGCAAAAAAAAAAAAAAAAAAAAACAGGGACGCACGACGCACGACGGTCGAGCCAAATTACCGGGCTGGATGGTTGGTAGTCGTGGACTCATGAATACATACCGAAAAACCAAACATCAGTGCAAATAACGAAGTTAGTTAATGCAGGGCCATCAATCGACCAAATAAAAATCGTACTTACTATAAAAAAAATCCCAACCTGGCCAAAGCTCACTCGAGCGTCTGAACCAAATTCCATCGTAAACGCGTTAGCTAGCTAGAGGGTTTATTACTGTTACCGTGTGAAAATGAAAATCAGGGGGCAAAAATGGTCAAACCTTGTGCACTGCCGCATATATATATCTAAGCTTTGCTGCTCAGGAGCTAAACACCCGCGCTTAACCTAGATAACAGAATCAAAGACGAAACCTGTCCCTGAAACGACGCAGTATCGTTACATCCATCTACAAGCCTGTGCCTGTCCCATCGTTTGATCAACCATGGAGCTTAGTACATTGGTAGTAGCGAAGAAGACGAAGAACCGTGCCCGCCACCTCGCCGTTCTTCTCCTACTCGTCGCGTGCGCCTGCGCGGGCGGCATTGAGCCGGCGGGCGGCGCCGGCGGGAGGTGGGACCTCCTGCAGAGCAGCATCGGGGTGTCGGCGATGCACATGCAGCTGCTGCACAACGACCGCGTCATCATCTTCGACCGCACCGACTTCGGCCGCTCCAACCTGTCCCTCCCCGACGGCCGTTGCCGCGTGAACCCGCGGGAGCGCGTGCTCCCTCGAGGGGACTGCACCGCGCACTCCGCCGAGTACGACGTCGCCGCCAACGCGTTCCGCCCGCTCTCCGTCTTCACCGACACCTGGTGCTCCTCGGGCACCGTCGCGCCCGACGGCACGCTCGTCCAGACCGGCGGCTGGAACGACGGGTTCCGCAACGCGCGCACCATGCCCGCGTGCGGCGGCACCGGTGACGACAAGAGCTGCGACTGGTCCGAGAAGCAGGACGCGCTCGCCGCCAACCGGTGGTACGCCACCAACCAGATCCTCCCGGACGGCCGCGCGTTCATCCTGGGTGGCCGGAGGCAGTTCAGCTACGAGTTCTACCCGAAGGCCGGCCCTTCGGATACGTCCGTCGTCCAAATGCCATTTTTGGTGCAGACCAAGGATCCCGAGGAGAACAATCTTTATCCGTTCGTACACCTCAACATAGATGGCAACCTTTTCATCTTCTCCAACAACCGCGCCGTCCTGCTGGACTACAAGAGTAACAAGATCGTGCGGACGTACCCCGTGCTGGGCGACGGCGACCCGCGGAACTACCCCAGCTCGGGCTCCTCGGTGCTGCTCCCGCTGAAACCCAACCCCACCGAGGCCGAGGTGCTGGTCTGCGGCGGCGCGCCGGCGGGCTCCTACAACTCCACCAAGGGCGGCGCCGGCACCTTCGTCCCGGCGCTGACGACGTGCGGGCGGATCAAGATCACCGACGCCGCGCCGGCGTGGGTCATCGAGACTATGCCGTCGCCGCGGGTGATGGGCGACATGATCCTGCTGCCCAACGGCGCCGAGGTGGCAATCATCAACGGCGCCGCGGACGGCGCCGCCGGGTGGGAGTCCGCCAAGACCCCCGCTTACGCGCCCGTCGTCTACCGTCCCGACCACTCGCCGGGGGACCGGTTCGAGGAGCAGACCGCGACGGGCGTCGCGCGGCTGTACCACTCCTCGGTGGTGCTGCTCCGCGACGGCCGCCTGCTGGTGGGCGGCAGCAACCCGCACACCTACTACAACTTCAGCAACGTGCAGTTCCCCACCGACCTCAGCCTGGAGGCCTTCTCGCCGGAGTACCTCGACGCGTCCAACGACATGCTCCGCCCGAGGATCCTCGACCCGTCCCCCACCGGCGCGCCGACGAGCGTGGCCTACGGGGCGACGATGGCGCTCCAGTTCTCGGTCCCGGCATCGGTGCGGAGACGGCATGGCGGCGCCGCGGGCCTCCTCGGTGACGTGTCGGTGACGATGGTGGCGCCGTCGTTCACGACGCACTCGTTCGCGATGAACCAGCGGCTGCTGTTCCTTGACGTCACCAAGAATGTGGCGGTGCGCGGCCGGGCCAGCACGTTCAATGCGTCGGTAACGATGCCGGCGACGGCGGTGCTGGCGCCACCGGGGTACTACATGGTGTTCGTGGTGAACGGGCACATCCCCAGCGAGGGGATTTGGGTCCAAATACAGGCACAGCAGTGAGAGCGTGCGACGGGGAAGGGGTTATAGATTTCATTCATTTTGTTTCGTTCTGCCATTCGTATGCTCTTCTTAGTTCTTACCATACCACTCCAAAGGTGTACGTAAAAGACAAAGAGACCCTGGTAAAAGGGGTAAATGCATGGTAGCGTTGACAGTCACTGACTGGACACTGTGTTGCTGTCGTTGACATGAGATGAGATTGGAAAGAAAGGGAGGAGAATGTCTGTAAAGCTGGCATCGGAGAACTTCACGTGAACCGGGCACACGTGACGCATCTCAACCGCATCTGCTCTTGGCTCTAGCCTCTAGCGTACGCGCCAAGCGCCATGCTTTGTACTACAGAGAAGTAGATAGCGCACATAGGCTTCGCGTTCGGTTGCTAGCATTCATTCCGATTTCTGAGCCGAGTACGTGCGCCGTTCGTGTGAGCGCCGGCCAGCCGGTGGGTGCGGGCGCGCGCGCGCGCAACTCGTGAGCTCACGGCTGACGAGACGTGGGACTTTGGGAGGACGGTGGTCGTCACGGAGGATGGCTGTGGCGGACCTGGGTCTCTGGGCTGGATTCACGTGGACAGCACCAAGGTATGCCGCGACGCCAACAGAAGCAACTGAGTATAACTGGCTTGCCGAGAGGAGACTGCACCCCCGGACCCCGGCACCAGTGCAAGATACGCACGGCCCGCACGGCCGCACCAACCCAACAAGATATCACAAGCTCGATCATTTTCTGATTTTCTGACGCGGTTCCATTCCAATTTCCAATGCAAATCAAGCCAACTCATTTTCTGATTTTCTCACGCGGTTCCATTCCAACGAAAATCAAGACAACTCCATTTTTCCCCGCCAGACTGTCGTTTCTTTTTCGTATGCGTGTCGATATATTGGAAGATCTTTCCATTTGGATTTAAAAGAATCCGGCATAATGAGAGTTTAACCGTAGAAAACTAATTGTCGTCACTGGCTGTTTTCTCAATTATTGATGCCGTGTACTGCTGTGTAGTCCTGCTGCCGATCCAACTGGCGGCCCAAGCCCAAACGTCAGTACAAAACATTTAAAATGGCCATTCTGATCGTTGGCACTTGGCAGAAAACACTTCCCGTGCATGATCATCCTGTTGCTAATTTCATACAGTTCGTTCTCTTGGCTTGCACACACACACACACACGCTTTCTGTGATTGTTTAGTGCTCTGCCGCCTTGCTGAGTAGGCGTCAGGCCTAGGGTTGTTAGATCTTTTGGAGCTACCGTTCTACGCTTCTTTTGCCGCTAACTGTATGCGCTGGTGTTCTTTGTGTGTGTTTGCAGGAGTAGATGTACCAACCGCGGTGTTCACTAGAATCAGAGTGGCATAAGCTTTTCCCAAACAATGACTCTTCTGCTACTGAAGAAGGTAAATGCAATGACACTGGGTGATTATTGGCTAATAATCACCCTAATGAACAGCTTCATGAAAATGATTACGAAGGTTCTTGCCAACAGAATGCCATTTAGGCTTAACGAGCTAGTCTCATATTCACAAAATGCATTGATAAAAGGAAGATTTATACATCATAATTTTCTTTATGTGAACATGATTGGAAGCCTACACAACAACAACAACAAAATGACCAACCCTATTCATAAAACTAGACATTCAAAGGCCTTTGACTCCATAAATTGGCCCTATCTCCTAGGAGTCCTAGAAGCTTTTGGATTTTGGCAAAAATAGAGAAACTGGATGACTGCAATCCTGGGCAAACCTCATCTTCCAAAGTGATTGTAAATGGAAATGTCTGCAGAACCATCAAACATGCCGGTGGTCTAAGACAAGGAGATCCATTGTCACATATGTTATTCATCTCAGCAATAGACCCTATGTGAAAAATAATTGAGATGGCAGTGCAATTCAACATTCTTGAGCTGGTATTGCCCAAATCGGCCCATTTGTGTTGCTTCCTTTATGCCAACTAGTAGTATGCCCGTGCTAACGCTACGACAACTTTCAGGTGTGTAAATTAGAACCATAGAAAGATATCACAAACTGGTACTCCCTCAAATTACATTCCAATGTTTTTCTTTATGGATAATTACATTGCAACTCTATTAATTGCCATACAACTACATGCATAATTGGAATTTGCTACGAATCCTAACCTGAGTAGTGGAAATAACCTCAACTGCAACACCAACACATGTATTATTAGCACATTGCATACTTATTAATAAATTAATAATGCGGTAAAGCAAGTTATAAGATCTAGTAGACATGCACGTGCGACACAGACGTGTCTTTCAAAATTAATTTCTTGGAACAAAACATTACAATGTCATCTCTTGGACGTGTTATGAATTTTTTCATTGTGGATAAACCTCGACTTGCACCTAACCTTTTTATGTCTTGTCTATTAGCAACACCCAAAACTTGTCTTTAAGGTGGAACTTCAGCACATTTGGATGATCTTGACTCTGGCAGGGTCATTGATAGGTCCGAGTGAGGTCTCCAATCTCCATCTTAGTCTCTGGTGGGTGATCGAGCATCCCGTGTTTCAACATTATTTCAAAGATCACAGAAACAAGCTGCACTCACCCCTACGGAATTCAGTGGTTGCTTCAATCTCTCACTCTTCTGGATAAGTTCCTTCTTCTCCTCCTTTTTCAGAACTATGAACAATGAAAATGAAAGTACATTGATCAGGTCATAAAGTACATGACAATGCCAAACCGATTTAAAAATGATCAGTTGTCTCGTTAAACTAAATATCAAGATCACCTTGAAAAAGTTGAAAAAACATTAAAAAAACAGAGCTTACCAGGGTTAGAGCATGTTGCAGCAGATAATTGTTATTTGCAGCTCATTATGGTTGAATATATAAAAAAGGAAAAGTAGTGCCGTGTTGGATTGTTAATAAAATAGTAAAATGCAAACAAAAATTATTATTTTTATAAAATCAACAAGCAGTTAGGTTTGAATGGCTTCCTTAGTATATGTTCGCTGAACTGACAACATGTAAATACTTTACTTTGGTGCATTTTGCATACTGACAACCGGTTTAAAATATTTGATTACAGGCACTCTATGTTACCATCTATTTGGAGGATTCAGAATGATTTCTCAACTAGAAGTGTGCGCACAGACAGGCGAGCTACCTTGCCCCTCGTCATGGAAGCACGGGTGCTGCAGAAGTGCAGAGTCTGGAACCAAGCATCACGATGAAGTAGTTGTGCTGGGGCTTGGGCTTAGGGTGAGGGGCTTCTACCTTCTAGGGTGCCTCCCATCTGGCAACATAGGGGTTTCTACTTTTAGTGGCAGAATGGCAATGGCTCTTTTCTGAGCATATGGGCAGCGATGGGTGAGTTTCAGCACAAATCTTATGATACACATGCAAGTACAGAGTACGGTTGATATTGATAATAAGGAGTTAAGGAGCTAGCTGCTTTTCATCAGATAGTAGAGGCAACAACATTTTTCATTAGTATTCAATTCTAAAGAATGAACTGCAGGCAAGCAACTGACCCAAAATTCTAAATCACATACCTCCAAGATGTAGATAGGACTGGAGCTCCTCTTTGCAGTGGAATACCATCAAACACCTACGTTGCATCCAAAAGCGAAACATGATTAATTTAAACATGACCGCCTGCAATTGCTCCCTGCTCATATTGGGTGAAATGCTAGATCCAGAGAGGGAGGTAGAGAGTGGACTCACAGCCATAGAGATTGTGGCGGACAGAGACGTTGGGGAAGGCCATCGTGGAACCAGCCTCTGCCATCGTAACCATGATCCAGCCTCCGCCATCGCAACCATGGATCCGGGGTGGGGCGGCGCACACGACGGAGTGGGGGTTGGGGGC
Source organism: Miscanthus lutarioriparius (assembly GCA_904845875.1). Classification (NCBI taxonomy): domain Eukaryota; kingdom Viridiplantae; phylum Streptophyta; class Magnoliopsida; order Poales; family Poaceae; genus Miscanthus; species Miscanthus lutarioriparius. Next base: position 22,039,337 of record CAJGYO010000001.1, read on the forward strand.
ACCTTTGACTTTTTGAGGGAGCTGTGCTGCGGCCTCGTAAGCCATCACTGTCAGGGCGGGGCGTCCTTAGATCCGGCCGGAGTCGTGTCCTCGGCGGGGGCGGCGAGATCCCTGGAGTGATGGCGGCGGCGCCGGAGCTATGGCCGACCAGCAAGGATCTGCAGCCGGGCCGCTAGGGTTTTTGGCCTATTGTGCGTTCGTCGCGGCGCCGGGGTAGTGAAAGTGCATTTGCCCCCTATGTGGGTTTTGGTGTATTGATGACATCCAAATTAGGGACTAATGTGATCTTAATGAGATATATCGCAGCTATTAGTCCCATGAAAGATTCAAAGAGTTGATAAAGATGAAATGATATCCCTCAATTCTTGAAGTTGAAAAGGCGGACGAACTCAAAACACTCTCCAAAGGTTTTAATTTTGTTTTTGAGTTTAGGATCCACCGTATTATAAAGAGGGATGCAAAGTTATTTTGTCTGAGGAAGATAGAGTGCTCAAGCATAATAATAAAATCAAAAATGGGACACTCTAGCACTTCATGAGCACATAGAATATTTTTCTGTGACTGTCGGCGTCAGAAGTCCCGACGTAAGTCGAAACTTCCGACGGTCGGAAGTCCTAAGCACCAGAGTGCTTTTGATTGGTCGATCGGTCATCGTACATGCATCGGAACTCCCGACGTTCGTCGGAAGCTCCGACCATAGGAAGTTCCGACACTGACTTAACCCAAGCCGAGAGTCCCGGCATCCGAGGTGACTAGCATTTGCTTAACTGTGTAGGTCGGAAGTCCCAACGAACGTCGGAAGTCCCGACATTTGCCGGGAGTTCCGACACTGACTTGCACGCGCGGACTTCTGACCTATTGTGAACAGTATTTTCTGTTTACGTCGGAAGTCCCGAGATCTGCGTCGGAACTTCTGACGTAGATCTGAACGGTTGGATTTTCACTTGGAGTATAAATACTCCTCTCTTCACTTCTAACCGTTACGGACTCATTTCACAGTTGACTCACTTCGTGCTCAACAGCTCCCAAGCAACTAAAGCACCCCTCTCATTCCCCCTTTGCTCTAATCTTCTATTCCCTTAGGGTTTGAGTGAAACGAGAGTGGATTAAGTGAGAGCATCACTTTCGAAAGCTTGAGCACTTGATTTCTTCGTCAAGCCGGTTGATTTTGCGTCTATTACTCTTGGGGCTTTGCCCCTAGCCAGCTAGGCGTTGCCCAAGAGCTTCCATCTTGTGGAAGAGCCTTGGGAAGTTTGTATTACCCTTCGATTTCTTAGTGGAAAGCTCAAGTGACCTTTGTGGTCGCTTTGAGAGAGGCAAGGAGATGGAAAAGACTCCGACCTTGGTGGTCACCTCAACAACGAGGACGTAGGAGCTCCTTAGTGGGGTTGCCGAACCTCGGGATAAATCTTTGTGTCCCATGTGCTTGTTGTTGTGATTGCTAGAGATTACTTGTATGTATTTGTCTCTTTCTTTCCCAAACTTGCATTTTAGGGTTTGGATTCGATCTACGGTTTGGAGGCATTACAACGTCAAGGGAGTGACACAACATCTTCACCAAACCACTAGGAAGTGAGGTTGTAAGATTACTTATCCAAAAAGTTAAATTTGGTACTGCTTTTGTAGTTCACGTAGGCGTCGGAACTGCTGACGTTTGCGCCGGAACTTCTGACAACGTCGGGAGTTCCGACCCAAATGTTGGGACTTCCGACATTAACTGACAGAATTGAATTTAGGATTTGCAGTAAATTTTTAGATATGCCTATTCACCCCCCCTCTAGGCATTGTTAGATCCTTTCAATTGGTATCAGAGCCAGGTTTTCTCTTTGTGTTTCACCACGTGAGAAGAAACAATGTCGGAGTCCAACAAGATGCAAGCCGTTGCCACCGAGATGGCTAAAAAAATAGCTGAAGAGTTGATGGCTGCTCAAGCCAAGCTATTTCAAGATGAAATGAAAAAGATGCAAGATGAGATGAGTAAGATGAAGGAAGAATTGAGCAAGAAAGTTGATGATGCAATAAGTGGCAAAATGATACAAGTGATAAGAATGAAGCAAGCAAAGATGCCGCTAGTGATATTGGAGCCGGTGAGCATGCTCATGGAAAAGAAATATATTCAAACATGGGCTTTGACTATGGACAACTCATGAAAGGTTCAACACTACATACTCCGTCCATCAATATTGGTAAGCCACCTCACTTTGATGGAACAAGATACACTGATTGGTCCTACAAGATGAAGATGCATCTCATTGCCGCAAGACTTTGGGAAGTTGTGGATGTTGGTGTGATGATTCCTACCGATGAAGATAGAGAGATAACTCCGAAAGAAGTGCACAACCTCCATCAAAATGCACAAGCCATAGCATTGCTTGTGTCAAGCCTAGCTCTGGATGAGTTTAGAAAAGTAAATGGAATAGAAAGTGCAAAACAAATTTGGGATACTTTGAAGGAGATAAGAGTGTGAGAAAAGGCAACATTGAGTTACTTCATGGTGAATTAGAAAGATTTGTATTCTTGCAAAATGAAACAACACAATCCATGTTTGATAGGCTCATGGCATTGGTCAACCGCATAAGAGCTCTTGGAAGCACCGAATGGGATGGCAACAAGGTTGCTAGAAAGATATTGAGAACCTATAGAGCCAAGAACAACGTAGCATCCGTGATCATGGAAAGGCCCAGTTATGATGAGATGACACCTCAAGAAGTTCTTTCAAAGCTCAAGCATCATGAGTGTCTAGATGAAGATGCAATCAATGCTCACAATCAAAATCCTAATGCAATGGGATTCAACAAGAGTGCAGCCCTTAAAGCAACTCAACAACATGAAGGTCAAGGTTCAAGTCAAGAAAAGAAGAAGAAAGTGAAGGATGATTCCTCAAGTGGAGAAGAAGATTCCGATGCGGAGGTTGCATTTGTGATTAGAAATCTTAGAAAGTTTATGAAGAAGAAAAGCAACCACAAGACCTATGGTGATGGTAAGAGAAGGTTCAAAAAGAGATTTTGCTATGGATGTGGTCAAACCGGTCACTTCATAGCCGATTGTCCTAATGAGAAAAAGAAGCATAAACATGACAAGGATGAAGACAGAAAGAACAAAGGCAAGAAGAGAGGTGAAGCTCATCTTGGGGAAGAATGGGAGTCAAGTGATAGTAACTCAAGTGATGATGAGAAGAAGAAGAAGAAGGGAGCCGCAAACATCGCCATCCACCACTCTTCTTCACCAACCATGATCTTCCCTGACTCAACTTCACCACAAAAACTCTTCCCCAACCTATCTTCATCACCAAGGCTCTTCTCCAACCTCACCGACAACGACTACTACACCCCAACTTGTCTCATGGCAAAAGGGGAGAAGGTACATACTACACCCGTTTTCTCTAGTGATGAGGATGATAGTTGTGATGATAACATAGAAGAAATTGAAGCAACCATGATTAAAAAATTTGGTAAAAAGGCCTTCACTAAAATAAAAATGCTAATGAAGAAATTAGAGAAGAGGAATAGATGCTTAGAGTTGCAAGGAGATATAATTACTCAAGAGAAAGAGAAAAACCTTGCACTTGAAGCATCTATCGCCGAGGAAAATATGAAGGTTGAGAAGTTAACCGTTGAATTATCTTTAGCCAATGACTCAATTGGGAAATTGACTAAGGAACATTCCTCGGTTAATGATCAAGTAGCTAGCCTCAAGAATGAGAAGAGTATAGCTCAAGAAAGCCTCACAAGCTTGAAGAAAAATACCTAAATCTTGAGTTAAACTATAGTACTCTTTGGGCTAGCACTTCAACTTCTCCTAAGACAACCGAATACTCTAATGTCTCCACTAGTGATGGTTGTAAAAGATGCTATAAAATTGATGTGAATGCATATACAACTAACCTTGTTGAGTTAGAGAAGAAAGACAAGGAGATTTATAGGTTCAAGATGATATTGAAGAATGGGTGCAAGTGTCAAGAGCAATCTAACAAGACTATATACAAGTCATCAAGGCACCCATCAATCAAGGAAGGCATTGGCTACAATAGGTATGATGGAAAAGCCAATGGAAGGAATATGATAAATGGTGTGCCTTGTGTGAAGTTCAACAAGGGCGTTGCTATTGATGAGCTTATATGCAAGGCCAACAACAAGGTCTACATTCCAAAGATCCAACCTACAAGTAACAAGACAATCAAGATGAAGCAATCCGATGTCCTCAAGCCACAAGCACCACTTCCACGGTGCTATGCTAGTGACTATATGTGTTGTTGGGGCAAGGATGGCAAGATTGTGGTTAAATATGTTGGTGCCCAAAAGAGAAAAGAAATTATGAGGAGTGTTTGGGTGCCCAAGTTTTATGTGACTAACCCCCTATGACCTAAATTTTTTTGGGTACCTAAAACAAAAGCTTAATTTGTCTTTGTAGGAATATTCCTCCAGTGGAACAAGTTGGGTGTTGGATGGTGGATGCACCAATCATATGACCAGAGAGAAGGACATGTTCACATCATTCCAACCAAGTCATGATCAAAGTGGAAATATTGTGTTTGGTGACAATGGAAAAGGAGAAGTCCTCGGTTTGGGTAAAATTGCTATATCTAATAATAATTCTATTTCCAATGTTTTACTTGTGAATTCATTGAGATACAATTTGTTGTCCGTTTCACAACTTTGTGAGATGGGTTACAATTGTCTCTTTACGGATAAGGGTGTGGAAGTCTATAGAAGGGAGGATTCCTCTATTGCATTTACGGGTCATTTAAAAGGGAAACTCTATCTAGTTGATTTCACATCAAATAGAGTAAATCCCGAGACTTGTTTAATGGCAAAATCTAGCATGGGTTGGTTATGGCATCGCCGACTTGCCCATGTTGGGATGAGGAACTTGGCCAAACTTCAAAAAGGCGAATACATCCTTAGACTAACAAATGTTTCTTTTGAGAAAGATAGGATTTGTAGCGCATGCCAAGCGGGAAAACAAGTTGGAGCTAAACATCTCGTCAAGAATGTTGTGACAACCGAAAGGCCATTGGAGTTGCTTCACATGGACATATTTGGACCCGTGGCTTATATAAGCATTGGTGGTAACAAATATGGTTTTGTAATTGTTGATGATTATTCTCATTTCACTTGGGTATTCTTTTTGCGTGAAAAGAGTGAAGTGCAAGGTATCTTCAAGAAGTTTGCAAGAAGAGCCCACAATGAATTTGAAGTCAAAATCAAGAGAGTTAGAAGTGACAATGGGACGGAGTTCAAGAACACCAACATTGAAGAGTTTCTTGATGAAGAAGAAATCAAGCATGAGTTTTCGGTTCCATACACTCCACAACAAAATGGTGTTGTGGAGAGGAAGAACCGAACGCTCATAGAAGCCGCAAGAGTCATGTTGGATGAGTACAAGACTCTAACCAACTATTGGGTGGAAGCGGTCAACACGGCATGCCATGCTATCAACCGCTTATATCTTCACAAGAAAAGAGAAAAGACCGCCTACGAACTTCTAACCGGTAAAAAGCCTAAGGTGCATTACTTTAGAGTTTTTGGATCCAAGTGTTTCATACTTAACAAGAAATCCAAAAGCTCTAAGTTTACACCAAAGGTTGATGAAGGTTTCATGCTTGGTTATGGTACTAACGAACAAGGATATTGTGTTTTCAATAAGACCACCGGTTTGATTGAAATCGCGGTAGACGTGACTTTTGATGAAATCGATGGCTCTCAAAAAGAGCAAGTCAATGTTGAGAATGTAGGTAATGAAGAAGCTCCACATGAAGCAATCAAGAAGCTTGTTATCGGTGAAGTAAAGCCCGTTGAAGACGAAGATGAAGACCATGTTGTGCATGATGATCTTGGTCCAACCATTCATCATGTTTCATCCAATGAACATGGTGAAGCTTTCGCAACAAGAAATAATCAAGATGGGAGATCAAATGAAGCACAAGGTCATTCTCATGAAGATGGTGTCAACAATGAGCGAGCTCAACCACAACTCAACAATGAAGAAAGAAGTGAAGTCAACTCTCCACAAGCTCATGATTGTGATCTTCCAATCGATCATGACCATGATGATGATGATGGCCCTATCCAAAGATCAACTCAAGTGCCACATCCTAGAGTGCATCAATCCATTCAACAAGGTCATCCCATTGATAACATATTGGGGAGCATTCGACGAGGGGTAACTACACGTTCCTGTTTAGCAAGTTTTTGTGAATATTACTCGTTTGTTTCTCCTTTGGAACCTCATAGGGTGGAAGAGGCACTTGATGATCCGGATTGGATGATAGCCATGCAAGAGGAGTTGAATAACTTCACTCGGAATGAAGTTTGGTCCTTGGTGAAAGGCCCAAGCAAAATGTGATTGGAACCAAGTGGGTCTTTCGCAACAAGCAAGATGAGCATGGCATGGTAACAAGGAACAAGGCAAGGTTGGTGGCTCAAGGATTCACTCAAATTAAAGGCTTGGATTTTGGGGAGACCTATGCACCGGTGGCTAGCCTAGAATCAATTCGTATTCTACTTCCCTATGCCACCCATCATGACTTCAAGCTATATCAAATGGACGTGAAGAGTGCATTTCTCAACGACCCCCTATCCGAGTTGGTGTATGTAGAGCAACCACCGGGCTTTGAAGACCCCAAGTGTCCAAACCACGTCTACAAGCTCGACAAGGCGCTCTATGGGCTCAAACAAGCCCCTAGAGCTTGGTATGATTGTTTAAAGGATTTCCTACTCAAACAAGGTTTTGAGATAGGAAAGGCCGATGCTACTTTGTTTACTCGCAAAGTCAATAATGATATCTTTGTTTGTCAAATATATATTGATGACATAATATTTGGTAGTACTAATGTGGCTTTTTGTGAGGAATTTAGTAGGATTATGACAAATAGGTTCGAGATGTCCATGATGGGAGAGTTGAAGTTCTTTCTTGGATTTCAAATCAAGCAACTCAAGGATGGCACATTCATAAGTCAAACCAAGTACACCAATGACATGTTGAACAAGTTTAACTTGGACAAGGCCAAGCCCATTAAGACACCCATGCCAACCAATGGACATCTTGATCTTGATCAAGGAGGAAAGGATGTCGATCAAAAGGTATATCGCTCCATGATTGGATCACTCCTTTACCTTTGTGCATCTAGGCCCGATATTATGCTTAGCGTGTGCATGTGTGCAAGATTTTAAGCTAATCGGAAAGAATGTCATTTGATGGCCGTTAAGAGAATTTTTCGATATTTAGTGCACACTCCTAATCTTGGCTTATGGTATCCTAAGGGCTCCACTTTTGAGTTACTTGGCTATTCCAATTCGGATTACGCCGGTTGCAAAGTAACTCGAAAGAGTACTACCGGGACTTGCCAATTTATTGGTCGGTCCTTGGTGTCTTGGAGCTCTAAGAAGCAAAATTCCGTTGCTTTGTCCACCGTCGAAGCCGAGTATGTGGCGACCGGCGCTTATTGTGCCCAACTACTTTGGATGAAGCAAACACTAAAGGACTTTGGATGTGAGTTAACCAAGATTCCACTTTTGTGTGACAACGAGAGTGCCATTAAGTTGGCAAACAACCCCGTAAACCACTCTCGAACAAAGCACATATACATCCGGCATCATTTTTTGAGAGACCATGAAGCCAAAGGAGATATCGCCATTCATCATGTCAGCATCGAAAAACAATTAGCCGATATCTTCACAAAGCCCCTAGATGAGTCAAGATTTTGTGCTTTGAGGAGTGAACTAAATATCATTGATTCTAGTAACGTGGCTTGATCCCTTGCACACACATTTTGTTTAATTTAGTTAGGAGCAAAGAATTGAGAAAACATTGTGTGCCACTTTCAAAATCTATTTTGTAATTTTCATAAGTGACTATTGTTTTGTGTTGGTTGAATAAAATCTAGTCACCTATGAAAATGTTAGTGTCCATCATATTTTTGCCCCACATGGTAGAGCGAGTGCAGGTTATAGTGTTTTTCTATTTCCCTGCGTCGGAAGTCCCGACATTCGTCGGAAGCCCCGATGGCCGGAAGTCCCGGCTCTCACCGGAACTCCCGACCGCCGGAAGTCCCGGCGTACGCCGGGAGTTCCGACGCAGATCTGACCGCGCCGCGTCGGTTGCTCGGCCCATTATTTATCCGCCCGCATTTTTTTACTATGGTTATTCCTTCCCACTTCCCTCCCGTTGCCCCCCCCTTCACCTCCCCACACGCCGCCATCGCCTCTCACGCCGCCCTCGCTGCTCCTCGAGCCGCCGGGTCGGGCCCTGCCGCCACCACCGCATTGCCTCCATTCCCTCATCTTGCACCGCCGGAGGCCATGCTGGCAGTCTTGTCCCCTGTTCTCTGTGTGAGCCCTTGCATTTCTTCGGATCGTGGTGGACTTGTGCGTGGTGTGGTGGAGAACCCTTTTGTGGTGGTGATTGTGCCCGTGGATTTGTTCGTCGTCGACTGCAATTCGTTTCTCTTCATCTCCTCCGTTCTCGATTCAAGGTACTACCGTGGCGTCGAACCCTAACCTCAATGTACCTTGTGTTTTGACTCCATTCTTCTTCTCTCTCTACTCCTCTATCTTCCTTGCTTGAATGAGTGTTGGGATTTGAAGCCCCATGAATGAGATGGTCACCGTGTGCGCCGGAAGTCCCGGTGAACGTCGGTAGTTCCAACCGTCGAAACTCCCGACGTAAGCCAGAACTCCCGGCTGTCAGAAGTCCTGACTTTGGCTAGGGCTACCAACCCTATGGTGACCCCTCCATTCCTGTTTCTTCACTTCTCAATGTTTGTTCGCCTCTCCTTGTATTGTTTCTTAGTTCCACTTCATGTTCTTCGCAGTCATGGAAGGTGGTAGCGGTCCCTCACGTCATCGGGAAAAGCGCTCCAAGAAGAATCAAGATTGTGCTGCTGTCCCCAAGCCGCCTAGCTGCACCAAGGCGTCATATAAGCGTGGTGGTCCTACTGGTTCCCGTGCTGCCCGTGGCCGTGACGACCAAGGGTCATCGGCTGCTGTTTCGCCTCCTACTCCGGCCTTTGTTGGGGATATGCCGCTCGTTGATGAAGAAGAGGAAGCACTTGAGCGTGTCGGCCGTACCATTGCTACTCCACCGATTCGCACCCCGACTCGCGGTCCAGCGAGTGTGTCTCAGCTTGTTCCGTTCACGGGTGGTATGCCGGTCATGCGGGAGCCTGTCATGGCTCCAAATCCTGCTGGTGGCTGGACTCCTCCTCTCCCAGTTGATTATCGTCACAAGGTTAGGGACATCCGAAGACAGAGGGGCAGGAACCTCTATGTTGAGGATGAGAAGGACCTACGACTTGAGTATCTTTTCTGGCATCCCTTCCATTATGACTTTTATGACTCCATTCTTTATCGGAGGTTCTTGAAAAAGAAGGAGCCACCGGTCCTGCAGATGAAGTGCATTGATGCATACTCTCTTGGTAAGTACAAGGAGCCCGAGTTGGTGCAGATGGTTCGAGATATTAACTCAATGGGGTTGTCCTACTTGCTAGAGTTTAGGAAGCATTGGAACAATGAGATTATCTATTAGTTTTATGCTTCTTATCATCATGAGCAAGACACCACCGGTGCTATTGATATTGTTCATTGGACCACAGAAGGCAAGCATTATAAGGTGGATTTCATCACTTTCTCTCGCCTTCTTGGTTTGAATCACAGCGATCGCACTGCTACTGAGTTGACTGAGTATGAGGATCTTGCTTTGGAGGAGTACCAACACATGTACCTTGATGGACATATAGCTGATGGACAGACAATGTTTTTGAAGCCCTATTATTATGTTCTGAACAACATCCTGAGATAGATATTGTATCCAAAGGTAGGTGACTCTACTTTCCTTCGTGATGATTCATAGAAGATGCTTGAGAGATTTGGAGATGAGTTTCAGAAGTTCTCCATCGGCGCTATATATGGAACAAGATCCATGATGCTTCTGAGGATCTAGTGAAGCATCTTCCCTATGCACCATATATTATGCATGTCATTGAGCAAGTGTCCGGCATTCGTTTTCCCTATGACACTCAGCAAAAGCTTCTCAAGATATCCAACAAGACCTCCATTGTTGCTACCAGAGAACTACGGGAAAAAGCTAATGTAGCCTAGGGAAAAGGGAAAGGTGTGTCTGGTTCTCGCTCTCACCATGGTGCGTCGACACCTGCTACTGCTGCTCGCTCTTCTAGTGCTGAGCCTCTCTCTTCGTCCTCGTCTAGAAAGAAGCCCAACAAGTTCAAGTTCCTAATGACATACATGTTTGGATAGTGTTGTGCTTGTGCTCAACGTGAGCACGATATGCAAGAGAGGCTATATCGGTTGGAGCAGCACGCAGGGATTGTATCCTCTCCTCCGTCGCTGTTTGTGTCTCCCCATGATCCGTTGGCTTTATATGATGAGGCTTGTGCGGCATATGAAGATGAGACTTCTCGCCTGCATGGCAAAGGGAAGGCGACTGAGGACGATGAGGAATACATCGAAGAGGATGATGATGAAGATGACGGTGCTGACGACAATGACCAAGATGAGGATGATGACTATGATGATGAGTAGTTACTTATTCACGCGGCCTACCCCTTTTGGCACTTGTTGACAAAGGGGGAGTGTTAGGCTTTGATTTCTCTTGTAATAAGTTAGTTGGTCTTATGGTTTCAAAACTTTAAAACCTTTAGCATGTATGAACTATATCGTGTGGTGGCAACCTTGTGATGGACTACTATCTATATGTGTGTGTGATGGATGATTGTAGGACAAGTTTATGGTTATCTATTTATCTTATTAGCTTATACTTGTCTCTATTTATGATGATGAATGCATTTTGGATGGCCATGTGTTGCTTCAAAAATTTTTTGAAATCTTGGCCATCATATTCTCTTTTACTTGTTGTGTGAAATAACATGTCATATTGCATTTCTTTTCACGTCTATACTTGTTCACACACACTTGTTGCACCCTACGGATTGCAAAATTTAGGGGGAGCTTTTGTCTTGGTGTATGCAAATCATGTATAGATGATTCTAAATTAAAATTCAAATTCATGCATACATCAAGGGGGAGCTCTTCATAAATTTTGGGGTTCAAAAGTTTTTAAAATCTTTCATTCTTATAAAAGCCTAAGTTGGTTGTCATCAATTACCAAAAAGGGGGAGATTGAAAGTGCATTTGCCCCCTATGTGGGTTTTGGTGTATTGATGACATCCAAATTAGGGACTAATGTGATCTTAATGAGATATGTCGCAGCTATTGGTCCATGAAAGATTCAAAGAGTTGATAAAGATGAAATGGTATCCCTCAATTCTCAAAGTTGAAAAGGCGGACAAACTCAAAACACTCTCCAAAGGTTTTAATTTTGTTTTTGAGTTTAGGATCCGCCATACTATAAAGAGGGATGCAAAGTTATTTGGTCTGAGGAAGATAGAGTGCTCAAGCATAATAATAAAATAAAAAATGGGACACTCTAGCACTTCACAAGCACATAGAATATTTTTCTGTGACTGTCGGCGTCGGAAGTCCCGACGTAAGTCCTGACCTAAGCCAGGAGTCCCGGCACCTATGCTTCTGACTGGCTGACTGTCTGTGCACGTCGAAACACCCGACGTTCGTTGGAAGCTCCGACCATCGGAAGTTCTGACACCGACTTAACCCAAGCCGAGAGTCCCGGCATCCGAGGTGACTGGCTGTTTGCTTAACTGTGTACGTCGGAAGTCCCAACGAACGTCGGAACTTCCAACTGTTGGAAGTCTCGACGTTTGCCGGGAGTTTCGACACTGACTTGCACGCGCGGACTTCTGACCCGTTGTGAACAGTATTTTCTGTTTACGTCGGAAGTCCCGAGATCTGCGTTGGAACTTCCGACGTAGATCTGAACGGTTGGAGTATAAATACTTCTCTCTTCACTTCTAATCGTTACGGACTCATTTCACAGTTGACTCACTTCGTGCTCAACAGCTCCCAAGCAACTAAAGCACCCCTCTCATTCCCCCTTTGCTCTAATCTTCTATTCCCTTAGGGTTTGAGTGAAAGGAGAGTGGATTAAGTGAGAGCATCACTTTGGAAAGCTTGATCACTTGATTTCTTCATCAAGCCGGTTGATTTTGCGTCTATTACTCTTGGGGCTTTGCCCCTAGCCGGCTAGGCGTTGCCCAAGAGCTTCCATCTAGTGGAAGAGCCTTGGGAAGTTTGTATTACCCTTCGATTTCTTAGTGGAAAGCTCAAGTGACCTTTGTGGTCGCTTTGAGAGAGGCAAGGAGGTGGAAAAGACTCCGACCTTGGTGGTCACCTCAACAACGAGGACGTAGGAGCTCCTTAGTGGGGTTGCCGAACCTCGGGATAAATCTTTGTGTCCCGTGTGCTTGTTGTTGTGATTGCTAGAGATTACTTGTATGTGTTTGTCTCTTTCTTTCCCAAACTTGCATTTTAGGGTTTGGATTCGATCTATGGTTTGGAGGCATTACAACATCAAGGGAGTGACAACATCTTCACCAAACCACTAGGAAGTGAGGTTGTAAGATTACTTATCCGAAAAGTTAAATTTGGTACTGCTTTTGTAGTTCACGTAGGCGTCAAAACTGCTGACGTTTGCGCCGGAAACTTCTGACAACGTCGGGAGTTTCGACCCAAACGTCGGGACTTTCGACATCAATTGACAGAATTGAATTTAGCATTTGCATTAAATTTTTAGATACGCCTATTCACCCCCCCTCTAGGCATTGTTAGATCCTTTCAGGTAGAAAGACAGGCGGGGGACCGGCGTCGGGGTAGTCAGGCCAACATAGCGGATGTGCGACACAGGCGGGATGAAGACCGGCGTCGGTGGAGGTAGCTAGGCGGGGGGAGCTCACGTCCTGATGGTGTGTTCTTTTTTTATTCCGTGATGGTAGCCTTCGATCCCTGCTCGTGAGTCGTGATCGTGTGTGCCTTCCGCGCGTGCGTGGGGCGGAGGCCGCACAAGGTGAGATGCGGCGTTTGAAGCCTGCCATCAAACTTTAAACATCGGTCATCGGATTGGATCTGAGTGCTTTTTTAGTCCTTGATTTTAATAAAAAAGTTTTGTTTGTGTATTTTTCTGGGTGTACAATGATTGAAGACTCTTAGTGAGGGATGTTTTTCTAAAGAGACCTAATATAATTTTGATTGGTTCATTATAGTAAAGATGACGTGAGCGTTTTTGCTAACCCGGTCACTACGGACTTGCATGCCATGTGTGCTGACCGTGATAGCTGCATGGTGGTCGTCGGTCTAGCGTTACAGTGCACGTGCAGGTTGCATCGGCAGTTTGGCACCTGCTGGCTGGTTGCATAGGCCAAGCAAGGCGGAGTGTCCATGTTGGACACGAGTTGGACTTTGGTCAAGGCGCTGGTAGTGGTGTGCCGATTAGGAGAAGGCCCATGTGGCCTGGTGGTTCGGTCATGGGAAATAATGCGTCGGGAGCCCGACGAGCCCGACAGAAGGCATGGCCGCGGCGATGGCGGCTTTGTTTTTCCTAGAGTCTAGTAAGAATGCTTGTATAAGATGTAAGATTATAAACCTATGCAATAAAGATCAATCCACCCTACTAATGCATCATCTTTTCTTTCCTATGTCCACACAAGAAAATGACCCCCCGCTGAGATGTCCCCTCTAAGTCCACCCCAAAAAGTGTACCTAGGAAAACAACACATTTCAAACGAACCATCCAGATGCATTCTAAGCCTTCTCTCTCCTTACTCATTACACAATCGAGGGCCTAGATTGAGTGTATCAAATCTCCTCATTCTCCCCCACACCCACGTCATGCAGCCCCCACCGAGTATTACGAACGCCACGCCACCAAAAATCACGGAACTTCCCATCTTGATTTTTGGCGGTGTGGCGAGATCAGTGAGATCACTGTCCTTGTGGGGCTATGCGACGTCCGCCTCACCTATCGCCTACGCGACATCCGCCTCCCACCGCCCTCTTGGCCCCAGCCGCCGTCCAGCCGCTCCGCGCCGCCTCCTGCTGCAGCGATCCCGCTCCTGGCTGCATGAAGCACGGGAGGAGGCGCAAGGACTAGCGGATGTTCTTGGCATGGTGCTATCGCGTTTTGCAGTGGGGAGGCGGAGCAGATCGAGTAGAGCAAGATCCAAACCCCGACCGATGAGGCGGTGGTGACGCACGATACCCTCGATCGCGTCGCTCCCGAAGGTATGATCGCCCGTTCTGATTTGATCTTAGGTTAAGTGTAGCGTCTTTGTTTGTAGGTGGATCCGACGGGGATCATTTACACTGCGCGTGTGAACACCGATTGGATCATGTATGCGTGAGGTAGATCTCGAGGAGACGAAGAAGCTTACGGACAAGCTCGTTGTGCTCAAGCTTAACGGAGGGCTCGGGACAACCATGGGCTGTATTTGGGCCCAAGTGAGTGCACCATCGCACCTCCATCCTCCACCTCTTGCTCAGCTGAATTTTATCAGCTCTCATATGTTGGATCATGTATTCATTTGAATTATGAAGGGACTAGAAGCTGTATTTTTTTTCTTTAGCTAGCTTTGTGAATATGTGGATTGTATTTGTTCATTACATACATGTTACGAGCAACACGTATGGGCCTATTCACTTGAACTTATCAAAGCGACTTATCGCCTAAAATCTATAGTATTTTTCTCTCACAACAAAATAGCTTCAGCCGGCTTATTAGCCGCTTTTAATACCAAATTTTAACAGGATTACACATGGTTCTTGGTAGAGCACTAATAATATAATATTTGTTATTCAAACCTGCTCAGATCTGGGTTTTGTAGTTCTTTGCTCAAGGGCCTTCTTCAAAGAGGGTCATGAAGCTCAAAATGGCTAATGATAGGGCATCAAGGATCGGTAATTTATATGTTTAGTGAAACTAGAATAAACATGTTACATCTCCTTTTTGGTGCGCTCTCGAAACCACATGAACTCGGTCCCCTTTTCTTATGCTAGTTTATTCATGATTGTTTCATGACCGAATGAGTTTGTGAAAAGCCGACATTTGGCAATCTAAGCATGATTGTTTCATGACCGAATGACTATCCGGATGATCATCTTTGAAAAGCCATGGAGGAGTCACCAAAATTTAGGAGAAATCGGCATCTCATCAACACGATTGGGCCTTACCCATAGATTGCTAGAGTTACCATCGAGGCCTACACGAAGCATGTTTTATTTTAGTTTTATGAATTATTTTTTCTAAGCATGATTTATTTTAGTTTTATGGATCAATTTTTTTGTCGCCACTATGTCAATAAAAATGTGCAAGAGTAGCGTTAGCATGGGCCATTGTTCCAAGGGTGGGGAGGGTGCGGGTGGTGGGCCACCGCCCGCGCCTAGGATCCTCTCCCCACGGCACTCCTCCATCTTCCTCCATAGGGTGTTCTCGCTCTCGTGATCTTGATGCGCCAAAGATCATTTCAACTCCCGAACTCTAACTTCTTCACCCTTCATGTCGTCGGGCAATAGAGCGAGCTAAGCCATATTTTCCTCCTCCCTAGATTGGCACCCATGCTATCTCTAAATGTGATCACACTCACTAAGTGTCTTGATCACTAAAACAAAATGGCTCCTACATTTTATACCTGCCTTGAGCCTTTTGTTTTTCTCTTTCTTCTTTTCCAAATTCAAGCATTTGATCATCACCATGCTATCATGATCTTCCTCATTGCTTCATCACTTGGAGTGGATGAATTGATACTAGGTTAGCACTTAGGGTACTATACTCGGTGATTTTTGGGGAGGGTGCGGTCGTGGGCCACCGCCACGCCTAGGATCCTCTCCCATGGCGCTCCTCCGTCCTCCATAGGGTGTTTTTTTGGCGTGACCCGAGCGTCGTGGGCCGAGCTAAGCCCGTTCCTCCCCTAATACCGGTGGTGGGGACAGACTAGTTGGAACAAATTTATGCCCTATCTTGGCGCACCTATCATCATGGCGCATACTACTCCACGTTGGCACAATGGCGTGATACACCAACTCCACGTGCAATGGCGTTAGAACAAACGTTAGAACATGACCCCACAGGTTTAGACAAATCCTTATATTAATTGAAATTTATATCTAACTAACTCATGTACTACAAAGTTCCCTAATATTTTTCTTGCTACATAGATGATCTTTGAAAATGTCGACATACAACAAGGTGAAAACTTGGGTAGCCTCGATGGAGGAAAATCAATCTGGAAAATATGTCACTGCTCGAGAATACTATTGTTTCTTAATGCTAGTTCGGCGGGGTCTTTTTAACATCCTGTTGTTTGGAGGACGACTATTCCAACAGTGGGATGTTGACATGTATATAAAGATTGAGTCTATGAGGCTTGATTGGTATGCTAACCCAACAAACCGTAAACTCATCTGGCGGAACTATATCGTGAGGCAAATGTTTTGCATAGCGGTTTTATCTAGAGAATGATCATACCGCTGAGGACATCTCAGAACACTACCGGTGGATCAGTGGTCGCAAGGTGTGGCAGAGAAGAAAGAAACAGCTAGGACAGATTGGTAGGGTTGTGTATGCGCACCCAGCAGAGGGGGAGAGATATTTCTTAAGAGTGCTCCTAAACCATGTAAGAGGTGCAACCTCATTTGAGGATTTAAGAACAGTGTCTGGCATCACATACTCTACATTTAGAGAAACATGTGAAAAGAGAGGGCTCATTGAGACAGATAAGTCCCTTGATGACGCCTTGAGTGATGCTGAAACTTTTCAAATGCCAGCCACACTACGTAGATTATTTGCAACTATACTTGTATTTTGACCATGGTCCTTTGTTTTCTCTTTTTGGGTGTGCATCGTGGCATTTCCTACCCTTTCTCAAAACGCTTCAAGATGGCACCCTAGTAGGGGTGTGCGTACTGCTCCCCAGACGAACAAGATGGTCATCATCTTCGGCTCCATGTCTACGCCGAACGGCCTCACGTTCACCATCGGCCAGGTCACCTGGACCACCGGCTCCGACAACTTCATCGCCATGACCACGGAGGAAGCACAGATCCAATCTACGTCGACCACTGCTTCACCAGCATCGGCTATGGCTCCGACCATGTTGGATCTACCTCTGGCCACACCAGCATCTTCTTCAGCCACGCCGACAACCCGTCGTTCGCCTCCTCGCTACAAAGGGAGGCAGATCGACAACACCGACCTACTCGACTCCATCGATCAGGTCGGCACCAAGCTTGCTGAAACCCTAGCTCTGGTAGATTCGATTCAAAATCAACCTTCCGAGCAGGTAACCACTACCCACAACAGATCTACCCGACCAGCTCGGGCCAGTCGTCCTGCACGCTCGGTATGGATCTTGTGGTCACGTCTACTCCTGAAGGGCGCTCCGTTCGTCGCCGACCAGCCCCCTCAACGGGTCTCCGGCTCTCCGAGTGCGAAGCCTTGATGGAGAATTACCAGGCCCAGCCCTACGGCTTGTGAAACACTGCTTCCAACTACGCGTACAATATACAATGCTGCTTGAATCTGTGTTTTATACATCGACCTCGGCCAAAGCCACGCAACTTCGTCAACATGGTTCGGATTGAGGAGTATCAAGAAGTAACGGTGCACTAAGACAAGCAACAACCCTAACATCTATGACATATCACAAGAGTCGATCGGATCGATCTCGATCCGGCCCGGTGGCGTAGATGGTCCTGTTTCGACTCAAGCGTCTGGTTTTTTTTGGTCTCCACGCGGCATCCACATGGAGCTACGACACCAGATTTGCATGATGGCTTGCCATTACATGCACGATGAAGATGACATCAAGCAGCCATGCAAGAAGACAGAGTACAAGCAAGTGGGCCAACTATAGGTGTTCGTGTTATGTATGTATTCATACACAATGTACAACGACAACCTGGAAGGACTCCGTGTGCTTCTCCGACTCCAAATATGAAGACCACATACAATCTACTAAATCGCCATAAGGCTACTCCGTAACCTTCACGCAAGCAAGGAAGATCTCCGACTGCGCCCGACCTCGGCTGGACATGTCCGAGGGCTTTTGCCTCCCCATGCGATGGAGCTAGGTACATGCCCTCCGACCACCGAACTGATCGAGCAGCCACGTCGACCACGTCCCGAGCGGCTCCGCCGAGCTCCGACCACGTCGACCACGTCTCGAGCGGCTCTGCCGAGCTCCGACCACATCGACCACGGACCACGTCGACCACGTCCCGAGCGGCTCCGCCGAGCTCTGACCACCTCGACCACCAGACCACATCGCAATGATAATTGCCACAAAGAACGGCGCTATGACAACCGCGACCACCGTCACAACAGGCCGAAAAGCACGAGGACCGGACAACTTTATCGCTATCGACTAGATTTCTATCCAAAGATAAGTACACTTCTAATATTTATATTTAATATAATTTTCATTACGACGTTTCTCCACAGCGTCCTTGTCATGATTATTCTTCAAATAACGTTTGTCCATGTATACCATCTTAAATATAACATACAGCTATACTTAATGCAAATCCTCGACCAGTCATGTTGACGCTCGATCCCTGAAGATGTGCAACAAATGATAAAGGACTTACGCCAAATATAACTTAGGCTACAATATAATAATTGGGTAAAGGTTAAACTATAAAATAACAAATTGGATGTTTTTATGATCATCCTCTAGATAAAACCGTTGCGTTAGCACTAGCATTATACTATATTCACTAATTGATGGTTTCTCTGTTTGTTCTTTGATTTGCATGCCTAGCTTTTAGTTTTATAGTTGGTTTCATGTTATCAAGCGTAAAGATCAATATTTACTTAATTTTGTCTATATATTAAAACTGTGCTAGGACATCAGGTTAGTGACATGAGAAGTTTCATTGATTAATCCTTTATAAAATTTGTTTAATTACGAAATTAGGGCTTAATCAATTCTCGTCACTTACTGTGTCAAAAAGCTTGTTTATTTTATATCTCGAGTTATAGATCTTCGATTGACATGATTCCAATTGGGTTCAGGGACGGATCTAGCGGGTGGGTGGGGGGGGGGAAGCCCCCACCGCCGCTGAACCATGAAGCCCCTTCAAGAATTTTTGTCATGGTTGCTTTGAGGGAGGAGAGGCAGTGCCTATCCTGTGTTTTGTAGAACCTGGAGTGAAACACACAATCAGGGGCCCTTGATATAAACATTTGAATAATAATACTCAATAGATAATTATATTAAATGTTACAAATAAATATGTGAAATATATAAACAATATTTTATAAAATAACTTATACTCAATACCAATCTTATTTGATGTTGCGTATAAGATAGACATGTTTGATTTAGAACAAAACTAAAATGCTTATAATTTGCATTGCAACGGAGGGAGCACATATTAAATTACCTTAAAAAATTTAAGAATCATTGATCTAGTAATGAACACTCAAGCTTTAACTTTCATTTATGCAAAGTTGGTCATCCATTTAGCGTAGTAGGAAAATCCAGCGAATTAGCGATGGCCATTGGATTCTTAAATCTGGAGAAGCCGAGAAGGAATCTGGAGCTAGAGGCCGCGCCAAACACATCCTACAGTGTTTCAGAAAGTGCCTTGCGAGCCTAACAAAAGAAGGCACATGTACACCCCGAAATAGCACAGACACGAACAACCTAAGGCTATCCACACTCGTCAACCTATATTTTCATACTCTAAAAAAAAATATTCTATCCTAGTTATCGAGTTTTTCTACTCCATATTTATTTCTTCCACACATATGTTATCTTTATTCCATATTTTATATCCACTATTCCATATTTTATTCCACTCCCTCCCCCTTTCTCTCTCTCACCACTCTCTCTCTCTGCTACAGTGTTTAGCGTGATGTGTGACCGGTACGCTGGGTTTGGAGATGCCCTGTAGCAAATGGAGGGATTAGGGATAAAATAGAGAGCAGCGGTATGAGCCTTTCCTCTGTATATTTCCAGTACAGACTCAGGCTCGGTTCAGTCTAAAAGCTCGTGAAGGCGTCAGGGCGGCGCACCTAACCTGATGCTCTTGTTCCTCGCCAGCGACAAATTCTCTGAACTGAACAGTGATTACCAGCTAGCCACCAGTTCCCTGAAACTTCACTGTACTGTCGTCCTAACATCGTCACGATGACCGCAGAAACTTGATCGATTCCGAAGAATCTTCAGCTCTTTGTTTTCCTTCGCGCAGGACAAGGACAGCAATGTCAAAGGCGGCAAAAGCAGCTGTGCGAGGGCTGAAATGGCAGCAATCGAAGCTACAGGACGGGGACTCACGTTCACGGTTCACCGATTGGCTCTGCCCTGTCCCCTGTGGCGTCGAGGCAGATCACGGGTTCCTCGTCCTGTTTCGACACAGTTATGGAGGTCCTTCTCGAATCTCGACCTTAGCACTGGGTCGAATCCTGATTAGTACGCGCAAAACGTTGTTTAGGATGGGATATTTTGGTGTATGCTCTCCTGTGATCGATGGTACCCGTGTGGTCCAGATGCTTGTGATCTCGCGGCCGTCGAAACGACAATTTTGGTTACATCAGGGGCAACCTCCCTTGATCAAGTCCATTCCAATGAATCAACCAAAGCTTGGTAGAATGGTAGTCCAATTTGAGAACTTGTCAACTTGGGACCTGATTATCTGAACAAGCTAAGTAACACTGAGCCACTTGGTGTTATTTATATTTTCAGAAAACTGAGTGTGTTTTATCGCCTGGACACTCAATCACGCACAGAGTGCTTGGTAAAAAAAAAAAAAGGAAAACTTGAAGCGACTTGAGTCTGAGAAACCAGCTGCGTTAGCGTCTAATTTTTATCCCATTTTTTAAAACCTTTTTTCTCGGTGGCAAGTGGGCAACAGCTTGACAAAGTTGGGATACTACCTAAAAGGTAAAAGGTAGCCAATGAGTGAAGTAGCCTTGATCCATCATGGCATTAGCTACTTTGTTCAAGTGAGCCAGTTTCCGTGAGCTAAAACAACAAGCAGATTGGACAAAGAACCACGTGCATTTCTCACGACATATACTGTTGATTGAAGGACATTTGCTGAAACATGCTTGTATACTTCGACACAACGAACTGAACTTGTTAGAAGATTTGGGCAGGTTCAAATAATAATTCTAAACAAATTTCAAATGTCCACTCACATATGCATGGTATGGTACTATGGTGGGGGACTTTAGTCTACATTGCTACACTAGGAGTGAGGTCAGCTTAAATAGTTGAGTTGTCTCCAACTACTTGAAGCTATTGGGGAGGGAAAATGAAGAAACACACATGCTTGCCTTGACACGTCTCGCGGGGTGGGGCAATGGGCGTTGGCGCGTGACATGCGTGTGAATGGTCCGGCGATTTTCTCGCTTCGATCTTGTAGGTGCGTAGCTTTCTTTTGCTACTCGATATTTTTGCATGCATGGAGAAATTAAAATTACGCTGGCCTATTTTGGTAAGTAATTATTCTCGTATTAATGGTGATTGCTCTAACTGTTATAGTCGACTAACGGTAGGTCAATCACCTTAATGATATGATTACGTGGCTAATTACTTTCCTTAGCTACGGCGCGTGTATATATTGGGACGAGACGTCGTTCTCGGTACAAACAATTCATCTCCTCATTTTACCACTGTGCTGAGCCGCCGCTGTCTTCCCCATCCCGTCGGCGACATGTTATCGACGCCGAGAGAGCAGGTCTCCGAAGCCTAAGTCTCCCCGTGTCCCTGCACGGGGTAGGGGCGTATCAGGTTTTTGGGAAGTGCCGTCTCGACTGCTTGCTAAACGTCTTCTTCCCTCTATGCCGATGTTTTGCGGATCTCTATCGACGGTCTGCTTTGTCTACATTTGCGCTATCTCTAGCGCTGACAACCCACTATAAGAATGTCTATACTTTTTTTTGTTATTCGTTCTAATATTTCTTCTGTTACTAGCACTAGTGAGTCTGAGTTTATCTCGGATCATAGTGCTAGTGGTACTTCACACTTCTATGAACATGTTGTTATTCTTTTTCTCAATTTCAAAATCAATTTATGTGTCGCTAAATTGCTATTATTTTTAACACGACTTGCTAGTTGCTACGATGACATAATCATGCTAGCTGAGTTACCTCGACATCGATGACATCTTCCTTGCGAAATGCAAGTATGACAATTTCTTCGCAACAGCGACTGGAAAGTGAAAAACCGAAGCATTTTCATAAGAGTGTGACAAAGACTTGTGTTAGGCCCTTGCCGTGCAGTCTCCCGAAAACCAGTTATCTGTTCAGCAACCACAGAAACACAGCATGTTCGGTTGGCTGGTTCGTTTCGTTGCTGGTTCGTGAAGAAGTACTGCTGGCTGGTTTGTGTGAGAGAAAAATATTGTTCCGGCTGAAAATTTACGATCGTTTACAACAAGACAAAGCCAAACAAACATTTTCGCCGGTTCCCCATGCAGTTTTTTTTTGGCGCTTGTGACTCACCAATTCACCAGTCTAGCTAGATGTGACGTGAAAGATCCAGTACAATTTGAGCAGTACAAAGATTGCCGGGTAATCTGAGGTAGCCTAGCAGAAAACCCGTGAAAAGGTTGCTGTTGGTTTTGGCCAAAGGCCAAAGTAAACGATGAGAACAGGCTAGGGAATGCGTTCTAAATTTTGACTGCTGCATGTAGCAATGGCTCTTCTTAAGCGAGAGACTGAGAGCTTAGGCTCAACTCAGTCCTCACTCAGCTTTTGTGGAAGGACATTTCATGCGCGCCGTGTAGCATTCGGTACAACCACCATAACTGGAGGCTGTCGTGATGGATCCAGGTTCCCGGTTGGCCCCTTTCTGGCCTCTATAAGAAGCACCCCCACCTTCTGTCCAGCCATTACAGCAGCTCAAACACAAAGCAGCAGCACACTCCTCTGCTCTGCCTCTAAGCACAGAAGCGCCCGAAGAAACAGCGCAGGAGCGATCTCTATGGCTCAGGGAAGCGGCAGTGCGACGCGGGGGCTTGCCCTCGGCGGCCTGCTCGCCGCTTGCCTCCTCCTCGGCGTCGCCGACGCGGCCACCCACAGGGTCGACTGGTCCTTCAACGCGGACAACTGGTCCAAGGGCAAGAGCTTCCGCGCCGGGGACGTCCTCGGTGAGTAGTGGCCAAGCAAGCAGATACCATTTCATCACAGGCAGCAGCTTTTAGTGATCTCCAGCTCCAAAGTCCAAACAAACGCTTATTATGGCCATTTTTTTTCTCTCCTGCGTGCAGAGTTCAACTACGACCGCTCCGTGCACAACGTGGTGGCCGTGGACGCCGGCGGCTACTACGGCTGCCGGTCCTCCGGCACGTCGTACAACTCGGGTAGCGACCGCATCACGCTTGGCCCCGGCACCAGCTACTTCATCTGCAGCCTCAACGGGCACTGCGGGATGGGGATGAAGATGATCGTCAACGCTAGCTGAGCACTGAAGAAGTGCATGCCTGGCCGCGCCTGCGCATGAATAAGTGCTGTGTCATCGGTGGTCCGATAGATCGTGCAAGAACTCAATCGTGTGGCAGCGCACGCACCGTAGTTCGATGGATATACGGTTCATGTGTTCTGTATGTATGCGACTGGTAGGTCAGGCATGATGTACGTGTGGCTAATGGGCATGTTACAGTGTCTCCAACAACCGCGACCCAAATTATAAGACATATTCGTTTTTGGATATTGCTACAGACAAAGACTTTAATACCTATTTTTTATCTTCTCCAACAATAAAAACCAAAAGACAACCCTTTCTGCAAATGGGTCTTCAGAAAAAAGGATACTCAGATTTGGGTTATGCCTCTCCTAACACATAAAATGGGTCTTCCAGTACTCTTTTAGAAGCTATAGGTATTGTGTTAGAGATCCATTTTGAATTTAGGTTCCGCAATGCGTCTCGTGTTGGTGACAGCCTTAGTAAAGCGCTGCAGCTTTGTTGTTTGTTCGATCGAAGCAGTGGCCTCTTTTGTTTGTTCAATGGCATCTTTGCATGGAATGGAACAGTGAGATACTGGTTTTGTGTTGTCATAATCTTCGCTGAATGCTAGAGCTGGAGTGTGCAAAAAAGACGAAAAAACAGGGAATGCTAGCGTCCAGACGTCTGGACGCCACGCCTACAACCTATATCACGTGCGTCTTCGTTTTCCGCACCTCCTCCATTTCTCGTGCTTGCGCCACCTGAATGCCTCGCCCTTTTGTGCCATCCGCTTGCACACAGGGACCGCCTGCGCCCCGCTTCATATCATCGCGACGCAGGGACGCTGCGTCTGCATCCGCTTCCCGCACTTGCTCCGTCCCCCGCCAGCGGTTGTGCGTCGCGTGACTCCGGCCGTCCCATCCAACATTTGAAACATGAAACACTTGCAACATACGTTTAAAACAGATGAAACATTTCAAACAAACGGCTGCAACATACATATATAGTCATTGCAACATGTGCAACATCCCGATCTACTTTTGCAACATCAATATAAAACACTTGTAACATATCTCTGAAATACTTGAAACATACGCTTGCAACATATGCTTCTTATTGTCGTGGTGTCTTCGGCCGATCGTGGAAGACGCTATCCCAGCCGGCGACGACCTTCTCCTGGTGGCGTGGTGCATGCCATGGCCGCGACGGGCGAGCGCAGAGAGTGGGGCAGCGCGACGCAGGATGTGGCGCGCGCGGGTGTAAGGTCAAGATGGCGACTAGAGGGGGGGTGAATAGTCATTTCTAAATTTAATCGCGTCGGCTAACCAAAACAAGTACGGAATTAAAACTATCGGTCTAGCTAAGACTACACCCCTCTATCTATGTTCTCTAGCACCTTGCAAAGATCCTAATTAAGCAACAAAGATACCTGGTTAGCTAGAGCTCACCTAACCAATTTTAGGAGCAAGATCACACAAACCTATGCCACTAGTATTTCAAGCAATGAGGGAGCTCCTACACATGCTAGTAAGCAAAAGCACAAAACCAACTAAGCTCACTAGCAATGCTCAATAACAAGGCTGATAGCATCTAGGATCCTAGTTGGGTTTCGGTGATTAATGACAATACGATATTACTATGACTAACGTGTGTTTTTGCAGAGGCAATTAAGTTAGGTCATGGTAATGGCAATTGATTGGGCAATCATGGTGTCATGCCCCTAACGATGGAAATCGTTTTGGTTTTCGAATGATGGACGACAAGGTTAAGGATGGACTAGTTTTAAGTGTCGTTTGGTGTTGAAGAGACACTTAGAGTAGTTTAGGACTTTGTTTTTCCTTTGGCCGTACTATTAAGGAGGTATGGACGAGTAGCTTGACCTAGGTGAGTCTAGTGGGTTAGGTGTGGTGTACACTTGTCAAATCTAGCACTAGGTAGCTTTGGAGTAGCCCTAAGATCAATTGGAGCAAACTTCATTCACATATGATTTTGAGTTGAAAGTGAATAGAGGGTCAAATGACTGACCGGACGCTGGTCTGGTTGTGACCAGACTGAAGGGTGAGTCCGGTCTGTTCATTTGATCAACTGGAGCCATCTGGTTGCGACCGGACGCTGAGTGAAAAGTGATTGGACGCTGGGTGCCTACGTCCGGTCAACTCCAGAGAGGTTACAGAGAGGGAGATTCCTGATTGGACGCGTCCGGTCAGTGCTGACCGGACGCTGGTCACGATCCGATAACTGACTGGACGCTGAACAGCGAAGTGACCTGACTCTGGGTGCCAGCATCCGGTCAACATCAGTAAGGTTCCAGAGAGCAGTTTTCATGACCGGAAGCTTCCGGTCAGTGATGACCGGACGCAGGTCAGAGTCCGGTCAGAACTTAACGGCTCTTTCTGACACAGTGGCGGGGATAACTGACCAGAACGTCCGGTCACCCCGCAGACTGATGACTCAGCCTCCAAACATTATGTTTTGAATGAGGGGGTATAAATACTTACTCCACTCGTCCAAGGGAGATCTCTTGCCCATTTGTTCAGCTGAGAAACACCCTTGAGAGTGCAAAGGAGAGCAAGAGCCTAGTGAGTTGATTGAGATTTGAGAATCCAAGATTAAGGCCTCATTAGTGCAAGGAGAGTAGCAAGTGTGCATCCACCCTTCTCATTAGGCTTGTTGTGGTCAAGTGAGAGTTTGTGCTTGTTACTCTTGGTGATCGCCATCACCTAGACGGCTCGGTGGTGATTGAGAGTTTGGTGATCATCCGGCAGTGCTTGTGGATGACCCAACTCATGTTGTGAGCGGTTGTGGGCGATTCACCACGACGGAGTATCAAAGAATAATCCCGTAGAGAGCACTTGATCCTTGCACGGATCAAGGGGGAGCTACACCCTTGCGTGGGTGCTCCAATGAGGACTAGTGGGGAGTGGTGACTCTCCGATACCTCGGCAAAACATCACCGCGTTTCTTTCCCTCTCTTTACTCTAAGCATTTACATTTGAGCAATTCATTTCATGTCTTTACATTCCTAGAATTGCCAGGCTATAGTAGGATTGGAACTTAGGTTGCAAAACTTTTGTGCGGTAGAACAATAGGAACACATTCTAGGCACAAGGGGTGAAGTGGGCTAAGTGTAGGGTTTAATTATTGTAAAGAATTTTAGAATTAACCCAATTCACCCCCCCCCTCTTGGGCATCTTGATCCTTTCAAAGACAACCAATGCCAAATTAGAGAGTGCAAATATTGTCGATGTTTTACCACCGATAGCCTGCCATGAGGGTCCCCGGGGCAGTATTGTTCGGGCTTCAGCGTATGCGGAACTCGACGGTGAACGCAAGAGACAGTCGATTTATCCTAGTTTAGGCCCTCGACTGTGGTCGAGTAACAGCCCTACGTTCAGTCGGCGTTAGCCTTTGCGTTGGATTGATTATGTTGTAGAAATTGTGATCTCTCTTCTCTAGGAACCCTGCTCTCCTTTATATAGTCAGGAGGTCAGATTCCTAGTCGGTTTACAATGAGAGTTCCTAGTAGGATTACAAAATAATACTACTACTAAGATTACATGGGGAGAATCCTAGTTAGACTAGATCTTCTCTCTTTCTTGCGGGGTATCCTGTGGGTCCCGCACCGACAAGCCCCCGAACACTTCATGGTTGAACTCCGGAAGCCTTGTCTTGTTCCTCCAGTCTCCCGCTAGAAAGAGAACAAGCGTCGCCCGAGTGCTTTCTTGAGTGAAACCATGTAGCGCTTCTTGGAATCTTCGAGTGGTGTGTGCTTTTTTAAAGAAAAAAGTACTCCCATCTAGGTGTAGCCCCCGAGCCTCTTGCTATTTGGAACAAGGAGCTGGAGGGTCTTGTCCTGAAATTGCTATGATTCTTCGTTGAAGGGTTCTCGAGCATACTATATTCGAGTTCTTTTTGGGTGGGTGCAATTTTTCATAAAAATTGCACTCACTGAGTGTAGCCCCCGAGCCTCTTGCTTTTGCTTGCAAAAGTTGGAGGGTCCAGGTTCTTGTCTTCAAAAAAAATTCTGGGTCTATGTATCCCGCAGCCCCGAGCCTTCTCCGAGTTCTTTTTTTTAGAAAAGAAATCAGATGAAGGGTCTTGATGTGTTGTCGTCGTTGTAGACTTGAGTTTCTTGTATTCTTGGCCCTTTGTCTTTGATTCCGAGCCTCCGGGAGTAGTTGAAACAAAGGCCGAGCCCCCGAGCTTAGTGACATAATATATGAGTTGTTTTCGATCAATCTGAGTTGTTTCTGGACATGCATGATCTTCGTTGAAAGGTCTCGAGCATGTTCCCGGATTCTTTATCAAGAAGAGCTTGGGTATAGCTCAGTCCGGCTTCTTTTTGTCGTGAGTCCTTGAAGTAGTTTTGTCTTGAAAAAGTCTTCTTGGTGACGTGCACTTTTTTTTTGAGAGAAAAAAGTGCACTCACTGAGTGTAGCCCCCGAGCCTCTTACTGTTTGGAACAAAGAGTTGGAGGGTCTTGGGTCTGATTTATTCGAGGAACTGAAATTTAGTCTGCCATTTGCCAGGTGAGGTTGTATGGTGGTGGTTGGGTATAAATGTTGCATGTTTATAGGTTGCACAGTGTTGGTATATTCTTCCGAATATGCTCGTTTTCGAGTACTGTGCCTGAGTCTTCTATTATTGAGTCATGTCTTTTCACTGTGTCCTTTGTAAGGCCTGTTTCGTTGGTACTCCTAGTCCATGTGCACCGCTCCTTCGATCTATAAATACCTTCCCGGAGTGCTTGTTTTCTTCCATTGAACATCTTGAATCTTCGTAGTCATGAATATGGTAGTTTGCGAAGTAGAGCAGCCCCCGGGCGTCTTTTGTAGTCCCTGTGTGTCTTGTTGTAGCTGGAGGAAGTCTTGTGATAGGGGTTAGAGGTAGACTAACCCTGCAGCAGCAATGTACCAGGAAGTACGTAGCGGTAGTTGGAGGAAGTCTTGTGATGTGGGCTTCGTTCCTTCATCCGGCAGTTCTGGGTTGATCTTCGCCGTCTGTCTTGAGACTGTCCGGTGCAGATCAACACCTAATCCTACATCACGTCGGGCTTGGGTAGATAGATGCCTACCGACTTCCCCTGGTCTTTGTCGTCCCACCGTGCTGCTGATTTCCGCCTTGGATGCACTTCGTCCGTCCTTTGAAGAAAACAGTGTAGCCGATCGCGGTTTGTTCTACCGAGTAGCAATTTGGAGCACGTAGTCGTTCCAGAGCCTAGTTGCGTCCGGGCTCCTCTTTGCTACTTTGCTTGTCGTAGTGCCGAGTTCATTGGGTCTTGTAAGATGTGTAATCTTCTATCTTTGGAGCCATTTGTAATGGAAAGAATCTTGTCTTCAGAGTTGCCATTCATTTTTCTGCTGTAATCCTAGTTATTCATGAGATTTCTGAGTTCTCTCTTTAATAACCGGGTTCTTTTGTTCCTCGCGAGGTAGCCCTTTCTTTCTTCTTGGTTGACGGGTTGTTCTTGTAGTGATCTGATAACCCTACCGTGGTGCTGGACGGATAAGTCTAAAATCTGCCCGTTAAATTGTACCATTGTGTGGATTTATGCCGTCCGTCATTTTAGCTGTGTCAGTAAATGGACCGTTGCGTTCCCACACCGTGCTTTAACGGGCCTTGTGGGCCATTTTTATCACTGAAAAATCTATTTAAAGACCTTTTATCTTCCTTTTCTTTGCTGCCCAACTCTTGCCTTGAAACCCTAGCTTTCAGAAATCCGCCGCCGTCATCGTCGCCGTCACCCGAGCACCACCATCCTAGCTTCATCTTCCCCAGTACCTTTTTGCTTCCGCTAGTTCATGGGTAAGAAGAAAACCGTGAGCAAGTCCCAGGTAGCCTTTGTGGACGAGGAGTCATCTCTTTCTTTGATCGAGAACCAAGAGTTCGTGGCCATGAGGGCTGCTCAGAAGGTTTGGCTGGCTCCAACAACAACCGAAGACCAGCTACACAAGCTCGTCAGCGACGACTTGATCCAAAGCAAAGACATCGCTGAATGGAGAGTTTCGGGCGAGCATCGGGTTCCTGCTCCGGGTCCTAGTGAGATTGTCCTTTTCGTTTCCTTTGTCCACGCCGGACTTTGCCTTCCTGCTTCCGCCTTTCTTCACCAGTTTCTTGGTTATTTCGGGGTTAGTCTGAACCATCTAACCCCTAATGCCATTCTCCATCTTTCCATTTTCGTTCATCTCTATGAAGCTTTCCTTGGAATTCCTCCTTCTCTATCTCTTTTTCGCTACTTCTTTTGTCTGAAGCCTCAACCTCGTCGCAAAGAGACCAATGTTCTCGGCGGCTGTGGGATCCAGTTTCGCTAGGGTCTTAAAAGCAAGTTCTTTGACTATGACTTGGTTGATTCTGTGAGGGATTGGCGTGCTGATTGGTTTTATGCCGCCAATTTGATTCCTTCTCTTTCCGTACATTCTGGGCCTAGTCCCTTGGTTAATGACCGATGGGATAAGAACCCCGTGTCGCCCGCTGAAGTCCAGGCAATCCAGCCACTCCTTAATAAGATTAGTATACTAAAACAGCAGGGTTTAACCGGTTTTGGGATTGTTTCGAGTTTCCTTCGTCGCCGAGTTCAGCCTTTGAAGGAGCGTGAGCATTTTGGCTTCGAGTACTCTAGGGCTGAGGATCCTTCATGTATGGTCCCAGCTCTTGAGATGACTGATGAGGAGGTACTTGAGCGTCTCCAGAAGATGTTGAAAGGAGTAAGCATCGTCCCACTTACTGTCTCTGAGTTCTCTGCTAACAACTCGCCTCCAGCTGTAAGTTGTTTATCTCTTTGTCCGGGTACTTTGTGTACTCTTGTTGTATCCATTTTTGTTTAACTTTTCTATGTCTTGTTGTATAGGAGTTTGGGCGCAACTTTGTTGACCCGATCCCCCTAGATGTTCTCCCTGTTTTGGCGAAAGCTGAGGAGAAACTTGCTGGAGCTTCCGCAACCAGTAAGTTCCTATTCTCCACAGTGCTTCCTAGAGTTTCTTCTGGATTTGTTGACGTATATGAAGAATATGTTCCTCGTCTAGTCCCTCGTGGTCCTCGTAGTGTCCCAAAGAGGGGGCGAATGGATGGGTCTTCATCTGGCCTACCTGTTTCCAAGAAGTCTCGCAAGCCAAGTACTGTTCTAGGTACTCTAGTTGTAGCTAGCATGCTCTTAGGTGAGCATATTTAATACTCTTTGACTCTTTGTCTTCTCCTTTCTCTTTATCTTGAACCGGGTACTTTTACCCTTCCTTCAGCGGGCGGTCTGGTGGCCATGGTTGAAACCGAGGAAGAAGATGATGAAGTACCCCTCATCGTGCGGTGGTGAGTTGCTTTTATATTCCCCTTCTATTGCATTCCTTCTCTTTGTCTTGATTTTTAGTCTTGATCTTTTTGAAGTAACCGGGTGTCGGGTATGAGTTCTTCTGAGGTCTCTGCGCCGGCTTCTTCTGAAGCTCCGGTGTTGAGTTCCTTGGTACCGAGCTCCTCCGCACTTCCGATGCCTAGCTCTTCCGCGGCCTCAGCTCCGGCTTCTTCTGAAGCTCTGGTATCAGCTACACCGCTCCTGTCGCCAAGTGGTGGGAACGTTTTCGCCGCTGTTGTTCCCCCTGCGAGGCCTTCTTTGTGTTTTACGAAGAAGAAGATAATCGGGTGAGTAACTTCTGGCTTCGTCTTTTTTGCATCTGTTTCCCTTTTCCTTTGTTCTTATCGGTAAGTTTATCTGTCAACTTTTCAGGCCTTCGTTTTCTCTTGACCCTCTGTCGACTTCTTGCCAGTTTTCTGGTGTGCTACCAAGTACCGAGCCTTAGGGTTCGGAGCGCTCGGTAGGCGAAGAGGTTGCTGAGGAGACAAGGTTTCCTGGTGAAGGCGCTGCTGTTGGCTTGGTTGCTTCTGAAGTGACCACGGCCATGGTGGCAGGTTCATCTAAGGGATTGGCCTTGACTTCCCGTGAGATTGCTCTAGTCGTGCCTTCTTCGCCTCGACCGGCTTCTCCTTCTCCTTCTCTTACTTCCAGTGGTCTGCCTTTTGTCGATGAGGTGGTGTAGCAGTTTGATGCCACCCATCGACTATCGGAGTTAACCGCTGCTTGGGGGAGCTTATCGACTTCTTTTGGTGAAAAGCTCCAGGTAAGTTTTACTGCCACTCCTCCTTTGGATGCTCGTTTTTCTTCTGTCCTTATGCCTTGTTTTTCTTTGTCTCTTCTTGCTCAGTCTTCCTCTCGTGATCATTCTGGCTTCTTTTTCTCATCTAAAAATGAGAAAAAGTTGTCTTCTGAGGTGAACGCTCTGAAAGCCGATCTTTACCTCCTCCGGGCTAAGTTGGAGACAGAGCGTCAAATGCACCAAAAGGAGGAGAAGACCCTTCGTGCCCAGGTAGTAGAGACAGAGAAGCAGAGGGATGCTGCGGTGGAGTCTGTGAAGAACGAGTGCAAAGGTGTCGCGGGTTCTGCTTATTTCTTCTTGTATTTTGACTTCTTTTTTCGCTGACTTGTTTTTCGGTGCCTTGTCTAGTTCTCCGAGTTGAAAAGCAGAAGCTCTCAGAGAGTATCGATGAAATGAAGGCTCTTGTCCGCTCTAGTCATAACAAGGCTGAGGAGGTAATTACTCATGCTGAGGACGAACTCGCCCTTGCTAAGCTGATTAGGCGTGGAGCTGACAGAGATCTTGTGCAAGCTCAAAGAACTATTGAAGACTTATCTGGCAAGTTGGCGACGGCTATCGAGAACTGGAAAGCTTTATGGAAATCCTTTCATTCAGTAGCCGACGCACTCCGAACTCCAGCGGACGATGGGCAATCTTGGGCTCAATTGATTCCCCGAATTCCGACTCGTTTTTAAGAGTTCATGA
Organism: Miscanthus lutarioriparius; assembly: GCA_904845875.1. NCBI lineage: Eukaryota > Viridiplantae > Streptophyta > Magnoliopsida > Poales > Poaceae > Miscanthus > Miscanthus lutarioriparius. The sequence continues at coordinate 22,071,479 of CAJGYO010000001.1, forward strand.
AGAGGTGCGCCCAACTGTGTACCAAGAACGTCTTGGCTCAGGTCCGGGTTCTTGCTCCAGAGGCACCTCTGTCCAAGATAGTAGAGGAAGCCGATAGTCAAGAGTATATTGATGCCGTTGAGCGGATGGAGCCTGAGGTCAAAGACTTAGCCAGTAGAGTTGTAGATAATCTTAATGTTGTTATCTCCTCCCCTGATGATGATGCTTGAACGTAATCAACCTCTGTACTTTTGATTTTTTTATAACAGAGTAGTTATATTCTTTTTTGAATGAAGATACTTTGTTGACACAATCAATCCAACGCAAAGGCTAACGCCGACTAGACGTAGGGCTGTTACTCGACCATAGTCGAGGGCCTGAACTAGGATAAATCGACTATCTCTTGCGTTCACCGTCGAGTTCCGCATACGCTAGGGTCCCCGGGGCAGTATTGTTTAGGCTTCAGCGTATGCGGAACTCGACGGTGAACGCAAGAGACAGTCGATTTATCCTGGTTCAGGCCTCGACTGTGGTCGAGTAACAGCCCTACGTCTAGTCGGCGTTAGCCTTTGCGTTGGATTGATTGTGTTGTCAGTATTGTTCGGGCTTCAGCGTATGCGGAACTCGACGGTGAACGCAAGAGACAGTCGATTTATCCTGGTTCAGGCCCTCGACTGTGGTCGAGTAACAGCCCTACGTCCAGTCGATGTTAGCCTTTGTGTTAGATTGATTAGCTGTTGATGTTTTACCACCGATAGCCTGCCACGGGGGTCCCCGGGGCAGTATTGTTCGGGCTTCAGCGTATGCGGAACTCGACGGTGAACACAAGAGACAGTCGATTTATCCTGGTTCAGGCCCTCGACTGTGGTCGAGTAATAGCCCTACGTCCAGTCGGCGTTAGCCTTTGCGTTGGATTGATTGTGTTGTAGAAATCTTGATCTCTCTTCTCTAGGAACCCTGCCCTCCTTTATATAGTCAGGAGGTCAGATTCCTAGTCGGTTTACAATGAGAGTTCCTAGTAGGATTACAAAATAATACTACTACTAAGATTACATGGGGAGAATCCTAGTTAGACTAGATCTTCTCTCTTCCTTGTGGGGTATCCTGTGGGTCCCGCACCGACAAATACTTAGCTACACAAACTAAGCAATGTGACTAACAAGGTTACACAAACCAAATTAGCCACGCAAGGGAGCTACTTCTATGCTACACAAGCAAGAAGGTAACTAGTGAGCTACACAAGCTAACTAGTTACAAGAGCAACTACACAAGCACAATGTATATGAAAGTAATTACAAGCTTGTATAAGGGGATTGCAAACCAACGGGAAGAACAAAGTTGACATGGTGATTTTTCTCCCAAGGTTCACGTGCTTGCCAACACGCTAGTCCCCGTTGTGTTGACCGCTCACTTGGTGGTTCGGCGGCTAATTGGCATCACCCACCAAGCCCGCACGTCAGGCATCGCAAGAATCTACCCCTAAAGTGAGGATAGCTCAATGACACGCTCTACTAGAGTTGCTCTTCGTGGCTCCCACGGGGCGAGCGTAATGCCCCTCACAAAGCTCTTCTCCGGAGCACCGCACAAGCTTCTTGTGGGCTTCGATGGAGGCCACCACCAAGCCATCTAGGAGGTGGCAACCTCCAAGAGTAACAAGCACCACCGGCTTGCAAGTCGACCACCTAGTGCCACTCGATGCAACCTCATGATGCAATCGCACTAGAATCGCTCACTCACTCAATCGAATGAACACTATCAAGCTAGATTGAGTTAGTGGGCTCCCAAGCACCATCACATAAGCCACCAAGGCTCTAGTGTGCTCAGCTACCAGCCCAAGACTGAGACCACCTTCTATTTATAGCCCCCACGAAAATAGAGCCATTGTACCCCTTCACTGGGCACAACTCGGGGTGATCGGACGCTCCGGTCAGATTGACCGGACGCACCCTGCCAGCGTCCGATCAAGTGATTGATCCACCTTCTTCATCAAATGTGCCACAAGATGGTGATAAAGATGGGAGAGTAAAAATTGAAGATACTCATGTCTCTCATGATCAAATGGTGGCACAAGCTCAAGATGTTGATGCTCCACAACCTCCCCCTCAAGTGGTTGATAGAAGAAATTCACCTCTACTACAAGCTCATCCATAAGATCTCATCATAGGGAGTCCTTCAAAGAGTGTAATGACTCGCTCTCAAAAACTTGCTTCATTTATTGAACATCACTCTTGTGTCTCTTGTGTTGAACCTAAGAATATAGAAGAAGCTCTTCAAGACTCGGATTGGATAAATGCCATGCATGAAGAGTTGAACAACTTCACTCGCAATAAAGTTTAGACTCTTGAAGAGCGATCACAAGGTGCAAGAGTCACTGGAACAAAGCGGGTGTTCCGCAATAAGCAAGATGATCAAGGCATTGTAGTGAGGAACAAGGCAAGACTAGTTGCAAAGGGGTTCTCTCAAGTTGTAGGGTTGGATTTTGGAGAGACCTTTGCACCGGTTGCAAGACTTGAGGCCATTCGTATCCTCCTTATATATGCATCGCATCATGAAATGAAATTATATCAAATGGATGTTAAAAGTGCATTTTTAAATGGCTTCATAAATGAACTGGTCTATGTTGATCAACCTCCCGAGTTTAAAGACTCTAGATATCCTAATCATATTTATAGGTTGTCCAAGGCGCTATATGGGCTCAAGCAAGCCCCAAGAGCGTGGTATGAGCGCCTTTGGGATTTCCTCACTAAGAAGGGCTTCACCATTGGGAAGGTCGATACCACACTATTCACCAAGAAGCTTGATAGAGAAATCTTCATTTGTCAAGTATATGTTGATGATATTTGAAAGCATCTAGGCCCCTAGTTGGGTTTTGGTGATTAATGACAATATAAGATTACTATGACTAACGTATGTTTTGCAGAGGCAATATTAAGTTAGGTCATGGTAATGGAGATCGATTGGGCAATCGAGGTGGTCATGCCCCTACGATGGAAATTGTTTCGGTTTTCAAAGGATGGACGACAAGGTTAAGGATGGCTAGTTCTAAGTGTTGATTGGAGTTGGAGCGACACTTAGAGTAGTTTAGGACTTTGTTTTTCCTTTGGCTGTACTATTAAGGGGGGTATGGACGGGTAGCTTGACCTAGATGAGTCTAGTGAGTTAGGTGTGGTGCACACCTGTTAAAACTAGCACTAGGTAGCTCCACAACAGCCCTATGATCCTATGGAGCAATCTTCATTCACATATGTTTGAGAGTTGGAAGTAAATGGAGGGTCAAATGCTGACCGGACGCTGGCTCTGGTGCGACCGGACGCTGGCCGTAGGGTCTGGTCAGTTCATTTGATCAAGAGACTGCATTCGGTGCGATCGGACGCTAGAGTGGTCAAGTGACCGGACGCTGAGAGGCAGCGTCCGGTCGACTCCAGTAAGGTTCCAAAGAAGAGAATCTGTGACCGGACGTGTCCGGTCAGTACTGATCGGACCCTAGGGGTTCAGCGTCCGGTCGAGTACAATAAGGTTCCAGTAAGGGTTTAATGCGACCGGACACATCGATCAGGGGTGACCGGACCCTGCCAGCGTCCGGTCAACTCTTTTTCACTGGTATGCGGGTTGAACTGACCGGAGCGTTCGGTCACCCCGCAGAGGCACATAACGGTTCGTTTTTCAGGCTACCTTATAAATAGAACCTTCACTCGTGTGTGGAGTTACTTTTGCTCATTCAACAGCTGAGAAACACGTTTGTGAGTGCCAAGAAGAGCAAGGTCCTAGTGAGGTGATTGAGATTTGAGAATCCAAGAGAGTAGCCTCATTAGTGAATCAAGAGTAGACAAGTGTGCATCCATCTTCTCATTAGGCTTCGCGTGGTCAAAGTGAGAGTTCGTGCTTGTTACTCTTGATGATCGCCATCACCTAGATGGCTTGGTGGTGATTGAGAGCTTGGTAATCACCCGGCGGAGCTTGTGGGTGACCCAACTCAAATTGTGAGCGGCTTTGGGTGATTCGCCGCGACAGAGTGTCGAATAATCAACCCGTAGAGAGCACTTGATCCTTGCGCGGATCAAGGGGGAGCTACACCCTTGCGCGGGTGCTCCAACGAGGACTAGTGGGGAGTGGCGACTCTCCGATACCTCGGCAAAACATCGCCGCGTTCTCTCTCTCTCTCTCTATTTACTTTGAGCGTTTACTTTAAGCATTTACTTTGAGCAATTCAATACTTGTCCTTACTTTCATAGAATTGCCATGCTAGAGTAAGTTTGGAACATAGGTTGCTAGTCCGTTGTGCGTTAGTTTATTAGAAATAATTTTCTAGGCACAAGGGGTTAATTAGGCTAACCGTAGGATTTAATTATTGCAAGAAAATTTAGAATTAGCCCAATTCACCCCCCCTCTTGGGCATCTTGATCCTTTTAATATCATATTTAGATCATCAAATGAAGATTATTGCAAAGAGTTTGATAAATTGATATCGAAAGAGTTCGAGATGTTAATTATTAGAGAGCTTACATTCTTTCTTGGTTTTCAAGTCAAGAAAATGAGAGAAGAGATTTTTATCTCTCAAGAAAAGTATACCAAGGATCTTCTCAAGAGGTTCAATATGGATGAATGTAAGCCAATCAAGACACCAATGCCATCTAATGGACATCTCAACCTAGATGAGGGAGGTAAAACGGTTGATCATACTCTCTACCGCTCTATGATTGGTAGCTTATTATATTTGATCGCATCTAGGCTCGACGTCATGTTTAGTGCGTGTATGTGTGCTAGATTTCAAGTTAATCCTAAGGAAGCTGATTTGATTGCCGTTAAAAGAATCCTTAGATACCTTAAGCACACATCAAGCATTGGTCTTTGGTATCCCAAAGGAGCTAGATTTCAACTAGTTGGCTATTCCAATTTGGATTATGCCGGTTGCAAAATTGATAGAAAAAACACATCCGGAGGGTGCCATTTGCTTGGTAGATCACTTAGTCCTACAAGACTAGTTGGCTATTTCAACTAGTGTCTTGGTCCTCCAAGAAGCAAAATAGTGTGGCTTTGTCCACCGCTGAAGCGGAATACATTGCCGTGGGTGTTTGTTGTGCACAAATACTTTATATGAAGCAAACTTTGTTAGACTATGGTGTAGTTCTAGAAAAGGTACCTCTTTTGTGTGACAATGAGGGCGCGGTAAAACTTGCAAATAATCCTGGTTCAACATTCTCGCACTAAGCACATAGATATCCGCTATCACTTTCTTAGAAATCATGTTGCTAAAAATGATATATCACTAGAAGATGTAAGGACCGAGGATCAGTTGGCAGATATCTTCACTAAACCGCTAGATGAGGCGACATTTTGTTGGTTGAGGAATGAGCTCAATGTGCTTGATTTTAGTAACTTCACTAGAAAATGAGCTTGTGTTGTCCCTTGCATTGCATTATAATATACAACATGTTTAATTTTTGGAAATGCATTTAGGGCTTGTCTAACATGGTTAAGATAACCGTAGAAAAGCGTGTGAAGAAGCTTAACCTTGGATCAAACTTGACAAGAAACTAGAATTACTTTCAAGTATTGCATTGCATATCCATATGTGTTGCTTTGTCGTTTCCTTTCGATTACCCTTTTATTGCCTATTTTCTTAAAAAGAATTATAGCCTAAGGCAAAATATTTTGAAATTTTTGAGGGTTTGAGAGAGGTCACTCACATCAGTTCCAATTGGTGTTTATTTGAGTCTTATTGAAGTTGGGATTTGATTGGGAACAGGCAGCGCGAAGGAACTTTGAAGAATCGCTAAAAAATGGCGACCAGACGCTGCACTAGACTCTGGATTCCAGCATCCGGTTAGTTCATAAGAGGTGAACAGAAGTGCACAGGAGTGACCGGACGCTAAAACAATACTCTTCCTGTGTCTGGTTAGTTGATGTCCCTACGTCCGGTCAAGCGAAGAAGACGATCTCAGGATCGACCGGACTCTAGCTGCATCCAGTCAAGGGCAACCGAATGCGTTCGGTCGTGACTTGAGAGGTTTTGGACGTCTCTGATGTCGACCGGACTTCGGGTGGCAGCGTCTGGTCATTGCCACTGGTGCATCCGATCAGTAGAAGTCATGTGGATTTCATACTCCTTTCCTTTTCCTATCCGACACGGGGAGGCCACCATATATATCGCCATACGGTTTCACGCCGTCTTGACCTAGCCCGTGACCGCGATTGCCTCACGGCGCCGTGCTCTAGTGCCCGACGTCCACGCCGCCGTGCCTCCATCGCTCGTGCTTGCCCCATGCTTGTGCCCTAGCCACGTAGCAGCGCCACCGCGCCCGCCTCCGCAGCAGCATTGCCATGCCCACACCGTCCGCGCCCGTGCTGCATTGCTCCGCCATGCCCACTGCATCCACGCTCGTGTCGACCTCGCCCACGCCACCGCGCCCATGTAGTGCCACCGCGCCACAGCACCTCTGCCTCACCCTGCCCTAGCCGCCATTGACTGCGCCACCGCTTCTTCTTGGCCGCCGTACTTCACATTGGAACCCTAACCCTAGACGTTTGATTACCGATTCTGGTGGTGCCCCGTGGTCCGTTCCTCTGCTGATTGGTTGTCGGTTCACGGTTCATCAGGTAGCAAGCCATCGCCTCTAATTTCGTATCTACTGCTTGCTTCTTAGGGTTTCGTATCTCTAGACATATATTGTGATTATTTATATATCATATCTACTCCATCGTGTAGCGAGTCGGTGTTCTTGAGGTTGTTTTGACAGTGGTCAGTTAACTCGGGCCCAAGCCCACGAGTACGGATCGAGACCAAGCCTCGTGAGTGTCAGTTGGTAGTTGATTCTTGTTCATGGCAGTAGTTCTCTTTAGCTCTAGCAATGGCATGAGTCAAGAATGCCGGAGGTGGTCCCGATGATGAGGATCCAAGGCCTTCACCTAGCCTGACTGCTCAAGAGAAGGGGAAGGCAAAAAAGACAACAATAAAGAAGCGAAAGCTTGTTGATGTGGAGGCCAAAAGAGCAAGCAGTGGCAACCGCCGCTGAGCGAGCAGAGAGAGGTGGAGCTCGGAGTGGTGTCCGTATTGCAGATCAGCTATCACCAGCTCAGAGGACCACCGTCGAGAGGGTTGAGAGTCTTCATGGTAGTCCAGCTGTTACTGCCATGCTTGGAGGACGGCGTGTCAATATAAGAGGAGAGTCAGCCTCATGGGGAGACTATTGAGCAGCAGACACAGCCAGCAGAGTAGTTAGAGGATACTCAGCAGGTAGAGCAGACCGAGGAGATAGAGCAGGCACCTCATCCACAACTTCAACACTCTGGTCGTACACGTACTCAGGTGTCATCGAGGCCTAAGACATAGAGGAGGGGCTCTCGTCCCCTCTTAGACCACAGGGTCCGCCTCCGTTGACTCACCTTGACCTAAGGGTAGCCACAGCCAAGCAGGTGCAGCAACTCCATTTCATGCAGTTTGAGGATTGGTTTCCACCGAGGCATGATGAGCGTGCTTCAGAGCACTTCTATACACCACTGCAGGAGGATTTCTATAATGCTTATTTGAATAGTGGAGTTGCATTTAGATCTCAGAGAGTTTGCTCCATTGAGTCACTTGTTATAGCTGTAGGCGAGCAGATTCGTCCTCACCTCTCATATCTGCCAGGGTTGACAGACCTTCTTGGATGGACTGGCCGCTATGTTCCATCATGGGTCCGTGAGTTCTACTCTTCACTTTGGATTGACTCGAGGCATAGATTCATACACTTTGCATTCAGAGGTCGTGACTACAAGCTATAGAGCTCGAGGGTTAGAGAGATTCTTAGGATTCTAGAGTCACCCATTCGCCTTCATGAGGTTTGCTATGGTTAGATAGAGTCTCTGAGATGTCCTCATGGCAGACTTGTGCCACCCACAGATCTGATCCGACCATGCTTCACAGAGCCATTCGGCGAGGGGTCGAGCAGGACACCACGTGACCTTACTTCTACAACTCGGCTTCTTGATGCTATCATGAGGAGGACTCTGCTCCTAAGGATGGGCTACTGCGAGGGTTTGACTCATATTCAGTTGTGGTTAGTGAACTCTCTGGTGCAGCAGACCGTATTTGATATTTGGGATGCCATTCTTTTAGAGATGGAGGATACACTAGCGGAGGGCTTCAGAGGTCACCGCCAGCTGCCGTATACTCACTGGATCACCTTCTTGATTCAAAAGACAGTTACACAGAAGCCCCCAGAGACGATGGCTGAGTACACAGGTGCTACTACTGAGTTTCCTCCATATAACATGACTCAGATGCTCCGCACTATAGTGTGAGGACACCTCGCTAGCGGAGCCGTCGCGTAGAGGTCCTAGAGATAGCAGTCTAGCAGGATGAGATCATTAGGGGCACTGCAGCGATAGAGGAGGAGCAGATAGATGCTCAGCAGGAGGGTGTGGTCGAGAGCGACCCTAGTGATAGTTCTGATGATGATTATCAGCCTAGTCCTCAGATGCCTCCTCAACCACATGACAGAGAAGCCAGTGGCTCCAGTTCAGCACCACCACAGCCACCGCAGACAGATCCAGCTATTCTAGCAGTACTTGAGCGGATGAGGCAGGACCAGGCATGCCAAGCATAGGAGACCGCAGCTGCACTTACATAGGTTTAGGCTCAATTGGACGAGTTCCAAAGGCAGCAGTAGGCTATGCAGTAGCAATAGCTTATGATCCAACAACAGTTACTTAGCTTTATGCAGCATGTCTTTACTGCTATTAGGGCGGCTCCTCCACAGTCTACACCTTAGATCGGCTAGCCTGCCACCACTTTCAATGACTCCAGCTATACAGCCCAGTGGGCTTCATAGTCAGGGACAGCCAACTACTCAGTTTGCTTCACCTATAGAGTAGGTGTCCTAGTGGTTTGCTTCGCCAGTGACAGCACAGGGTCCTCACTTCACTCCTATTGTTATGGGCTTCACTCTGCCTCAGAGCTCTTCAGTGCTAGTGGCTAACACCCTAGTTCCAGGAGTCTTGGTGTGACTTTCAGTGAGCTTACAGGGTAGCCTACACCACTAGAGTTGCGAGTCTCTATACCTACCACAGTTGCTCCCATTACTAGGACTACAGAGATGCTCCCGTCGTCTGTTGCATCATCAGAGCCCCCTCCTACTGTGATACTTCTAGAGTCACAGGCCACGCCAGTTCCCAAGTAGACCTAGACCGCTCCACCTTCACTTCCAGCGACAGAGGGTCAGACTGCTCAGAGCTCAAGGTTAGAGGATGATGCTACACAGTTCTAGATTTCTCACCGCACCACAACGCCCGACTTGTCTGCTCCTACCCCACTGTCTCGACTCTTAGGTTTTGGTGCTTGACGCCAAAGGGGGAGAGGGATCGAGTATGTTAGATCTAGGGGAGCGGCACATCTAGGGGAGCTTATGATTCATTTCTATTGGCTTTTTATGTGTGAAACATTATGCATTCACGTTTACCTTTATGCATTGCATTACATACTTATGGTTGTGATACTTATGTGACATGTGTGCTCTCTACTTTGATTTATATATATGTCATATCACTTGGTTATGCTCATTTGCTTTGCTTCCGCGTGTTACTCCGATTGAAATGAGCTTTATTTCTTGTATTCATGCTTATTTCATATCTATTGAGTACATCATGTTGGCTTGGGTCATATAAGCATGTCTAACTCCTTTGCTCTTATTGTCAAAAGCTTATATGAACCAAGCATGTTGAAAACCTCATCTCTTTTACATACTCGAGGTTGTATTGTCATCAATCACCAAAAATGGGGAGATTGAAAGCATCTAGGCCCCTAGTTGGGTTTCGGTGATTAATGACAATACAAGATTACTATGACTAATGTGTGTTTTGTAGAGGCAATTAAGTTAGGTCATGGTAATGGCAATTGATTGGGCAATCATGGTGTCATGCCCCTGACGATGGAAATCATTTCGGTTTTTGAAGGATGGATGACAAGATTAAGGATAGACTAGTTCTAAGTGTCATTTGGTGTTGAAGAGACACATAGAGTAGTTTAAAACTTTATTTTTCCTTTGGCTATACTATTAAGGAGGGTATGGACTAGTACCTTAATCTAGGTGAGTCTAGTGGGTTAGGTGTGGTGCACACTTATCAAATCTAGCACTAGATAGCTTCGGAGTAGCCCTAAGATCAATTGGAGCAAACTTCATTCATATATGATTTTGAGTTGGAAGTGAATGGAGAGTCAAATGACTGACTGGACACTGGTCTGGTTGTGACCGGATGCTGAAGGGTGAGTCCGGTCAATTCATTTGATCAACTAGAGCCATCTGGTTGTGACCGGACACTGAGTGAAAAGTGACCGGACGCTGGGTGCCTGCGTCCGGTCAACTCCAGAGAGATTCTAGAGAGGGAGATTCCTAATCGGACATATCCGGTCAGCGCTGACCGGACGCTGGTCAGGATCCGATAACTAACCGGACGCTGAACAACGAAGTGACTAGACTGAAGGGTGAGTTAGAGGGCTCCCAAGCACCATCACATAAGCTACCAAGGCTCTAGTGTGCTCAGCTACCAGCCTAAGGCGAGACCACCTTCTATTTATAGCCCCCACAAAAATAGAGCCGTTGTACCCCTTCATTGGGCACAGCTCGGGGTGACTGGACGCTCCGGTCAAATCGAACGGACGCACCCTGCCAGCGTCCGGTCAACGGATGCACGCCACGTGTCGTCTCCGTTCAACCTCAGTCACTTGATCTCAATGGTCAAGTGATGACCGGACGCTGCATAGTGCCAAGATCAAACGCAGGACCCCAGCGTCCGGTCACTTCCAGTAAGGTTCCAGTCGCGACCAGACACGTCAGTTTGATCATGACCGGACGTAGGACTCCTATGTCTCGGTCACTTCTAGTAAGCTCCTAGAGCTGCTCAACCACGACCGGACGCGTCTGGTCGGTCATGATCGGATGCAGCATCAGCGTTCATTCCTTTCTCCTCTTCTCTGTGCCGCCATGTCAGCGGGACCAGACGCACCCACCTAGCATCCGGTCACGAAGTGACCCAGCATCTGGTCAAAGACCGACGCCTGCGCCTTCATTGCTGCCAGTGACCGGACATAGAACCCTAGTGTCCGGTGCACTTTGTGAAACCCTATCTTTTATATACAGGGCATCGGTGGCACCGTCGGACTGTCCGCACTCTACGGGCGGACACTCCGCCGGTGAAGTTTCAAACCATTTTCTTTACCGAGTTGATTCACATCAACTCCAACTTCTCCTCCTTTGTAAATGTGCCAACACCACCAAGTGTACATCACCATATGTGTGTGTTAGCATTTTCACAATCATTTTTCCAAAGGATTAGCCACTCAACTTGCCACGCCACTCGATCCTAGCGATGATGCAAAGTTAGATCACTCGAGTGGCACTAGATGACCGATATGCAAACAAGTTTGCCCCTCTTGATAGTACGGCCATCTATCCTAAACCCGGTCATCAACTTCTCTACACGCCTATGACCGGTGAAATGAAATATCCTAGGTTATAACTTTGCCTTGCTTATTCCATTCCATCTCCTCCAATGTCGATGCAACACATGCATCAACACGATCAACAATGATATGATCCACTTCATATCATCACGTGATCATATTGGTTCATCGATCTTGACTTCACTTGCTTTTCACCGTTGCCTTCGTCCATCGGCGCCAAGTCTTGCTCAAGCTTCACCGCCACGTGGTCCATCGCTCCAAAGTCTCCAACTTGCCCTTCACGCTTGCAACCGGTCCATCAAGCCAAGTGAAAGGTCCTAATATGGCTAGAGGGGGGGGTGAATAGCCTATTTAAAAATCTATAAATCAATTAGAGCAATTTGATTAGTATGACAAATAGCGTAATGCAAACTTGCTCTAGCTCTATAAGGGTTGCAAGCCACCTATTCAACAATTCTAGTTGCAATGATTACTTGGGCACACAAACTTGCTATGTAACTACTCACTAAGGGCTCTCAATCTTGCTACTCTAAAGAGCTCAACTAGATGAAAGTAACTAATAAAGCAAGCTCTCAATTCTAATTACACTAAAGAGCTTGTATCAACTAGTTTGTAAGAATGTAAATAAGTGAGTAGGGTGATTATACCGCAGTGTAGGGGATGAACCAATCACAAGATGAATATATAGCCAATCACCGGGAGAATGCCAAAGACAAGGGACAATTGATTTTCTCCCAAGGTTCACGTGCTTGGCAACACGCTACTTCCCTGTTGTGTCGACCAACACTTGGTGGTTTGGTGGCTAAGAGGTGTTTCACAAACCTCGTCCACACGATAGGACACTGTAAGAACCAACCCACAAGTGAGGTAACTCAATGGCACTAGCAATTTACTAGAGTTACCTTTCGGCACTCCGCCGGGGAAGGTACAACTCCCCTTACAATCATCGGAGATGGCCACGAACAATCACCAACTCGTGCCAATACTCCACCGCTGCTCCAACCGTCTAGGTGGTGGCAACCACCAAGAGAAATAAGTGAAATCCGTAGCGCAACACGAATGCCAAGTACCTCTAGATGCAATCACTCAAGCAATGCACTTGGATTCTCTCCCAATCTCATAATGATGATGGATCAATGATGGAGATGAGTGGGAGGGCTTTGGCTAAGCTCACAAGGTTGCTATGTCAATGAAAAATGACCAAGAGAGTGAGCTTGAGCCGGCCATGGGGCTTAAATAGAAGCCCCCATGAAATAGAGCCGTTGTACCCCTTCACTGGGCACAACGCGGGGTGACCGGACGCTCTGGTCATATTGACCGGACATTGGACCCAGCGTCCCCGTCGCTCGATATAAGCCACGTGTCATTACGAGTTAAACCTGAGCCACCAGATCTCAACGGCTATAGACTGACCGGATGCTCTAGCACAAGTGACCAGACCCTTCAGACCCTTGTGTCGGGTCATTTCAAGAAGCTCCCAAAACCGATTTTTGCCGGCCGGACGCGTCGCGTCCGTCAAGCTTGATCGGACATGACAAATGACCCGATCGGTGCTCAACCCTAACCACGTGTGTTGCGTCGACACCGACCGGACCGGACCTTTTTTTCAGTGTTCGGTCATTGAGTGACCAATGTCCGGTCCATTGACCGACGCCAGCATCTTTGCGACCAACTCCATTTCACTTCTAACTTCTCCACCCTTGCTCAAATGTGCCAACCACCAAGTGTATCACCTTGTGCACATGTGTTAGCATATTTTCACAAATATTTTCAAGGGTGTTAGCATTCCACTAGATCCTAAATACATATGCAATGAGTTAGAGCATCTAGTGGCACTTTGACAACCGCATTTTGATACGAGTTTCACTCCTCTTAATAGTACGGCTATCGATCCTAAATGTGATCACACTCGCTAAGTGTCTCGATCACTAAAACACAATGGCTCCTACAATTTATACCATTTGCCTTGAGCCTTTTGTTTTTCTCTTTCTTCTTTTCCATCTTCAAGCGTTTGATCATCACCATGCCATCACCATTGTCATGATCTTCGTTATTGCTTCATCATTTGGAGTAGTGCTACCTATCTCATAATCACCTTGATAAACTAGGTTAGCACTTAGGGTTTCATCAATTAACCAAAACCAAACTAGAGCTTTTAATCTCCCCTTTTGGCAATTGATGACAACCGTTATACAAAGATATGAATTAAAGTTTCTTTGAATCCATGTTGCTTGCCCAAGCATAGTTACCATGTGTAAAGGATATGGACAAGTTTCATGAACTCCATATGATATCAATTACTCCCCCTACATATGTGCTAAGAGTTTGGATTGAAGCTTACACATATGCTTAGATAGGAAATATAGGAGACAATTTCTACTAAATGATGCTAAGGTATAAGAGATGGACCTTTGAAGCGTGATACCAATCGAAGTGCACCAATATACCATCCTTAGCACCATTTGTAACTAAACATTCACAAAAACTAGAATACCTCATGAGATCAATATTACAAGCAAGGGTCTAGTTTCCATATGATGAACATAAGTCTAGTTACTTTAGTTTGATACCACTTGGTCACTAGATTACATATGCATGCTAGTTTTTCATCTCATCAATCAAGCATATAACTAGCATATACCACACAATCATGGATATTGAAATTTGAAACTTGTGCCATGCAAGCAAATATATGAAATGCACATTCAAATGCAACATACAAGTTTATGAGCTTGCTCCCCCTACTTGTGAGCTCAAAATTTTAATTGATCCCTTTCCTTTATCATATATCCCATATCTCTCCCCCTATGTCAAATACTCCCCTATCATGCATATCTTTGTTTCTCTCCCCTTTGTCAACAATTAGCACAAAAGGTGAGCTTAAATTATAGATAGATTGGGGTGAAACCATATGAGATGAGAATCATTTTCTCAATTTGGTGCAATCAAGATTACTTGCAAAAGATATTTAACTCGGTTTGATCCAAGGACAAGCTTCTTCACACCTCTAAATAAGGGTTATCTTGTACCATGTGGAGTTAAACACTTATAGCTTATTTTCTAGATCAAACACTAGGTTTACATCCCACAAACATGTCATATGCTACCACTAGACCATTTCAGGCATACAAGCATCAAATTCATTTGATTTTCATGAATGAGCCTATTCAAATGTGAAATATGTCTAGATACACTAGTCATGTCCTTAGCAAGGATGTATGCCATGCCAATCAACTTTTACCTTGGATTGCTCGAAGGAAAGGCATGTCATATAATTTGGGGTGTATCAACTCATATTGGAGAAGTCAAGTATGTTCAATTCATTCCTTAGCTTGCAAAACCTCTTCTCATCAAGTGGCTTGGTGAATATGTCGGCAAGTTGATCTTTGGTGCCCACACTCTCTATGCAAATGTCCCCTTTTTGTTGGTGATCTCTTATGAAATGATGGCGGACATCAATATACTTTGTTCTTGAGTGTTGAACCGGATTGTTGGTGAGCTTGACAACACTTTCATTGTCACATAGCAATGGCACTTGCTTGAATTTAATTCCAAAGTCACTCAAGGTAGCCTTCATCCAAAGTAATTGAGCACAACAACTATCGGCCGAAATGTACTCCGCTTCGGTGGTTGAAAGTGCTACACTATTTTGCTTCTTTGATGACCAAGATACAAGTGATCTTCCCAATAGTTGACATGTGCCCGATGTGCTCTTTCTCTCAACTTTGCATCCCGCATAATCGGAGTCCGAATATCCAATCAACTCAAATCTTGCTCCTTTGGAATACCATAATCCAACATTTTGTGTATGCTTCAAGTACCTCAATATTCTCTTTGTTGCCTTCAAATGACTCTCTCTTGGTGAGGCTTAAAATCTAGCACACATGCATACACTAAACATCACATCCGGCCTTGATGCGGTCACATAGAGTAGGCTTTCAATCATAGACCGATACATCTTTTGATCCACCATGTTGCCACTAGCATCACTATCCAAGCTTCCACTTGTCCCCATTAGTGTACTAATAGCTTTACTATCATCCATTCCAAACTTCTTGAGCATATCCTTGATATACTTGCCTTGACTCACAAATGTGCCATTCTTTATTTGCTTGATTTGAAGACCAAGGAAGTAACTAAGCTCTCCAATCATGGACATCTCAAACTCACTTGCCATCATATTGCTAAACTCCTCACAAAAATCTTAATTTGTTGACCCAAAAATGATATCATCAACATAGATTTGCAATACAAACAAGTCATTTCCAAGCTTCTTGGTGAAGAGAGTGGTGTCAACCTTTCCCATCTTAAATCCCTTAGAGAGTAGGAAATCCCTTAATCTCTCATATCATGCTCTAGGTGCTTGTTTCTAATCCATACAAAGCCTTTCTCAACTTGTAAACATGGTTGTGCTTCTTTTCATCTTCAAAACTGGGAGGTTGCTCAACATACACAAGCTCATTGATGTACCCATTGAGAAATGCACTCTTTACATCCATTTGGTACAACTTGATGTTGTGGGCACAAGCATAGGCTAACAAGATCATAATTGCTTTCAATCTTGCAATCGGGGCATATGTTTCTCCAAAGTCAAGACCTTCAACTTGTGTGTAACCTTGAGCCACTAATCTTGCTTTGTTCCTTATTACTATCCCATCTTGATCTTGCTTGTTCCGAAAGACCCACTTGGTTCCAATCACATTATGATCCTTAGGCCTCTCAACTAACTCCCATACTTGATTTCTTGTGAAGTTGTTTAGCTCTTCATGCATAGCCATAGCATTTACCCAATCAATATCCTTCAAAGCTTCATTTATCTTCTTAAGTTCATTAGATGACGCAAAAGAGAAGTGCTCACAAAATGAAGCCAATCTTGATCTAGTTAGGACACCTCTTAAAATATCACCAATTATAGTGTCCAATGGATGATCTCTTGCAACATTGGTTGGTTGAAGCACTTGCACTTGATTGCTAGCATTTGATTGATCACTTGGTTGAGATGATGAACTAGCCACTTGTTGTTGATCTTGCACTTGATCATGAGAACCACTAGCTTGCACATTTAAGTTAGAGAGCACTTGATTCTTGTCATCTTCAACATCAATCACCTCTCTAGGCCTTATATCACCAATGTCCATGTTTTTCATTGCATTGACCAATTGAGTGCCTTTTACATTATCTAGATTCTCATCTTCCTCTTGGGAACCATTTGTTTCATCAAACTCCACATCATGAACCTCCTCAAGAGTACCACTAGCCAAATTCCAAACTCTATAAGCCTTGCTAGTAGTGGAGTAACCAAGCAAGAAACCTTCATCACATTTCTTTTCAAACTTGCTCAATCTAGTGCCTTTCTTCAATATGTAGCATTTGCAACCAAAAACCCGAAAGTATGCTATGTTGGGCTTTCTTTCATTCAATAGCTCATAAGGTGTTTTCTAGATCATGGGGTGACAATAGAGTCAATTGCTATAATAGCAAGCCGTGTTGATTGCTTCGGCCCAAAATGAATGACTCACATTGTACTCACTCAACATTGATCTTGCCATGTCAATCAAAGTTCTATTCTTTCTCTCAACAAGACCATTTGATTGTGGAGTGTACTTGCCCGAGAATTGATGTCTAATTCCAAATTCATCGCACAACTCATCAATTCTAGTGTTCTTGAATTCACTACCATTGTCACTTCTAACTTTCTTGATGGTTGTTTCAAACTCATTATGAATGCCCTTGACAAATGTTTTGAATATTGCAAACACATCACTCTTGTCCACTAGAAAGAATACCCATGTGTATCTAGTGAAATCATCCACAATCACAAATCCATATTTGTTTCCACCAATGCTAGTGTATGTGGTTGGTCCAAACAAGTCCATATGCATCAACTCAAATGCCTTAGATGTGCTCATCATGCTCTTTTTAGGATGTGTGTTACCAACTTGCTTTCCAGCTTGACATGCACTACATAGCTTATCATTTTCAAATATGACATCTTTCAAGCCTCTAACTAAGTCATGCTTAATCAACTTATTCAATTGTTTCATTCCAACATGACCAAGCCTCCTATGCCATAACCAACCCATGCTAGACTTAGTGATCAAACATATTGACAATTGAGTATATCTAGCATTGAAATCAACCAAGTATAGATTCATCATATCTAAATCCTTTGAATATCAAGTTAGAACCATCTACACTTATGATCTCTACACCATCCACACCAAATATGCACTTGAAACCAAGATCACACAATTGAGCTACCAACAATAGGTTGAAGTTCAAGCTCTCTACTAGTAGCACATTAGAAATGCTCAAGTCATTAGATATTGCAATCTTACCAAGCCCTTTGACCTTGCCTTTGCCATTGTCACCAAATGTGATACTATTAATCCCATTGCTCTTGTTTTTATTGATTGAATTGAACATTCTTGGATCACCGGTCATGTGTTGTGTGCACCTACTATCAATTACCCAATGCCTTCCTCCGACTTTATAATTGACCTACTAAAGAAGATCAATTCCTTTTAGGTACCCAAACTTGCTTGGATCCTTGTAGGTTAGTTACCAAGGTCTTTGGTACCCAAATGGCCTTCTTCTTTGGGCCCACAATTGGTATACCAATAAACTTAGCCTTCACACCATTTGCACCCTTAAAAAGCATGTAACAAGAATCAAATTTAATTGAGGATACATTAGGTAGCTTGTTCTTATTAGATCTTGCAATATTGCTCTATATGCCTAACTTGCTTGCATCTATTGCAAAACTGACCATTGCCCTTCACAAAGCTAGCTTTGGGAGTGACAAAGGCTGCCTTGGCTTTCTTGGGAGTATAGCCTAATCTCTCTTTATTGAGAGAAAACCTTTGGCTACCCAAGCACTTTAGCAAGCGGGCTTCTCCACCATAGGCATTGCCTAAGGCATGAGTGAGCTCATTCACCTCCTTCTTGAGGGTCTCATTTTCCACTACTAGTGATGCATCATTCTTAGGTGGAGTGGAAATGGTAGTGCTACAAGAAGTGTTAGTAGGAGCAACAATAATGGGTTCATGAATAGATTCATCAATAAGATCACATGTTAGTCCCACATCACATATAATTATCACTTGCTCCTTCTTGGCTTCCTCCTTCTTGACTTGCTCAATGAGAGAGGAGTGAGCTTTTTCAAGCTTAGAGTGAGCTTTGCCTAGCTTCTCATGGGCATCCATTAGCCCCTCATGAGTGTCATTGAGCTCATCAAAGGATTGCTCAAGAAATTTTACTTTCTTACGTAATTCTTTGCACTCCTTTCTCTTCATCTCATTACAAGCGTGCACTTGCTCACACATGTCCAAGAGTTCCTCCTTAGAGTACTCCTCATCATCGTCATCATCATCCCTACATGAGTCACTCTCACATTCATCATTATCACTCTCATCATATATTACCTTGGTAGGCTTTGCCATTAGGCATGTTGGTGGAGTGTCGAAGATGAAGAGCTTCTTGTTGATGGCGATGCTTGCTAGTGCTCTCTTGATATGCTTCTTGTCATCATCACTAGAGCTATCATCATCTAAAGAGCCATCACTATCCCATGTTACCACATAGCCTCCACCTTTCTTCTTCTTTTGGAAGGTCATCTTCTTCTCCTTCTTTTCTTTCTTTTATTTGTTGTCCTTCTTCTTCTTCTTCTTTTCATCTTCATCATTGTCACTATTGTAAGGGCAATTTGCTACAACATGATTGAGGCTCTTGCAATTGTAGCATCTTCTCACATACTCTTTGCTCTTAGTGTGATCTCTTCTCTTTCTTGCACCGTATTTCTTCTTCTTCATGAACTTGCCCATCTTACACACAAAGAGAGCCATAGCTTCATCATCAATATCACTAAGATCCTCATCATCATTTGATTCTTTCTTAGACTTTCTCTTGTTCTTGTATGATGATGAGCTAGCCTTGAATGCTATACTCTTCTTTTTCTTGTCCTCATCTTCCTTCTTGTCCTCCTTGTCATCCCCCTCCCTTTCCACACGGTATATTTCTTGTGTCATTACTTCACCTAGTACTTGGTTGGGGTGATCTCCTTCAATCCTCCTCTTATGATTAGCAATCTCAACATTTCAAACCTTGGAGGTAGGCTCATCAAGAACCGATAAGAGACATCATCATTCTTGATCTTCTCTCCCAAAGCTTTCAAGTCATTGACAATGACTTGCAAGCAATGGAACATCTCCGAAATGCTCTCATCATATTTCATCTTGAAGCTTATCAACTTGTCCTTGAGAATATATAACTTGGCACTCTTCACCTCCGGTGTGCCCTCATAGGTTTCCTCCAATCTCCTCCACACTTCATTTGCTCTTTCACAATCATTGATTTGTTCAAACACCTTTGAATCAATGGCATTGTATATGGTGTTGAGCGCCATTGTGTTGCATTATTTGTTGGTCCTATCTTGGTTGGTAGGATTGTCCGGATCAATGATAGCATAATCATTTTTCGTCACTTCCCACACTTGATCATTGATTGAACCAAGATACATCTTCATTTTTCTCTTCCAATAATCATAGCTTGTGCCATCAAAGAATGGTGGTTTGCCCCCCACATGGTTGAACACAACTTGAGCCATAATTTGACACCGAGGTTGTTAAGCCTTTAATCAAACGGTGATCACGGCTCCGATACCACTTGAAAGGTCCTAATATGGCTAGAGGGGGTGAATAGCCTATTTAAAAATCTACAAATCAACTAGAGCAATTTGATTAGTATGACAAATAGCGTAATGCAAACTTGCTCTAGCTCTACAAGGGTTGCAAGCCACCTATCCAACAATTCTAGTTGCAATGATTACTTGGGCACACAAACTTGCTATGTAACTACTCACTATGGGCTCTCAATCTTGCTACTCTAAAGAGCTCAACTAGATGAAAGTAACTAATAAAGCAAGCTCTCAATTCTAATTACACTAAAGAGCTTGTATCAACTAGTTTGCAAGAATGTAAATAAGTGAGTAGGGTGATTATACCGCCGTGTAGGGGATGAACCAATCACAAGATGAATATATAACCAATCACCGGGAGAATACCAAAGACAAGAGACAATCGATTTTCTCCCGAGGTTCACGTGCTTGCCAACACGCTACGTCCCCGTTGTGTCGACCAACACTTGGTGGTTCGGCGGCTAAGAGGTGTTTCACAAACCTCGTCCACATGATATGACACTGCAAGAACCGACCCACAAGTGAGGTAACTCAATGACACTAGCAATTTACTAGAGTTACCTTTTGGCACTTCGCTGGGGAATGTACAACTCCCCTTACAATCACCGGAGATGGCCACGAACAATCACCAACTCGTGCCAATCCTCCACCGCTGCTCCAACCGTCTAGGTGGTGGCAACCATCAAGAGAAACAAGTGAAATCCGCAGCGCAACACGAATGCCAAGTGCCTCTAGATGCAATCACTCAAGAAATGCACTTGGATTCTCTCCCAATCTCACAATGATGATGGATCAATGATGGAGATGAGTGGAAGGGCTTTGGCTAAGCTCACAAGGTTGCTATGTCAATGAAAAATGACCAAGAGAGTGAGCTTGAGCCAGCCATGGGGCTTAAATAGAAGCCCCATGAAATAGAGCCGTTGTACCCCTTTCTTTGGGCATTAACGCAGGGGTGACCGGACGCTCGGTCATATTGACCGAGATTTGGACCCAGCGTCTCGTCGCCCAATGTAAGCCACATGTCATTACGAGTTAAACCTGAGCCGCCAGATCTCAAGCGGCTATAGATCGACCGGACGCTCGGCACAAGTGACAAGTGATGGACGCTTTCAGACCCTAGTGTCCGGTCGTTTTCTAGTAAGCTCCCAAAACCAACTTTTTTACCGACCGGACGCGTCCCGTCAAGCTTGATCGGACACACCCAATGATCGGTGCTTCAACCCTAACCATCAGGTTGTCGTCGACATTTCGATCGGACGTAGCCTTTCAGTCGTCCGGTCATTGAGTGACCCAAATATTCGGTCAATTGACCGACGCTTGACATCTTGCGACCAACTCCATTTCACTTCTAACTTCTCCACCCTTGCTCAAATGTGCCAACCACCAAGTGTATCACCTTGTGCACATGTGTTAGCATATTTTCACAAACATTTTTAAGGGTGTTAGCATTCCACTAGATCCTAAATGCATATGCAATAAGTTAGAGCATCTAGTGGCACTTTGACAACCGCATTTCGATACGAGTTTCACTCCTCTTAATAGTACGACTATCGATCCTAAATGTGATCACACTCGTTAAGTGTCTCGATCACTAAAATACAATGGCTCCTACAATTTATACCTTTGCCTTGAGCCTTTTGTTTTTCTCTTATTTCTTTTCCAAGTTCAAGCATTTGATCATCACCATGCCATCATCATTGTCATGATCTTCGTTATTGCTTCATCACTTGGAGTAGTGTTACCTATCTCATAATCACCTTGATAAACTAGGTTAGCACTTAGGGTTTCATCAATTAACCAAAACCAAACTAAATCTTTCACCAAGTCATGTCTTGATCTTCTTCATCTTGATCACATGACTCAATGTAATATCTCATGTGCAATAAGCTTCTTCATCATCACATGTGTGAGCTTTGCAACATCTTCGAGCCATTTTCACCTTCATGGCATATGTTGTTCACACACATGTACCTGTGGACTAATCACCTGTGTATCTCACATAAACACAATTAGTCCAACTAGATTGTCACTCAATTACCAAAATCACACAAGGACCTTTCGCGGGGAGATAGCCGCGGCGGCGATGTAGATTGGGGGCGGGCATATGGCTGCAGGGTGCAGAAAAGCACGTGACAGGAGAACGAGTCGGGAGATATTTTTGAGAGAGATGTGGGAGACGTATAGAGAAGTAGGCTTATTGGGCCAGTACAATAGCGCGCAGGCCAAGGAAGGCGGCATCCGGTCACACGGATGCTTGCCCCTGAGCATTACCATAAAAATCATGAAAAAATGAAAAAGGACCCATATACCTTTTTTGTATATATTGATAAAAATAAAAGGACAAAAATATACTATATACATTTGCTAAATACGCAGCCCAGATCGGCCGATGGGCCATATCGAAGACACTAGCGCACAGCCCAAGCAAAATCCCTCCAGTTCGGATCCACCCCAGGCCCAAACGTCCAGCCAATCACGGAGCACGGACACGTCTCTACTGCGTGTCCCATCTCCACGACACAATCCTAAGCTGCCCTGTCGACTGCCCCCACCCGCCAGCGACGCGGTTCCCTGCTCCTAACTCCCAAGTCCCACAACCCACTGTACGACGGGGGTGGATCTCGTGTTCTCGAGACACACGCCTTCCCCGATGGCTCGCGTCCTCCACCGCCGTCTCCTCCTCCTCGCCGCCGTCTCCTTCGCCGTGGCCGCTTCTCTCCTTCGCCCAGCTGGCGCAGTGCGCCCGTTTGTTCTGGTTCTCTCCGGTGAGGACTTCCTCAAGGATTCGGCCGCACACCCGTCCCTCCCCTCTGCCGACTCCGCCGCCGACGACGGGTGGGACGACTTCGCCGACGATTCGCCGGCCGCCGATCCGCTCCTCTCCCCGTCATCCTGGGTCCCCCTACTCGACCCAACCAGCCCTCCCCCCTCTGGCGATGAGACGGACTCGCCGGCCGACGCGCTCTTCGTCGCGGGCGCCCGCGCGATGCTCTCCGCAGCGTCCGACGGGGACGACGCGGCGTTCGCCACGGCCGCTGCGCAGTTCGAGGCCGCGGCAGAGGCGGGGCACCCGGGCGCGCAGTCCGCGCTGGCGTTCCTCACCGGCGCCGGGATGACGCGCCCAGCATCCCGATCGCTCGCGTTCCTGCTGCACAAGTTCGCCGCCGACGCGGGAGATCTCCAGTCAAAGATGGCCCTCGCGTACTCCTACTTCCGCCAGGAGGTGAGGTGGTCAAGACCGTCTGCTTTTAATCACTCGCACAATCTGCGTACTCTAATTGGGGGTTGAATGTTTGAGTTTGTTGGCGAACTTGCAAATTAAGGAGGTTTTCGGGTCAGATGTTAGCTTTCGTGCTTGGGGTAGATCAAATTGTGAAAGGTTAGTTCCCTGGGGTGAACAGGCATCAGAATTGCAAGTTGTTTCAGTTAATCAATTGGTAGTCACTTGCTGAAATTAGGTGTAGACTTCGATATTATTTGCTGGTAGAAATTGCAAGGCCAGTGTCTTCGCCAATTTGTAGCGCGATTCTTATTTTTACCACATCATTTTTTTAATTTGTGCACAAACATTACACCTTAGAGAATCAAATTCCCTCTTCATCATTGTAGGTAGGTCTACAAATTCTTCTCTAGAACTAATGCTTTCCGTGACACAAAGTCATCTTACAAGTTGGAGGTAATTTAAGAAGCAATAATCGAGCTGATGAAATTTATCACTACTAACCACGATGATTTTTTTCTTGATGAGTACCAGTGAGCAGCCTGCTTTAACCACGTTTACTCTTTTTATCTTGCATCCAGACATTGGATGTCTGATGCAGTGTTCTCTTGTAAATTGTTGTGTTTCTTTTGATGAAACAGAATGGGGGATAGTATTTTACCTTAAAAGTATTGAGTTTAGCTTCTTGCCCTAACTTTTAATTCTTTTTGGTTGCTTGCATGTATTGCACAATCAGTGGTTATCGCAATAAGCTTTACTTCATATAAAAAATAGGGGTTGCTCAATCTGATTCAATATAATTTCTTAGCAATCCTCTGGATTTATCATTTTGGGATGGTTTCTACCCTTGTTAATTGTCATATATATGCTATACTAGTTATTTTTAACCTAATTATTGTCATGTAGCTTGTTCTACTCCAGTCCACTCTATTGGTGTTTAAATTGGGCTCAACCTGTCAAATCCTATCATTTTAATTTTCAGATGTATGAAGAAGCTGTTATACTATACGCTGAACTTGCAGAAGCTGCCCTAACAAGCTCCTTGATATCAAAGGAGCCACCAGTGATTGAACCAATCCGCCTTCACAGTGGGACTGAAGAAAATAAAGAGGCTTTGAGGAAGTCCCGGGGTGAGGACGATGAAGATTTCCAAATCACAGAGTACCAGGCACAGCGAGGCAATGCTGCTAACATGTACAAATTAGGGCTTCTGTATTACTATGGACTACGTGGGCTCCGTCGTGATTATGGAAAAGCATTTCATTGGTTTTCTAAGGCTGTTGAGAAAGGTGAGACACGAGCATTGGAGCTTCTGGGTGAGATCTATGCTAGAGGTGCTGGAGTGGAAAGGAACTATACCGAAGCATACAAGTGGTTGGCACTTGCTGCAAAGCAGCAACATTACTCAGCTTACAATGGATTGGGTTATCTATATGTTAAAGGCTATGGGGTGGAGAATAAAAACTTGACAAAAGTAAGTATGCTGTATAAGAACTTCCGATACAATTGCATATCTATAGCTGAACATTAGAAAACTTAAAACGCTGTTGGAACTAAATGTTTCCCATTTACACTTCTCTTTAGCCTCTACTGTCCTTTCTTAATTGTCATTAAATTTTGTAGGTGATTACCTTTATCTGTACTTTATTTTGGTAAATATACTTCTATGCGTAACTTATCCGTAGAGATGTACTTAAATGAGTGACCTGTTAATAGGAATGGAACCCGCCACAAGAGTACCATTGATCTTGTCGACATGATCATGATTTTTCATGTTAACATCACAAAGCATAATTGTTATGGAGCAAAACTTGAGTGGTATTGTTTATTTTTCATGTTTAATGTATGGTGTCCAGCTTCCATCATTTTATCCTAGTAGTTTAAGGCTAAAACATGAAGGGCGGGCCTGGTGCAAGCGGTAGAGTCTTACCGCCTGTGACCGGAAGGTCCCGGGTTCAAGTCGCGGTCTCCTCGCATTGCACAGGCGAGGGTAAGGCTTGCCACTGACACCCTTCCCCAGAGCCCGCACAGAGCGGGAGCTCTCTGCACTGGGTACACCCCTTTAAGGCTAAAACATGTATTGTTACAGATATATCATGTCCCTGGATTCTCTTGCTAGTAGATTATATTTAGGGGTCATATTTATAATGTCTTGAGTTTGGGGTGCCCCCGGTTTTAGGTCTCCATGGAGACACGTTCTTGTGAGAAACCTTTCAGTTATGCACTCTTAGCTGTTGAATAATTGCTAGTGTTTGTGAATTCATTCAATACACAAGTATATTTGCACAAGCGGTCATATTAGTGTTACCGTTATCTGTTATAGTCCTACCAATGCTAATTGTATACCATTCTGCCTTGAGATCGACCAAATTTGATGCTAACTCGACAAGCAAACACCAATTACATGGGACATGTGGTCAACCACGTACTGAATCTATGGCATGCTATGTCATGCGAAAACGAGTTTTGAAAGTGGAATGGAGAAGTGGGTGAGTCTTATGGATTTTTGAGATAAATACATAGAACCACTCTTTCAAAACAAAGAAAGAAAGAAACCATGTACTTTTTTTTTCTCAAAAATGCAGGAGAGCTGTGTATCATTTCATTATTAAGAAGATAAAGGAAACAAAGGAGTGTGGGTGGGGGGGCGCAGGGGTGGGGGGGGGTGGGGTGACCTAAACCGTATACTAGTACACTAGGTTTGGCAACAGAGGCATAAAATGCAAGTAAAAAATGAGGGCCTGATTGGTTCCCTTCCAAAATTTGTCATGCCAAAGATTTGGCAAGCCATGATTTTGGCTAGTATTTGGTTTGCTACCAAAACTTGCCAAACTCTCACATTTGACTTGCCAAATCTATGGTAGTTTTTTTTGCCCAACTTTTGGCTTTCCAAACCTTTGGCATGGCAACTTTTGGAAGTCAACCAATCAGGCCTTGATTCACATAATATATCTAGTCCAAATGCTCATGAACTTAGGAACTTGCCATCCTTTTTGTTGTTGCAGGCAAGGGAACTTTTTGAACTTGCAGCCGAGAATAAGGAAGCTGGGGGACATTATAACCTTGGTGTGTTGTACCTTAAGGGTATTGGCGTAAAGAGGGATGTAATTAGAGCATTCAATCTCTTGCTTCATGCAGTTAATGCTGGGCAACCAAAAGCTATTTATCAGGTGGCGAAGCTGTTCCAGAAAGGCATTGGTCTTAAGAGGAATCTCCATATGGTAAATGACTAATCTTCTTTTGTTGCATTATTGGTTAAATTAAATTGCGACTGGTAACTAGGATGCCCCATGAGCTTTGTGTGATTAGATTATCCTGATCCCTGGTAAAAAGGCTTTAGGTAGAAATTTGGTTCATGAGTTATATAAACCGAAGAATGTGTGCAACGTTGGCTAATCACGTTTGATATTGATAGGTCTTTTTTGTTTTCTTGATTGATCCCCTGAGGGTAGGAATTGTTTGCTTACATTGATTCTGCGCGTGGTGTTTTAGTGTGTAGAGACAAGGTTCTTCCATAAAACATAGAATGTATTCAGTGGGTACTCTAGAGAAAATATTGAAGTTAATAAAGCAATCTCAAAGTAAAGCACCCCAAAAAAATTAGAAATTGTTATGTAACCATAGGGAAATCCATATATGTACATACTTTATTGAGAATAGAAAATCACATATGTAGCAATATCATCATCAAAAGCATAAATGGTTGAAGACAAACAGAAGTTCTATTTTCGTCCTTCCTCCCCCGCGAGGATAATCCAAAGTTTGCAGTGCATTCACTCCTCTTAATAACATAAGTTGTTTTGTTCAGAACTGTTTATGTATATGCCTCAAGAGTCTTGTATAAATATTTCAGAATTTAAACGGCTATGAAAACTTGACATCCTGACATATGCCTGCAAGCATCATTGCCTGCTTCCTGCCGGAGCAGCAGCCCACTGCAGCCTAGTGACTTTCTGGTGATGCTATTGTTGCCAGCTGCGACCTATCTCTTATAGTACCACTACGCCCTCCTTTGGTATGGCTCCTCATTCTCAAAGAGCTTCTGCTCTGGCTTTGGATGAAGCTGTACCGAACGAGGGTCAAACGAAGTGCTTTGCAGCTGGAGCAGCCTGGAGCCAAACCCATTTTTGTGTTAGCACGAGGGAGCAAAAAATTCTGGCTTTGCTCAGCGCCGCCCCCACAGGCAAAAGATGGGTGCAGCCCTCGTCTCTCTCTCAGCGCACCTCTTTTCTCTCTCAGCCCATGGAGGGGGAACAAGTAGCAGCAGCCGGCAAAGTTGGCATGAGGTGGTGGAGCCGAGCAACAGACATGTGGAGTTGCATGGAGGGGTCCTGTCAGCTATCAAGCCTCTATAGACGCCCCCCCCCCTCCACACACACACACACAATTATTTCCCCATTGGAGGTGAGCTTTGGTGCAGTTTGAAGGATCAGCAGCGACGGTAACTTGAAGTCTGGGTGTCTGGCCAATGGGAGCAGAACACTCGCTCCTGCGCTTATTTGAACATGTGGTGCCAATGAGCTGCTTTATGGGATTAAGGGAAGGAATTATAGTGGGTCGGGCTTTTTGTGATTATTTGACCCATCTTACATGCCTCCAAAACAATCCTAATGACAGTCTTTTAATAGCAGTCATTAAGTGTCCAGGCGCCTTTTAGAAGCAGTCATTGAGTTTAAAGGGCGTACCCAGTGTAGAGAGCTCCCGCTCTGTGCGGGGTCTGGGGAAGGGTGTCAGTGGCAAGCCTTACCCTCGCCTGTGCAATGCGAGGAGACCGCGACTCGAACCCAGGACCTTCCGGTCACAGGCGGTAAGACTCTACCGCTTGCACCAGGCCCAGCAGTCATTGAGTTTACAGTGCCATAAAATCATTTCACAGTACTGTCTCCAGTTTGTAGTTGCCTCTCAAACTCAATCATGGGTTATTCTTTATTTTCTTATCATGGACATTTGTTTATTTCGTATGAACATCACTTTGAAAACTAAGGTCAAATATATAACTCATGTGTCAAATAGGTAAGGGTACAATGGACATTTGACCCCTTCTACCCATTTCTAAAAAAAAAAACAGGAGAAGCTGTTTTGCCAAACGTTTATCCACATGTTTCAGCTCCACTAAAGAAGCTGCTTCTCTAGAGGAGCCGGAGCTGTTTCTGAAGGAGCCAGAGCCATGCCAAACATGCCCGTAGACATTACGCTAATCGCTGAAATACCATGGTGTGAGGAATTTTGTCACATGCACACCCATTGGTCATATGCACACTGACTTCCTTCTTCAGATATGCCGTCTTGATTGTTTCATCAGGCAGCAATAAACCCCTGTTCCTGTTCCTATTTTTGTATCTTGATAGTGGTACATGCCTTTACCTTTAAGATTGCACATGTGTTTTTTCATTTGTATTTTTTTTTTCATTTGTATAGTTATAGTTGAATTAGATTTGTAAAAAAAAGAAGGCATACATGCTGAAATGCATATCTCAATTAATAAGACTTGGAGAAATCCTCTATTATGCCAATTTGATTGATCTTTTTGATACTAATCTGTTAATAATACAAATAGGGAAACATGGACCAACTAAAGCAATAACTTCTGATGCCTCAATCAAGTATATAATCATCTTACTATTTTCTTGTTTCAGGCAACAATGCTGTACAAGTCTGTTGCTGAGAGGGGACCCTGGAGTTCACTGTCCAGATGGGCTCTGGAGTCTTACTTGAAAGGCGATGTTGGAAAAGCATTGCTCTTGTATTCCAGAATGGCAGATCTTGGATATGAGGTTGCACAGAGCAATGCTGCCTGGATTCTGGATAGGTATGGTGATCAAAGTATTTGCATGGGAGAATCTAGTTATTGCACAGATATGGAAAGACATCTTCGTGCACATGCTTTGTGGTGGCAAGCATCCGAGCAGGGTAATGAGCATGCTGCTTTGTTGATTGGCGATGCCTACTACTATGGTCGGGTATGTACTACAGTCATCTGACTTTTTAAAATACATAAGTTGGTTAGGGCCGCTTGTGCTAGAATTTTGAATCTGTATGCACTCCTTTTGGACTGTAGTTTTTTTGCTTAGTATCTTCAGTGGGTTCACATATGTTTTTTTAAGTATTTGGGGCTCAAGTTTTTTTTTTTTTTTACTATTAGTGTACCTGTTAGCATGACCATTGCGTATTTGACTATTTGTACAATCATTTAAAATACGGTTAATAATATATTGATTTGAAATTATGAGTTTTGGAAATTATTTGAATATATGTTGCAGTTACTGATGGCTGATGTCGTCAATATAAATACCTTTTTTCTGGCAACTTATGCATTTGAACAAACCAGTCCTTCGGAGGTGCTCTTAGGGGTAGGGTTTATGTACGTGTGTTCATATGGGTGAGGGTGCGTGCGTGTTGTGAGCGTCTGCGTTGTACCGTGTAATTCTCAAAAAAAATGTCAAGTTTTCTTAGGCAAATTTCAGAAGCAAAATATTTGGATAAGAAAGTGAAATATCACCATGTGGTATTACTTGGAGAATCTGCATTTGCTGAGAAACTGGCAATATGACATCACCTACCTGTATTTCTCTGTTACAGGGCGTAGCAAGGGACTACGAACGTGCAGCAGAGGCATATATGCATGCTCGGTCACAGTCTAATGCTCAGGCTATTTTTAACCTTGGGTACATGCATGAGCATGGTCATGGACTTCCCCTTGATTTGCACTTGGCAAAAAGATATTATGATCAAGCTGTTGAGGTGGATTCAGCTGCTAAGCTCCCTGTCATGCTTGCACTAACAAGTTTGTGGCTAAGGAAGAATTATGCAGACAGTTTTTTGGTAAGACATTATTTTCTGTATGTAGTAAGTACAAGATATATGCTACTGTGACTTTCACATGGGATACCTTGTTTTGTGCTGTACGGCTTCACCTGAAACATGTATAATTATTAATAGTTTGTGCCAAAACTCTTTCCTGTACCAATTCCCAATGGGTTGCTGCTACTGATACCTTGTAGTTATCGACCAGTTCCCAGTAACTTATATCAAATGTATTCAATGAACTTTAGTCTCCAGTCCATTAAATGATATGTTGGGAAAGCCTTCTAAGTTATTCCTATATTTGGAGTTGTCAAGTGTTGTGATTTATAATAAAAAAGGTTTAAAACTGTTAATCTTAAGTTACTTCGAGTGGGACTAATTTGCCACATACTGATGTTAAACACACTGGTATACAAAGTATTGCCTTGGACTGGACTCAGCAAAAACAATAAGCTGGTTACAACGAATTTCCTGTCCTTGACACATGCATACTTGAATATTGTCGTTTTGTTGCCCCATATTTTGGCACTTTATTCTGATTTTATGTTCTTTAGCCTCTATTATCCAGTTTCCAGTACTTCAAAGTTCAAAGTTACTCCCTTTGTTCCAAATTATAAGCCGCTTTGACTTTTTTGGGACATTGATTTTGCTATGTATCTAGACATATACTATATCTAGATACATAGCAAAATCTATGTACTAAAAAAGTCAAAGCGGCTTATAATTTGGAATGGAGGGAGTATTCAAGAATTTGGTAACCCTTATGTTCTGGTTTGGATAGTTAACTCTTTAGCATAATCCAAGGGGATTCAACCTTCTATTGAGACAAGCAGTAGTGTTGATGCCTTGGCAGTGATAAAATACCTTTAATAATCTTCAGTTGATGAACTTTGATGGATTTGTGGAAATAAAAGTGAAACAAATAACCCCTTGTTTTGTTTAAAAAAACAAATAACCCCTTGTGTAATGAAGTTGGAGAAGATCTATGGATAGTAAGGTGTCTTGTGCAGACTGGAAGAACTTTGATCCCAGATTTGAAACAGTCAAAATGTGAGACAATGATTCCAAAGATACGACGCAGCACAAATATACTAATTTGGAATTTTGGTGAAAGTTTTTGCACTAAGATGAAGGGCGGGCCTGGTGCAAGCGGTAGAGTCTTACCGCCTGTAACTGGAAGGTCCCGGGTTCGAGTCGCGGTCTCCTCGCATTGCACAAGCGAGGGTAAGGCTTTGTCAAGGGCGTCGTGTCCTAGGGTAGCTGGCCCTCGACTACGGAGCTCGTAGTCTCTTGCCGTCGTCATCTAGGGCTGAGGTTTTGCCCCTCGGTCGGCTAGGCTTAGTTGGAGAGAGAAGAGAGAGAGATTAGATGGATAATAACTTGCTTAACCTCCACGGTTCAGGTTTACACGAGTAATATAGCCATGCGGCAGTAACAAAGCTAACAATAGACTCCTATAATTAAGGGATACGATCTGATCTTCTTGCCTTCTAGCCACTTCCCGGTTCGGAGTTTGCCTCGCTTGCGCGCCGCCGCTTTGGTCAGGCTGGGCTTCATGGGCTCTCCTCACGTCGCGCACGCGCGGCGTGTCCTTGAGTATGTGCGCCCCACATGACATCTCCCCCCTCAAGGATCGGCTTGTCCTCGAAGTGAAATGCCGGGTATTTGTCGCGGAAGACGTCAGATCCTCCTGTAGACGAAGCCATGGTGGCCCTTCCAAAGTGGGCGAGCACTGGCGAACGCCGCATAGCAAGCAGCGAGCCCGCACGACCGATCGAGTTCGGAACGATGGCGCCGTGGTGGATGGGGTCAGTGGAGGGGAGGCGCCTCGAGGCGGCCCAATGAACTTCTTGAGTAGCCCGGACGTGGAAAACATCGTGCGCCCTAGCAGCGTGGGGAAGCGTAAGCGCACCATGACGTCGTTGATCGGCTTCGGTGATGCGGTAGGGCCCGAAGAAGCGCGCCTTGAGCTTCCCGGTGGTCACCTGGGGAATGGACGCCGCCGGCCGTTGGCGGATGCGGAGCAGGACCCAACCGCCGACGATAGGAGACAGGCGGTGTAACTCCGTCGTAGTGCCGCTTCGGACTTGCTGCGCTGCCGCCGAGCGAGAGCGCGACATCCGCGAGGAAGGCGTTGCGGTCTTCCATGTTCTGAGCAACTGCAGCCACACGCGTGTCACCCGGCTCATAAGAGCGAATGGTAGGCGGGTCGCAGCCGTAAACCACATGAAATGGCGTCTCCCGGAGCGAAGACTGGTACGCCGTATTGTAGACATACTCGGCCCAAGGAAGCCAGCGGAGCCACCGACGTGGGCGGTCGCCGGTGAAGCAGCGCAGGTACATCACGATGACGCGGTTGGCCGCCTCCGTCAGCCATCGGATTTGGGGTGGAACGTCGGCGTCTTGTGCGGCTTGGCCCCATGAGGCGCATGAGCTCACGCCGTAACGCCAAAGTGAAGACCGGTCGCGATCCGGACACCATCGATCGCGGCACACCATGTAGGCGAACGATGTCGGCGAAGAAAGCTTGCTGACGGACTCGGCGGTGTGTCTGCAGGTGCGCCAAGGGGATGAAGTGGCGATGCTGCTGCTGAAGCGGTCGACCACCGAGAGGATAACCGACTTGCCCTTGACGCGCGGTAGTGCTTCGATGAAGTCGAGGCCGATGTCCGTCCAGACCGCCGTCGGCACTGGGAGCGGCAGAAGGAGTCCCGCCGGCTGCAGGTGCTCGGACTTGTAGCGCTGACAGGTGGCACAAGCGCGAACAAAGTCCTGCACTAGGCGCCTCAGGTTGGGGAAGTGGAAGTCGCGGCGGAGTCGGTGCATGGTGCGCTGGACGCCTTCATGGCCATCATTGTGAGTGGCAGCCAAGATCTCCTGCAGCAATGGCGATGCCGGTGGAATGTACAGGCGACCATCAAACATAACCATACCGTCGAGCAGAGAGCGCTCGGCCACCGTGTTCGTCGCTCCCGGCTTGTAATCGACAGTGAAGTCAAAGCCGAGCAACTTGCCGACCCAGTGGTGCTGTGGAATGGTCGCGAGCCGTTGGTCGAGGAGGTACTTGAGGCTGAAGTGGTCGGTGCGAACCAGGAAGCGACGTCCCCACAAGTACGGGCGCCAATGCCGGACGGCGAGAATGAGGTCGATGAGCTCCCGCTCGTAGGCGGCCAGGGAGCGATGTCGTGGCGCGACGGGGCTGCTGAAGTAGGCGATCGGGTGCTTGTCTTGGAGCAACACCGCACCGAACCCATGCGTAGACGCATCACACTCGACGACGAACGGCTTGGTGAAGTCGGGAAGCGCCAGCACAGGGGCCGACGTAATCGCCGCCTTGAGCGCGGTGAAGGCCGCTGCGGCGGCGTCGTTCCAGCTGAACCCCTCTTTCTTCAGGAGGGCAGTGAGAGGGGCAGCGATAGCGCCGTAGTTGAGGCGAATTTGCGGTAGTACCCCGCCAGACCAAGGAAACCACGCACGGCGCGGGCCGAACGGGGTTGGGGCCAGTCGTGGATCGCCTGGACCTTGGCCGGATCCATGGCCACGCCCGCCTCGGAGATGACATGGCCGAGGTAGGAGACGGAGCCGACGCCGAAAGCGCACTTTGAACGCTTGACGAAGAGGCGATGTTGGCGAAGCATGGCGAGGACGACGCGGAGATGCCGGAGATGATCCGCCCAGGATGTGCTGTAGATTAGAATGTCGTCAAAAAATACAAGCACAAACCGACGGAGGAAGGGTCGCAGCACGTCGTTCATAAGCGCCTGGAATGTCGCCGGGGCATTGCATAGCCCGAACGGCATCACCAAAAACTCGTAAAGGCCGTCGTGGGTGCGGAACGCGGTCTTGGCGATGTCGTCCGGCGTCATGCGGACCTGATGATAGCCCGATCGCAAATTGAGCTTAGTAAAGAACTTTGCGCCATGGAGCTCATCCAGAAGCTCGTCGACGACGGGAATGGGAAACGCGTCTTTGACGGTGATAGCGTTCAAAGCGCGGTAGTCGACGCAGAATCTCCAAGACCCGTCGACCTTCTTGACGAGGAGGACTGGAGAAGAGAACGCGGACGAGCTCCGGCGGATGAGCCCTTGGTCAATCATCATGGCACACTGGCGTTCCAATTCGTCCTTGTGCAGGGCCGGATAGCGGTACGGCCGGACCGCCACGGGCTGCGCCCCCGGCACCAAGGTGATGCTGTGGTCGCGGCTGCGCGGGGGAGGGAGCCCGTGAGGCTCGGCGAAGACATCGGAGAAGGTGTCAGAAGTTCCTCCAACAGAGAGCTGCTGGCCGCTGTTGCGCTCAGGGCAGGGGCCGCCGGACCGGTGAGTGCGTGCCAGCACACTGCGCGGGCGTGGCGTCTAAAGGACATCGTGCGGGCGCTGAAATCCCACACAATCGGCCCCAAGGTAGTGAGCCACTGAGTGCCCAGCACCACATCGTAGCCCGCGAGCGGCATGGCGAAGAGATCGACGTCGAACGTGTCGCCGTGGATGGCCAGCGGGGCGTGGCGGAGAACGCCCACGCACGCGACGCGTTCGCCATTGGCCACCGTAGCCGTGAGGCGCGGGCGATGTTGGATAGGCAGCCCGGAGCGGAGAGCGGCGTCCTCAGAGATGAAGTTGTGTGTGGAACCCGAGTCGAGGAGGGCGGTGAGAGTCGCGTCGCCCAGGGCGACCCTGATCTGCATTGTGTTGCTGAAGGCCACACCAGCGATGGCGTGCAGGGAGAATTGGGGCGTCTCATTGGCCGTGGTGTCATCCCCGGTAGCCTCCGCTGATTCGGCCTCGTCATCTTCCACGATGCCATCAAGGAGGAAGAGGTGCTTGCACACCCGGTTGTGGCCCCTGGTGAACTTCTCGTCACAGTTGTAGCAGAGGCCCAGGCGACGTCGCTCCTCCTGCTCCGCCTGAGTAAGGCGTTTGATCTGGCGGCCCTCCACGGTGATGGTGGTGGCGTGGCGGCTTGGCGCTGGCGGGCGCCGTGGCTAGCCGTGGTGGCGGTGCCGTGAGGGCTAGGATGATGGCGTCGGCAGAGAGAGGCCGAGTGGCGGCCTTGGCCGGGGCGCGCGGTATGCTTCCGCAGCTCCATCTGCCTGGCGAGACTCATGGCGGACGCAAGGGTTTGCGGGTTCTGGATTCGGACGTCCATGCTGAGCGGCGGAAGGAGGCATTGGTGAACAGATTGGACCATTTGGGATTCATCGAGAGGGGGCGTGGGCCAAGAGCGCTGGAACCGGTCTTGATATTCGCGACGGTGCTCGTCTTGGCCGGCAATCGCCAACTTCGAAGAGGGGCAGACTCAATATGCCCGTAGTACGATTCAAGCAGATCGGTGAATCGGCGCCAGGAGGGGGTCCCCTCGTCGGTCTGGACCTGCATGTACCACAGCTGTGCGCCCTCCTCCAGATTGTAGGAGGCCATCCATACCTTCTCCTCCTCCATGATTTCATTGGCGATGGAAGTAGGATTCACAAGCGATTGATGAAGATCACGGATCGGACTTCCCATCATAGCGTGGAAAGTCATCTTCGGAACTTGGTGCCGGTCGTTGTGGTGTTCGGCGAACCCGAGGCTTGGTGCCCGAGGAGGACGAGCGCTTCGGTGGATGTGTATTGGATCGCCTTTGAGTTGGCCTCGACGGAGAGGCCCGCAAAATCTTGACGGCTGCGGTGGCGTGTCGTGGTGGCCTTGAGGTCACCATTGTCACCATAGTCTTTGCCGCGAGAAGAAGATGAGGTTGACGCGGACGGAAGGTGGTGGGCGGTACGGTGGTGGTGGGGGTGGCGAGGTGGAGCGTGTAGGCGAGGATCGCCGGGATCGTGATACCAGGTTGTCAAGGGCGTCGTGTCCTAGGGTAGCTGGCCCTCGACTACGGAGCTCGTAGTCTCTTGCCGTCGTCGTCTAGGGCTGAGGTTTTGCCCCTCGGCCGACTAGGCTTAGTTGGAGGGAGAAGAGAGAGAGATTAGATGGATAATAACTTGCTTAACCTCCACGGTTCAGGTTTACACGAGTAATATAGCCATGCGGCAGTAACAAAGCTAACAATAGACTCCTATAATTAAGGGATACGATCTGATCTTCTTGCCTTCTAGCCACTTCCCGGTTCGGAGTTTGCCTCGCTTGCGCCTGCCGCTTGGTCTCGCGCGCGCTCTGCGGCTCTCCTCACGTCGCGGGCACGGCGTGTCCTTGAGTATGTGCGGCCCCACATGACAGGCTTGCCACTGACACCCTTCCCCAGACCCCGCACAGAGCGGGAGCTCTCTGCACTGGGTACGCCCTTTTTGCACTAAGATTTGAAAGTACTTCTAAAGCAACCCAAGAAAGTTTTGGGCAAATTTTCAAGTGTTGCAAGCCACTTGGACTACTTTTTCTGTTCAGGGTTTTGATCATTTTTTCCTCTAATTAACTTTGTAGCTCTAAGGTTTGGGTCAACTCTATTCTTGTATGGTACAATGCAAGAATTTTTCCCCTTCAAAGGTTCTTTGGAAAATAAAATGACCCAACAAGCCCCAATTCATGAGCTGCTTTTCGTTTCGAGTATGGTGTGCCACATGTTGTCTTGTTTAGGCTACACTGCATGAACAAGGCGATGTTGAGCCTGGATCCTGTTGCATGTTGATGTGCTTTGTAGTTTTAGTCAATTCATGGCAAGTGCTTGCATTCGTTCTTGTTACCATATCGGCAATTGTTTTGATTAAAAAAATTCCAAATTTCAGGTTCGTTTTATCGATTCACTTCCAGAAATATACCCTGTTGTTAAGGAATGGGTGGAAGATGTTCTCATGGATGAAGGGAATGCAACAATTTTGACTCTCTTTGCTTGCCTTGTAACTGTCCTCTACTTGCGAGAGCGTCAAAGGCGTCAAGTCGCAGCAGCCAACCCCCAACAACCTGATGATGTTGCCATGTAAATGTGAGTTTTCATGACATGGGCAGCACTGTTGCTTGAGGTACATATAACTATTCTTCCAAATCAACTTCTTATGAATGTCTACAAAACAAACAGTGCAAATGTTGAAGTTGTGGATCATATTATGGTGTTCTTCCAGGGAATTGGAGATGTAAAATGATAGCTCCTTGACGTGACTCATGTACACTAAATTGAGTAGGGACATGAAAGCCGCTGGATACTCAGACAATGTTTGCTGCCTGGTGAATATTCACCCCTCCAAGACTTAGGGAGCTATGCTTGTAAAGGACAACATGTTTAGAAATATCACAGATGTTCAAAAGTAGACTTCCCCCCCCCCCCTGTGCATTTGCATAGCCATCGAATTTCGACAGGCACACACGGAGAAATCTGGAAGAGGCAACTTTGCAATTGGTAGTTTAGGGATCGGGTAACTTTCCATCAGCATTTAAACACACTGTATAGTTTTCGCTGGATGTGTTGATTAAAAAGGGGCAGTGCATATTGGGAGAAACAAGTTTGCAATAGTACCCATCACTGTTGGAAGTTTAAACACATTGTTTTGAATAGTCTGAGTGAATCTTGTAGCGGAGGGTGTTGAATGACGACGGCAGCCGCGCGCGCGGCGCAGCCGTTGCCGGTCGACAGAAGGGCATGTCTCGCGGTGCTGTCGAGGCAGGCCTCAGGCGATGAACCGGCCGATCTTTTCGTCCGATCTACGCCAACGATGATTAAGAGCAGCTCCAACGTTAGTTCTAACGAGGTGCGACGAAGAGATGGAATGAATGGAACTACAACATTGGAGCTGCGGAGTTACCTTAGAAATGCCTGGCACCGGGGCTAAGAATTAAAATATTACTTTATCCATTTTAAATTATAAATAGCTCTGCCTTTTTTTCATATATAGCTTTTATTATGTATCTAAATACATTTCATATTTAGATACATAGTAAAAGCTATAATGACATATAATTTAGAACGGAAAGAGCATTTATTGCTTCTCTTTTACTTGCTGCACAGTTAGAGTAAGAACACTGTTACTTGGCATGCTGGCCTGTTTGATTCTCTCCTTGGTGGAGCTGTCTGGCCCAGGCAGCACTCC
Organism: Miscanthus lutarioriparius; assembly: GCA_904845875.1. Taxonomy (NCBI): domain Eukaryota; kingdom Viridiplantae; phylum Streptophyta; class Magnoliopsida; order Poales; family Poaceae; genus Miscanthus; species Miscanthus lutarioriparius. The sequence goes on from CAJGYO010000001.1 coordinate 22,109,622, forward strand.
TAGGCGTCTGATTTCGGTCGTTTGGAGTCTAGATCATAGCCTGGGCCAGGATGACATGTTTGGCAGGAAGCTAATTGGGAGGCCGCGAACCAAATGGGCCCTCATTTTGTGTTATGAAACATGTTTCTTGGTGTGGCTCCATTGGATACTTTCTCCGTCAAAAGAAAATGTGCTTCTATTTTTTTTTCAAAAAAAAATCAATCAGTTTAAGCTGTGATTAATTCTATAAAAATACTAATATTATTATTTATGTTAATAATCCTTGTAGTCAGGGCATGTGGAGTTGCATTTCTGTTTGTGAAGTGGTTGAAACTGCTGAGCGTATTTCCTTACAGTGCATCGGATGTCATTTTTGGGATACATGATTGCCTTTGAACAATGAGAATTATATCTTGAACCTTTTCTTCTTTTGGTGTTTTGAAGTTTTAGTAACAGGATGTATGCCATTTTTTAAAATTTTTATTTAAAGAAATCGATGGGAGCCGTCTAATAAAATTATCTATAGATACACACTGGGCACTGGCAAACTATTATACCATTTGATACTTGAGAGCCACGCTGGCAGCTTAGGTTCTCCCCGGTGACTTGGCGGGTGCGCTACCGCACCGCTACGTACCGGGCCTTGAAGAGAGGGTGTCGGCTACAAAGCACCGCACCCGCGGCGCGCCGCCTAGGTTCCGCTTCAGCTTCATCCATCCAACCAGAAGGCAAGAGCTGGGGCGGGTGCGTGAGATCACGGTGGAGGAGATGATGCAGGTCTTCTTGAAGACGGTGACGGGGAAGACCGTCATCCTCGGGGTCGAGAGCAGCGACACCATCGCCACCGTCAAGGCGAAGATCCAAGACAAGGAAGGTATTAGCACGTCGTGATCGGGACCGTTCTTCATCCCTACCTCGAGTTCATTCTGATCCCCATGTTAATTGATTTGCTTTGCTTTGATTCTTCGTGGGGGTTCCTTGTTTGAGTCTTGCTCGTTCGATGTTCATGTGTTCGTGTAGGTATCGCCGTGGAGGAGCAGCGGCTCATCTTCGCAGGGACGCAACTGGAGGACGGCCGCACCCTGGTCGACTACGACATCCATAAGGAGTCCACGCTTCACCTGGAGCTTGGCCTCCTCGGCGGCTACTTCTGCTGGCGGATCTCACCAAATCTCTGAGCGCTCGCGTACAAGTACAACGTCAACAAAATGATATGCCGCAAGTAAGCACATAGTCACATATTAGCTACACACATGGATGTGTTTGCCTGATCTCTGTGCAACTTAATCGTGCGAGTGCAATAATCGATTTGGACTGCTTTTGTATCCGTTCAACAGGTAGTTTCGCGTCTGGTTTCTGTGTCTTCATCCTGGCTAGTTAATTTAGTTGCATGGGATTGAGGTTCATTGGATGCCAAAAATGACATTGAGTTGGTTGGAACTTGAACCTGCAAAATCACCTTATGAACAAAACTTTATTTCTGTTTGAGGCTTTGAGATGTCAATTCCCTGTCAGTACTTTGCTACTACTGCAGAGATTATTATTTTCGTTAGTCAGTTACTGGTACCTTTGTATGGCCTTCGAAATAGTATCATTTCTATGGGTATTTGTTCACATCACACCTATCTGACAGTAGAATTTGTTGTTCAATCAGACATGACAGTTGGCGTTGTGGAACAAACACCCAAACCACATTTCTCTTTTGATCTGCAATTTTAGTCCTGCCTATTCTTCTTTATGTCTCTTGGATTCACTTATCACCTAGACGATAAGTTGGATACGAATTGGCCAAATGAAAAGGTTGGATTAGGATAGTGTGGTTGTAATGCAGATGGGAGAGCCTATCTTTATTTGATTTTGTCTTTCAGGTGCTATGCTCGCCTGCCTCTTGGGGCCAAGAACTGCCGCAAAAAGAAGTGCGGCCACAGCAACCAGGTGAGCCTTATTTCTCCCATCAGCATCTTAGACATTGCTGAAGTATGATTTGAGGCTAATCTTTCGAAATTGCTGTTAGTTGGCGTCACTGTGCTTTAGCATCTAGGTGCTCAAGCTCACGCCAAGCATTTTATAGTTTGATGTTGTTTACATACGTATGTCTGCTTTGTATTTAAGTTCATGGTGTGTGCTGAGTTCAATATCTCAACAGTTTTAGATTTGGCTGCATATTGTTGTATGTTGCACGTGTTTCAGATTCATTGTGTCGTGTACTGTGCGCTATTCTCATTTAAGAATTTTCTGTAACGTTTCATACATGTTAGAATTTCCATCTAGCGCTAGCTGATGACGATAGCATCATTATAATTTCAACGATCAGTGTCCTCCTTTTCTGGTCTGATGTATCTTGCTCAATTTGTTCTTTTCAGCTAAGGCTAAAGAAATGCAAGGACCGGCACAGGTTTTATCAATCAACTTACTAAGTTTTACCGAGGTGTAAAGTTCCTTCCGGATACTGAAGATGGACTACGCCTTTGAATTGTGGATACTGAAGATGCTTTTGAACTGTAGGGTCATGTCGATAGCATGGTTAAGAAATGCTACTAGTTAACATGGTAGTTCAACACTTGAACTCATCTCTTGGCTGAAATGACACTTCCTGGCTCTGTATGCTGCTACATGCCTACATCTTCTATCTCTAAAAGTTGCTGAATGTTGAATTCTGCCTACTCTGTTAAAGTAGTGGGTGCCTCTGTTAATTGTTAACATGTGATGCTCGTCGGGATGTTGTTCTCTACAAACTATGATATGCTGTCATCTTGTATGGTCCATCATGATATATTTCCACATCAAATTTAGACTGTTCAGTGAGCCATATGCAAAATAAGAGCTGATAGGAATAGGACGCACAAGATTGATTTGAGGTAATGAAATAATTGTTGATGAACAAATACAGGAAACCTTTTATCTTCAGTTTGTCAGAGAAGAAAACCAGAAAACTGAAAGGCGCGATTGCCACCCACTGGCGTGATCCACCCAGCTCATTACTGTGCCGTTCATTATCAAATGGGCCGATCCGAGCCCAAAGCAATCAGCGACGCCTCTGTGAGCCCTAAATGAGTAAGCGCTAACGGTAATTCTCTGAACCAGACGTCCGTCTGCTCGGACGCTCGGGCGCTGGGTCAGCCTAATAACCCACGCTCTTTTTTTTTTAAACTACTCATCCATTTATTCCTGTCCACTCGTTTCTCTTCTTATCGCTCTTATCCGCTCACCCGCCACCTCCGAGCGCATGGCCGCTGGCCCTCCGAAGCGCAGCACGCGGCCGTCTCCGAGACGCACCGCTCGGTCGTTGGCCTTGCCAGGCATGGCGCTCAGCTACCGGCCCTACCAGGCGCGGCGTGCTGCTGCCCTCTCCAAGTCGTGCGACCGATGCCTCCCTTCCGCGACATGCAGCCACTGCCGCCGGCCCGCCGCCTACAAGCACTGCCAGGCCACTGCCTCCGGTGAACACCACACACCGCCGAGCCTCCATTCTGCCGAGCAGCAAGGAGATGTTGCATTCAAAGCACATGTTGCAAGAGTATGTTTCAATTATTTCGGATATTTGAGAGGTATGTTGCAAGTGTTCCATATGGATGTTGTAAAAATAGATCGTGATGTTGCACATATTACAATGGTTGTATACGTATGTTGCAAGCGTCAGTTCCAAATGTTTCATCTGCTTTTCAGACGTATGTTGCAAGTGTGCTTATTTGGATGTTGTATATGTTTCACACATATGTTGCAAGAGTATGTTTGAAATGTTTCAGATGTTTCAATCTTATGTTCAATAAGTGTTTTCATGTTATAAGTGTTTTATATGGATGTTGCATATGTTTCACACACATGTTACAAGTGTATGTTTCAAATATTTCATCTACTTCAAACGTACGTTGCATTCAAGTTTTTCATATTGCAAGTATTTCGTATTTCAGAGGTACTTTGTTTAGAGTCACGGGGGCACGCCACGGGCGCCGCAGGAAGGTGCGCGGCGAGCCGGGGGCCGACGGATGGGGCACGCGGCGCGCCTAGGTCCTGCGGACAGGCGTGCTCGTCCTCATGCCAGCTCCCAGGTCCCGCCCGCGCGGGGCGAGACGGACGGGGATGGGTTACGCGTGCATGGCGAGACGAGACAGATGGGGAAGGACTGCAACGATACGGTGAAAATGCGGCGCGTTTCTGCTAGGCCGTTCGGTGTCGTCTCGATGGAATCCTATCCCAGCGGATGTCGAGGCGCCAACAATTCCCCTTGGCTGGCGCGCTAGGTACCGGTCTATGTTCGATGGGATGTAGAGCGATCCATCGAACTAGAGCGACGACTCAGACACACCAGCGTCCTGCGTCCAGCAAGATCGAGGAGATGCAGGTCTTGCTGAACAAACTGATGGAAACACCATCATCTCCGAGGTCCCCCCCCGCAAACTTAGTATTTTATTAAAAGAAAGAGAATTACATGACCTAACTATAAAAAACCCTCATAGCGTAGGTTACAGACCACCAACGCAGTTAGGGATGAAAACGAATCGGATTCACATGAAATCAGATTCATATCACTTTTTAACATATTTAAATTTGAATTCGAATACATATGTAGCTATTTTTGAATACAAATACAAAACGGATGTCTCGCATTTAGATTTCTATCGAATATTTACTCAATTCAACTTAAAATGTATAATGTTAAATTCAACATACATTAATAGAATTTTACTCCTAAGTTCATCGATGACCAAAGTGAAATGAAATCAAAGTACACTTCTAATAATCTCCAATATCATAGTGAATTAAATTATAATGGATAATATTTAATAAAATGATAAGTCAAGTGAAGAAATTCAAATAAAAATGGTATCCATTTTACTTTATCAATGTTTTGTAATTACAAAATTATTACACTAGTAGAGATCAAAGTATATGGATATATAACATAGACAAGGATAACTCATAAAAAATAATATAATTATCAACAAATATTTAATAATTAAATGTATCAATTAATCAATCATTATTTATATAATATCTATATCATGAAATTATAAATTATATAAATTCTATCAAGTAATTCACATCAGTAGACAAATGACTTTAAGTATTGAAATAATTTACAACAACAAATATATTAGGTTTAAACTAAATTAGAAAAAATACTAAAATATATTTAATCTTTATATTATATCATCAATAATATTAAATTAATATTGAAAGTTATTTATAGATATACTATTAAGTAGTTTCCGCATTTTTAGTGATATTAAAATTAAATAATAGTAATCTCGACGGCAAGGCATCCGCCGTGGCAAAGCCAACACGATCTCAACCATGAAAGCCGAATGACGGCGGCAAAGCCTCCACCTGATAGGACTATCCAAACAAGCGCTACGATATAGGAGAAACCACTGCGAAGACGGACACGAGGCATACACAGGCACGACAAAAAGATCCAATCCATATTTTAGAGTTGAAGCTATACCAAACATACGCTACGTTATTGTCGGCATAAATTATAGAAAAGTACAGGTTTGGCCCATGCAATTACATGGTTTAAGTGCAATAAAATTATTTCAAATATGTGACTACCGAAAACAAACAGATAATTTATATAACATGAGTGCTTGGCTATGTAACTATGTTTAGTAAATCATGTGTATACGATGACTCTACTCCTGTTGCAACGCACAAGAACTTTTTTTTTTGCTAGTGATATTAATTTACTTTCAGCTCTTGTCCGTAGATCGGGTGGTGAAGGTTCAGTACCGTTCTAGCATTTTGCATCAGGCAAAAAAGATTGAATAATCAACCACCTAACATGTCACTTTCCGAGTTATAGAAGCAGGAACGCAGCACTCAAATCACGTGAGTGCAGAAAGACACTATGGACCAGTTACATATTCTCTTCTCGTCCCAAAACAAAATAAGTATACATCTTATACTTCGAGTACTGAATCAAGCTCAAATTTAACTAAATTTATAAAAATTAGTATTATCATATCTAAATAGATATATTCTAAAAATATATTGTGTGATTAATTTAATAATATTTATTTGGTATCCTAAATATTTATTTTTTTTATATTTGGTCAAACTTATTATTAGTTGATTCGTCAAAATACGATATGCTGAAAGGTACTAAATGGCTATAGGAGGTGAATAACCTATAATTTTTTCTACAACAACACTAAAACAAGTTGTTAGTCAATTAAATAGCGAAGCGAATGTTGCATTAGCACTACAAGTGTTGCAAACCACCTATCCAGAAGTCTAGTATGCTATGATCTCTAGTAATCACACAATGGCTATGTTGCTAATTCTACCACTAGTGAGCAACTAAGCAAACAATTCAACTAATTGCATCTATGTTAGAGAGCTACTCTACTAGCTAGACTACCTCTACACAAGATATCACTAGAAATATAAATACAAGAGAGGTAGAGGGATTGATACCGAGCCGGGCAAGTGAAAAATCAATCACAATGAATACCAATTGACACAATGATTTTTCACCGAGGTTCACTTGCTTATCAGCGAGCTAGTCCCCATTGTGGCGATTCACCCACTTGAAGGTTTGTAAGGGACCGTGACGCCTAAGAGGGGGGTGAATTAGGCAATTTAAAATTCTACTTCTCACTAAGACCTCTAATTTCACCTAGTCAAAACTTATGCAGGAAAGTAAACTATCTAAATGTGCAACTACGGTTTTGTTAGTGTATTGCTATCTCTACCGTAAAAAGAAGTTATGCAACCTAAATTCTAAACCTACCAACTAGCCTATCACTAAGTTAGAAAAGTAAAGCACAAACCAAGATTGCATTGTAAATGCGGAAGCTAAAGAGTAAGGTAGAGATATGCAAACTCCCGTCGACGACTCCGATATTTTTATTGAGGTATCGAGAAGCGTGCAAGCTTCCCCCTAGTCCTCGTTGGAGCCCCAAGTAAGAAATCCCTCGCAAGGGTCAAGCTCCCTGTCGAGTAACTCCGTGGATAGCCCCGGGCCTTCCCCACGCGCAAGTGGGTCTCCGGTGTGCCTTCCGGCAAACCTCTCCCGGATCGCTCCCCACCGTCTTCACTATCAAGCTTCCACCGAACCACCCGGGCCTTGTTCCTTTCGATACATGGTGGCGGCCACACCACAAACGCGGTTGGTGTGATCTCGCAAGACAATAAGCCCATCCAATATATAACAATGGTGCACGCAAGCATCGAGTGGTAAGAGGTGTGCAAACCTCACTAAACACTAGGTTTAAACCTAGAGCAAGCGCATAAGCGGTGGTCTAACTAACCTAAGCACTTCGTAAAGCACCTACGCTAATCACCGAATGTATCACTAAGCACTATGCAAGTGGAGATCACTAAAGTGGTGTATCAACACCCTTGGTATGTTTGCTCAGCTCTCCACACCTCAAATGGCAGGTTGGCGGGTCTATTTATAAGTCCCATAGAGAAAGTAGCCATTGGGTACGAAATCTAGCTTTCTGCCATTGACCAAACGCGCATAGGTCATCCTGATCGACGCGTCCGGTCGTCCTGACCGTTGAAGCCGACCGTTGGTGCTCACTGTTGATCGGACTCTCTGGCGAGTTCAGTCGCTTACCATCTGACGCGTCGATCGACGTTTCACCATTCTGAAACCTCTATGAACTCGATCGGACGCCACTGCCTGGCGCGTCCGGTCATCCACAACTGCTGTGTTTGGTCCTCACTGAGTTGTTATGTCGCGGTGATGAACAGTGAAGTCCGTGAGTCCGGTCACTACCTCGCTCAGAGTCCGATCGCTGCTGCTAACGTCTGCTGTTGCCGAGCAACTGATCGAACGCGTCCGGTCCTCATAGGGCCGTGTTCGGTCACCTTTGCCGAGCTCGTTTCTTCGTGATCTTGCGTCCGGCTTGGTTCCCATATTCGTGCTTGGACTTTGCTTGATATCTTGGGTCTTCTCTTGTGCTTCTATGGTCTTGCTTGTGGTGTTGATCGTGGGATCATCATGTCGCCTTCGTCCAAGTCACGTCTTGCACCCTATTGAACTACAAAATAATTACTTGCAAATTCATTAGTCCAATTTGATTGTGTTGGTCATCAAACACCAAAATCCAAAGTAAATGGGCCTAGGGTCCATTTTTCTTACAAGGTTCACGCGCTAATAGGCATTACACGCCTAACCCGCAACCGGGTGCTGCACAACCAACACAAGATAGGGATCCACAAGCCACGAGCAATCAACTAGAGTTGCCTTTCGCGATCTCCCATGGGGAAGGCACAAGAACCCCTCACAATCCACCGATTGAAGCCGAAGACAATCACCTTCCTTCGCTTAACGCGTCTGATGTTTGGCCTCAGGCTCGGCTGCGTTGGCCGAGATGACTGGACCCCAGTGACCAACTTTTCAACTCCTTTCACTTCACCCTTGCTTCTATATTGCCAACCACAAAGTGTCTCACCATAGTACACGTGTGTTAGCATTTTCATAAAGCATTTTTAGGGGTGTTAGCACTCACTAGAATCTAAATGCATATGCAATGAGTTAGAACATCTAGTGGCACTTTGATAACCGCATTTCACGATGAGTTTCACCCCTCTTAATAGTACGACTATCTATCCTAAATCTACTCACACCCATTTGGTGTCTTGAGTGACAAAACAAAATGCTCCTATCAAATATACCTTTGTCTTGAGCCATATTGTTTTTATCTTTCTTCTTTTCCCAAGCTTGAGCACTTGATCATCACCATGGCCATCACCATCATCATGATCATCATCCATTTGCTCCAATGCTTAGTGTGTACCAACCTATCTCATATTCATTTAGAGCCAAAGGTTAGTACCTAGGGTTTCATCAATTATCCAAAACCAAACTAGAGCTTTCACATGTGCACTCAGTAAGTGGTAGGTCAAAATTTACATCATCTTTCCACGTGTCGGGTTCATAAACCCGTGGTCCCTCGTGGACTGACCTCCCAATAAAGGCTCGGCCCAAGCAGACAAACACGCAACTCGTGGGCTGGCCCACGTATCTGAATGATAGGCTAGAAGGGCAATCCAATCACCAACCGGAAGGTCTGGCCAAGGAGGAACGACACCCACCTTCCGACTCCGGCCCACCTCTCCGATTAGAGCGCTCGCTTCGGTCTCCAGCACGCCTCTGGACGGTCTCTCCGACTAGAAGGCCTGGCAAAGCACTACCTCCAACTCTGACCCCACGTCTCCGATCGGGGTATGCAAAGACCCTGCTCACTGCTCTTCTCTAACTGGCGCAACCAGAGTCGACTAGGACCAACCGACCGGGGACGCCCGTTCGGAAAAGACCAGGGAACGGATGGAGAAAGCAAGGCAAGGCGCACAAGTCAAACCACAATACTAGGGACCGTACCTTATACACTGCAGGAACAGTACTCTGCAACCACCCTAACACAAATAGTGTTGTAGGCGTCGACATTTTTTATATAGTATTGTGGGCGCCATTAACTCCCATACGCCGTAAAGACCCCACATGCCTCTAGGCATCGATAGTGTTGTGGGCGCCGACATTTACCATACCGAGTGAACATGGTGAAACTCCTTACATGCCTCTGGGCATCAATAGTATAGCAGGTACCGACATCTACCATACCCGCAGCAAAACGATGCAGCCTCCCACATACATCCGACAACCAACGGTATTGTGGGCGCCTACCATCATCCCATACCCGCCGGTGTGGGCAACAAGGTTTAAAAGCACACGTACTCTCTCCCTCTCACTTGTAAGGCCATCCCCTTTATCTATAAAAGGGGATGTGCTCTCTTCCAGGAGACAAAGTGAAGCCAGTTCATCCAAGTCATTTTCCATTTTTCATTAGATTGACCAAGTTCACTAGCACACATCCACATAACCGCCAGGTTCGAACCACAAGCACACGCTTGAACACTTAGCTCATAGCGGAGCTCCTATCGCTCTCGGCCCTTCCGCCCGGAGCCCGGCCGGACCTCTTGTACCCCCCATCTTTCTCCTTCTCATTTGTAACCCCACAACAAACTCCGAGCACCTAGGCTTAGGAATAAAGTCACCGACCGACTCAAACTGGACGTAGGGCACGTTACCTGAACCAGTATAAACCCTATGTCATTGAGTGCTAGGTCACCTCCGATCACAACGTACGACAAAACTACAAATATTTACTTGTTGGTCACTTTCTGCACCGATAGTTAGCGCCGTCCGCGGGGAAGACGTTGTACGTTCAACACTTTTTGGTCATTGGATGACCCACTTTTCTGCCACGTTCACCATGGCGGGCTCTGGCGATACGATTTGCTTTGGCTCACTGGAGTTTCCCGCGCTCCCGCCTATTGGGATGTGGGTTCCACTCATCTTTGAGCCATCCTAGGCCTTCCTCCTCGGAAGCCTGGACTTCGTCGCCAATCGGCTCGACGTACTACACCTCCGTGAGGAGGCACTCATTCTGGCACCCATCGGAGGGGTGCCCTCCATCGACTCCGGGATGCATGACTTCGACGACGCGGCATCCGCGCTTGAAAGGTCCTAATGGCTAGAGGGGGGTGAATAGCCTAATAAAAATTTCTACAACAACACTTAACAACATGGTTAGATAATTAAGAGGCGAAGCAAATGTTGCACTAGCCTACTCAAAATGCAAGCCTTCTACCACAATTCTAGTTTAGATAGTATCTATTCACACAATAGCTATAACACTACCCTATGTTAGTGTGCTTTCAAAAGCTAACTAAAGAGCCACACCAACCAAGCAAGCAAGCTCTCACAACTAACTACACTAAAGAGCTTGACAACTAGTTTGCGGTAATATAAAGAGAGTGATCAAGAAAGTTATACCGCCGTGTAGATGAAGGAACCAATCAATCACAAGGATGAATAACAATGAAGATCAATCACCTCGGAATCAATGATGAACACAATGATTTTTTTACCGAGGTTCACTTGCTTGCCAGCATGCTAGTCCTCGTTGTGTCGATTCACTCACTTAGAGGTTCACACGCTAATTGGCTTCACACGCCAAACCCTCAATAGGGTGCCGCACAACCAACACAAGATGAGGATCACACAAGCCATGAGCAATCCACTAGAGTACCTTTTGGTGCTCCACCGGGGAAAGGTCAAGAACCCCTCACAATCACCACGATCGGAGACTGGAGACAATCACCACCCTCCGCTCGGCGATCTCCTTTGCTCCAAGCCATCTAGGTGGTGGCAACCACCAAAGTAATGCAAACACCAAGCAATGCGAATTCCTCCGCGAATCTATGAAACACGACTAACACCAAGTGCCTCTAGATGCAAACACTCAAGCAATGCACTTGGATTCACTCCTAATCTCACAAAGATGTTTAATCTATGATGAAAATGAGTGGGAGGGCTTTGGCTAAGCTCACAAGGTTGCTATGTCAATGCAAATGGCCAAGAGAGTGATCTTGAGCCAGCCATGGGGCTTAAATAAAGCCCCCACAAAATAGAATCGAAACGGCGTCCGGTCATGCCCGTCGGTACCCCTTCACCTTCGCCTTTGGGTCATCACTGGGGTGGACGCCTCCGATCGGCAGCCGATTCGACCGGACCGACCAGCCAGGCCGTCGGTCCAAGTCACGACCACGTGATACACGCCACGTGTCCCCACTTCAAATCTGATTCACCAAGTGTATCACCTTGTGATTTCAGCGGTCATCAAATATTGGCCAAGGGTGAGCACTCCGCTAAATGCATATGCAATGAATGACGGGCCTTTCGGCCTCAGCCGTCCGGTCATCCTAAACCGACACTGACAAAAGTGTTCGAAACAAATTTCCACGACCGGATACCTTTGTCCGAGTCATGCAACGGACTCACCTTGATCATCACCCTCAACGGTCATGATCTTCCGCTCCACAACTTGGAATGTCTACCTATCTCATGATCACTTGATAAACTAGCGCCTCAGGGTTTCATCAATTCACCAAAACCAAACTAGACGCCGGGCTTCATTACGAACAAACTCTGCTCAAACCCGAGCGTGAGTAACCCTCAATTATTTACTTACTATTCTCTATCTTCCCCGATTACCCAGGAGGGACCCTGTTGTCCCCACCACGACCGCCATCGACGGTTGTCCCGGCCGTGAGGCCCATGGACTGCGCTCGCCTTGACGCTCCGAAGGATGGTGCCCCGTCACGTCTAAATTCGTGGGGATGGCGAGCTATGCTCCCACCTATTTCCTCGACCTCATGGGATCCTGATGTTGAGAGTAGCGGCTCCATCGGCGACGTGGTGCCTAGCCACAAACTGTCTTAGCATGATGATCTTCGCTCATCGATATATGGATCGGATAGCCATCTGGTAAGCGATCCTTGGAAGGCGCCCCGGATCCTCATGCGGAGAAGAGCTTGCGCGGGAGGCATGGTGGAACCATGAAACGACCCACCGCCACCAAACTTCGGACGCCCTGCAGCGTCTTGCGCGCCCGTGCGCATAGCCGGCGGACTTGTCCGCCCATGACGTCGGCTCTAAGCAACACCATGGATCAGAGAGCGATCCCCATCAAAGCTCGAGGCCAATTAGAACATCTTGCGTCGGGCAAGCCATGACCGAACACGGTCGAAACGAAGCGATCGAAACCTCCGGGGAAAATCACGCCGTTCAAGGGCGAACCTTAACTGGAACTCCATCGACGCTTAAGGGGGCGTCGCGATCACCGAGTCGGCGACGTGTCCGGCCTCATCGACCGACTACATTGCGCGGACCAAAGCGAAGACGCATACATCAAGAGTCTCGGAACGATGGGACGACACATGGTCCAGCGCCTCGTGGCGTCCGTAGACGACTCTGGTTTGGTTTGGTGAATTGATGAAACCCTAAGTGCTAACCGTTTACCAAGTGATCATGTGAGGTGCGCACACTCCAAATGGTGAAGCAAATAAAGATCATAGCATGATGATGGATGATGGCATGGTGGTCACCCGTGCTTCGACTTGGAAAGGAGAAAGAAAAACAAAAAGCTGAAGGCAAAGGCTATATTTTGTAGGAGCTATTTTGTTTTGGTGATCAAAGACATAGAGAGTGTGATCACATTTCATCGTATCGGAATGATTTAAAGTGGGACCCCATGGCCCATTTAGGATCTAGTGGAGTGCTCAAGCTTAACCTCTTGGCCATTTGCATTGACATAGCAACCTTTGTGAGCTTAGCCAAAGCCCTCCCACTCATCTCCATCATTGATTCATCATCTTTGTGAGATTGGGAGAGAATCCAAGTGCATTGCTTGAGTGTGTGCATCTAGAGGCACTTGATGTTCGTGTTTTGTTGTGGGATTCGCTTGTTACTCTTGGTGGTTGCCGCCACCTAGATGGCTTGGAGCAGAGGATCGTTGAGCGTGAGGGTGATGATTGTCTCCCTCCTCGATCGTGATGATTGTGAGGGGTTCTTGACCTTTCTCTCGGAGGAGCGCCATAAGGTACTCTAGTGGATTGCTCATGGCTTGTGTGATCCTCATCTTGTGTTATTAAAGCGGCACCCTTATTGAGGATTTGGCATGTGATGCCAATTAGCTCGTGAACCTCCAAGTGAGTGAATCGCCACAACGAGGAGTAGCTTGCCCAAAGCAAGCAAGTGAACCTCGATAAAAATCATTGTGTTCATCCTTTGATTCCAAGTGATTGGTCTTCATTGTTATCCACACTTGTGATTGATTGGTTCATACATCTACACACTGTGCAGGTATAACCTTCTTGCCTACTCTTTATATTATCAAGAAACTAGTTGTCAAGCTCTTTAGTGTAACTAGTTGTGAGAGCTTGTTAGTTTGGTTAGTGTGGCTCTTTAGTTAGCTTTTTAGAGCACACTAACTTAGTATAGTGATATAGCTATTGTGTGGATATACTCCATCTAAACTAGAATTGTGGTAGGTGGCTTGCATTTTGGTAGGCTAGCGCAAAACTCGCTTCGCCTCATAATTGTCTAATCCTTTTGTTAAGTGTTGTTGTAGAAATTTTATTAGGTTATTCACCCCCCTCTAGCCATTAGGACCTTTCAAGTGGTATCAGAGACAAGGTCACCGTGATTTGAGGCTTAACAACCTTTGGTGTAAAAATAGCTCAAATCAACAACACTAAGAAGCCACCCTAATTTGATGGCTCAAATTATCCCTATTGGAAGGCTAAGATGACAACATATATCAAGTCAATCAATAGGAAGATTTGGAAAGTGGTAGAAACAAAGATTGAGATAGAAGATGAAGAGGCTCCCACCACCGCTGAAGAAATACTTCTCCAAAACAATGACATAGCTCTTAGTGCCATCCATGATGCTTTGGATGAGAGAACCTTTGAGCAAATCAAGAACATTGAGAGAGCTCATGAGGCATGGAAGGAGTTGGAAGAATCATTTGAGGGCACCAAGGCAATAAAGGGTGCGAAGGCATACATTCTCAAGAAAAAATTTGCTAGCATCAAGATGAAGGAAGATGAGAGTGTGCCGGACATGTTCCATCGGATGGAAGTGATTGTCAATGATCTCAAAGCTCTTGGTGAGAAGATAGAGGACAAGGACTTCTCTAATAAGTTCTTGAGATGTTTACCCATAAGATTTGGCATGTTGGTCACCTTGCTAGTAAGGACCGGTTTGGACACTATGACACCAAACTAAATCTTGGGAGATATCATGACCGATGATGCTTATAGAGAGGATGATGAGAAGGAAGAAAAGAGGGACAAGAAAGATGAGAAGAAGGATGATAGGAAGAAGAGCGTGGCATTCAAGGCCACATCATCCAAGGGCAAAGCTAAGCAAGAAACATCTAGTGAAGAAGATGATTCATGGGATGATGATGATGATGAGAAGATGGCTCTCTTTGTCAAGAGATTTGGCATGTTCATGGTGAAGAAGGGCTACCATGCTAGAAGAAAGAAGTCTTCATCCAAGAACAAGGAAGAGTCAAGAAGATGTTTCAAGTGTGGAAGCAAAGATCATCTTGTTGCTCAATGTCCATACAATAGTGACAATGATGATGACAAGAAGAAGAACAAGAAGAAGGACAAGAAGGAAAAGAAAGAGAAGGACAAGATGACCTTCAAGAAGAAGAAGGGTGGTTCATATGTGGTCACTTGGGATAGTGATGCTTCCTCAAGTGATGATGATGATGATAGTGATGATCACAAGACCACCAAGAAGAAGGTTCTAGCAAGCATTGCTATCAATGAGAAGCCTTCTCTCTTCGACTCTTCATCATGCTTCATGGCTAAGGCCACTAAGGTATAAATTTGTGATAATGAAAGTGATGAAGAACATGATGATGATAATGAAAATAAAAATGAAAATGATAGTGATAGTGATGATGATGAACCTACTAAGGATAAATTAATTGACATGCTAGAAGATACTAGAGAACACTTTGACATCAAAAGAAGGGATTGCAAAAGCTTGCGTAAGAAACTAAAAGCCCTTAAGCAAGCCTTTGATGAGCTCAATGCATCTCATGAGAGGCTAGAGGAAGCCAATGAGAAGCTTGGCAAAGCTCACAAAAAGCTTGAAAAGGCTCATTCTTCTTTGCTTGATGAGCAAAATAAAAAGAAGCATGTTGATACTTGTGATGTAGGTTTAACTTGTGATATAATTGATGAATCACTATCTATGCCTATCATTGCACCTTCTACTAATCCTTCTTGTAGCACTTTCACTTCCACCTCATCTAGTGGTGACAGTCTCACTTGTGATGCCTCACTAGTGGTTGAGAATGAGAATCTCAAGAAGGAGGTTAACAAGCTCACTCACACTTTGGCTAAGGCCTATGGTGGTGAGGATCGCTTGCTTATGTGCTTGGGTAGCCAAAGAGCTTCTCTCTACAAAGAGGGATTAGGCTATACCCCCAAGAAAGGCAAGGCGACCTTTGCTCCTCACAAGACTAGTTTTGTGAAGAACAATGGTCGGTTTTGCATTAGTTGAAAACAAGTGGGTCATAAAAGAGCATGAATGCACCAACAAGCACAAAAATGCTAATGTATCCTCCCTTAAGCTTGATTCATGCTATATGCTTACTAAGGGTACAAATGGTGTGAAGGCTAAGTTCATTGGTAAACCATGGATGGGCCCAAAGAAAAAAGTCATTTGGGTACCAAAGAGCTTAGTGACTAACCTTCAAGGACCCAAGCAAGTTTGGGTATCTAAAAAGAATTGATCTTCTTTTGTAGGTAAATTACAAAGCCGGAGGAAGGCATTGGGTTCTTGATAGTGGGTGCACTCAACACATGACCGGTGATGCAAGAATGTTCAACTCAATCAACACCAATGGCAATGAAGGTTATGATAGTATCACATTTGGTGACAATGGTAAAGGCAAGGTCAAAGGGTTTGGTAAGATTGCAATATCAAATGACATGAGCATATTCAATGTGTTGCTAGTAGAGAGCTTGAATTTTAATTTGCTATCTGTGGCTCAATTGTGTGATCTTAGATTAAAATGCATATTTGGGGTAGATGATGTAGAAATCATAAGTGTAGATGGCTCTAACTTGATCTTCAAAGGCTTTAGATATGAGAATCTATACTTGGTTTATTTCAATGCTAGTGAATCTAAACTATCTACATGTTTGTTCACTAAGTCTAGCATGGGTTGGTTATGACATAGAAGGCTTGGTCATGTTGGAATGAAACAATTGAATAGATTGGTTAAGCATGACTTGGTTAGAGGCTTGAAAGATGTTGTGTTTGAAAAGGATAAGCTTTGTAGCTTTTGTCAAGCCGACAAATAAGTTGGTAACACCCATCCTAAGAAAAGCATGATGAGCACTAGTAAAACATTTGAATTATTGCACATGGACTTGTTTGGGCCAACACAATACACTAGCATTGGTGGTAACAAATATGGCTTTGTGATAGTGGATGATTACACTAGATACACATGGGTATTCTTTCTAGTGGACAAAAGTGATGTGTTTGCAATATTCAAATCATTTGTCAAGGGCATTCACAATGAGTTTGAAACAACCATCAAGAGAGTTAGAAGTGACAATGGTAGTGAGTTCAAGAACACTAGAATTGATGAGTTGTGTGATGAATTTGGAATTAGACATCAATTCTCGGCCAACTACACCCCGCAATCAAATGGCCTTGTTGAAAGGAAGAATAGAACACTCATTGATATGGCAAGGTCTATGCTTAGTGAGTACAATGTGAGTCAATCTTTTTGGGCCGAACCTATCAACACGACTTGCTATTATAGCAACCGCCTCTATTGTCACCCATTGAAAGAGAAGACACCATATGAGCTCTTGAATGGTAGAAAGCCCAACATTGCATATTTTTGGATTTTTGGTTGCAAATGCTATATCTTGAAGAAAGGCACTAGATTGGGCAAGTTTGACAAGAAATGTGATGAAGGATTCCTACTTGGTTATTCGACTACAAGCAAAGCATATAGAGTTTGGAATTTGGATAGTGGTACTCTTGAGAAAGTTCATGATGTTGAATTTGATGAAACCAAGGGTTCACAAGAAGAGAATGAGAACTTGGAAGATATTGGAGGCATTCAACTTTCAAATGCCATGAAGAACATGGATATTGGTGAATTGAGGCATAGGCAAGTGAATGATGATGAATATGATCAAGTGCAAGTGTTCTCTAACTCAAATGTGCAAGATGACACAAATCAAGCTAGTACAAGTGGATCTCATGACAATGAACAAGATCAAGTGGCTAGTACATCATCTCAACCCAATGATCAAGCAAGTGCAAGCAATCAAGTTCCAATACTCCAATCAACCAATGTTGCAAGAGATCATCCATTGGACACTATCATTGGTGATATTTTAAGAGGTCTACAAACAAGATCAAGATTGACATCATTTTGTGAACACTTCTCATTTGTGTCATCCATTGAACCAAAGAAGATAGATGAAGCTTTGAAGGATGTTGATTGGGTGAATGCTATGCATCAAGAGTTGAATAACTTCACAAGAAATCAAGTATGGAAATTAGTAGAGAGAACAAAGGGACAGAATATGATTGGAACCAAATGAGTCTTTAGAAACAAGCAAGATCAAGATGGGATAGTAGTAAGAAACAAAGCAAGATTGGTAGAACAAGGCTATACACAAGTTGAAGGTCTTGACTTTGGAGAAACATATGCCCCGGTTGCTAGATTGGAAGAAATTAGAATCTTGCTAGCCTATACTTGTGCCCACAACATCAAGCTTTATCAAATGGATGTCAAGAGTGCATTTCTCAATGGTTACATCAATGAAGAAGTATATGTTGAGCAACCTCCCGGTTTTGAAGATGACAAGAAGCCCAACCATGTGTACAAGTTGAAGAAGGCATTGTATGGCTTGAAGCAAGCACCTAGAGCATGGTATGAGAGATTGAGGGATTTCCTACTCTCTAAAGGGTTCACAATGGGCAAGGTTGACACCACTCTTTTCATCAAGAAGATTGGAAAAGATTTGTTTGTATTGCAAATCTATGTTGATGACATCATATTTGGATCTACCAATCAAGACTTTTGTGATGAGTTTGGAAAGATGATGGCTAGTGAGTTTGAGATGTCCATGATTGAAGAGTTAAGTTACTTCATTAGTCTTCAAATCAAGCAATTGAAGAATGGTACATTTGTGAGTCAAGGCAAGTATATTAAGGACATGATCAAGAAGTTTGGCATGAGTGATAGCAAAGTCATTAGCACACCAATGGGAACCAATGGCAACTTGGATAGTGATACAAGTGGAAACATGGTGGATCAAAAGTTGTATCGGTCTATGATTGAAAGCCTACTCTATGTGACCGCATCTAGGCCGGATGTCATGTTTAGTGTATGCATGTGTGCAAGATTTCAATCCTCACCAAGAAAAATTCATTTTAAGGCTACAAAGAGAATATTGAGGTACTTGAAGCATACACCAAATGTTGGTTTGTGGTATCCCAAAGGAGTAGAGTTTGAGCTAGTTGGTTATTCTAACTCAGATTATGCGGGATGCAAGGTTGAAAGGAAGAGCACCTCGGGCACATGTCAATTGTTGGGAAGATAACTTGTTTTATGGTCATCAAAGAAGCAAAATAGTGTTGCATTATCAACCGCCGAAGCCGAATACATATCCGCCGGTAGTTGTGCACAAATTCTTTGGATGAAGGCCACTTTGAGTGATTTTGGAATTAAGTTCAAGAAAGTGCCATTGCTATGTGACAATGAGAGTGCAATCAAACTAACCAACAATCCGGTTCAACATACAAGAACAAAGCACATTGATGTCCGCCACCATTTCATAAGAGATTACCAACAAAAAGGGGACATTTGCATTAAGAGTGTAGGCACCGAAGATCAACTTGCCGATATATTCACCAAGCCATTGGATGAGAAAAGGTTTTGTAAGCTAAGGAATGAGTTGAACATATTGGATTTCTCAAATATGTGTTGATGCACCCCCCACTTATATGACATGCCTCTCCTTCGAGCAATCCAAGGTAAAAGTTGAATGGCATGGCATACATCCTAGCTAAGGACATGTTTAGTGCATCTAGTCATCTCTCCATTTCATTAGACTCATTCATGAAAATCAAATGAATTTGATGTTTATATGGTATCACTATTGCTTCTATGCTTGACTTGATCTAGTGATAGCATATGACATATTTATGGGCTTGTAAACCTAGTGTTTAATCTAGAAAATAAGCTCTAAGTGTTTAACTCAACATGGTACAAGATAACCCTTATTTGGAGGTGTGAAGAAGCTTGTCCTTGGATCAAACCGAGTTAAATATCTTTGGACCAAAATTTTGAGAATATGATCCTCACCCCATTGATTGACATTGATAATCTCAACCTATCTACCTTTTAAACCTTTATGGTCATTAATGACAAAGGGGGAGAGAAACAAATATATAAGTGATAGGGGGAGAAATAACAAAGAAAATAGTACATGGGAGAGAAACAAAAGATATTAGTGATATTAGTGTACTAAGATTGTGAAAAGACAACCAAGGGGGAGAGATATGATAAAGGAAATGAATCAATTAAAATTTTGAGCACACAAGTAGGGGGAGCAAGCTCATGAACTTGTATGGTGCATTTGAATGTGTATTTCATATGTTTGTTTGCATAACACAAGTTTTAAATTTCAATATCCATGCTTGTGTGGTGTACGCTACTTGTAGGTTTGAATGATGAAATGAAAAACTAGCATGCATAGGATATCTATTGATTTCATTTCCAAGTGTTTCCAAGAGGTATCGAGCTAATCATGGTGCTAAGGATGGTATATTGGTGCACTCCGATTGGTATCACGCTTCAAAGGTCCATCTTTTATACCTTAGCATCATTTGGTAGACATTGTCTCCTATATTTCCTATCTAACCATATGTGCAAGATTCAATCCAAACTCTTAGCACATATGTAGGGGGAGCAATTGCTACTATATAGGATTCATGAAACTTGTCCATATCCTTTTACACATGGTAAATATGCTTGGACAAGCAACATGGATTCAATTGAATTTTAATTCATATCTTTGTATAAGGGTTGTCATCAATTACCAAAAAGGGAGAGATTGAAAGCTCTAGTTTGGTTTTGGTAAATTGATGAAACCCTAAGTGCTAACCTAGTTTATCAAGTGATCATGAGATAGGTAGCACACTCCAAGTGGTGAAGCAAATAAAGATCATAGCATGATGATGATGATGGCATGGTGATGATCAAGTGCTTCGACTTGAAAAGAAGAAAGAGAAAAATAAAAAGCTCAAGGCAAAGGTATATTTTGTAGGAGCTATTTTGTTTTGGTGATCAAGACACTTAGAGAGTGTGATCACATTTAGGTTTGATAGTCGTACTGTTAAGAGGGGTGAAACTCGTATCGGAATGCGGTTATCAAAGTGCCACTAGATGATCTAACTCGTTGCGTATGCATTTAGGATCTAGTGGAGTGCTAACACCCTTGAAAATGTTTGTGAAAATATGCTAACACATGTGCACAAGGTGATACGCTTGGTGGTTGGCACATTTGATCAAGGGTGGTAAAGTTTGGGTGCAAGGGTAAGAAACTCCACCGGCGGAGTGTCCGCCCGTAGAGTGCGGACAGTCCGACGGTGCCACCGGTGCCCTAGATAGAAAAGACGGAGGTCACTGTGAGTGACCGGACGCTGGCCTCGGTTGGACCGGAGCGTCCGGTCAGTGGCAACAGAGGACGTGCGTTTCGTTCTCTTGACCGGACGCTGGGTCGCTCAGCGACCAGACGCTGGCAGGGTGCATCCGGTCAGTGCTGACATACGCTGACGTAGGACGTACAGAGGTAACACTGTGTGACCGAACGCTGCCTGTGTCCGGTCAAGCGTCCGGTCATGGAAATTCATTTCTGGAACCTTACTGAACGCGTTTAGAACCTTACTGGAAACGACCGGACGCTAAGGTCCAGCGTCCGGTCACTTTCTAACTGACGCGTCCGGTCAGCAGACGACCGTTGAAATCTAACGAACAGTATTTGAAGCAGGGGACTCGTGGTGTGAATCATGTGACCGGACGCTGAGGGCCAGCGTCCGGTCGATCGGACCGGAGCGTCCGATCACCCCGTGTTGTGCCCAGTGAAGGGGTACAACGGCTCTATTTCGTGGGGGCTTCTATTTAAGCCCCATGGCCGGCTCAAGCTCAACCTCTTGGCCATTTGCATTGACATAGCAACCTTGTGAGCTTAGCCAAAGCCCTTCCACTCATCTCCATCATTGATTCATCATCTTTGTGAGATTGGGAGAGAATCCAAGTGCATTGCTTGAGTGTGTGCATCTAGAGGCACTTGGTGTTTGTGTTTCGCTACGGGATTCGCTTGTTACTCTTGGTGGTTGCCGCCACCTATACGGCTTGGAGCAGCGAGGATCGTTGAGCGGAGGGTGGTGATTGTCTCCGCCTCCGATCGTGGTAATTGTGAGGGGTTCTTGACCTTTCCCTGGCGGAGCGCCAAAAGGTACTCTAGTGGATTGCTCATGGCATGTGTGATCCTCATCTTGTGTTGGTTGTGCGGCACCCTATTAAGGATTTGGCATGTGAAGCCAATTAGCTCGTGAACCTCCAAGTGAGTGAATCGCCACAACGAGGAGTAGCTTGCCAGCAAGCAAGTGAACCTCGATAAAAAATCATTGTGTTCATCCTTTGATTCCGAGGTGATTGGTCTTCATTGTTATCCACACTTGTGATTGATTGGTTCATACATCTACACGACGGTATAACCTTCTTGCCTACTCTTTACATTACCGCAAACTAGTTGTCAAGCTCTTTAGTGTAACTAGTTGTGAGAGCTTGTTAGTTTGGTTAGTGTGGCTCTTTAGTTAGCTTTTGAGAGCACACTAACTTAGTATAGTGATATAGCTATTGTGTGGATATACTCCATCTAAACTAGAATTGTGGTAGGTGGCTTGTATTTTGGTAGGCTAGCGCAAAACTCGCTTCGCCTCATAATTGTCTAATCCTTTTGTTAAGTGTTGTTGTAGAAATTTTATTAGGCTATTCACCCCCCTCTAGCCATTAGGACCTTTCATCCCACCGCGCTCCAACAGAGGCCGAGGCAAAGGCAAGGCCAAGCGCCAGGTTCAGGACGAGGGCCCCTCCATGTAGAAGGGGAAAAAGAACAAAAAAGATCTTCGCCGACTGGCCAACTCCGCGTTGGTCACCACGGCTGATCACACGGGCAAGCAGCCCCAGCAGGACCCTCCGGGCCACTTCCACGAGCTCATGGAGAGCCCATGCACCAACCACGACTACCCCGTCAAACACCTCTACAAGGATTGCGAGCTCCTCAAGCGCCTTCTGCGGCAGGCTGGCGGGCCAAAGGAAGAAAAAGGCGAAGAAGCAGCGACCGAGAATGGGGGCATAGCGGGCAAGAATCCGGATGACTAAAGGTTGAAGTGATCCGACCGGACGCCTACCGACTGAAGGACAACAACGACGACATTCTCACCGAACGCTTGGAACAGCTATGCCATTTTTCTTCCCCTAAATTTCAGTCTTACCATTGTTTACTTAGCGTTTGCTCCCATAAGAGCACCCTGACCCGAACACTTTTCAGCCTAGGTCGCTCGGGGGGCTCCACAAGGGTGCACTACTACCTCTCTTTTTTGTTTTCTATCATATGGTGAAACTCCTTCGTACCTAAACAAAAGGGTAGTTTGTTCCTTTAATTTACCAATCGCACCCCGCCTTTACCTACGGTTACAAGCAGCTGAGCCTCGCGGGCCACACCCTCGGCTCCCAAGGTTGCAGCCTACAGGACAAACAGGCAAGTACAAGAAAGAAAGAATAAAAAAATAAAATTATGCTAAGGGAAAACTAAGGAACGAAAGAGACAAGCTTCCCCGAACGGAGTGACTCCATCACAAAAAATGAAACCAACTGTAGTCATTAAGTACACGAGAACGTTTACACAGGGGCTCCCCCACAAACTTAAACTTTTTACATCTACTAAACTACTTATACTTTACAAGCTATTGGGGCGGCTTGGCGGCATCTGCTGTCGATGCGACCGGTGAAATCTCGGACTGCTCACTCCCCGGCGGGACAACATTCGGCCTGGTCGAAACTGGGGCGATGTCCACCTTTGACCCAGGCCCCGTGCCATCCGTAGGCTGGGCAACATCCTCCCGACGCACGCTTCTAGCCATGTATTCACGGCAGACGTCCATCACCCACTGCACAGAGACTTGCTCTGCCACCAACCTCGCGTGCGGCAGCAAGCTCTCCCCGAGCGTTTGGATGTCCTCCGTGCTCAAGCCGTCAGCGTACCCGCTGCAGATAGTGGCGAAGTCCAGGTTCAGGTGGAACATCGCCGCCAAGGTCAACACCCCCGACGCTCCGTAGAATAGCCCACTTGTGATAAGGTCTCGCACCGCATCCGGGACCTCCACCAGCTGGACGGCGGGCGCGCTAGTGCTTGGCGCCAACCCGAAGACCTTCGAGATGATAAGCTGGGCAACACTACGGATCTGGTCAAGTTCCCCTCGAGAGCACGTCACTCTTCATGGGACTTGGCCAGCTTCTCTGCATTCTGGCTGAAAGTCACCTTGACAGTCTCTAGGTCCTGCTCCAGTGACTTCACCTTTCCGCCCAGCTCTGAAAGAAGGGCGACAAGCTTAGAAACAGGCTGAAGGAAGAAACCAACACGACAAAAAACAGAAAAGGTATGTACCAACGTGGAAGTTCTCAAGGGTGGAGAATTCCTCCGCCTACTGGGCCACTTGCTCGCGTAGCCGGGCGCTCGCCTCCTCCGTCCCCATCACCCGGCCCCGAAGCGCGAGCACTTCCCGGTCTGCCTCCGATCGAGCCTTCCGCTCTGACTCCAGGGCCTTCCGCGCCAACTCCAAGGCGTTCCGCTCTGACACCAAGGTGCTCTGCTTTGACTCAAGGGTCTCCAGGGATTTCTGGAGCGCCACCTCGGTGTCCACCAGGGATGTTCGCAACCCCGCCTCGGTCTCCGCCTGGCGGGCCTTCGCTGCCGCAAGCCCCCGCTCGACGGCGGTCGCCCGCTCTGCTGCACGCTGCCCCTCCGCCCGCACCACGATCGCCTTGGCCGCTCGGTCTTGTGACTCACGGCAAGCAAACTCTAGCTGACGCTCAAGCTAAGCCACCTGAGCATGCTCCATACGGAGGAAGCGGGACTTGCGGGATGACATCTCCTTCAGACCCTACGAAAAACAAGCATGCTAAGGCAACCAACAAGAGATTCAGAGGTCAAGGACAAATACAGGAAACTCACCTCTACGGCAAGCTGCAGGTCGACCTCGACTAACTACTGGGCGGACTTAACCCGCTCCTAGGCATCCCCGAGCTTCGCGGACAGGTTGGCGAGTTCGGACACCGTGGCGAGTCCTTTCCCCCCAAGGATGTCCTAGAGCTGACACTCCTGGGAATCCTAAAGGATGAACCACACCTTTGTCGGGTCCTCAGGGAAGGGCCACTCCAGGTCACCCTCCGACAGCCCGTCGGAAGGCCTAGCCTCCGACTGAACCACCGCCAGCTCCCGTGATGACACCGGCAGCTCCACCAAGTCATCAGCCTTATCGTCGGATGGGATATCCACCACCTCGGTTGTGCGGGCCACCGCCGGGCATTTCGACTCTGTCCCGGCCATGTCTCCCCCCGGTGCCTTTGGCTCTGACCACAAGGGTGAGCCATGCAGCCCTCCACCCGGCGAGACAGGGAGCTCGGTCTCCCTCTCCTCTTCTGCTACAGCTGGTGGAGGAGGGGCCACGAGAGTTACCTCCGATGCGACCTCCGCCGTCAGCAGCGGGATTGCTGCCAATGCCGCCGCCGCCGCTGCCACCATACCAGCAACTGACCCGGGGGGCACCACCCCTAGAAGGAAAGGGTTTGCCACCGCCACCCTGTTCCCCCTGCCGCTCGCCACGACACGCTGCAGGGTGGGCGTCCAAGTCTCCTACACGGGAGTTGGGGCGATGGTCAACCCCGTCATCGCCCGGCCACTGACAAAAAGTGCAGGTAAGTCACACTCCAAAAAGACTCAATAGCAAAAGATCAAAAAGAAACATAGAAAAATGTACCGGGAGGTGAGCGGCATGACTCTAAAGGCAAGACCCGACGTCGATGGGCCTACAGGGCAAGGACGGCTCCCAGGCTGCGACCCGCTCCCCCTTACTTTAGCCAGGGGCGAAGTCGTCCCAACCGGCTCCTGCTCGGCCTATGGGTCACCGTGACCCTTGGCTCAGGACTCCCCGACAGGAGCAGTGGGCGGGGCATCCTCCGGTTGCGAGTCGCGCCACGCACGGGTGCCAGTCCGCTCCTCGGACCACCCGG
Organism: Miscanthus lutarioriparius; assembly: GCA_904845875.1. Taxonomy (NCBI): domain Eukaryota; kingdom Viridiplantae; phylum Streptophyta; class Magnoliopsida; order Poales; family Poaceae; genus Miscanthus; species Miscanthus lutarioriparius. The sequence continues at coordinate 22,135,319 of CAJGYO010000001.1, forward strand.
CTTGCTCGACCACGTCCACAGCAGGCGGGGCATCCTTTAGCTGCGAGTCGTGCGCTGACACCGGTCCCGGCGACGCATGGGTGCTAATCTACTCCTTGGACCGCCTGGCTTGCTCAGCCGCGCCCGCGGTAGGCGGGGACGGGACCGGCGACGCCACCAAGGGGAGCGGTGACCATGTCCGCTTTGCCTCCCATTTGCCGACGGCGTCCGTGCTCGCCACACGCTTCCTCGGCACGGGAACCACCGCGCACCTCTCTGCCTCTTGCTCATCACCAGCAGGCATCGCCGCAGGGTCGCGACGCTCCGCCGAGGTCACAACGACCTCCTGACTTTCCTCCTCGGAGAAAACCATGTCATCCACATCTGTGGGATCCTCTGACATGAGCTCTGACTCAATGTCGCTCCTACATTCCCCGGCCTTCATGCGCCGGACGATCTCCTGCTCCTTCTCTTGCTTCTACTGAACCTCCCTGGTTCTCTTCTTCTTCCTGGCATCCGCCGCCTCCTTCTGGGCGACCTGCCGGGCCACTCCCTGCGGTCCCTTAGGAAGGTGCGGCCGGGACTTGTAAACTCCAAGCCCCTACAGAACGGGTGGCTCAAAATCAAAAAATAGGAAAGCAAGAAGCACGGACTAAATAGAAGGGAGCATACCAGTTTGGACATGATCGCGGAGTTGAAAGGTGTGGGCTTCCCATCGACCCTCTCTTTGGGCTTCAGCTGCAGCACCCGGCCAAGGCGACTCTAGACCTCGTCGTCCGGCAGCTCCTTCGGCGACGCACGGTTCGGGTCCGACGGGCCGCTGTACTTCCACATCGGCTGCATCCTCTTCGCCAACGGCGCAACCCGGCGGCGGTACTATCAAGGCCACGCCACACGAGCTTCTGGAGCTCCTCCTCGATGATCTCCACCTTCTTCTTCTCCCAACGGGCACAACCCCACGACCAACTATCCTGCTTCTCCAGCCTCCCACCGATGAACGCCGGGAACGGCGCCTCCGCTGGATTCCTGATATAAAACCACTCCCCGTGCCACCCCCGGTTGGGGTACGCGGGATACGAGCCTCTTGCGCTCGGTTTCCTCTGCAGGGCCAAACCCCCCACCGGCGCAACCTCAGGCGGATTCCCCACTGTCAAAGCTCTCCTAGAGAATAGCCGCCAAAAGAAGTTCGCGTGTGGCTCCATCCTGAGGAAAGCCTCGCAGACGGTGACGAAGCCGGCGATGTGCAGCACCCCCATCGGATTAAGGTGCAACTGCTCTAGACCCCACTCATTGAGGAGCCCACACAGGAACTAGTGCGTGGGGTATCCTAACCCACGCTCTTGGAAGGTGAGAAAGATAACCACCTCGTCAGGCCGAGGTTGCGGGAACTCCTCCCTTCCGGGAGCCCTCTAGTGCGCCACCTCCTTCGGCGGCAGAAACCCCTTCGTGGCGAAGGCCTTCAACACTGACTCCCTCACAGTGGATGACCTCCAGTCTGACATTTCGCTCTAGGATCACAAAAGGATTTGTGAGTTTTTCTCTTCTCCCTCGCTCTCTCCCTTTTCTTTCCTAGAAACCACCGCGGCTCTCAAGAACGCTCTCGGCAAGAAGGAAAAGGAAAGGAGGTGGCAGATGAGGAATAGGCGAAAGAACAGGGTGAAAACCTTCTCCCTTCTACTTAGGGAAAAAGGTACAACAGTTAGGGGAGGGCGCGCCGATCGGGAAAGACGAAACGGCGGAGCGAAAAACCCTCTCTCTTTCCCATTTAATGCAGATGAGATGCACCCTGACCGATGAGACGTGCCCTGCCCGACGGAATGGCTCCTGATCAGACAGGATGTGGCCTGGGTATGGCCCACCACTACCGCACACCAGCCACTACCGCACGCGGGGCACAAGAACTAAAGTGCCACCGCACACAGGCGGCTCTCCGCATCCCTAGACGGGACTTAGAAAAAACCCAAAACGAGATCTCCGCCAGGAGAGACCGTCGGGCTTCTTAAGTCGATCGAACGGCTCAGGAAACACACCAAGAGATAGGTAGGGAGCGAATGGACGCCCCATGTAGGCCATGCCGACTCCGTCACGAACGACAAGCACGGGTCCCGGTCGGACATTTTTGACTGGAGCTCTTCAAACCCCGTCACTCGAGTCATCAAGGTAACACTATCGAGCACCGCTATTTTCTTTATAATCATTTCATACATCCATATGCGCATTTATTCCATACGCCCGCGCCCCCCGGACGATTTGGGCCCTAAACCGCCCGGGGGCTCGGGAACTAATCATCGCACATGCAGCGAAATGCATCGCAACGCTCCGTGTTGCGTCACGAAGCGGTAGTTGCCTCATTCGATGTGAGCAACGACCGACCGAGGTTCGAAGGCCGACCCACAAAGGGCTCGAGGCCACCCCACGTCAAATAGAGCTAGGGGAGAAAAACGCAAATGAGCCCCGTGCGGCCCTCGCCCACTCTGGCAGACAGGGTCATCTCAAACTTCTCGTTCGATCCTAAGCCTCTGCCAAGCCCACAAAATCTCCATCAAGGGGAGGCCATTAGGCCACCCAGGTCGGTCTCCGGAACGACCCAGGCATCTGCCGGGTTGCAGGTAAAGAAGCAGTGGAATGTCACAAGAGGACTATGCCGACCCTGTCACGAACGACGGACCCGGATTCCACTCGATCATACTCGTTAGCGAACTCACCGAGCGCGTCACTCGAGCCCGAGCGATCGGGACAAGCGACAAAACTCAGCCCCTCCGGTTGTGAGGAACCAAGGATGGGGTAACGCACACAACTCAAACCGACCCCTACTAAAGCCCAATGGGGCTCAAGACACAAAACGCCTTGGTCTGCGACCCCGAACTCGCCCCATCCGGCTACGCTTCGACTGCACTCCAAAACTACCTGGGTCTGCGACCCTGAACTCGCCCCATCCGACTATGCTTCGACTGCACTCCAAAACTACCTGGGTCTGCGAGCCCGAACTCGCCCCATCCGGCTACGCTTCGACTGCACACCAAAAATGCCTAGGTCTGCGACCCCAAACTCGCCCCATCAGGATCCATGACTCCGACTCGCCCGATCCCACGGCGCGCACCGATGCCAAGATCAGCGAGCTCCATCTCAACCGATCCCTAAACTAACTAACTAACTACCTCAGCTGCACATACTGCACCGAGGCCAGGATCCATGACTCTGACTCGTCCGATCCCGCGGCGTGCACCGACGCCAGGACCCGCGAGCTCTGTCTCGTTCGATCCCTTGACTAAACCGTCTCGCCCGATCCCACGGCGCGCATTGACGCCAGGATCCGCAAGCTCCGTCTCACCCAATCCCTAAAAACTAAACGCCACGGCTGCGCAACCACGCCTTGGTTGACAACTCCATCTCGACTAAAAAGCACGCACACACTCCCGCTGACAAACACCCCCCAGATGATTCTGTCCGAATTGCCCGGGGGTTACACCCGTGGGTGCGCTCGCGCGCACCCGCCGTCGAGGCAAAAATCCCCCAGACGATTCTACCGAATCGCCCGGGGAGACAAGGCTTAAAAGCATACGTACTCTCTCCCTCTCACTTGTAAGGCCATCCCCTTCATCTATAAAAGGGGATACGCTCTCTCCCAGGAGACAAAGTGAAGCCAGTTCATCCAAGTCATTTTCCATTTTTCATTAGATCGACCAAGTTCTCTAGCACACAACCACAGAATTGCCAGGTTCGAACCACAAGCACACGCTTGAACACTTAGCTCATAGTGGAGCTCCTATCGCTCTCAGCCCTTCCGACCGGACCTCATGTACCCCCCATCTTTCTCCTTCTTGTTTGTAACCCCACAACAAACTCGAGTACCTAGGCTCAGGAATAAAGTCACCGACCGACTCAAACTGGACGTAGAGCATGTTGCCTGGACCAGTATAAATCCTATGTCATTGAGTGCTAGGCCACCTCCGATCACAACGTACGGCAAAACTACAAATATTTACTTGTTGGTCACTTTCTGCACCGACACTAGGACTCCTACAGGAAACCTTAACTTATGACTCGGGACAAGATTAGCACCGAACATCTAGAACACGGCATCCGTCTAGACGCAGCCCTACACCCATGCCTGACGCACACAACTCTCTTGGCCCCATGCCAAATCCCGCTGCGAAGGAAGCATCGGTCCGGACAGAGCTCTGCGCCTACACCCGACGCCCGCCTACATCACATCCCTCGCGCCCGCACGTGAACCACGATGGTGCCCAGGCAGCAGCACTAGGCCTCCTACACCCATCACGCGCCCGCACGTGAACTATGGCGGCGTCCCGCAACAACGCCAGCCATCCACACACATTGCAATATGTGCAACATCCAATCTACTTTTAAAACATAAAGATGAAGCATTTGCAACATACAACTGAAACAGATAAAATATTTGAAATATGCTCTTGAAACATGCGTGTATAGCTATATAGCAACATATGCAATATCCAGATCCACTTTTGCAACATAAGTATGAAAATCTGAAACACACAAAAACAAACAGTTGAAACATGTGTGTGCAGCTGTAGCAAACATATGCAATATCCAGATGAAAACACTTGAAACAGACGTCTGAAACAACTGACACTCTTTGAACATAGGCTTGAAACATGCGTATGTTGTCATTGCAACATATGAAACATCCCAGATCTACTTTTACAACATCCAATGAAACACTTGAAACATAAGTCTGAAACATCTGAAACACTTAAAACACAGCGGCGGCGGCGGCCACAGCCTACCTGATGGGGAACTTCGATAGCCAACAAGCTCGGGTTAGGGGGACGTTGAGAGCAACGGTCCAACGTACACCCTAGGCGCAGCGCGCATGCCTTCCCTTCCTATCGACGAGCGCGCTGGATGGGGGTGCAGGCCTCCCCTGCCTCTCCTTCTGCGATGGGCGAGGTGGATGGGGGCATGGCGTGGGGCGCAGAGTAGCGCAGGATGTAGTCGGGCGTGGCGGTGTTGAGGAAGGTGGGCACGCAGGGCGCAGAGCAGTGCGGGATGTGGCCAGGCACGCCGGCGTTGAGGAAGGCGGGGGGGGGGCGATGGAGCGCTGTCGCGGAGCGCAGTCACGGACTCGTGACGCTGTGGCGATATTTTCTTTAAGAAATTGCGGTGCCGGAAGGGGAGTGGATAAGGAAATCTCGTGGACATCGTGGCCCACCAATGGGGCCGTCTGTTCGGACGGACATCCTCGAGAGAGCATTACCGCTTATGATTTCAGTATGTGAGGTGGTGCCTGCGATATGTGGTTATTAACACGAGACAACTACCATCAAATAGTAAGGCCACCCAACTGGCGCCAAGGAAAGATGCTGCAGCTGTAATCACATGACGTGCACTGCACTGCTATAAAAGATTACGCTTTATTATTACATAGGAAAACAAAGGACAATGCTTTGGTGTTTGGTAGACCACTCTTGAGCATCAGGTCACTGCTGCCCGATTCCTTGTTTGTTGATTGATTCCCTCCTTCATTAGCTCTCCGTCTTCTATTTTTTTATTTTCCTCACAACTTTGCTTTCCCTCTGCCAGCTCATCACTCCTCTGCGCTGCTACAGCCAGCCCATCACCAGCTCGGAGACTCCTTCCCGGCGTCAATCTTGTATTGCGCAGCGTTGGCAGCAGCAGAGAAACAAGTTGTGTCTTCAGTCCTCAGCTTCTGCACTTCACTTGGGTGAGGAACACATGCATGCATGCATATATGTAACTAAGCTAGCGTTGGCCGCAGCATCATTGTTGATCATGGTTTTGCTGTTCCTATATGATGCGTGCAGCTTCTTCAAATAAAGATCTGCCGGCGGCTGGACTGGCGCCAGTGCCACGCTAGCTCAAGGACGTCGTCGGCGCGGCGGAGGTGACAAAATCACAAGAATGGAGGTCGCCGTCAGCGCCGCGCGCTGGATAGTGGGCAAGGCGCTGGCCCCCGTGACGGGCGGTTTGCTAGAGGCATGGGCGGCCAGCAACGGGCTCGGACCCAACGTTGACGCCCTCAAGATGGAGCTGCTATACGCGCGGGCCATGCTCGACAACGCACAAGAAAGGGAGATCCGCAGCCCTGCGCTGAAGGAGCTGCTGCACAAGCTGCAGCAGCTGGCCTACGATGCCGACGACGTGCTTGATGAGCTCGAGTACTTCCGCATCCAAGACGAGCTCGATGGCACCTACCATGCCGCCGACGTGCACGCCGGGGGCTGCGTCCACGGACTCGCCCTTAACGCTCGCCACACGGCCAGAGCCATAGCTGCTAAACTCAACCTCTCCTCTGGCTCTAGTAGTGACATGAACGTCCAAGTCCAGGGTGATCCTGATAAGCAAGATGGTAATAATGCAAAACAGGGGTGCCTCTCTAGTGTCTGCTCATGTGGCGGGCGGACTGTCAGCTCCTCGCCGCCATCTCCTACCACCAACCAGGATGACGGCAAGGTTCACGGCGGATGCATGCAAAAATTGGCTTCTAGTAATACCCACGCCGCCTCATATATCAGTAAGCGCCTCTTCCCATGCCGCCCTTTATTGACCATAATATCATCTGTTGGTGCACACTCTGACATGTCTGAGGATCATCACATGACAGGAAATGGAGGGCAATTCTTCGGTGGCGTCTTGTGTGGCAAGCGTGAGGGCAGCTCGTCAACGACATCTCCCACCAACCGCAGCAAAAAGAAGGTTGGCGGTGGATGCCTGCTGAAAGTCAATTCTGCTGCTCGCAGTACTGGCCATGCCGTTGGTAAATGCCTTCCATGCTGCTCCTTCTCATCCGTCGATGATGGTAATACTCACCCTGGCATGTTGGAGAGTCCAAACATGCCAGAGGATCAAAGGAAATTTCTCTGCTGGACGTCCATGGCACAGCAGAGAACAAACACTACACTAGCACCAGAATTGAAGTTTAACAGGGTGGGCATATCTGTAAAGGTGAAGGACATCACAGATGCACAGAGCACCTCAAGCCTATATGTGCTAAGGTCTCCAACATTCTGAACCTAGAGTTCATAGGCACCAACCGTATCACTGAAAAAGACATTGCTAAGAAACGACCTGTAACCACTTCAGGCATTACAGAGAATCAATTATATGGGAGGGACATCCAAAAGAATAGAATACATGGCATTGTTCATCGCAACTGTTCTGCTAATAATGAACTTGTTGTGCTTCCAATTGTTGGTCCTGGGGGAATTGGGAAGACAACTTTCACACAACACATCTATGCAGAATTGAAGAGCCATTTTGAGGTCACAATTTGGATATGTGTCTCCCTCAATTTTACTGCTAGTAGGTTGGCACATGATGCTGTGAAACAAATTCCTAAAGTTGACGGTGAAAATAATTACAGTAGTGATCAGGAGCTAATTGAACAAAGATTGAAAGATAAACGGTTTTTGCTTGTGTTAGATGATATGTGGGCATGTCATGAGGATGAATGGAAAAGACTACTGGTACCATTTGGAAGAGGGGAGGGAAAAGGTAGTATGGTTATAGTGACCACTCGAATTCCTGAGGTGTCAAAAATGGTTATTAAGGCAGTAGATTGTCCAATAGAAATGGAACGCTTAGAGGGTGAAGATTTCATGCATTTCTTTGAAGCATGCGTATTTGGTGATCACCAGCCATGGGAATGTCACAAAGAATAACGTGAAGTCGGGGAAAAAATTGTGAGCAAATTGAAAGGTTTTCCTCTTGCGGCAAAGACTGTAGGAAGATTACTAAGAAACCAACTTACTTTGGAACATTGGACTAGAGTTCTAGAAAGCAAAGAGTGGGAACTCCAAACCAATGAGAATGACATTATGCCAGCATTAAAGCTTAGTTATGACTATCTTCCTTTCCATCTTCAGCAGTGCTTTTACTATTGTGCTTTGTTTCCTGAAGACTACGAATTCGATAGCAAAGAGCTGGTTCACTGGTGGATAGGACTAGGCATTGTACACCCGTGTGATCTGAACAGAAGAATTGAGGATGTTGGACATAGCTATTTAAGTGACTTGGTTAATCATATGATGGTCGTACTTATTTTGTTGTCCATGACCTACTACATAATTTGGCGGTGAATATTTCGTCATTTGAATGTTTCGGCATATGTAGTTCTAACATAAAGTCAATTCAAATTCTCCAAGATGTACGCCACTTGTCTATCATTGTAGATAACAAAGATGTCGAGGACATAAAGAACTTCAAGTACTATAAAAATGACTTGAGCACACTTGATAAAAGGCTGAAAGTTGAAAACCTGCGTACATTGATGGTATTCAGAGAACACCATGGAAGCTTTGCCAAGACTTTCTGTGATTTATTTGAGAAAGCAACAGCCCTCCGTACTATTTATTTGTCTGGGGCGTCATATACTGTGGAGGATATGTGCTGCAACCTTTCAAAGCTTATTCATCTTCGCTACCTAAGGATCAAATCAGTTTACTTGGGAAAGTCGGCCGTTAATCTTAGTGCTCTCTCTAGACTTTATCATTTAGAGGTCATAGATCTGCAGGAATGCAAAGGCTGCTATGGTTTCACAAGACATATGAGCAACATTGCAAAATTGTGTCACTTTCTAGTGCCAAATTATGAGCTTCAATTTCACTCAAACATATTTGAGGTGGGAAAAATAAAATCATTGCAAGAGTTAAGGAGCTTTGAAGTTGGAAAAGAAAGTAAGGGTTTTGAACTAAGTCAGCTTGGGAAATTGGCAGAACTTGGAGGTTCACTTGCCATTTGTAGTCTTGAAAGGGTACGAGGAACGGAGGAAGCTACTGAGTCCGAAATGGTACACAAAAACAGGTTGCACAGTCTAACATTAGAATGGGATGTCAAACAACATAACAAGGATCATATACAAGAGGAAAATGTTCTAGAAATTGTGAAACCACATAGCAATATCTGTGGCATATGCATTAGAGGGCATGGAGGTACTAACTGCCCAAAATGGCTTGGTGAGAACCTCTCTGTTAAAAATCTAGAATCTCTTCATCTGGATGATGTGTCTTGGGAAAAATTTCCACCTCTTGGAGGACTGTGGCTGGTCAACAAGCATGGTGAGGAGCATTTGGGCTGCATATCACATAATAGTTTTCGAAATTTGAGAAGGCTAGAATTTAATAAGCTGCCAAGATTTAAAAGATGGGTTGAAATTGACCCTAGTCATCTGTACTCTCACTTGGAAGTGCTCATCATCACACATTGCTCTGAACTCAGAGAGTTGTCGTTTTCCCATTCTACTTGCTGTCAGCAACAGAACGAGGCAAAGATGAATTTGTTTCCTAGACTACGGGAGCTCAAAATTTTAAACTGTCCGAAGCTGTTGTCCTTTCCTCCTGTTCCTTGGACCAGTGCTCTGTGCTCCACTCGGATAAATAGAGTTGGTTTGGGCTTTGAGGAACTGATTTGTGCAAAAAATTATTGACTTGAATATAGCTTGACAATTTTAGGGAAGGATGATCTTGATAGCTCGTTTTGGAACACATTGGCCTTTGATAATCTAACTGAACTAAAAGAGTTGGTGATGGAAAGATGCCCTCCTCTCCCACTGCATCAATTTCAGGTTCTATCATCCCTAAAGACCCTCCAGCTGCGGCATTCAAGCGGCATTGTGTTCTCGTTGGTTAAAGGTGAGAGTTGTGCCAAATATCACTTTCCAATCGAATGCATGGACATCACCAGGTGGGGTGGTAGTGTTAAGGAATTGACACAACTACTCAATTATTTCCCCAAGCTCTCAGAACTGGACGTGTGGTCATGTGACAAGATAACAGGTCTAGGTGTAAGAGAGAAGCAGGCCGCGGCAACACCTGAGCCACCATCTTCAGCTAACAAAGTGGATGATGCACAAATCAAGGAGCACCCACAAAGGGGAGAGGAGAAAACAGCAGCAGAAGGGATGCTGCTCTTGCCTTCCCAATTACAAAAGTTGAAGATCTGGAACTGCCCAAATCTGGGCCTCCACTCCAATCCAGTTCGAGTCGACGACAACAGACAAGTTGGACGAGCCGGTGGAGGACAAGGACTCCAAGGTCTGCGATCCCTCCGATCGTTGGAGATAAGTGGTTGCCCCAGTTTCTCTTCCTGTTCGTCATCCTCTTCTTGTTCAGGTTTCCCCTTCCCAACCTCCTTGGAATATCTCTATCTTGGTGCAGTGGGCACCGAGATGTTGTCGCCTATCTCTCTTTTTTTAACGCAATGGCAGGAGCTCTGCCTTTCAATTAAGATAGGGAAAGAGGGTTTATGTACAAGGAAGGAAGACACTCCAAAAAGGGTATTAAGGACCCCTGGTGCACATGAAAACACCACGAAAACACATTCCTCGCGGTTAGAAAAAAGGAGATTGCTAAGTGTAAGCGAAAGCCCTCTTCCTTTGCTCTATGTCCTCCTGGATTCTTGCGACCACTTGTGGCACTATCTCTGCGGTATTGTTGAAAATTCTCATGTTTCTCTCTTTCCAAATATTCCAAAATGTGTGATCACTACCCCATTGAGTCGTTTGCGTTCAGTGGTTGGCACTTTTTTTGCCGCTTCTTCCCACCATGCTCTGATCTCGATAGGGTCCCCCTGAGGCTGTGACTACAGCACACTGAAGTTCTCCCAAGAGAGGATTTGGTCCCAGACCGCCTTTGCAAATGGGCAGCACAAACAAAGGTGTAGGGCGGTTTCTAAGGACCCGTTGCAAAGCACGCAGTGATCTTGATGTGGCCACCTCTCTTTTGTAGGTTTTGTGCCGTGAGAATTTTGTCTTGCACTAGAATCCAAGCGAAGATCTTGCATTTGTTCTCTACCTATGCTTTCCAAATTACGTTAGCATGGAAAAACCGGAATGAACCTTGGAATTGGATTCGGTAAGCTGAATGGGTGGAGTAAACCCCATCCGGGGTCCATCGCCAGGTGATGGAGTCCCGAACGCCCTGCTGCAGATGGGTGTCCTGAATTCGTATCCAAAAGGACACAAATCCTTCAATGTGGACAGCCGAGGTGATCTTTCCCCTTAGCGAACGCATCCAATTGTTGTTCCAGAGTTCATGTTGCACCAATTGGTTCTTTCTTGAAACAAGCCGAAACAGGTTTGGAGCTAGGTACCTTGGAGCTTCCCCATCTAACCAATTGTGGTGCCAGAAGCGAGTCTTTGCGCCATCACCCAAAGTAATTTTGATTGAAGCGTTGAAAAGGAGGCGATCCACATCACTACATGGGAGTTCAGAGCCTAGCCACGACTTGGAATCCTCCACCCATTCTTGCCATAGCCAGCGTAACCGGAGAGCTCTTCCAAATCTATCAAGGTCAGGCACCCCCAAGCCTCCTAGGTCTTTGGGTCTGGTAACTATTGCCCAGTTGACCAAGCAGTGTCCGCCATTGGTGTTGTCTTCCCCCTTCCAAAGGAACGATCTCCTGATTTTATCAATCTTTCTTCTAGCCCATGCTGCCAAGGGAAACACCGTGAGGTGGTAGGTTGGCATGGAGGAGAGGACCGAAGTGACTAGTGTGAACGTCCCGCTTTGTTCAACCATCGCCCTTTCCATTTGGGCAACCTTTGCCCAATTTGCTCAATGAGAGGTTGGACATGGACTTTCTGATGTGATCTGGTGTGGAGTTGCAGCCCCAGATACTTGAAGGGGAAGGCGCCCCTACTACCGGTAAAGGGTGACAGGACATGGTCAAGGTCAACATATTCACACCGGATTGGATGCACAGAGCTTTTTTCTAAATTGATGTGTAGTCCTGAGAAGCTGCCGAAGGCTTGGAGGATAATTTTGAGAGCTTATACATCCTCTATTTTTGGGTTGATGAAAATAGCCGCATCATCTGCATACATGGAGGTCCTCCATTTTGCCGCCATAAGGGGTAAGGGGGTGAGTATCCCATGTTGGGTTGCCTGATCAAGCAAGCGCTGTAGCGGGTCCATGGCCAAAATGAAGAGCATGGGTGAAAGTGGATCTCCCTGCTGGACTCCTCTGGCATGGCTAAAGCTGGGGCCATGTTGCCCATTGAGCAGCGCAGTCGAGGAGGACGTGTGGAATAGGATAGAAACCCATTCACGCCAGCGTGGTCCGAAGGCCAGGGCTTGTAGGACCTCTAGCAAGTACCCCCAATTCACCGTGTCGAAAGCTTTGTGGATGTCCAATTTCATGAATAATGCCGATATCTTCTGCCTGTGTAGCTTTCGCACTACTCCCTGAATATAAAGGAAATTGTCATGGATGCTTCTCTTTTTTATGAATGCGCTCTGGCAATTGGAGACTAGGGAGTTCAGCCGAGGGGCCAGCCTGTTAGCTAGCAATTTGGAGAAGATCTTCGCAATGCTGTGGATGAGGCTAATTGGCCTAAAATCGGTCACCCTCATTGCGTCCGCTTTTTTGGGCAGCAGGACAATGCACGCCGAGTTGAGCCACTCAAATCCCTGGGCGTTCATTGTGAACAGGCTGTTTATGGCAGACATAACATCGTCTTTGATAATTCCCCAGCATGCTTTAAAGAAGGCACCTGTGAAGCCGTCCGGACCTGGCGCTTTGTCAGAGGGCATGGCATTTATTGTATTATGAACCTCTTCGTGGGAGAAAGGTGCTTCAAGGTCCGAGAGGTCATGCGGGGTATAGCCTAGGGATTGCCAATTGATGGTCGTCGATCACGGAGTTGCGGAGCCAATGTGGTTTTTGAAATAATCCCCTATAACTTTTTCTTTTTCTTCATTACCAATCGCAGTCCCCTCGTCTGTATGCAGACAATGTATGTAATTCTTGTCGCCTATCTCAAATCTCACCTCTCTCACAAGATTAACCATGGTGGAATGTGAGGATTTAAGAGGCAAGGGGCTGTGGTCTCTCCTCTCCCAAGATCATCTCATTCTCACTGAATTAATCATCCGTGAAACTCCCAATTTCTTTGCTGGTTCCAAGCCCTCACTGCCGTGGGAACAAGAGTTCCCATCCTCTTCCTCTTCCTCCCAACTGCTTAAAACAGATGATGTCGCAGGAGTTCTTGTTGCGCCCATCTGTACCTTGCTATCTTCCTCGCTCACCTCACTGCATCTTTGGAGGGTAAAAGAGGTGGAGCGATTCACAAAAGAGCAAGAGGAGGCCCTTTGTGCTCCTCGTCTCTCTTGTGGAGATCACATTTAGTGACTGCCACAAGCTGCAGTGCCTCCCTAAAGGGCTACACAGACTTCCCAACCTCAAGATTTTAATCATCTTAAATTGTGCAGCCATAATGTTGCCCAAAGATGGCCTCCCAAGTTCACTGAAAAGATTAGGGATACACAGTTGTCCAGCCATCCGGTCTCTACCCATGGATTGCCTGCCAAGTTCACTGCAAGATTTATGGATCATAGGCTGCCCAGCCCTTCAATCACTGCCCAAGATGAATGATCTTCCAAGTTCATTGTGAGTATTGGATGTCAGTTCTGGCAATAGCCAGGAGCTAAGAAGGCAGTGCTGCAAGTTGATAGGAACCATTCCAATAGAGTCTGACTAACCCAAGGTAACTAAGAGGTGGAATCATCGTATCCACCATCCCATGCTTTTCCTACCACCATACACATCAGTCATTCTCCTTTTGTTTATTTGGCTACAACTATAGTTTTCTTCAACTAACCCACTTGTTTTCATCTGTTGTGCAGGCCTCGTGTTGAAGTTGTACATTCTTCTAGCCTCCGGATTCTCTTTTTCGAAAGATCTAGCCTCCGGATTCACATTGTATCTATACATGATTATGAGTTGCCAAGCATGAACATCTCAGGATGTGCCTAACCTTGTACACAAAATTGGTTAGTATCTTACTAGCTCATTAACCCGTGCTTCAACACGGTCTAGAATATTATGTTACATAGGTTTCATGGATAAATAAATTACATAAAACTAATCCAAATTGGTTTCCTTTACTCTCTATCTATTCATTTCTTTAACACGATATCCATTTATATACTCTTTAATCTCTACCCAAATTGTCAATGCCTTTGGTATGTGGTTTGTTCAACAAACTTTTTTTCACGGTCATAAATTACCAAAATATATGCTTATCGCTAACGTATGCATGTATAGTTAGTATATCGATGACACATAGCATTTATACTTTGAATTCAAGAATGGTAGAACTGGGCAATTTAGAAACATCTATTTATAGTTATTTAATTATTTTTCATAATAGTTTATATTGGAAATTTAGATATAGATTTAAAGGATACTTTAGTTTATACTTTATAATGGTAGTCGTGGGTAATTTAAGTGCAAATTAAAGGGTTACCCTAAATTATCTTTTATACTTGCAGAGGTTGGATTTTGGCTAGCGGGAATTATGTCCAGATGTTTTTCCATGATCACAATCTTCAGCGATATCACTTCTGTTCATGTAGCTTGAGTTCGGACAAGGTTTATTTCTTGGTATCTGTCAAATTCTTGCAAGGATTGCAGGACCAAAGCAAGTTTAAGCATCCAGAGAAATCATGCTTCCAATTAGATCTAAACAGGGGTGATAGTGTGACACTAGCCGACTTCATCCTCAACATTGAGTAGGCCCAGACTCAGAGCAAGGTTTCGTAAGGGAAGTGTTCAGCAAAGAGTAGTTTGAGATAAATTGAATCTTTTGAATTTTCCTCCCGTACCGTACCTACTTCTATGAACGCAGAAAAGACCATTTCCACTGTATTTAGAGAGTACTATTATCTTTCCCTTGCAATACATCTTTGAGAAATTCAATATTATTCATGCGCTTTTCTGCAACATTTTTCGTTTGGATTCTATAGTGTATGGGGCGGATCTGCACCCCGTGTATTCTAACTCCCTCAAAATCTGAGGAAGCAAGAAAGCAAATCTATGAGCTGAACTTTACACAAGACTGTAGAAGAGAGACGATATGCTGCTTGCACCAACTAATGGCATCGATGTGTTGGAGCCGCCTGAATATTTGGACACGCAACGTCATCATGCACTGGAATACAGCAGTAAACCCCGGCACTGGAGCAAGGCTGCACGTTGTTGTGTCATTTTGGGTGCAAGAGGAAAAGCCCACATTCCAAACCTGCGCACCTAGAGGAGCAGTAGCCGCTCTGCTAGTCTGCTAAGATTTCCATGCCTTACCAATAGGGTTACTATGGAAAACTAATAGAGGAAGAACGAGGGAAAGAGACAGATCTGACAAACGTGGGTTAACCCATCAAGCAAGTATATAAATGTGTAACTTTGTATTATGTGTGGGAAAAATAGTCACAATGGTAATGTTACAGGGGGGGTGGGGGGGTGGGGGTGGGGGAGAACTGCTACAAACTTGTCTGGGTGACAATGCCGTTGGCCCCCAGGGCCTTTTCTTGACTACCTTGAAGAAGAACAGCTCTTTTAGGGTTGGAGAGCAGGAGTTGTTGCATGTCTTTCGGCAGGACATTGAATGCTGCTTGGAGGTCTACCTTCAATTTTTGGCATGCTCCTATTGAATCAGCACTTCCTTTTCCAGGGTTCTGGAGGAAGAAGACATTAACATTAGGAACTTCGCTTGATAAATGTCTACAGAATATATGGCCCAATGGCAGAATAGGGATGTTGAGCATGTTAATGGCACAAGATATTCCTTTTGCCTTCAAATTCTCTAAATGCTATAAACCATTAAGAACCATGCCCATTTCCGGTCAAACAACCTTAGTTGCTGATGTAACAAGTGACAAAATATATACTTCCTCAGTTTCCAAATTATAAGACGTTTTGGCTTTTCTAGATACATTGCTTTTACTATGTATCTAGACATAGTGTATATCTAAGTTTATAGCAAAAGCTATGAATGTAGAAAAACCAACTTATAATTTGGAGTGGAGGGAGTACTAAACACCAAGATGGTGAAAGGCTGAAAGCTATAAACCATCAATGTGAAGTCAGAAAATTAACAAACTTTGGATCAGAGAACATATATTGGGAATTAGTTAGTCCAGAAATATCTGTGTACAGATTACAGTTTTTAGCCTATCACCCATTATCCATAAGGAACATCATTTTGGTTAGTTTATTGGTGATACCAATGAAGGCAACTACGAGATGTTAGAAAATACAGTATTCCTCTATAGACATTCAATATAGAATAATAGAAAATAAAACCTATGATTAATATAGTCCTGTACTCCTGTACAGTAGAATAGTCATTCAAACACTAACCCAACATGGTGTTCTTCAAACAAAGAGGCAGTTAACATTGCTCTTATTAGCTCCCAACAGGTAAAGTAGTAATTCTTCTAAAACATAGTAATAAATATTCAAGATATATGAATTATTGTGGAAAACTAGATTTCTTAAGGCATGGCAGTCAGAAAACAAAGGGTTCCTTTAATACAGTACCAAAGTCTTCATCAAAATTTAAAATACAGATGTCCTGCAAATTTTTTGTGTGGAAGAGGAGTGTCTATAGTCAAACTAACAAAAACATGGCAGACTAGCATCAAATATGCTTATGCTCTTGGTGAAAGATGGTAGCTTGAAATATACATTTTATCAGCACTAAGGAAACAAGCTATTCTTGTGGCAGCTAGCGAAAGCAATTATAGGATATTAGTATTTACTTTTCTTTACAAGAAGTTAATGCGAACTGCTAGTGACACTAATCTGCAAATTATAAGAACTTCACTCATGCTAATTTTGATATATCCAACATGGATAAATGATGCTGAACTTTTTCCTAAAAGGGATCTGACTTTTTGAGTATTGGAACATTTGATCCCTAAGCAAGATCATTCTCAATTAATTACCGGTACATATTATTTCAATTGTTTCAGTTCCTAGAGTCCACAGATAATGCCAGGATGCCCCTTATCTCACCTCTTAGTATTTGAGTCTAACTCTAACTTAAGCAGTCCCAACAAAAAAAGGTCTAGGCTCAGACAGTTAAGTCTTATTTATGTTTCATGTTAGGATAAGTTTGCAGCCTTCGGTGACAAATTCATCAATACAAACATATGCAATTCTTTCTTCTTTACTTGATATGTGTATTCTGAGCTATTCTTGGCATTATATTTGTCAGAACATAGAACTTGTCCAGGTGATCAAACTTAAATTTGCACACCTAACTTGCAGAATAAATGCCTTAATAATGAAATGCTGTCATGTTAAGAAATTGCAAAACTTAGTAGGTCAGATGTGACTAAGAAAGTTACCTCCATCTCTCTGAGAAGATAACGCTCAACAGCATTAAAAGAATCAATCCTCTCTAATTCAGACATATTTGACATTAGCTTTTCAATGTCAACATTCATGCGAGCCTGCCTCCAGAGCCTCTGCTGTTCTTGCTCTGCAGCAGCACGTCTTTGCCGGAACCAAGGCATGAAATTGGGGCCTTCAAGGAATCTCCTGTTAAATATGAGAAACACAGGTTATGCTTCATTATTATGCCAGAAATTCAAAGAAGACACCTAACAAATTTATTCACAAATAAAAACAATTATAGCTTACCTGTATAGGTCCAACCAATTGGACCTCATCCTTTTGTACAAAAATTTCCCTGGACCTCTAGCAGCCAAACCATTGACAAACTCATCTGCGTGAAATGGTGGTAGCAATGGTGGGTCAACAAAAGGTGAACTCCCTTCTGATGGTGTTGTAGTTCTCAGATATGGCCCAAAAGGTGCAAGGAAGTTGGTCGTCAGCTCCAAGAAGTGCCGCCGCAATATCTCATTGTTGACTACTGACATGGACTCCTCAATCCTTGGTGACACACCAGCGTCAATGAGCCTATTTAGAACAGATGTATCGGGCTTTGTGGTTGGCGAATATGTGCTCCATAATGCTTCTTTGTGCTCTGTCATGAGAGAAAGAGGGCCTTCTCTTCTCAATTTGATGGAATTCAATAGGCTAGTTGGAGAGAACTTATTGATTGCAAGTTTCTCAAGCTTGAGCTTCCCAGGTGTCCCATTCATTCCATTTCCTGGCGATTGGCCACCCACTGGTAGCACCCTTGTTGAATTTGGGTTTGGGCTTCCCACCGATACAACATTGGGAATGCTCTTAAGACTCTTCAAGAAAAACAAGTTGGTCACTCCCAGTACCATCGGCGGGAACACCTCACCTTCTGCAAGCGCATTCAGGCGAGCAAAATCTGGATCATGGATGGTGAAGTACGGCCTGAAGTCTACACTGTACAAAAGTGGAGCAACAAGGCTAACAAGCCCAGCCACAGCTTCCGAGCACTGAGCTGGGGACGGCGCAACAACCAGCACGGGCTCGCCAACCACCATGAGCTCCCAGAGCGTCCATAGGTGGAGGAGTAATCCACGGAACGCGGCAAACAGGTCGGCATCATGGAAGAGTCCGTACGGCACCGAGGGGTTGGCGGGCAGCAGCGCAGGCGGCGGACCAGGGTCGTCAGCCGCAGGCGGGAGGTGCACGCGCAGCGCGGCACTGCCAATTGGAAGCTCCATTGGGCGCCCTGGCGCAGGCGCGGGCCACGCAGCGACGTGCGACGCCACCATGGCCAGCGCGGAGGGGCCGACGTCGAAGCAGAGCGGGCCGAGGATCTGCAGCAGCAAGCGGAAGAGCGAGGAGTAGGGGGCGTCGGAGAGGATGACTACGGACTTCTGCTCGCCGCCGCGGGGGAGGCGCTCGTCCTGGCGCTGGCGGTTGAAGACGAAGCCGTAGAGGAAGGCGCGGCGTGGGGAGGACGGGTCCGGGACGCGGAAGGAGAAGAGCGAGTCGTGGACGGAGGAGCGGTGGCGCGGGAGGTGGTGGGACATGGAGTCCGGGAAGGAGGAGAAGGCGACGAGGCGGTCGAGGCCGCCGCCGGGCGCCGTCAGCGCGTCGGGCGGGTAGCAGGCCTCCACCAGCTGCCCGCGCTCCAGGTCGAACCGGATGACGCAGAAGGCCCGCACCCACCGCGACAGCGCCGCGGGATCGGGGGGCGGCGACGCCGCCGCGGCGTCCTCGTCCGCCCCGCCCCGGAGCGAGACGGACGGGATCCGGTTCATCACCGCGGCCTTTGGGGCAGGGAAAAAAATTGGGGATTTGGAGAGCCGCTGCCCCGGCAGAATTGGGGTTGGGCTCGGGGGGCGGACGCCGCGGCGGGCGTCAGCGCGGAGGCGCAGGCGGAGGCGCGGGAGGGGTAAAAGGGAGAGGCTCCGGCCGGATCGGGCGGTCGTGTGATGTCGGCCGGGAAGGCAGGCGGGTGTTGCGGTGTTTTCTCGGTGGTGGGCGGGCGCTGGCTGGCTGGTGCGTACCTGCAGCCTGCCTGATGGAGGAGTGGTGGGTCAGTGGGTGAGCGGGGCTGGATCAGCGTGTTTGCCAGATGGATCAGCGGGGCTGGATCAGGTGATGTCCTCCGTCCGGCGTCTCAGGCTATCAGACTCAGCTGATGGAGTGATCGAAGAATTTGTGTATATCCAGTTGTTCTATGCCTTAACCTTCAGATACTAGGTAGTTGCTAGGCTACTCGTCGGCCCGCGAAAGGTGACGAGGCGAGAGCGAAAGTATGTCGAGACGGGAATGACGAAGTGATTCAATGGGTAGCTGGTTTCAATACTCGTCATAAGCCTTTACGATGACCCCCGGGAGGCGTATTTATACATGTCGTAGGCTTTACACATAGCCAAATTGCCCTCACATCTACTTCAGATTCGGAGTATATCCTAATAGATCTGAGGTTATTTGGTCCACTGGGCTCCCCCGCCCCTGGATGGCACCGCCCTCGGTCAGCACCTGGGCACCCCTCTGACACAAGGAGGGGACCGCGTGGGCCAAGCAACCTTCAGCCTCTGTGGACGGCGCCTTCGTTCTTCGACGGGGCTTCCTTGTTTCGCCCAGGACGTCCCCGTCTCCTTTCGCCATTCCAACCATAGTTACAGCAAAACCTAGAGATTACCTACATACAAGTGACGCCCACAAAAGATGGCGAAATGGAAATTATTAAGGTTACGGGTCCTAGTGCTCTCACCATTTGGCTTCTTCTTCATCTCAAGGTTTTTGGGACGCTTTGGCAAGTAGTTGAATTGATTGAGCGTATAGAAGGCAGAGGACGCTTTGGTGCAAAATGTAAGTTAGGGCCTGTTTGGTTTCCATAAGTCGAGTTTGGAAAATGGTGACTTATAAGCACTTTTTGGTTTATATGACTTATAAGTTCAATAAAGGTCCAATTATGGACTAAGGGTGACTTATAAGTTTTAAGCAGGGGTGAACCAACTTAAAACTTATAAGCAAGGGTGACTTATAAGTTGATGGTGTTTGACAAAATAAGTCACTTTTTTTACTTTTTAACTTATAAGCAGGTGACTTATTTGGAACCAAACAGGCCTTAGAAAAGAAAGGCTCTGCACCGCTTAAGGGATGAGAAGGACGACAATATTCATCTCCTTTTTATCAGGGCAGCTTCAGTGTGTGTTTTTCAGGGCAAGATCACTATTTTAGCATCTGTTCCAGCAATAAAAGATAATGCTCTCTATTCTAAATTATAAGCTATTCTAATATTTCTACATATATAGCTTCTACTATGTATATAGAAATAATACATATCTAGATGTTTAGCAAAAGTTATATATTTAAAAAAACTAGAATGATTTATGATTTGGAAGTGAGGGAGTATACATGAACACTAGCATTTAATGTTGGCGTCGGAAAAGAATAAGGCCATGTTCGGCAGGACTTATTGCTATTGCGGCTGATTTGTAGGGCTGATTTGTTATGAGAGAAAAATAATGTCCCTATGGCTAAAAAGTAGGACGGATTCTGGCTGATAAGCTCAAGCGGGCAAAGCCTAATAAGATATGATTTTAACCACGATGTGACCCTCATTAGGAACTTCAAAAGTTTTATATTACCACTAGATGAGTGCCCGTGCGTTGAGACGGGTGCAACATAAATTGAATGAGATGTTTGTCAGCCAAGTCAAAATCAAGAATATATCAATTCAATTTTTCACGTGTATTATACCATGATAATGTCTAGAAACACATTCATTATCGTAATGAATCTGAAATAAAAGCTAGTCTTAGAGCTTGTTGTCTGAAAGTTATGACAAACATCAGTTGCCTCAAAGGTTGAAAATTTATTGCTAGGCATCGACTTGAATTTATCCATGCTCTGCCTTGCCCAAAACATGTATACTTGGACTTACAATATCCTAACCCGCATGAGGCATGGTAACAATTCATTTTTGGGAAAAAATAGTATTTGTTGTCAACACGCAACGCGAAGGACAACGAACGAGATTTGGATCACGATCATGATCATTGCATGATGATATTCCAATAAATTCATTTCTCTTCCCATAATTCTCTTTCCGTTTTATTCCATTTTATTTACTTGCCTTCTAGTGTCTCCATGCGGTGATTATTTGTCTGCCGGTGATTCCGTGAGTTTTATTCCATTTTATTTACTTGCCTTCTAGTGTCTCCATGCGGTGATTATTTGCCTGCTAGATATGGATCCCATGAGTGTTTTGGTCCTGTCGGGTAGATGTTGATAATCCGTATGTTTTAGTTATAGAGATAGTGAAATAAAACCTACGCGTCCAAAGAGACCTAAAAATGAGATTTCAGTTTGGTTTTTTGGTCTTTAATAGTTTAGTCTTTGGAATTTAGAAATTGAGATTAGTGCCTCAATGTATAAAGACAGATTGGTCAGGTACCTAAAATTTTGGGTTAAGTTATTCGGTTCTAGTAGAATAGCTACCAGCACACAGGGACAATGGAGGGCAACAAGGAGTTCGAGCATAGAAAATGAGAGACTCCACTGTCAAGAGTTTGCATCTAGAATTTGAAGAGAAAAAGGAGCAAGATGAAGAGATCTCTATAGATCTTCTAGCCCCTACTCAATAAGCCTCAATGATGTGAGAGGCGAAGGAGATGGAGCCATGGAGAATGGAACTTCGGGGCAGCCATGGCCTATGAATGCGCCGCCACTGGGTAGGTCGACAAGGATGGGTGCGAGAGAGTTGCCAGAGATGTAGGTGGAGGCAACGGTTGCCATTGGCCAGCTACGATGGCGCACTCGAGGAGATTTTATGGTGGGAAGGAAAGGGCTAAGGGAAGCGTCGCTCGAGAGTGGATGGGTTGAGTGAGAGGTTGAAAGGAGATAAGACATAATAGGAGAAACCAGGAGGAGATAATTATGGCAGGGTTGTAGGACTTTTTAGGTTATCTCTCACAACTAAAAAGAGTAAAAGATGGACATTACCTTCGTGCGACAAAAGCATCGTTACGTCGTCCTACCTCTTCGTGTGACAAAACGCCGCGCTCTCACGTCCGAATCCCCGGAACCAGCGACAAAAGGAGTGGTTCCAAGGAGAAAACAAACGAGTAAAATTGGCAAAAATTTGCTAGACGAGATTGAGTTGTTACCCCCTTTCTTATGCTCCCAAGGATGTTATCAACGGGATGGTCCTATTGTACACATTAATGCACTCTTGGATGAGGTGGCCTGCCTGAAGGTTGATGTAGGTGTTGGTTGTCATCATCTACATCAGCTTGAGGCTCGTTATCTTGAATATGTTCATACTCTTGCTGATTGTTGTCCTAGACCCCGGAGCCTCCGCGTTCAGGCGTGGAGCCTCCGCGTGCTGCATGTTCACAGGACCTGGGACAGCAATTGGCCCTTGGAGCAGTGTTGAAGCTTGGAGTGGAGTGTCTTCTTCTTTAGTTGCTTCAACTGGTCTCACATCACCTATGGTCATATGCTTGATTGCTTCACAAGGCGGCTCTTTTTTCCCTACAACATCTAGATCAACTTGCTCCACTTGAGAGCCATTTGATTCATCAAACGTCATGTCTACCGTGATTTTAGTTCTTCTGGTAGAAAGATTGAAAACCTAATAGGCGTGCTCGTTTGGACCATAACTAAAAAGAAAGCCTTTATCAATCTTAGGTGCAAATTTAGAGCTTCGGGGCTTCTTGTTAAGAATGAAACATTTGCATCCAAATACTCTAAAGTATGACACCATGGGTTTGTTACTGATTAGGAGCTCATATGAAGTCTTCTTATAGTACTTGCGAAGATAGAGGCGGTTGATAGCATGACAAGCGGTGTTGATTGCTTCGGCCAAATAATTGTCCGGAGTCTTGTACTTATCAAGCATTGTTCTTGCCATATCAATGAGAGTGCGGTTCTTCCTCTCAACCACCCCATTTTATTGAGGGGTATATGGAGCAGAGAATTCATGATTGATGCCCTCCTCATCAAGAAACTCTTCAATGTTGGTGTTGCGGAATTCGATGCCATTGTCACTTCACACCCTTTTTATAGGTAGCCCGAACTCCCTTTGTGCTCTTTTAATGAAGGTCTTCACCTTCCCTTGCACTTCACTCTTATCATACACAAAGAACACCCACGTGAAGCGAGAATAATCATCAACAACAGCAAAATCATATTTGTTACCGCCAATGCTAACGTAGGCAACCGGTCCAAAGAGATCCATGTGGATGAGCTCCAATGGGCTTGAGGTAGTGATGATGCTCTTTGGTGGGTGTGGTATGCCTACTAGCTTTCTGGCTTGGCATGCTTTACATATCCTATCTTTCTCAAATTGAACATTCGTTAGTCCAAGGATATGTTCCTCCTTTAGAAGTTTGGCCAAATTCCTCATTCCAACATGAGCTAGTCGACGATGCCATAACCACCCATGCTAGATTTTGCCACTAAACAAGTCTTAAGCGTTGCTTTACTTTTGTTGAAATCAACTAGGTAATGCTTGCCCTTCAAGCGACCCATAAAAGCAATAGAGGAATCCTCCCTTCTAATGGTGGTCACACCATTATCCATAAAGTGACAATCATAGCCCATCTCACATAATTGTGATACGGACAATAAATTATAACTTAAAGAATCAACATATAAAACATTAGAAATTGAATGATCTTGAGTTATAGAGATTTTACCGACACCAAGTATTCTCCTTTTGAATTATTCCCAAATACTATGTTTTCACTTGGACCTTCCATTTGGGCATAAGATGAGAACATACTCTTCTCTCTGGTCATATGATTTGTACATCCACTGTCAAGCACCCAACTTAATCCACCGGAGGAGTATGCCTACAAAACAAATTTAGTTCCTTCTTTTAGGTCCCCAATTAGCATTGGGGCCTTGAGTGTTAGGCACTAGAATCTTAGCAACCCATAGAGATTTTTTCACATATATATTGGGCTCATTTCCAACATACATGGCAACAACTTTACCAAGGTTGTTGCATCTCAACACATAGCTAGAGGACATGCTCTCATGGGGTGCATGGGTCTTAGGCTTGTAAGCATACTTGTTCCTCTTTGGTATGATTAGGTTCTCCTTGATCTATAGACGAGCGTTAGATGCTTTAGGAGCTTGTTGTCTTGGTCGAGGTGGTGCCTTGACTCTATTGGTGCCACTGTTCTGCCAGACCCTAGAACCTCCACGTTTTGGAGCAGAGCCTCCAGGGCGCGGAACCTCTGCATTTCTATGTGGAGCCTCCGCGTTCTACACATGATGCACCTCATCAATGGTCTCCTTCTTCTCGAACCTGATGCAAGACACTCCATTCATCATCTTTCTTTCATCGGTCTTGCCACCCTTCTTGTGGCCGAGACCATCTTTGATGAAAGGATGTCTTCCTTAAATGAACTTAGGCTTCTTGCTTGCATCATCCATGCACCCACTAGCTATGATATTGTTGAGTCTTGCAATTTCCTTCTTCATAGCTTCCATATTAGCAAGGTTAGTAGCACAAGCTTCTAAATCAACATTGTAGCATCTATCACAACCCTTGCTAGTAGATGCATTAGAGATCTCACTTGTCTTTGTAGGATGTGAGATTTTATCCCAAAGGATGCTAAATTGCTCTTCAAGCTCCTCATTTCTTGTCTTGAGGGCCTTGTTCTTTTCTTGAAGAGTATTTAGATCATCCTTTAGGATAGCTATGACACTTTCCGCTTGGTCAACTTCCAAACGTAAAGTTTCAACCTCACTTCTTTCTGATGCAAGAGCTTTCTTGCAAGTAACATAGAGTTTCTCTTGTTTGGCAAGAGTGGCTTGAGTTCTCTCTAATTCATCTACCACCTTGGCTATGAAGTTCTTAGATTTTTTATCCATTTTACTTACCAAGTTTACTTCATCATCACTAGATTCATCACTAGAGTCTATGTCGGCTTCATCACTAGATGGATGGGAGGGTTTAGGCTTGGATTTAGGTTTTACCTTTTCTCCTTTGCCCATGAGACAAAAGAGTGTAGACCTCTCCTCATCATCGATCAAGTTGGTGAAGAGCTTTGGTGAAGAAGAATGCTTCTTGATAGCAATTGTTGTAACTTTCTTTGTTTCTTCTTTACTTGAGCTATCATCATTTGAATCCCATTCATGACCAATATGAGCTTGACCTGAATAGTTTTTCTTGTGTTGGGTCTTGTCATCTTTCTTGTAGTGCTTCTTCTTCTTGTCTTTCTTGTCCTCTTTGTTCTCATAAGGACAATCGGCAATGAAATGCTCCGTGCTTCCATGATTATAGCATTTCCTCTTTTGCTTGTTGGGAAATCTCCTCTTCACAAACTTGTACCCTTTTCTTTTTAACCCCTTCTTGTACTTCCTCATGAGCAAAGCAACATCACCAATTTCACTAGAAGACACTTCATCATCTTCATCATCACTTAAGTCACTTGATGAATCAACCGTCTCAACCTTGCTTGATCTTGATCTTGGTGGCTTGCTTGAGGTGAAGGCCTTGTTTGATTTGTTTGCCTTGAGAGCTACCTCCTTGACCTTCAAGTTCTCCATCTTTGCTTCTAGCTCTCCAAACTTCTTCCTTTGTTGTATCTCCATCTCCATGAGCTCATGAGTGAGTATTCTTCCAAGGACATCCCTAGGGGTGAACTCTTCAAACCCTTCTTCTCTCTAATCAATGTCACAAGAGTTGGGTTTTTTGGTGCAAATGCTTCCAACATCACTTTTATAACATGATGATCATCCAAGTTATGCCCACCCAAGCCTCTAATCTTGCCAACTATCACCATCAATCTATCAAACATCTCTTGAGGGCCTTCTCCATCCTTGATAACAAACCTATTGAGTTGAGCCATCAATAGATCAATCTTGGACTTCTTTACCTTACTAACTCCTTCATGTGCAAGGTGAAGAGTGTCCCAAATCTTTAGCAATCTCCAAACCAATCACTTTGTTGTACTCTTCTAGGCTTAATGCACTTAGAAGAGCACTAGTAGCTTGGGCATTGCGATGTATCATACGAATCTCTCTTGGTGTGGGATTTTCGGGATCAATGGGATCTTCAAAACCTACACACACAATATTCCACATCTCTAGATGGAGTCCAATAAGATAAGCCTTCATCATATGCTTCCACTTGGCAAAGTTAGTCCCATCAAATTAGGGTAACTTGCCCATGGGTATGTTGATGTGAGTGTTAGTAGGCAAATTTACGGAATCATAATTAAAGGATACACTCGAATATGATCTCTTGGTGTTAGACTTGAGTGTCCTCTTTGGTAGCCTTTGAGTATAGTACTCATCATCATCTCCATTCTTTGACTCACTGCTTGGTTGTGGACTTGATTGCACCTTTTGTCGGTGTTTCGAATAAACACCGGCTAGTAAATTTATAATTATTGCACGTTAGGCTCGGATGGTGTACTAAAGGATACAAGGTTTATACTAGTTCGGATAGAACATCCCAACGTCCAGTCTGCTGCTGCTCGTGTTATTAATACCGAAAAAGATTCATAGTAGGGGGTACAAATGGTCGAGAGACGGACATGTCCCAAGTCTCTGATGGAAAGGTCAAAAGGACGCCAAGAGCTCGGTTGCTGCTTGGTTGTGTCTTGTGCGTAAAAAATGACCGGTCCCCTTAGTGGGGTGCCCTGCCCTCCCTTTTATAGACCAAGGGGGGAACAGGGGTTACAGATGGGAGAAAGAGGAAAAAACCAAAGGTAGAGAAGGTCCTTTGAGGGAGCCGGGTCTTCCTTTTCCCCTGTGTCTGCCCTGCTAACATGGCAGACCATGTCAGGGATGGCATGTTCGCTGATCCTTATAGGGCCGTGCCCTGGCCTCCTTCAGCAAGTGGGTGTGTCCCATCCTACACCAGCGGATGGTGCGGCGTGCCAGAGAGCCAAGCTGTGACCCTTCGGGGAGTAGACGGGGAAGTGACCATGCGTCTGTCACTATGGATGATGTGAGTTCTATCTTGGATCGTAGTAGTTGTCGTATGCTTGTGTTAGTATCTGCATCCAAGAGCTGATGGCTGCGCCTACAACACTGTTCGGGCTCTGTCAGGTCGAAAAGGGTCTAAAGCGTCTGTCCTGTCGTATCCTGATAGTATCTTCCTATAGGCATGCAAGGCATGGCCCTCGGTAATGCGGTTGACTTGAATGTCCTGTCGTACCCTATGCTTGTCTTTATGAAGGAGCGGGGTGTGGTCATCGGGCGAGGCGGAGCCCGCCCTCGGACGTCGGGCGAGGCGGAGTCAGCCCTCGGACGTCGGGTGAGGCAGAGTCTGCCCTCGAACGTCGGGCATGGCGGAGCCAGCCCTCAGACATCAGGTGAGGCGGAGCCTACCCTCAGCCGTCGGGCGAGGCGGAGTCTGCCCTCGGACATCGGGCGAGGCTGAACTAGCCCTTGGGGTTGTGTGAGGTGGAATCAGTCTTTCATCGTTCGGGCAAGAAATGTAGTAGTGTTCTTGTCTGACCGAAAGCGTTAACGTACGATGGTTATTAATTCCACCTCATTGGGTACCCCGATATTAGGTCCCCGACAGTAGTCCCCGAGCCCTCGGGTGATTTGGATAGGATCGCCCGGGGGTTTTTTGACTTGTTAGAGGGTGTGCGCGAGCGCACCCGATAGGGTAGCCCCCGAGTGATTCGAGCAGAATCACCCGGGGGGTATTTTAATTCACCCGAGGGTGTGCGCGAGTGCACCCATTGGGTGTACCCTCGAGCCCCCGGGTGATTCGGATAGAATCGCCTGGGGGTAATTTCGGGCCCTTTGCGGGTATGGCTGTGAGATTCAGTATTTGTCAACTGGACAATTTGAAGGAAATCCTGGTATCCCGTTTGTGGAGATTCATCCGGGGTTTGCCCGGTTGGGACTTGATCGCGCATCGAGGCTCCCTTGAGGCTTGTGTGCCTGAGTTTATCGCTCATGGGCCCATCCCTCATTGGGACGACCGTCGAGACTGTTGGGCCGGCCCTTGGACTCTTGGGCCTAGGCGGGCGAAGAAGAAGCTTTTTGACCCATATCCCCTCTGTGGAAAAAGAGTCCTAGTCTGCTTGGGAAGGCGAAATGCCCAGCGCGATTTTGGTGGGAAAGGATAGGGATCGTGGGCGCATATCCCGCGACGTGAAAGGTGGTGTATCGTGGTAGGCTTGGAGACCGAGGCGGACGGTTGCCCTTCTCGCATCCGTCGCCCCTATAAAACCACGGGGTTCGCCCCTAGGGTTTCGAACTTCGCCTCCTCGCCTTCACTTCTAGAACCTCCTCCACCAATCGCCTGAGCCTCCTGCACCCGCATCGCTACCACCATCAAGCTCGCATCCACATCATAGTCGCCGTCAAGCTAGCATCCACCCCCTTCCCCATCATTTCAATGGAGCTATGGTGCAGATCCAACATCACCCATCAGCGCCTGGAGGGCCTTGTTCGTTGTGGCCTCCTTTGCCCATTGACCACCGTTGAGGAGTGGCGGTGGCCTGGTGATGAGGACGAGCCATCACCGCCTGAAGGATATGTCGTGTCCTTTGCTCACTTCCATGAGCGGGGATTCACCGTACCTACTCATAAGTTCCTTCGGAGGTTGTTGGATTACTACCAGGTGGAGTTGCAGCACCTTACTCCTAATGGGGTCCAACACATTGCGGCATTCGTCGCCCTGTGTGAGGGCTTCCTAGGGATTAGTCCTCACTTCGATCTGTGACGGTATCTCTTTGTTATCAACCTGTCGAAGAAGCAGGTTGGGAAGCGAGAGCTGAGCATGCCGATGGGATGTGCCAGCATTCATCTGCGCAACAACTGGGTGAACGACTATCCAACAAGGGGTGACATTCGCATTGGTTTTACGTCAAGGACGACGTGGCTGCCCCCTTGCCGGTGTTCTCCGAGCGCATCATCGAAAAGGTCCCGGGGTCGTGGAAGTGGGGTGTCCCGGGCAAAGATAAGAAGAGGATCAAGGACCATCTCGTTGCCCTCCAAATTCTAAAGGAGAGGGGTGTAAAGGGATCGGAGATCATCGGTGCCTACCATACGCGGAGGGTGGCACCGCTGATGAGCCGTGCGCTCCCCCTGTACTTGATGGCGCCCAGGGCATTGCTTGAAGGGACGGCGCTCATCGACGAAGCGCTCCCACCCACCGAAGTGGCGCAGCGGATCAAGGAGTCAAAGGAGCCTTCGAAGGGTAGCGCCGACGTTGTCCTTGATTTCGTTTATCCGATGTCGGGGCATCACCCAATGCGGCCAGAACCAGGGTTCATCGATTTCATAAGTTCCCTTTTCTCGTGCCTCCACTTCACTTGAATTTTTGACCCCTTGAAGCTGACCTCGGGGTAGCGGGACCAGCCGAAGAGACTTGTCCTCGGGGATAGCCCAGCTCCGCTGCCGAAGGACCGGATCCTGGTGACAGTGAATCGCACCGCGGCTGAGTGGGATAGGAGGACAAGGGAGCTTAAGAAGAAGAAGATGCTACGGAAGCAGCAAGCACGGGATCGAGGAGAGGAGATAGGCAGTGACGACGACAACGATGATGATGAGGATTTTGATGAGGTAGTTGCCAATGTGGATTAGGATGTCCTGGAGGGCGAGGATTCACTGACGGGCACCCAATTATCCATGCAGGGACCCTTCCCGTTCCATGTGGGGAAGTGAGTCCGTGAGGCCGACGGAGACGGGCTCCTCGGGACCGGTGGGAGCCGGTGGATCCACCGCCACACCTGGGGTGCTGGTGGAGGATCGGTGGATGGGGGGAGGTGGATCTACCACCACGCCCGAGGTGCTGATGGAGGGGCCGGCTCCGCTGCCGCGCCCCAGGAGCCAATGGGGGCAGGTAGACCTGACGCCGCGCCCAAGGTATCGACAGAGAGGGGTGGCTCCGCCGCCACACCCTTGGAGATAAGGGAGGCGAGACCCTCTGCCCGGGAGCAGGGGGCAGGCTCAAAGCGGTCCCGCCCGGACGAGTTGGAGCAGGAATCTAGGGGTTCGTCCCCAAAATGTTCCTACCACCCAACAGCGCTAGAGTAAGTCACCGATTCCTCTATTTTTCGTGTTTTCTATTTTTCTATTTTTTCATTTGACCTTATGTCTTTTACCTCTTGTAGACTCTTGCGATGGGGCCATTCTTTGGCACTGGCGCCCAAGAAGAGTGTTGCTCTTCAGGTGATAGGGTGTCGTCGCCTGACGTCGCTCCTATTTTGGGCAGGAGTGGAACCGATGTTGTGGCCTCATCGGCTGGTCAGGTGCCGCCTACGGTGGCGCCCGCGCCCTCGGTGGGTCAAGCAGGCACTGGGGTTAAAGAGGCGCCCTCGGGGGTTATCGAGCAGACGATGGCGGAGGTGACACCGCCGCCTACGTTGGAGCAGATGGGGCTACCGTCCGCGCTTGTGGCGCCCTCTGTGGTGGGTGCAGCATCACAAGTCAAGGCCCCGGCGTCACAAGCGGAGGTGGCCATGACCGCGCCTAGCCAGGAGCAGCCGGACGCAGCCACGGTGGTGTCCGAGGGGGCGGCGCAATCCGCGCCTCCGACAGCCCAAGCGACGGAGCCCGAGGCGGGCCGGATGGAGGGGGACACGGTTGGAGGGTCCTCGGGTGCCATGGTGGTGGTGGAGGGGACCAGCGGGAGGCTGCCCTCAGCCCTGATGTTGGGGGGCAGTCGCACGCCCGCGCGGGGCGAGCTGCCACTCCAGTGGATGGATCCCCGAGATCCAACTTTGACCCTTTTCTCGCTCGACGATGCTACCGAGAGTGTAGAGCGGGGGAGTCTCGACGAAGGGATCTTGGCGATGATGGATGTCCTGGACCAGGCCAGGGTCGTCCTACGTGACGTCATCATTCCCAATGGCTGGGTATCCGCTTGATCTTTCCTTTCACACTCTTCTTTCTTCATGTATTTTCGTATTTTTGACACCGGTCTTCTCTTCAGTCCCTCATTACTCGTAGCCGGGAGAAATCTCGATTCCTCCATGAGCAGAAGGCAGAATGGGACTGCCTCACTGAGGAGGCCCGGCTGCGCAGAGATCTAGGCACCTAGCTTGCTACCTCCCAACAGCGGGAAGCCGAGGCACGTCGGGACACGGAGGAGATCCATGGGATGGTCCAGGATCTATCGGTGAGAGTGCAGGAGGACGAGGAGGCGGCTGCCAAGGTCTGAAAGGAGTAGGACGAGCTACTCCAAAAGGATGCTGAGGCCAGCCAGCAGGCCGTCAAACTCCTAGATGAGATGGAGACGGAGCAGAATCTCAAGCTGAAAGCCAAGGATAGGTCCGTGACACTGCAGCAGAGGGCGGATCAGGATGCCGAGGTGATTGCCTGGTTGCACAAGGAGCGAGATGAGCTACGCCAGACTGCGGAAAGACTCCACTCGGAGTGCGGCACGGTTCACCTGGAGCGTGATTGGGTCATCCGAGAGCGCGACGAGGAGCATCAGGTGGTCAGCTCCCTCTGGGCGGATCTTGGAGTCACGGTGACCTAAAGGTTGGAGGCTGAGAGCATCTCTGCTAGGCTGGGCATGGAGCTTGCCGAGGTGCGAGGGACTCTTTAGGCCAAGAGTGGCGAGCACGATCTTCTACGCGCCGCCGTTGGGGTGGTCTTCGATGACCTGGGTGTGGCGCGACCGGAGGAGACCAGCTCACTTGCGGCCCGTGCCGTGGATATCACGACGTGGGTGGGCCAGCTTGAGGAGGATACCTTTCACACTGGGTCACCCAAGCCTTTACTGTTGCCCACTCTCATTATGATCAGGAAATCAACTTGGAGGTAATGAGCCTCGGCTTCGCGCCTAGCTACAAAAACTCTAAGCTGTATGAGATTGAGAAGGCAGTGACTCCCATTGCACGGAACCTGGCGAACAGGCTGTAAGACATGGTTCTCCCTGCGAGGAAGTAGTTAGTTGAATAAGTTTGATAAACATTTATCTGTAATATATGGACAAGTGTCGGTACTTTCGTGTCCAAAAACAGATTCGTAATTTCATTTTGCAATTTTGTTTCGTTCGTTTGAGCTTACTTTCTTCCCTTTTGCTTTCGAGAAAAAAGGTTTATGCGATCCAATCTTTCCATTCGTTAAGACTGTAGGGCCCGAGGTGTATAAGCAGAAATTTTGATTGTGCTGGTGAGCAAAATTATCGTAGCCATCTAGGCGTGGGCTTTTTGCAGTCTTACCAGGCGTGTTCGTTTATTTGTTCCCTCAAACCTTGCCAACAGTCTCGATATGAGGAAAAGGTCTGATCCAATGACTGTTTCGAAAAAAGAAAAGGAGGTATTCGTACCTTTATCAGCCCCCGAGTGAGATCTGACCCCTTGCGGTCGCTAGGGCCAGATGTTACTGGAGACCGGAACGAGGGTAGCGAACTTACTTTTGTATTCGCACGTACCGCCTACTTAGGATTTTGGTGATCATTCTGTGACCGTGCGTTTGGTCCCATTGCTCTCCCGACCTTCCCGAGCCCCCACGCGTGGCGGGGATTTGGTCAAGGGTTGGCTCGTTTTGTGACTGTTACCCCGTCCATAGTTTTTCACAACTAGAGGGGTTGAGGCGGCATCACTTGCCTCGACGGCTCAAGTGACGTGCCTGATGAGCTCGCTAACGGGGATGTTCGGACGGAATCGGATCCCATCGCTTTGCGACAGGGTTGGCAAAGCCCTCAGGTGGCGTTTTGTTGCTCCTTGACCTGTATTCCAACAGATCCCCCCTCAATGGGGATTCTATGGGCTTGGCAAGAGGCTGGATTGAACTTAGAAGGTTGAGATGACCCTAACCGCCTCAATGCGGGTTGGGCAAAGGCTGCTGAGGCTCATCTGCATTTTCTTCCCTGGCTTTTGTTTGATGCGAGGTGGCCTTGGATCCTTCGCGGGTCAGCCTTTGAACCTCGGTCTCTCGATTTCGGATCGAGCGGCTTGAGCCCCCAAGCCGCTTGGGGTCTGATAGGGGTCGGCCATGTTTCGTGCGTCGCCCCGTCCTCGGTTTTCGCAACCGAAGGGGCTGAGTTGACGACACTTGCCTCGATGGCTCGAGTGTCACGCTCAATGAGCTCGCAAACGTGTATGTTCATGTGGAATCCGAGTCCATCATTTGCTGACGGGGTCGACAGAGCCCTCATGTGGCATTCCACTACTTCTTAACCCACCTCTCGGTAGATGCCCGAGCCGTTCGGTAGGCTCAGGTGGCCCGTTGGCCTCTTCTCGACAGAGATTCTATGGGTTTGGCTCGAGGTTAGAATCGAACAAGAAAGGTCGTGATGTCCCTGTCCGCTTCCGAGCAGGTTCGGGCAAGGCCGCTGGGGCTCATCATGATTTTTCCCCTGGCTCTGTGTTAACACGAGGCGGCCTTGAGCCCTTCATGGGCCGGCCTTCAAACCTTGGCCATTTGCCGCTCATATTGAATGAGGCGACTACCTCTTTGTGACGCGACATGAAGCGTTGGGATGCAGCGATTGCATATGTAATGTTTGGATGATGGGATTAATGTATGATTTAATTGAAACGAAAGAGGGGGTCGGTAGTGTTACCTCGGTGGCATGAGCGACGAGAAACTCTTACCGGACATGTCTGTGCGGGGTTCGAGTCCGACGTTTGCGATGGGGCTGGTGTGACCTGCACGAGCATCGCGATTTTCGTTTTCTTCTCTCGGTGGCGATTCGAGCCGTTTGATTGACTTTAAGCGACCTGACAGCTTCTCCTTGAAGGAGATTCTATAGGTGGTCCCCTCCGAACCCTTCTTGAGAAGGTGGATGCAAAAACTTGGGCTATGGGGAACTGTGAATTCGATTATGGTGGTGAACAAAAACACCGTAGCCGCCGGGGCGTAGGGTCTAGCGATTCGTCCAGTTTTTCTCAAAGTTTTACACCTGCACCCCGCGTCTCTAGTTTTTAAACGTAAGGAGGGATCAGGCGATGAGGATATCTAAACAAGTAGACACTCTCGGCAGCCCCCGAGCAATGTCCGTGCCCCTGCCGTTGCTGGGGTCAAAAGCTCGGTAATGAAATTAACACGCAAAGTAAGTAAACAGAGGTGCTTATCTTTCAGCGGACGTTCGTTCGTTGTTTTACCTAGGCCATCCAATCGACCTAGGAGGCCCGTTGGGCCCCCCTAGACGGGGGTTCCGTCATCGGGTCGTTCCATGGTCCTGCCTGGGGAATCGGAGAGTCGCCTGCATGCGGGTGCGCCCTAATTCTCATGCTCGGCGCGTGGTGGTGGTGGGCCATGCCTAGGCAACATCCTATTTGACCAAGCGGTGTCTCATCGACTAGGGCACATCCCGTCGGTCTAGGCGCATCCCCTCGATTCCCGTCAGCATCGATTTCCCATCTGCATTGAATAGGGAAAGGAAGAGAGTTTTTGTCCCAACCTTTCGCCTTTCCTCAGCCGCCACGCCTCTTCCTTAAATAGGGAGGGGGAGGAGAGTTCTCGTCCCATTGCTTGGCCCATTCCTAAGCCGTTACCTCTCCTCCTTTCTCCTTCTTGTCGAGCACGTTCGTATGTCACGGCGATTCCTAAGTGAGAGAGGGTAATGCAAGGGGGAGGAGAACTCACAGATCCGTTCGTGAATTCGGAGTGCGATGTCGAGCCGAAGGTCATCCAATGTAGATGAGACGGTGATGGCCGCCTTCGCTAAGAAGGGGCCGTTGTTGCCGAAGGAGGAGGTGCACTGGAGGGTGCTGAGCATCATCGGCTTTGCCATCGTTCGTGGTGGCCTTTCTTCGGTGGGAAATGCCCCCCCACCCAGATGCCATTGTCAGGGTTGCGGCTGATCATGATGGCATAGTCCCTAGACGCCCTGGTGGAGGTGCCGTTGTTAGGGTTGCCGCTGATCACGTTGGCGTAGTCCTTGGACGCCCCGGTGTAGGTGCCATTGTCAGGGTTGCGGCTGATCACGATGGCGTAGTCCCTAGATGCCCCAGCAGAGGCACCACAGTGGCCGACGTGGTGCTCGTCATTGCAGATGATGACGCCCTCGAGGATCCCGTGGAGCGATAGGACGTCACCGATGGAGAGCGTGGCACGGCGACCGTAGTAGTACTCATAGTAGAACTGGTCAGAAACTGTAATCGAATAAGTTTGTGGGGGAGCCCCCGAGTGAACAATTTTTGTATTTATGAATACATCAGTCCTTTTCGTGATGAAATTACTTTGTAAGCGATGAATTTGTGTGAAAAATGAATAAGTTTTCAACTTTCGTTATGGCAAACAGCTTTTCGGCTTTTCTCTCTCTTTTTGTAAAAGAGGTTTGGTGCCTTCTGACCCTTCTCATAGTTAAGGTCGTAAAAAACTCAGAGTGTGGGAGAGCCAACTCTGATCACGCTGGTGAGCAAGGAGGCCATAGCCACTGGGGCATGGGTTTCCCGCAGTCCTACCAGTTATACTCAGATTTTGTTCCCGAAATTCTAGCCTTTAGGACTTACCATGAGAAAAGAGGGAAAACATAGAGAATGTTTACAAGATAACACAGAGAGTGTTTGTAAGGTAAACGTACTTATATCAGCCCCCGAGTGAGGTTCGACCCTTCGCACTTTGCAGGGGTTGGATGTCACTAAAGATTAGGGATTTTTTAAGACAAAAACTGATAAGAAAAGGTATGCGTTTATTTAAGGGTAAAAACGACATAGCTGCTTAATGTTCCAGGCGTTGGTGAAGACCTTTCCATCGATGGTTTTCAACTTGTAGGCGCCTGGCCAGAGTACCTCCGCGACGACGTATGGTCCCTCCCAGGGCGGGGAGAGCTTGTGGCGGTCCTTGTTGCTCTACACGAGGTGAAGAACCAAGTGACCGACGTTGAAGGCTCGATCCCGCACCCGTCGGCTGTGGTTTCGATGCAGCATCTGCTGGTACTTAGCTAAACAGAGGAGGGCGATGTCGCGTGCTTCGTCTAGTTGGTCCATGGCATCTTCGTGGGATGCCTCGGCTCCCTGTTCGTCGTATGCTCTGATTCTTGGCGCTCCATAGTCGAGGTCGGTTGGGAGGATGGCCTCAGAACCATAGACCATGAAGAAAGGTGTGTAGCCGGTGGCCCGGCTAGGAGTCGTCCTCAGGCTCTAGAGCACCACAGGGAGCTCGGTGACCTAGCGTGCGCTGAACTTGTTTAGCCGGTTGAAGATCCTGGGTTTAAGGCCCTATAGGAGCATGCCGTTTGCACGCTCGACCAGCTCGTTCGTCCGGGGGTGCGCGACGGTGGCCCAATCGACCCGGATGTGTTGTTCATCGCAGGATCGAATGAATTTCTTGTCGGTGAACTGTGTGCCATTGTCCGTGATGATGGAGTTTGGTATTCCAAAATGATGGATGATGTCGAGGAAGAACAGCACGGCTTGCTCGGACTTGATTACAGAGATCGACCGAGCTTCGATCCATTTTGTGAACTTGTCTATGGTGACGAGCAAGTGGGTGTAGCCCCCGAATACCTTCTTGAGAGGCCCAACCAGATCGAGCCTCTAGATCGCAAAGGGCCACATGATGGGGATCATCTAGAGTGCCTAGGCTGGGAGGTGAGTTTGCCGAGCGTAGTACTAGCACCCTTCGCAGGTGCGTACGATCTGCTCGGCATCGGCTACTGCAGTGGGCCAGTAGAAGCCCTATCGGAATGCGTTCCCAACCAAGGTTCTAGGCGCGGCATGGTGACCGCAGACCCCACCGTGGATATCACTCGGCAGAAGCTTCCCCTGTTCAACGGGGATACAGAGCTGCAGGATCTTGGTGTGGCTCCGTTTGTAGAGTTCACCTTCTACAAGAACGAAGGACTTGGCGTGACGTGCGAGCTTCTGTCTTGTCCGTCAGTAGCGTGTCGTGGAGGAGGTAGTCAAGGTAGAGTGTTCTCCAGTCGTCCAGAAGGTCGGGCTCTGTCACTGGTTCCTCTTCAAGCTCCATGACCTCGGGGCCAGAGGGAGTCGTCGGTTGGTCAGCCCCTGGGCCATCATCGGCCCATTCCGACCCTTCATAGCGTACCGAGGATTTATGTTGTTCGCTGGCGAAGACGCTCGTTGGCACCGTCTCTTGATCGGACGCCGTTTTTGCAAGCGCGTTGGCCACCTCGTTGAGGCGCCTTGGGATGTGATTGAGTTCGAGGCCGTCGAATTTGTCCTCCAGTCGTCAGACCTCCTGGCAGTACCTAGCCATCTTGGCATCATGGCAGGTGGACTCCTTCATGACTTGGTTAACGACCAGCTAGGAGTCGCCTCGGATGTTGAGGCATCGGATGCCCAACTCGATGGCGATTCATAGGCCGTTGATGAGTGCTTTAGACTCAGCCACATTATTTGATGAGGGGAAATGGAGCCGAACCATGTACCTCATGTGGACCCCAAGGGGTGATACGAAGACTAGCCCCATGCCGGCGGCCTTCTTCATCAGTGATCCATTAAAGTACATCATCTAGTACTCTTGATCGATGACCGTCGGTGGTGTTTGGACCTCGGTCCATTCCGCAATGAAGTCAGCCAACACCTAGGACTTGGTCGTCGTTCAAGAGGCATATGTGATGCCTTGATCCGTCAACTCGTGTGCCCACTTCACAGTTCTTCCTATGGTGTCCTGGCTCTGGATGACCTCATTGAGGGGGAACGACATCACAACCGTCATGGTGTGTGATTCGAAGTAGTGGCGTAGCTTCCTCTTGGTGACGAGGACGGCATACAGGAGCTTCTAGATTTAGGAGTAGCGGGTCTTAGAGTCGGATAGTACCTCGCTGATGAAGTACACAGGGTGCTGCACCTTGAGTGTGTGCCCCTTTTCCTCCCGCTCTACTACTAGGGCTGCGCTGACCACTTGCGTGGTGGCCGCTATGTATAGCAGGAGGGATTCTCCGTTGCTTGGAGGAACTAGGATCGAGGGCCTTGTCACAAGTAGTTTGACCATGTCAAGTACCTCTAGGGCCTCGGGTGTCCACTCGAAGCAGTCGGCTTTCTTCAAGAATTGATAAAGGGGGAGACCTCGTTCACCAAGGCGCGAGATGAATCGGCTGAGGGCGGCGAGGCACCCTGTGATCCGCTGAAACCCCTTTATATTCTGAATTAGGCCCATCCTTGTGATGGCTAAAATCTTCTCCGGGTTGGCTTCGATGCCACACTCGGAGACGATGAAGCCGAGCAGCATGCCCCTCGGGACCCCAAAAACGCACTTCTCGGGATTGAGTTTGATGCCATTCGCATGGAGTTTCGCAAAGGTTTGCTCAAGATCAGCGACGAGGTGGTCAGCCCGTTTGGACTTAACTACGATGTCATCGACGTAGGCCTCAATGGTTCACCCAATGATGTCCTCGAAGCATTTGAGCATATAGTGCTGGTACGTAGTGTAACACCCTAGGTGTTTGGCTTCCACTAATTGCATTTCATTTCATAAACATGTGCATCATCTATCTCAGCATGTCATTGTTACTGAAACATGCATATGCAACATTTTCAATTGTGTGTGTTTCATGCTTGATTGCTTAGAATGGTAGTAGTGCAACATGTGAATGTAACATGAAACTCTCATACTTTGAAACATGGCAACATGGTAGTAATGTGACAAGTATAAAATGACAACAAGGTCATGAAACATGTGAAACATTGCATTGCAACATTGGGTGAATTGCTTATTTTGTTGTTTCATCACATGTGATCATTTGGATTGGTATAACAATTGTGTAAAGTGGTTGGTCATGGTCTAATACATCTGAACTATACTTAGGGTAATTGTTTGGACATTGTTCATGTAGATCAAAATGACAAAATTGCCCTTTTGGTGAGGTTTGACTTGAATTGACCCCTAGAGTGGCACTGTTTGACTGATTCAAAAGTCCAACTTAGGGATCTTGCATGGCTGTACACTCTTTACCAAAATTGTAGCTAATTTATCAAGGAACAAAAGTTGTTTTATGATCATCTCATGAAAATGGCTAGAACATACTCAAACATGGCCCACAAGTCAGAATTTCATGCTGATTTCAACACTGAAAAATATGCTAAGTCTTAACTGCAATTTCAGTTGGATCAAGCCCACTTTGGCTCGATGTAACTTCTGATCCATGGCGAATTAGATGATGGTCCTTGAAAAGAAATTGTAGATGGATGGTAGGCCTACATTTTTCATGTACACAGTTTTTGCAAAGGATCAATGGTTTAGCCGTGTGGACACGTCGAAGTCGCGCTGTCAGGCTTGTCATTAACACTGAATCGCAATTTTCAGAAAACGTTCAGTGAACGTCGTGGCTGACCGGTTCAGAAAACAAGTGCCGCATGTTGCCACCCATCGTCGGCCTTCTGCTCGCGCAGGCCATGCGCCGTGTGCATCCTGGCGCTGCTAGCCGCGTCTTGAGCACCCTGCGCGCCTGCCCGACCGACTCGCCTGCTCTATTTGCTTCTCCTTCGCCTTCACCGCGCGCAGCGCCGAGCCACAGCCGCTCCGCCATTGCCGACCAAGCCTTCGCCCTCGCCTAGCTCACGCGTCATTGTAAAAACGCGTTGCCCAGTTCGCCCAGAGCCTTGCCGTGATCCCCTCTACCACCTCCAACGTTCAAGCGAGTCAATCGAGTCTTAGTAAGCGTGTATTCGCCATTTTCCCCACCGCCGCCATGTCGGGACTCGCCGGAGTTGGCGTTCCACGCGGCCAACTATCATCGCGTCCCTTGCCGTCTCTTCTATCCCTTGCGCTAGGTCCAGTGAACGCTACCGAAGCTCGTAGAGTCACCCGTTAGGGCCGAGACGCAGTCGTCTCGCCAGAGCTGGCCATGCCGTGGCCGTGCACCGCCATGGCCATCGCCATTACCTTTAGCTACGACAATAGCGTCGATTGAGGGTACCACTAGATGAGCACGAGTGAGGCGAACACAGTAGCACCGATGGTCTCGCCGGAGATGCCACCGTCGACGTGTTGCGCCGTCGTCTTCCTCCCTTCCCCTGTTTCTCTCGCTGACGCGCGGGTCCCCCTTGTCAGTCGCCGCTGCTGAGGCGGGAGCCAGCATGGGCCGCGTCATGTTTGGGCCACGCCAAAGCGTGTGTCTTGGGCCGCCGGATCTGTTCGGGCTGGTCCAGCAGTAGATTAGGGTTTCGTTTATGTTTTGTTTATTTTGTTTTTCATAGATTTGTGTGCATGATTCAAAAATGTGTATCTCCTAGTTGGTAGATTCAAATGATGTGGTTCCAATTTTTCTGAGTTCATGATAATGTCTAGTATTTAATAAAAATATTATATGAGCACATATTTTAGAAATTTTGGATGAATTAAATAGGATTTTGAGATGTGTTTTTAGATGCATGCAAACTTGTTTGAATTTTATCTTGAGTTTCTATGGTCCAAAAATTATGAAATTTTGTGGGTAATCTATTTTTGCTTAGTATAAGATTTGTTTAAAATTTCAGAGCTAGTGCATGTGTAGTTTTTGAGTTATAGAATTTCCTTTTATCAATGGATGGATCTTGTGTGAATTTTCATAATTTTTCTGTAGATCCAGTAAAGGTAAAATTTGGTGAGTGCTATTCTTATGCTTGAATGATACTAGGAAAAATGTGAAATCTGTTGCTTATCACTTTTCATTAGGGTTTCCTAATTATGCTAGAAATAGACATGCCACCTGTTATTTTGGATACAGCAAGTTCTGCTTGCCCAATGGCTTTGAAATTTTTATGGTAGTCTATGTGAAGCATGAGATAACTACTGTAATATTTGTAGATTTTTCAGAATAGCTTTACTATATATTGCTTTAATCACCTAATTAACTAAATAAATTAGAAAAGGATATTAGATAATTTATTTAGAAGTTGGCACTATACTTTCTGGTGTTCTT
The DNA here is from genome assembly GCA_904845875.1 of Miscanthus lutarioriparius. NCBI lineage: Eukaryota > Viridiplantae > Streptophyta > Magnoliopsida > Poales > Poaceae > Miscanthus > Miscanthus lutarioriparius. The sequence continues at coordinate 22,176,182 of CAJGYO010000001.1, forward strand.
GTCATATGTGTGATAAATTCGTAAAGTTGGTTTTGTCTGTTTATGTGTTTACCACATAAGTTAATAATTATTTCTTTTTGCATTATGTCCTTCTAGACAGATCTGGGGACTTTATAAAGTTTCCCATGATAATTTGGTTATCTGTGAATGTGATGAATACAAAAGTTGTGGATAATTTATGTATCTAGCTCCTGTCAAAATTTGAGAGCATTTGGCCCAGTAGTTTAGAAACTACAGCTGTTTAAAGTCAGGATTCCAGTTTTGCTTACTCTCCGTCTTGTGAGGACAGAGTTCTGTTGATCAAAGAATTCGACCTGGTAAAGGGTTGAATCATGCTTTGATGTTTACAAATTATTTGTAGAGAATTTCATAAGCTTTCCAGAATGTCCTCATGCAAGTCATTTGGATTTGTAGAACTCTTGTTGTGGTTGAATTAAGGAACTACCGTGTGCATATTAAACTTTAACTGTTGTTTAAAGTATGCTTTTACTATTTCTAAGTTGGGGTAATGTTCCTAGGTGTTAGGCCTTTAACTGAGGATGAGCATCTTTATCTTAGGCTATGCAAGTTAGGTAAGTTGATCTTGCTCTTCAAGTTAAGTTAGATACCTGTTTTAAAATAATTTGAATAGAGCTATTCTTAATCGGTAAACGAGTGTCTAGTAATGTTTTCGTTAAACACTTACTGTGATTCATTCATCATGAGCATCATATCATTCCTTATGCATCCATGATATTTATCTTGTGCATCGGCATGCAATAGGTGTACCGGAAGGAGTGACCTATTTGGAATTCGAGGAACCGAGAAAGAAGCAGCGGCATTTGACACCGAAAGTTCAGGAGGTGCGACCTTCGGAAGAAGTGCGAGACGAGGTCGCCGTTGAGTGCCCGGATCACCGTCGTGCAACTTTGTGAAATGCAAGCCCGGAGCATATTAAGCCTCCTAATTTTTGAAATGCGATTCTGATATTATTGTTACATATATATATTGTTACATTAAGTTTAGGTCTTTGGATGCAAACACTTCTTTGCATTGGTTATCCAATCCTTGTCCAGATATTGATACCCTAAATCCTATGTAGCTCGGGGCTCGTGTAGTGCTTAGCCCTGCTTAAACATGGTAGAAGTCAGGTGATTTTCTGTCACCTGCGAGATATAGGAAGATACATATGGCACGGTTGGCTATATTTGCTATAGTGGAAAAGAACCAGTCTTAATTTGAAATGAAGACCGGACGGAGGCTTACCGGTTTGTAGTGACTCCGTCTGTGTCGATTAAGGACTGAATCTTGGAGCCTTTCCTGTTCATGTTGAATGCATGCCTCTCTCTTTGTTGGCAGGTAATCAAGACCGACCCATGGCCGAGTAGCTCACCTCAGCCGGGAGTCGATAAGTATAAAGTGCGCCTCGGAAAGGAGCCGAGGCGTGAGTCCAAGGGTAGGTGATTTAAAAGTCCTAATCGTCTGGCGTAAGGGTAATCCACGAGAGTCTTGGCGCCTGATCGAACCCATGAATTTGGTTCTGAGTTGTTCCAAAGGTGACCCACGGCTACCCTTGCTAAGTATGCTGGGGTGAGAGTTAGGAATACCCCCTCATCTGAGTTGTAATTCGATTCGAGTCGCCGTCTCTCCCGGTTAGTGAGAACTTGACGGGCTTATCTCCAATGTAGATACACTTAATAACATAATGGTTCGGAAATGATGATATAATGATGACAGCCTTATTATACCTGATATGGTTAATATTGTTTGCTCCTAATAAGTGAGTGCTCTAGTACATGTGCTAATCTAGTGGACAGGTAAATGATGATAAGCTTGATGCTAAGTTTAAATTGGTTACTATAATCATAAGCTCTTTTATGCAACCGTGTCAAGCTAGCCCACCTCTTAAGCCTTGCATGATCCTTGGTGTCTTTTATTTCTGGTTTTGTCGGGTAAGTCTAGCTGAGTACCTTCTCGTACTCAGGGTTTATCTCCCACCTGTTGCAGATGACCAGTTCTACTTTGGTTGCTGCAAGTACTACCTTCTCCCAACTGGGGATGAAGACTAGACCGTTGGGCGCGGTCTCTACTAGTTCTCGTACCTGATAATGCTTTTGTGGGACATGACTCAGACTTGGCAATGTATTTGAAACTATGAAGTTATGTACTAAACTATGTTGATTCCGCAAATTTGAACCTGGTTTGTAATATTTTATTCGCACTCTGATGGATGTAATCCGAATGCTACTTATGAAATGTTGTAACGGATGATGTGTTGTGTTGAATCACTACGGTCTTGGTTGTATGTCGAGAGTTGGTTGAAATCCTTCGTGATTTCTAGACTACCAGGATTATGGGAGCTTAAGTACAGGAATTTGATCGCTTCGGTGATTGTTTTTGTACTTACGTTCTTATGATTTGGTCGGTTTTGTTACACGTAGCCCTAGCGTTCTTTAGACCGAACGACATTGAGATGTAGCAGAATGATCCGAAGGGGGTGATGAAAGACGTCACGAGCTGGTCGGACTCTTTCATCGCGATTTGATGGTAGCAGGAGTAGGCATCAAGGAAGAAGAGGGTTTCGCACCCTGAGGTAGAGTCGACTATTTGGTCTATGCGCGGCAAAGGACACGGATCCTTTGGACATGCCTTGTTGAGACCCATATAGTCTATGCACATCCTCCATTTCCCGCTCTTCTTTCGCATGAGAACGGGATTAGCTAACCACTTTGGGTGGTGTACTTCCCCGATGAATTCGGTGACCAACAGTTTTGCTATCTCTTCACCGATAGCCTTGCCCTTTTCCTCGTTGAAGCGACACAGGTGTTGCATCATCGGTATGGAGCCTGGATGGATTTTCAAGGTATGCTCGGTGACCTCCCTCGGAATGCCTAGCATATCCGAGGGTTTCCACACAAAGATGTCTTTGTTGCCGTGAAGGAAATCGATGAGCGTGCTTTCCTATTTAGAGGAAAGCGTGGTACCAATGCGTACCGTTTTACCCTCGGAGCTGCTGGGATCTATGAGGACCCCCTTGGAGCCCTCTGCCGATTCGAACAACCCGGTTGATTTCTTCGTGTCGAGCGCTTCTTCGGCGATCTCCTCCTTGAGGGCGACGAGTTCCCCGGAGGCGACGATTGCTATGGCATGGCCGCAGCACTCGACCTCGCACTCGTAGGCCCACTGGAAGGAGGTGCCGATGGTGATGACCCCATGGGGGCCCAGCATCTTCAGCTTGAGGTATGTGTAGTTGGGAACGGCCATGAACTTCGCGTAGCAGGGTTGTCCCAGCATGGCGTGGAAGGTTCTAGGGAACCCAACCACCTCAAAGGTGAGGGTCTCAGCCCTATAATTGAACTGATCCCCAAAGGTAACGGGCAGATCAATCTACTCGAGTGGCATGGCCTACTTCCCAGGCATGATGCCGTGGAAAGGTGCTTGGGTGGGGCGGAGGCGCGTCCGGTCAACGCCCATCACGGCAAGCATCTTGGCATACCTGATGTTCAGGCCGCTGCCTCCGTCTATCAGTACTTTGGTGAGTCACTTTGGGCCGACGATTGGGTCGACCACAAGTGGATATCTCCCTGGGTGTGGGACGGTATCCGGATGGTCGGTCTGATCGAAGGTTATGGCGGATTCTGACCACCGGAGGAAGGGAGGTGTGGCCGGTTGGGTTGTGTAGACTTCGCAGCGTGCGACCTTCTGACAGCGTTTGGAGTCGTAGGCCGCTGAGCCTCTGAAGATCATAAGGCAGATGTTCAGCATTGGAAAGCTATCATCCTTCTCCGAATGCTACTTATGAAATGTTGTAACGGATGATGTGTTGTGTTGAATCACTATGGGCTTGGTTGTATGTCGAGAGTTGGTTGAAATCCTTCGTGATTTCCGGACTACCGGGATTATGGGAGCTTAAGTACAGGAATTTGATCGCTTCAGTGATTGTTTTTGTACTTACGTTCTTATGATTTGGTCGGTTCTGTTACAGCTGATATCATAGCAAGATTTGACACTAAACATGTCATTTGTGTATTTAAAACAAAAGTATTTGCGAAAATCTTAAATTAAATACTAAGTATTGCCAGTGGTCATATCCCTTATGCCCAAATAAGGACTCTTAGGTGGCTTATTAAGTACTAACTTGGGGGTTCCTGCTTGTTTCTGTTTCATCGTACATACGGCGTGCTATTGTATGGATGCCATCCGCTTGGGTGGTAATGTTTGGATCAAATACCTCTACGCTCTGGTAAGTGGGAGTTGTGAGAGCATGACCGTCCAACCGTTGGTCTAGGGGAGAGTAGTTGTGGTTGCTCGCATACTTACATGTTCGATCATGTATCTATGAGAGTACTTAAATGTGGGTATCTCTGACGGGTAGCCGTGATATTAGAGTATATGCATCTGGGGATATATGTATGAAAGTATTTAGTTTACATGCCTTTTTGGGAAATTATTGGGCTGAAATGAAATCTTCTACAGGTACACTAACATCGTATCGTTGTAGATCGACTAGCTACCGTGTATGAGAGAGCGTATGTATGCCACCGTATATTTCGCTAGCCTTTAAATTTTTCTAGGTTTGTGAGGACGTACGGATCGTGCATGCATCATGTTCAAGCATACATAGCATTTTGCATTACTCCCTCCTTTAAAATATGATTGTCCTGACTAATTAAATTTCGTATCCCTTAAATGATTCTCCCCTTACGTTGCAACTTTTTGCTACAGATGGTGTGCACGAAACTTACTGCTCACAAGTCCGCTGGAGGCAGGGCACCGCGTCACCGGTTAGCTCCTTGTGAGCCCCGTCCGGAGCCTACTGAGGCGGAAAGGCTGAGGACAGAGCTGGCCCGGATGACTGCTGAGAGGAATACAACTCAGCACCGTTTGGAGCAAGTAACACAGGAACGGGATCAAGAGACTCTAGAGGTTTAGAGGTTGACAGTTGCTCACCGCAACTGTGAACGTATGTTGATTCATGTGATCAACCAACGGAATGAAGCCTGGCACAAAGAGAATGTGTTGAGAGCGCGACAGGTGGAGTTAGAGCAGCAAGTGGCAGTTGCCAAAGAGTACAATGACCATCTCCATGAGGAGGTTCACCTGTTACACAATCAACTTCACCCTCTCCTACCACCTGATGATGAGGATGAGATGGGCTCTGGTGTCATCATGGCTGAAGGTGATGATGGCATTGAGGTCAATGGACCCGAGGATGTTCCACCTGATGAGGAGGAAGATGAGGAGTTAGAGCCTGCTAGTGATGAAGATGGAGGAGAGATCTTCGACACTGACTCCGAGGACAATGTGTAGTTTAGCTTACTACTTAGCTAATGCGCAAGAGCTAGTCTTTTGTTGATCCTCATGCATGAACACGTAGCTTTGTAATAAGTTAATCGTTGGGATGTAATATCGAACCATAAGTTATCTTTGGATGTAAGTTTGGAACCAATATGGCTTGGATATAACCTATCGAACGTGTTATGCTCCACGTATGTGAGCCTTTGTTAAATTTCGTCTTTGCAGTCTATGGATCTCGTTGTTGGTTAAGTTCATCGCATTTATGTGTCAATTGATGCGCTTGATAAGTTGTGTGATTGTGATGAATGATTGTGCCTCTGTTGATTATATAAATGCATTCCCTCCAATGGACTCAGTTTGACATAATTATACGATTCATCTACAAAAATTTCTACATCGTTAGTGCTCATTGGCTATACATTTTGCAGATGGCTTATAACCTTCGTCGCGGTCGTAGCATGGGAGATGAGGAACAACCACCTCCTCCACCGCCCACACCAGCTGAGCTAATGCAGATAGTTGTCGAAAGTCAACAAGATGCTAATGAGGCTATGCGCCAAATGGCTAACCATGAGGATCGATATGTCCGCTTAGGGACCCGAACCAAACCAGTACAGCAGCTTTAAGGACTTCATGGACACAAAGCCTCCTATCTTTCGTGAGGCAGAAGAACCATTACAAGCTGATGAATGGTTGAGCACGATAGAGCAAAGGTTTGGATTGCTCCGTTTGACTGAAGGTATGAAGGCCACATATGCAGGACACCAGCTCCAAGGCCTCAGAGGCATCTGGTGGACCCATCACAGACCACCTTACCCGCAAACATCGAGATAGTTTGGGGCGATTTTGAGCAGCTTTTAGGGGACATTTTATCCCTCCCGGTCTCATGGCCATTAAGCATACCGAGTTTATGAAGCTAACCCAAGGCAACAAGAGTCTTAATGAATACCTCGGGCATTCAACAACTTTGGCGAGGTATGCTCCACGAGTTCGTTGATACTAATGCCAAAAAAGATAGCTAGTTTCAAGAGGGACTTTCCCTAAACCGATGAAGTCTATGGGCAATCGCAAGTGTGTCACCTTCAATGAGTTTATCGGTGACACCCCGACTCAAGAGAATAATGATAAGGTATATGTCGCTTCCAAGAACGTAGTAAAAAGAAACTTTGAGGAGGGTGCTTCTCGGTCTAAGGCTCCAATGGTATCCAAGACCCAAGATCCGTCCACCCAATGCTAATGTCCGATACCGCCCACCTCGGAAGAAGAAGAATCAAGCTAAAACTAGTTTTCGTAAGGTACACAAATTCCTTGCCAAAGAATACATCTCAGGCGGGGCAGCTCTAATGTCCCACCACTAACAGCCGTGTTGGAACTGTAACTTGACACTGGTCCTTTGGGCAAATAAGTGTCCCTATCCTTCTAAGCGAGAATGCTCAAGGAAACGTCCGTCGGGCGTGTTCACTACACTACTATGGAGGAAATTCCTGCTTTGGTGAAGTGGTCACCATTTGGTAAGTTTCTTATTAATGATCACCCGCAGTTGTGCTCTTTGATTTGTGTGCTTCACATTCCTTTGTGAGTTCTACTTTTGCATCTAAGCATAAGATGAATGTGATTACAATTGTCAAGGGTGGTTATTGTATTAGTGTTCTTTGGGAATAATATTATGACTAACCAAGTAGTTAAAGATGTAAAGATTAAGATTGGGGATCGAGAGTTCCTTGCGAGATCTTGTAGTTACGCCGGGGTAGGAATCGATGTAATCCTAGGGATGAAGTGGATGAGTGGGAATGGAGTGTTGATCGACACGTCAACCCGTGTGGTAATGTTGAGGATCCTTTGGATAAGAAGGGTTTTCTAGTGCAGTTACCTCGTGATATCGCTATTCACAACACATAATTAACGCTACCTAGCCAAAGCCATTGAGGAGATCTTGGTTGTCCGTGAGTTTCGGATGTCTTCCCTGATGACTTGCCTGGATTACCTTCGGACCGTGATGTAGAATTCAAGATAGAACTCATTCGGGTATGGCTCCTATTTCTCGAAGGCCCTATAGAATGTCGCCCAATGAGTTGGCTGAGCTAAAGAGTCAGTTGAATGAGCTTTTAAAGAAGGGTTTGATTCGCCTAGTTCTTCTCCTTGGGGTTGTCCAAACTATATTTGTGAAGAAGAAGGACGAGTCTCTACGCATGTGCGTGGATTATCGCCCCCTTAATCTTTGTTACCATCAAGAACAAATACCCTCTTCCTCGTGATCGATATTCATTTGATCAGCTCTCCAAAGCTAAGGTATTCTCCAAGATCGATTTGAGGTCTGGTTACCATCAGATCAAAATTCGTCCTGAAGATATACCTAAGACAGCTTTCTCTACTTATTATGGCTTGTTCGAGTACCTTGTCATGTCCTTTGGGTTGACAAATGCTCCGGCACATTTTATGTACATGATAAATTTAGTATTCATGCCGAAATTGGACAAGTTTGTCGTCGTGTTCATTGATGATATCCTTGTATACTCTCAGAATGAAAAAGAGCATGCTGAACATCTGAGAATTATTTTAACTCGGTTGCGTGACAACCAGCTTTATGCTAAGTTCAGCAAGTGTGAATTCTGGTTGAACAAGATACCTTTTCGAGGTCATGTGTTATCTGGAGATGGAATTTCGGTTGACCCTACTAAGGTGCAAGAAGTCCTAGAGTGGAAGGCACCTACTACGGTCATAGAAGTCCGAAGTTTTCTGGGTTTGGCTGGCTATTATCGTCGCTTTATCCTGGATTTCTCTAAAATCACCAAGCCCATGACTCGACTACTTCAAAAGGATGAGAAGTTTGTGTGGACTCCGAAGTGTGAAGATGCTTTCCACACTTTGCGGACCTTACTAACTTCGGCTCCTGTATTGGCACAACCTGACATTGAGAAGCCTTTTGATGTCTATTGTGATGCATGTGGCACTGGTTTGGGGTGTGTTCTTATGCAGGAGGGCCGAGTAATTGCTTATGCTTCGCGCCAGCTTCGAAAGCATGAAATCAATTATCCTACCCATGACTTAGAGCTAGCCGCGGTTGTTCATGCCCTGAAGATTTGGAGACATTACTTGCTGGGTAATGTGTGCAACATCTATACTGACCATAAAAGGCTCAAGTACATCTTTACTCAACCCGAGTTGAACATGCGTCAACGACGATGGTTAGAATTAATCAAAGACTACAACCTTCAAGTGCACTACCATCCTGGTAAGGCAAATGTGGTTGCTGATGCCTTAAGCAGAAAGGCCCATTGCAATTCCTTAGTTAGTGAAGACTTTCATCTGGCACACCTCCTTCATCCTATAGTACTCCACATTATCACTGTGGATTGCTCTCTTAGAAGTCGAATTATCGAACTTCAGAAGACTGATGTGGGTGTGTTTCACATCAAGCGGAAGATGAAAGAGAAAGAGACCAAGCACTTTAGGGTCGATGACAAAGGAATTCTCTGGTTTAATGATAGGCTTGTGGTACCCAAAGACAAAGAACTTAGAAATCAAATTATGGCTGAAGCCCATTCTTCTAAATTGTCCATCCATCCTGGTAGCAGTAAAATGTATCAAGATCTAAAGCTGTATTATTGGTGGACCAAGATGAAGAAAGAAATCGCAGCTTACGTGGCAAAGTGTGATAACTATTGCAGAGTCAAGGCTATTCACATGAGGCCCGGATTATTGCAGCCACTCTCTATTCCTGGAAGAAATTAGCATGGATTTCATTATTGGACTACCCACTACCAAAAAGGGTTGTGATTCCATCTGGGTTATCGTAGATCGTCTAACTAAATCCGCTCACTTTATTCTGGTCAAGTCTACCTATCACCCTCACAATTATGCTGAGATTTACTTTCAATAAGTGGTACGTCTCCATGGTGTACCCAAATCCATTGTTTTAGATAGAGGACCGCAATTCACGGCTCGCTTTTGGGAGTGCTTACATCAGAATCTTGGCACTCATCTAATCTGCAGTTCTGCCTATCATCTGCAAACATCAGGACAGACTGAGTGTGTTAATCAAATTCTTGAAGACATGCTTAGAGCTTGTCTTATCTCTTGCAAAAGCTATTGGGAGGACTGGTTGCCTCTCGCTGAATTCTCTTATAACAACAGTTATCAAGAGAGTATCAAAGTGGCTCCTTTTGAAGCTCTTTATGGCCGCAAGTGTAGAACTCCTTTGAACTGGGTGGAACCCGGAGAAAGAAGATTCTATGGTATTGATTTTGTAAAAGAAACCGAAGAGCAAGTCCGAACTATACAGAAGAATATGACTGCCGCTCAGGCTCGACAAAAGAGCTATGCTGACAAGAGAAGAAAACCTATTGAGTTTGAAGTAGGTGATCATGTTTATCTGAAGGTATCCCCTATGAAAGGAGTCAAGCGTTTTGGAATTAAAAGGAAGCTTGAGCCTCGATATGTTGGACCTTACCGCATTATCGAGAAAAGTGGAAGAGTAGCATATAAACTCAATCTACCACGTGAGATGGGAGCTATATTCTCGGTATTCCATGTGTCCCAGCTGAAGAAGTGTCTCCGTATTCCCGAGGAAAGAATAGCAACAAGGAAAGTCAACTTGAAATATGATCTTTCTTATGAGGAGAAGCCCGTGCAAGTTCTGGATACTCAAGAAAGAGTGACTCGTACGCGAGTAGTTAAGTTATACAAGGTAGTTTGGAGTAATCATAGTGAATGGGATGCAACATGGAAGCAGGAAGATTATCTAAAGGAAAATTATCCGGCTTTCTTTATTAAATGGTACGCTTTCCAAATCTCGGGACGAGATTTTTCTAAGGGGGGAGGGCTGTAACACCCTAGGTGTTTGGCTTCCACTAATTGCATTTCATTTCATAAACATGTGCATCATCTATCTCAGCATGTCATTGTTACTGAAACATGCATATGCAACATTTTCAATTGTGTGTGTTTCATGCTTGATTGCTTAGAATGGTAGTAGTGCAACATGTGAATGTAACATGAAACTCTCATACTTTGAAACATGGCAACATGGTAGTAATGTGACAAGTATAAAATGACAACAAGGTCATGAAACATGTGAAACATTGCATTGCAACATTGGGTGAATTGCTTGTTTTGTTGTTTCATCACATGTGATCATTTGGATTGGTATAACAATTGTGTAAAGTGGTTGGTCATGGTCTAATACATCTGAACTACACTTAGGGTAATTGTTTGGACATTGTTCATGTAGATCAAAATGACAAAATTGCCCTTTTGGTGAGGTTTGACTTGAATTGACCCCTAGAGTGGCACTGTTTGACTGATTCAAAAGTCCAACTTAGGGATCTTGCATGGCTGTACACTCTTTACCAAAGTTGTAGCTAATTTATCAAGGAACAAAAGTTGTTTTATGATCATCTCATGAAAATGGCTAGAACATACTCAAACATGGCCCACAAGTCAGAATTTCATGCTGATTTCAACACTGAAAAATATGCTAAGTCTTAACTGCAATTTCAGTTGGATCAAGCCCACTTTGGCTTGATGTAACTTCTGATCCATGGCAAATTAGATGATGGTCCTTGAAAAGAAATTGTAGATGGATGGTAGGCCTACATTTTTCATGTACACAGTTTTTGCGAAGGATCAATGGTTTAGCCATGTGGACACGTCAAAGTCGCGCTGTCAGGCTTGTCATTAACACTGAATCATGATTTTCAGAAAACGTTCAGTGAACGTCGTGGCTGACCAGTTCAGAAAACAAGCGCCGCGTGTTGCCACCCGTCGCCGACCTTCTGTTCGCGCAAGCCACGCGCCGTGCGCATCCTGGCGCTGCTAGCCGCGTCTTGAGCACCCCGCGCGCCTGCCCGACCGACTCGCCTGCTCCATTTGCTTCTCCTTCGCCTTCACCGCGCGCAGCGCCGAGCCACAGCCGCTCCACCATTGCTGACCGAGCCTTCGCCCTTGCCTAGCTCACGCGTCGTTGCAAAAACGCATTGCCCAGTTCGCCCAGAGCCTTGCCGTGATCCCCTCTACCACCTCCACCGTTCAAGCGAGTCAATCGAGTCTTGGTAAGCGTGTATTCGCCATTTTCCCCACCGCCGCCATGTCGAGACTCGCCGGAGTTGGCGCTCCACGCGGCCAACTATCATCGCGTCCCTTGCCGTCTCTTCTATCCCTTGCGCTAGGTCCGATGAACGCTACCGAAGCTCGTAGAGTCACCCGTTAGGGCCGAGACGCAGTCGTCTCGCTAGAGCCGGCCATGCCGTGGCCGTGCACCGCCATGGCCATCGCCATTACCTTTAGCTAGGACAATAGCATCGATTGAGGGTACCACTAGATGCGCACGAGTGAGGCGAACACAGTAGCGCCGATGGTCTCGCCGGAGATGCCACCGTCGACGTGTTGCGCCGTCGTCTTCCTCCCTTCCCCTGTTTCTCTCGCTAACGCTCGGGTCCCCCTTGTCAGTCGCCGCTGCTGAGGCGGGAGCCAGCGTGGGCTGCGTCGTGTTTGGACCATGCCAGCGCGTGTGTCTTGGGCCGCCGGATCTGTTCGGGCTGGTCCAGCAGTAGATTAGGGTTTCGTTTATGTTTTGTTTATTTTGTTTTTCATAGATTTGTGTGCATGATTCAAAAATGTGTATCTCCTAGTTGGTAGAGTCAAATGATGTGGCTCCAATTTTTCTAAGATCATGATAATGTCTAGTATTTAATAAAAATATTATATGAGCACATGTTTTAGAAATTTTGGATGAATTAAATAGGACTTTGAGATGTGTTTTTAGATGCATGCAAACTTGTTTGAATTTTATCTTGAGTTTCTATAGTCCAAAAATTATGAAATTTTGTGGGTAATCTATTTTTGCTTAGTATAAGCTCTGGTTAAAATTTCAGAGCTTGTGCATGTGTAGTTTTTGAGTTATAGAATTTCTTTTTATCAATGGATGGATCTTGTGTGAATTTTCATAATTTTTCTGTAGATCCAGTAAAGGTAAAATTTGGTGAGTGATATTCTTATGCTTGAATGATACTAGGAAAAATGTGAAATCTATTGCTTGACACTTTTCATTAGGGTTTCCTAATTATGCTAGAAATAGACATGCCACCTGTTATTTTGGATATAGCAAGTTCTGCTTGCCCAATGGCTTTGAAATTTTTATGGTAGTCTATGTGAAGCATGAGATAACTACTGTAATTTTTGTAGATTTTTCGGAATAGCTTTACTATATATTGCTTTAATCACCTAATTAACTAAATAAATTAGAAAAGGATATTAAATAATTTATTTAGAAGTTGGCACTATACTTTCTGGTGTTCTTGTCATATGTGTGATAAATTCGTAAAGTTGGTTTTGTCTGTTTATGTGTTTACCACATAAGTTAATAATTATTTCTTTTTGCATTATGTCCTTCTAGATAGATCTGGGGACTTTATAAAGTTTCCCATGATAATTTGGTTTTCTGTGAATGTGATGAATACAAAAGTTGTGGATAATTTATGTATCTAGCTCCTCTCAAAATTTGAGGGCATTTGGCCTAGTAGTTTAGAAACTACAACTGTTTAAAGTCAGGATTCTAGTTTTGCTTACTCTCTGTCTTGTGAGGACAGAGTTCTGTTGATCAAAGAATTCGACCTGGTAAAGGGTTGAATCATGCTTTGATGTTTACAAATTATTTGTAAAGAATTTCATAAGCTTTCCATAATGTCCTCATGCAAGTTATTTGGATTTGTAGAACTCTTGTTGTGGTTGAATTAAGGAACTACCATGTGCATATTAAACTTTAACTGTTGTTTAAAGTATGCATTTACTATTTCTAAGTTGGGGTAATGTTCCTAGGTGTTAGGCCTTTAACTGAGGATGAGCATCTTTATCTCAGGCTATGCAAGTTAGGTAAGTTGATCTTGCTCTTCAAGTTAAGTTAGATACCTGTTTTAAAATCATTTGAATAGAGCTATTCTTAATCGGTAAACGAGTGTCCAGTAATGTTTTCGTTAAACACTTACTGTGATTCATTCATCATGAGCATCATGTCATTCCTTATGCATCCATGATATTTATCTTGTGCATCGGCATGCAATTGGTGTACCAGAAGGAGTGACCCTGCTGGAATTCGAGGAACCGAGCGAGCAGCAGCAGCCGACACCGGAAGTTCAGGAGGTGCAGCCTTCAGAAGAAGTGCCAGACGAGGTCGCCGTTGAGTGCCCGGATCACCGTCCGTGCAACTTTGTGAAATGCAAGCCCCGGAGCATATTAAGCCTCCTAATTTTTGAAATGCAGTCACAGTATTATTGTTACATATATATATTGTTGCATTAAGTTTAGGTGCTGGATGCAAACACTTGCTGCATTGGTTATCCAATCCTTGTCCAGATATTGATACCCTGAATCCTATGTAGCTCAGGCTCGTGTGGTGCTTAGCCCTGCTTAAACACGGTAGAAGTCAGGTGATTTTCTATCACCTGCGAGATATAGGAAGATACATATGGCACGGTTGGCTATATTTGCTATAGTGGAAAAGAACCAGTCTTAATTTGAAATGAAGACCGGACGGAGGCTTACCGGTTTGTAGTGACTCCGTTTGTGTCGATTAAGGACTGAATCTTGGAGCCTTTCCTGTTCATGTTGAACGCATGCCTCTCTCTTAGTTGGCCGTGTCTGAAGACCGACCGCGAAGCCGAGTAGCTCACCTCAGGCCGGGAGTCGATAAGTATAAAGTGCGCCTCGGAAGGGAGCCGTAGGTGTGAGTCCAAGGGCAGGTGATTTAAAAGTCCTGATCATCCTGGCAGAAGGGTAATCCCTGAGAGTGCTGGCGCTGATCGAACCCGCGAATTTGGTTCCTGAGTTGTTCCAAAGGTGACCCACGGCTACCCTTGCTAAGTATGCCAGGGTGAGAGTTAGGAATACCCCCTCAGCTGAGTTGTAATTCGATTCGAGTCGCCATCTCTCCCGGTTAGTGAGAACTTGACGGGCTTATCTCCAATGTAGATACACTTAATAACATAATGGTTCGGAAATGATGATATAATGATGACAGCCTTATTATACCTGATATGGTTAATATTGTTTGCTCCTAATAAGTGAGTGCTCTAGTACATGTGCTAATCTAGTGGACAGGTAAATGATGATAAGCTTGATGCTAAGTTTAAATTGGTTACTATAATCATAAGCTTTTTTATGCAACCGTGTCAAGCTAGCCCACCTCTTAAGCCTTGCATGATCCTTGGTGTCTTTTATTTCTGGTTTTGTCGGGTAAGTCTAGCTGAGTACCTTCTCGTACTCAGGGTTTATCTCCCACCTGTTGCAGATGACCAGTTCTACTTTGGTTGCTGCAAGTACTGCCTTCTCCCAACTGGGGATGAAGACTAGACCGTTGGGCGCGGTCTCTACTAGTTCTCGTACCTGATAATGCTTTTGTGGGACATGACTCAGACTTGACAATGTATTTGAAACTATGAAGTTATGTACTAAACTATGTTGCTTCCGCAAATTTGAACCTGGTTTGTAATATTTTATTCGCACTCTGATGGATGTAATCCGAATGCTACTTATGAAATGTTGTAATGGATGATGTGTTGTGTTGAATCACTACGGTCTTGGTTGTATGTCGAGAGTTGGTTGAAATCCTTCGTGATTTCCAGACTACCAGGATTATGGGAGCTTAAGTACAGGAATTTGATCGCTTCGGTGATTGTTTTTGTACTTACGTTCTTATGATTTGGTCAGTTCTATTACACGTAGCCCTAGTGTTCTTTAGACCGAACGACATTGAGATGTAGCAGAATGATCTGAAGGGGGTGATGAAAGATGTCACGAGCTGGTCGGACTCTTTCATCGCGATTTGATGGTAGCTGGAGTAGGCATCAAGGAAGAAGAGGGTTTCGCACCCTAAGGTAGAGTCGACTATTTGGTCTATGCGCGGCAAAGGACACGGATCCTTTGGACATGCCTTGTTGAGACCCATATAGTCTATGCACATCCTCCATTTCCCACTCTTCTTTCACACGAGAACGGGATTAGCTAACCACTCTGGGTGGTGTACTTCCCCGATGAATTCGGCGACCAACAGTTTTGCTATCTCTTCACCGATAGCCTTGCCCTTTTCCTCGTTGAAGTGACACAGGTGTTGCATCATCGGTATGGAGCCTGGATGGATTTTCAAGGTATGCTCGGCGACCTCCCTTGGAATGCCTGGCATATCCGAGGGTTTCCACGTAAAGATGTCTTTGTTGCCGTGGAGGAAGTTGACGAGCGCGCTTTCCTATTTAGAGGAAAGCGTGGTACCAATGCGTACCATTTTACCCTCGGAGCTGCTGGGATCTATGAGGACCCCCTTGGAGCCCTCTGCCGATTCGAACAACCCGGTCGATTTCTTCGTGTCGGGAGCTTCTTCGGCGATCTCCTCCTTGAGGGCGGCGAGTTCCCCGGAGGCGACGATTACTGTGGCGTGGCCGCAGCACTCGACCTCGCACTCGTAGGCCTGCTGGAAGGAGGTGCCGATGGTGATGACCCCATGGGGGCCCAAGATCTTCAGCTTGAGGTATGTGTAGTTGGGAACGGTCATGAACTTCGCGTAGCAGGGTCATCCCAGGATGGTGTGGAAGGTTCCAGGGAACCCAACCACCTCAAAGGTGAGGGTCTCAACCCTATAATTGAATTGATCCCCAAAGGTAATGGGCAGATCAATCTGCCTGAGTGGCATGGCCTACTTCCCGGGCATGATGCCGTGGAAAGGTGCTTGGGTGGGGCGGAGGCGCGTCCGGTCAACGCCCATCACATCAAGCGTCTTGGCATACATGATGTTGAGGCCGCTGCCTCCGTCCATCAGAACTTTGGTGAGTCACTTTGGGTCGACAATTGGGTCGACCACAAGCGGATATCTCCCTAGGTGTGGGACGGTATCCGGATGGTCGGTCTGATCGAAGGTTATGGCGGATTCCGACCACCGGAGGAAGGGAGGTGTGGCCGGTTGGGTCATGTAGACTTCACGGCGTGCGACCTTCTGACGGCGTTTGGAGTCGTAGGCCGCTGAGCCTGTGAAGATCATAAGGCAGTTGTTCGGCATTGGAAAGCCATCATCCTTCTCCTCGGCATCATCCACAGTGGGGGCAGGTTCCTTCCACTGCTCCCCTTTGTTGGAGCTTCCGGACAAGAACTTTCGCATGAGGCCACAGTCCTTGAGCAGATGCTTTATGGGAAAGGCATGGTTCGGGCATGACCCTCTAGTAATTTTTTGAAGTGGTTTAGAGTGCCCTCCGTGGGCTTCTGACCACCCTTATGGTCTAACAACGGCCATGAACGAGTCCTCGTGCCGCTGCTTCTTGTTCTTCCTTTAGGTAGAACGATAAGAGGTGCCTTCGCCGACACCCTCGTCCCGCCTTGCCTTGCCCTCGAGGCGATTGAAGATCACTCCGACCGCCTCTTCTCCTAAGCCATGGCCGGTGGTGATGTCTAGGAGTTCCTTTGTGGTTCGTGGGCCCTTTCATCCCATCTTATGAACCAAGGACTCACAGGTCACCCCAAACAGGAAGGCTCCTATTATGTCGGTGTCAGCAACGTTAGGGAGCTCATTGCACTGCCGGGAGATGCACCGAATGTACCGTGGAGGGTCTCACCGGCCTTCTAACGGCAGTTCTTGAGGTCCCATGGGTTCCTAGGGCGCCTGTACATGCCCTGAAAGTTTCCCACAAAGATCTCCTTTAGATCCGCCCAACTCTGGATTCCGTTATACGGCAGGTATTCCAACCTCGCTCGTGCCGAATCGGCCAAGAACAATGGAAGGTTGTGGATAATGAAGTCATCATTATTCGCACCACCGGCTTAACAAACAAGCCGATAGTCTTCAAGCCAAAGTCCAGGGTTTGTCTCCTAGAGTATTTAGGGATATTGGTAGGTGGTCGATACCTTGATGGGAATGCAGCATTGAGGATGTGTCGGCTGAAGGCCTGAGGCCCTAGGAGGCTAGGGATCGGGCTCCGGTCCTCACCACTATCGTAGCGTCCGCCGCGTCGAGGATGATAGCCACGGTGGGCTCGCTGTAGGTGCGTCTACGGGGCGTCGATGGTGCTACGTGCGTCACGGTTGCGGCCAAGACACTGATGTATTTGCGCCGTAGCGAGCTGCCGGCCGCCTTGTGGTGCTTGGTGGACTGATGCGTCCCCGGCGGGACGCACCGAGGGCGTACGCTGGCTGGTGTCGAGCTCTTGTCGCTGGGACAACGAGCTTTCCACCTGTTGTGCCGCCGCACGCTCGGGCTGTGTGCGTATTTCATGGTGGGCCCGACAATCCTCAAGCGTTGCGGCCTCTAGAAGGCCATGAAGCAAAGGCCATTGTGGCGGCGGTATTCTGGCTTGCCCGAGCGAAGTGAGGAAGGGTTTCATCATCGGCGATGATCCTTCGATTCAAATCACGGGCCACGGCGCAAGCGCGCCCACCGTCTCCGCGGCGTTCGATCTCTCGATCGACCTCCGCGTATTCCCGAACAAGCTGTTGTCCGGCTTCATCAATCTCCCACTTTTGGGCTCTCAGCTGCTCCACCCCTACATGAGGTGGGGCCGCTGTTCCCCCTTGGGTTCCATCACCGAGGTTGCCTACCGGGGTAGTCTCCTCCATGGAGATGCTTTCAACGCGGCCCTCAGGGGTACCCACCATGAAATATTCCTGGGAGGGGTGGTGGCTCCCCCTGCTGGAGTCAGAACTAGAGTCCAACCCCGGTCCCTCCACGAGGAGGTTGTGGAGGGATTCTGTGATGCTTTCGACCATCCCCACGAACTCGTTGTTCGCAGGAGACGGGATCGTGCGCTGTGCCACAAGGTGGCTTACGGTCACCGCGGCGTTACGGAGACCGAACGGAAGCGCCATCGAGCCACTCCGTGCGGAGTGTTCCGGAGAGAGGGTGAGGCGGCGCGGGTCCTCCCTGGATGGCTGGGGTCCGAGGGAGACGTCAGGCTGGCGCTTAAGCCTCTCGTAGTTGAAGTCGATGGAGGGGAGAGATTGGATGGCGACGTGGGTCAACGCCAACTCTCCTCCCACCGTGACGATGAAGTCCAGGTCACCGAAACGCACGTGTGCGCCTGAGACCCAGTTGATTGTGTGGCTAGCCATCCGAGGCCTGATTTGGAACGCGCAAAGGCCCCTACTTGGCGCGCCAACTGTCGGTGTTTCGAACAAACACCGGCTAGTAAATATATAATTGTTGCGTGTTAGGCTCGGATGGTGTGTTAAAGGACACAAGGTTTATACTGGTTTGGGCAGAACGTCCCAACATCTAGTCTGCTGCTGCTCGTGTTATTAGTACCGAAAATGGTTCGTAGTAGGGGGTACAAACGGTCGAGAGAGGGATGGGTCCCAAGTCTCTGATGGAAAGGTCAAAAGGACGCCAAGAACTCGGTTGCTGCTTGGTTGTGTCTTGTGCGTCAAAAACAATTGGTCCCCTTAGTGGGGTGCCCTGCCCTCCCATTTATAGACCAAGGGGGGAGCAGGGGTTATAGATGGGAGAAAGAGGAAAAAACAAAAGGTAGAGAAGGTCCTTCGAGGGAGCCGGGTCTTCCTTTTCCCCTGTGTCTGCCCTGCTAAAATGGTAGACCATATCAGGGATGGCATGTTCGTTGATCCTGATAGGGTCGTGCCCTGGCCTCCTTCAGCAAGTGGGTGCATCCCATCCTACACCGGCGGATGATGCGGCGTGCCAGAGAGCCAAGCTGTGACCCTTCGGGGAGTAGACGGGGAAGTGACCATGCATCTGTCACTGTGGATGATGTGAGTTCTGTCTTGGATCGTAGTGGTTGTCGTATGCTTGTGTTAGTATCTGCGTCCGAGGGTTGATGGTGGCGCCTACAACACTGTGGGACAAAAGTCGGCGCCTACAACACTGTTCGGGCTCTGTCATGTCGGAAAGGGCTTAAAGCGCCTATCCCGTCCTATCCTGATAGTACCTTCCTATAGGCGTGCAGGGCATGGCCCTCGGTAATGCGGTTGACTCGAATGTCCTGTCGTACCCTATGCTCATCTTTATGAAGGAGCGGGGTGTGGTCATCGGGCGAGGTGGAGCCTACCCTCAGCCATCAGGCGAGGCAGAGCCCGCCCTCGAACGTTGGGCAAGGCGGAGCTAGCCCTCAGCCGTCGGGTGAGGCAGAATCTGCCCTCGGACGTCGGGCAAGGTGGAGCCAGCTCTCAGCCATCTGCCGAGGCGAAGTCAGCCCTCAGCCGTTGGGTAAGGCAGAGTCTGCCCTCGGACGTCGGGCGAGGCGGAACTAGCCCTTGGGGGTGGGGTGAGGCGAAACCAGTCTTCCGTTGTTCGGGCAAGAAATGTAGTAGTGTTCTTGTTTGACCGGAAGCGTTAACATTAGATGGTTATTAATTCCATCTCATTAGGTACCCCAGTATTAGGTCCCCGACACCTTTCTTCTCGCTCTGTGTTTCTTCTTCTCCTTGTTCTTGTTCTTGTCCCTTTGCTTGTCTTCCTTGGAGGATCCCTTAGCACCAAGCTTGAGCTTTGGAAATCGCTCAAGCGCTGCTGTGGGATCATCCTCAGGAGCTTTGGGTTCCTCTTCACTAGGAACATCCTCAAAGCGGTCTTCCTTCGGTACCCTTTCTCTAGGACTTGCCATTTCCTCACACGGTTAAGTGCTATCACGAGGAAACCTGCTCCGATACCAATTGAAAGGATCTAACAAGTGGCCTAGAGGGGGTGAATAGGCTTTTTTCTGAAATTTAATTAACTTATAAAAATAGTCAGAACGTGGAACCTCCGGGTTTGAGCATGGAGGTTCTGGGACTGAGCATGGAACCTCCGAAGATCAGAGTACGAAATCGATCTACTACAGAATTTAACAAATAAAAATAGATCGAATGTAACACCAGCCTTTCTGGAAATTTTGTTGAGCTATCCAAACAGTCGGTTGCACCTAGAAGATGAGAAATTTGTAGATTGGATGCAAACCCTAAAAATCAATCCAAATCACAAGTAATAGCAACAACAACAACAATGATAGTGAACACAAGGGTTTATCCCATGGTTCAACTCGCCACAAAGGCTTGTCTATGTCCACGTTGTTGAGGTTAGCCACAAAGGCTATGGAATCTCTTTCAACTTGCTCCACTTCTCTAACCTATCACTAAGGCAATAGATTAGAGGGTTCCACTAAGTCACAAAGGATAATACAAACTTCCCGGTGCTTAACAACAACGGATTGGGAGCTACCGGGTGACCGCTAGTCGTATAGGAGCCAAGCTCCAAGAGTAACGAACACACCAAGCGGCTAGGGCTTCACCAAGTGCACAAGAATGGAGAAGGAACTTCTTGAGCTTTCTCACACTCTCTAGAGCCAAATCCCTCAAGGAATCTCAAAGATTTGAGCAAAGGAGTTTGGAGCACCAAGCTTGGGAGAGAGAGAGAGAGCTTATGTTCGTTAATATTGAATGAATGGAGAAGATGACCGTTGGGGGCGAAGAGGTATGGTATAAATACCATCCACATCACCCACAAAATGGTCAGGTCTGACAGATCCAGGAGTGTCACGCCAGGACGCGGAGGTTTCGAGCCAGAGCGTAGAGGTTCCGCGCAGGCCAGAGGAGATAAGAATTTAACTCGGCTGACTTTTTGTGGCTGTGATTATTTAAAATGTAGATGGAGTTTTGAGCACTTGGTTCCACCCAGCACACCATTAGCATCCCCTTGATAGTATGGCTTATCCTATGATTCAATTTCAAAATATAAAATGAATTAAACTAGCTCTTGGAGCCATTCCAAGCCATCCATTCGAGTTGGGGGTCTCCTCCTTTGTTTCTTTGCATCCACGATTAAAGATATGCTGTCAAACAATTGTCAAAGCCATTAGTCCTTTAATTATGTGGTCAACATCACCAAAACCCACTTAGAGCTTGATTGCACTTATAGTAACCTTGATCCTGTTAGATGAGATAGAAATAACTATTCAATGTGAAGCAAGCCAAGCATATAGAGCAGGAAGTTGTATTACTTTAGAGTAATTATGGAAGGAAGCATTACTCTAATACATGGTAATATATAGATGACATTGGTGAGGCTATATTTTGTGTTTAGATAATACCATTTACTTTAAATTATTTGTAAGTCACCTCTCTAAGGGTAGACACGGTATTGTTTCCTTTTGAAATTATAATAGTCGGTATCCTTTGCTTTTGGAAGAAACCATCTCAGAGTGGGCCTCTGGTTTGTACCTCTGGTTGGGGAATGTCAGCATATATGGCATTGTCCTATTGAAAAAGAATAGCAACATATTTAGAGTATACAGCAGTAGTTTTGGTTCAAGCAGCAGCACTGTAAGGGTGAAGTGGCTAAAAATGTCAGCAAATCTATGTGACTGCACTGAATGGTGTATATAGAAATGATGAAGTCGATAGCAATATACCTTCTCATCAGCAAGAACAAGATCAACACACAGGACTGGTCCATCTGAGCTGCTGGCATCATAGATCCATTTTCGGGTAACACGGACACGAATAGTTGCTTTTTTACCTTGTGGTGTTAGGTCTGATAGAAGAGTATGCATGATGGGCACCTATAAAATAGAAAATAAGCTATTGAAATGTGCACGAACAGCATCTGAGGTGTCAAAGCATGTCTAAGGTAATATGCATGCAGAAGGTAGGGTGTAACCTGCAATCTAAGAAGCGGAAAGAAAGAGAAAGATTAATTCACCTATAGAAAGAGCGACTTGTGGTAAAACCGCATAATCTAATACTTCTAAGGAGTACTTGTCTTCTATTAGACACTAAGTACTCAGGAGAGGACACTAAACTATGCAGTTCCATAGAGTACACCCCAAGGGAGGATTCAAAAATCCATATTTTTCCATCAGGATCATAAACGAGAGAATAAAGCTTATAAAATTCTTAAGCCATTTCTTACATCACTTTATTACCGTAACAGAATATTACCTCAATTGATTATAACAACGGGATATAACAAGGTTATCAGAGTTACAGAGAAAACAAGGATTAATTTAATGACATGGTGGAGCATTAACGTAGTGGACATTTATATACAAGAGATGCTAGCAGATTTTACATCTTTTCTTATAAAAAAACTTTAGTGAGGGTTATAAATAAATATTACGGTCATAGTGAGAAGGAATCCTCGCTGAGCAAGACTTACCTGACAGGAGAAAAATAAAAGACACCAAGGATATGCAAGGCTATCTGGCTTGTGGGTTATTGCATCTGTAGGAAGCATTACTAAACGTGCATCTTTATAGTCAATTTTATTAGCAGTCATCATTAGTTCATTAACTAACCATTCTATGTAAGCATCTATGCTACTTTCAAGCAGGTGGTGAGCAATTAGAACTATTTTATCATCTTTTATATTACAGTTTTTACTACGGTACTAGACTATAGCCAAGTCGTACCGTCTCATGGAAACGGCGATTCGTGAACCAATGTATCCCAGCTGGGTACCCCGAAACACACGCACTGTTTGTACCCCAGGCACAAACAATACCAATCCATTCCACTCCTGTCAAGGGGCCCAGATTTCCATCCAAACTTGGACTCCAAGCACCCACACTTGAGACCCGGTCTCAGTATGGTGCTTAGACCTCCACCTTTCCCCGTCTCCAATCAGTCGGTCCGAAAATAGCCGAAACCCGTGATAAGAGCATAATGAGCCTTCCCGCTCTCATAAGTAAGTATGTGCTCAGGATAATAAGTTTGTGACCTGACTACCATCCACAGCAACGAACGGTCCTCAATCGACACAGGTGAAACAACTGCAATCCGAGCCTCGCTTGAATGCCTAACCAAGTCCAGATCTAAAGTATCATTCCACCCGGTCTCCAATTATCATCCATATATATTCCATGTGATAGTAATATAATAACAACAATAATATTTTTCCTATCTCTCACGAGTGACAGATAATCACTTGACTTCTACCGAATCATATAACATAGCAATCTACACGATCCTGATATACTAGTAGGACTCATAGGATAAGGATATATATATGCAAGTGGTTTTCATTCAACTCCTTAAAACTTAATGCACAAGCATCAGATAAAGTACAGAATAATAGGGGTTATGCACTGGGGTTTGCTTGGATAAGATATAACCAAAAGTTAGCATTCTATCATGGTGACACGATCATCAAGACACCATCTTTTCTGCTACTTCAGTCGACTCCCTGATCCATCATTGTTCCTATTATGATATACGTGGATGCAACGTAGAGACGCAATTAATCAACGATAACCGCAACTCTAAAATATATAATTACGCTCCGCAAGCTAACGAGCTAGCTTTAATGACTAATGTATTGGTCTATGTATCCACGTCGTCAAGTAAGGCTTTGTCTCCGGAAAAATATTTTAGTTCTAAAATCCCGTGGTATTTTGACATTTTATTGATTAAACATATATTTTTGAATTAGGGCTCATTTAGCTGCCTAGCAAACTAATTATTATGGAGCTACAAAAATTACAGTGAGCACCGAATAATGTTAGAAATTTACTGTGAAAGTTTCAGAGCCAACACTATCACCAATTTATCACAAAAATTCTACAAGTTTATATTTTACAATATTAAGCATCCTGAATTAATTAGATAACTCTAGAAAATGTTATAAAACTATATGAACAAAATATACTAGCAGATATATCATGATTTTAGGAACTTAACAAAATTGGTTTCATAATTTTTGGTTAACTACATAATTTTATATTGAATTTACAAGTTTACCTTAGAACTAAATTAGAAAATGCTTAGAAAAGGAAAAGGGTCGGTGGCCACCATTCGACCCAGCAGCCCGACGGTCCAGCGCGAAGCACGGCCCACACACGAGATGGCCCACAGCCGGTACTTTAGCAATTAAGCCCTCGGAGTTTTCTCGAACCACGTCTAGGTCCTAATACTATTTCTTTCTTTCTCTGACGAATTCACTTAACCCCCTGGATTTTTCCAAATTTTCCCGCGCGCACCCCCGGCCATCCCGTGCATGGCAGCGCGGCGAGCGGCGGCACTAGGCGTCCACATCGGCCACCAAGGGCCTACGCGGACCCATGTAGCGGGTCGGTCACCATCTATGGTAAACGCGCCTAGATGGGCGACGATTAGGGACTCGGAGGCGCACTGTCGTGGGCTGCAGCGGCGAGTGTCTACCCACGGTGGTGGCTCAACTGTTTCGGTGAGCCTACGCCCTCATGGAAAGGTAGAGATGGCAGAGAAGCATCAGTAGCTCACTGGTTTTCCCATAGAACCACGAGGAAGGGCAACATGGTGTTGCATAAGTGTATATGCAAGAAAGTGGAGAGAGATGGATAGGAACAAAAACATCATTGGCAATGGGTTGTATTTTTTTTACCACAATGCAGATACGTAAGTCGTTTGCTCCTGCTTTTATTACTTGTTTCCTATATACTATTCTAAACGCTACCATGTTTGTAGTTTCTTTTGCCATGGCTACCCGTTCGAAAATATATGCTTTACGTTTTCGATTAAAAGGAGAAGATGCTTATCATGATTGACCCTGGACCTATTGAAGAGTGGTGTAAAGACACACCAGCGCTGATGTATGCCAAAAATACTTTTGGATTTATCTTGCAGTACATGGCCGCAGTGAATGTACATATTCATGGATGAAAAGAGGATGTTTTCAAATGGAAATTCAGACAGGAAGAAAATATTGCAGATGACATAGATGTGTAACTAACTCAGAGTTACTGTGGCTTGCAATAATAATACTTCTGATTTAACTATTTCTATATATTGCTGATCGTGAATCTTGCGACAGACACTTAAGTGGATATCTTATTCTACAGTATATGTCTACGTGGAATAGATCAAAAGCCACACATATTTATACGGTGAGTATAGCACTTTGTTTTAAGTTTTTGTGGAAGATTTTTCAAGAGACGCAGTATTACCCAAGCGACATGTACTAATATTGATATATATACTCGAGCCTGTGTACAGGATGGTATGGAGATGTGGTAGAACTTATTCATGTATTTATTAACGCATTAAAGAAATGGATATCGGAGATTTCTTTCTATTGATATAAAACATTATCTTAGGTGCATCACGAAAAGATCTATTAAATAGAGTTTGTGAGCCTGCGACGTCACGCTCTCCGTGACTGTGTTAATTTCACAAACTTTATTTTTTAGATTAAATATCACTTTAATGTTGGTATTTAATTTTTACAATATTGTTATCTTATCATGCGATTCGTGTGTTTTAGTACAAAATGTTAGCTATCCCGTAGCAACGCATACGTCACGCTACCTAGTCGAGTAATATGTATAAACACTAAACATCCTAAGTGTTGAATGTACTACTTATATATTATGTCATTGTTGTAAATAATGTGCAGTGTATAACCTATAATCCATTTTGTACAAAATATAAAATGTGCGTTTTTAAATAAAAGGTGCAGCGAGCACTAAATTTTCATTTCAAATAAGGATAGCAACTGTATAAACTAGTGAAGGCCCTGATTTGGTTTTTGGTATTTGAGTGCTAATTTTAGTTGGACTAATATGTTTCATGTAAGATGAACAGGTACTTAGTCCACACACTAGGTTGAGCAAACAATGATAGCCATGGTGAAAAAATGTCTTATGATGTGATGCAAATGCTCAACAACGAAGATGAAGGAGCTTATTGAATATAAGACATCATAAAGACATCCTTGATGAAAAATATTATATAGTACTTCCTTCGCTTTAAATTATAAGATTTTTTTTATTTTTCTACATATATATATATATATAGCTTTTACTATACACTTAGGTATATAATAAGTTTAAAAACATGTTAGAAGTAATCTATAACAATTAAAATACCTTATAATTTAGAATGAACGAGTAGCAATAAACCATGACCTTTCTTGTACAACTCTCGTAAACTTATATATTTTTTCTTAGGAGATGAACTTATATATTTGGAGCTGCACAATGTGAAGTATATATGAGCTATAGAGGTAAAACAAAATAAAGAAAGGCAGCAGACTTGATCCACTTTGCATTTCAGTGCATAGCTGGACCTTTTTTTTTTGAATCCTGCATAGCTGGACTTAATAAGCTCCGACGCTCTCAACTGCCAGCTGCAATGCTGTCTGGTTCGTGACAAAACCCCCGGACACAAACACACGTCTCTTGACCACTGTTCGCATTCTGGCCGCGTCCCTACTATCCCGTGTTTGCTTCAAGCAGATTCTTCTCCATCCTGCGATGCTAACCCCTTTTTTCCTCGACTGCAGCTTTCGGAAATGATCCGATGCGACACCGCTTGTTGGCTCCATAGTCCACACCAGTAGCTCTCAAAGCTGGCTAAAGAAACCGGGAAACGATGGCCGGTGGGGGCGGCGCCGCGGCGGCCTGGGTGGCGCGCGGACGGCCCGAAGTGGGAGGCGCGGTCGTTACGAACGGACGGATTAGAAAACCACGCAGACGCGCTGGAGCCTGGGAGTGGGAGGAATCCGTTCATCAAAGGCGAAGAGGCTATCGAAAGCTGTGTCGGGTCGGTGGCGGGTGGGGGCGCCGCGCCGCGGCCGCGCAAACAACTCCTACCACCTTCCAGCAGCCCTCTGTCCTGGCCTTCCTTCCCTGCGGCTCGTTCGTTTCGTTAAAAAAACAAGTCGGAACATTGTTATAGCTGATTTGTTGAGAGAAAAATATTGTTTTAGCTTAAAAACAAACTGAAAAAGACGGATTATAAGATAAGAAAACAGTGTCGGCTGGTCCACCTATGCCGCCCGCGCACGGCCGCTCCCGGCGCCCGTTTCGCCACCAACGGGCGGCACCGCCGTACTACTGCAACGGATCATTCGTTCCAGCTCTTGTACGTCCTTCCGTTGTGCCCAACATCTCCGTGATCCGTGGCTTTCAATTCCCCATCAACAGTCCTAGCAACCGTCCTACGGTGGCGTAGTAGCCGAGAACCGTCCTTCTACCGGTCCTCTTGCTGCTCCACATCACATAGGGTCTATTAGGTTGTCTTTCTAAAGCTAGTTTGACTTACATTTTAAGCCAGGGTAGTCTAAGACTAGCAATGTAACCTTAGATTGTTTGGTTGATCTTGGCTATGTTGATAGAATCGCCTTGTATAAGAATGGAGGTAGACTTACCACCATCCACCAGCAGCACCACCATGTCCAGCAAGCAACGAATCCACACAATCCCCACCGCGGCCACGCTAGTCGCCTCCGATGGCCGTCCAACGCGGGCCTCACATCATCAAGCTTCACGATTCCAACCCACCCTCCTCGGCCGGGAGCCGAGGGCCGCGCCGGCCGCCGTCCTTGCGCCCTGCGCGACGAGGGCCTCTATCACGATATCAGCGAATCACCGCCCCTCTTGAGCGCCTCGCTGCGCACCCTTTGACTCGCCCTCATCGTTGAAGTGCAGGCTATTTTTCCGCCGCCGGAAGTATATATGAGCTATAGAGGTAAAGCAAAGGGCGTGGCAGACTTGATCCACTTTGCATTTCGGCGCACATCGACCGCCTCCAGTGCGCGCCCTCTGCATAGCTGGACTCTAGGGGCCTACGGAGAAGCTCAGTACACAAGCTGCTGGTGGAGACAAAGGTCCGGGGAACCGGCGAGGCGGACTGGTTCGGGATCTGGCCGAGGCCCTACTAGGCGTGTTTGGGATGCGGCGGCCATCCTGCCCAACCTTTTTCCTCGACGGAGGCGTGGGGGAGACGTGATGCGGGACGCTTGTGGCACAAAGTCCACACGAGAGCAAGAAGGGAGGAGGAGGCGGAGGAAGGAGTCGCCAGGCAGGGGGGACGACGGACGCGACGCATGAGATGAGACCGAGGAGGGAGGTGAGTGAAGGACAGGATGCGCTAGCCAAGGTGGCTAGTGGAAAATGATTTGACGATCTGTTTCTAGGAAGCCTGGCTAAGGGGTCCACTTAACTTAGCTATGTCTAGCTATGTGGCCAAACTAGACAATCAAATATCTCGCAGCTGGTCTAATAAAACCTAGCCAGAGGTTAGCAGGTAACAAACAGCCCCCCGTAGGGATCGCTACGCACGTTAGCTTGCTCTTTTGCAGGAATGGTAACCGTTGTCTTGCTGCTGAAAATTAACACTACATAAGTGCTAGTGGTCGTAGTGCAGCACGTGGGAGCCATTGAGTGTGTGCGCGGAACCGTATGGCAAAAGATGTGGAATTTTGGATCCGATCCCAATCGTGGCGCGTTTACGGGCTCTGGCTCTACAACTGCATTCATGGAGCCTAGCTGGTGCCTGAAACAGCCGTCTTGCGTCCTCAGCCCGCCACGTAACGGCCCGTTTGGCTGGCTGCAAAAACAGCTGATACCGATGCTAACGTTAATTTATATAAGTTTAAGTGAATAGGGCCCACGCCTCTTCGGTTTTTCAGCCTACTTATAGAGGATATTTGTGATTCGTTTTCACTGTACACAACTTAAATAATATAAGCTACGGAATCATAATTGGCTCCGTTCGCTTGTCTTAAATTTAGCTTGTTCGATTTGTTTTTTCAGTCGGAACAATATTTTTTTCTCATAACAATTCAGCCGGAACATTGTTTTTCAGCTAGTTTCAGCCAAAGTTCAGACCAGCGAACGGGGCCGATGTGGTGAGCCTCCAGGCTCCAGCTGCCTCTGTCGTTTTTTTCTATCACATTGCAAAATACAGCAAGCACGTCTGTCTGGCTACGAGTGTACCGCTACGAACGGGCATCGGATTCTATTGCCGATGCCGAGAAGTAAAAAGCCTCTTCTCTGATTCAGAGGAGAGCAACTCTTTTCCTGTCGATGCTGTCCCGTCAAATCGCTTATGCGTTCTTATCTACGTCTATACATGTTTTATAGGCCATGTTTAGTTACCCACGGAATTGGCGTCGTCGGATTTCCTATAGACACTGTAGTGTACTGTAGCATTTTTATTTGTATTTGTTAATAATTGTTCAATCGTTGACTAATTAGGCTTAAAACTTTCGTCTTGTAAAGTACAACCAAACTGTGCAATTAGTTTTTAATTTCGTCAACATTTAGTACTCCATGCATGTACCGTAAATTTGATGTGACGGGAAATTTTCTTTTTGCATAGGGGAAAACGATTTTGATCTGGTTTGACCCTGGCTAGGGGTCTCCCCCTCTTAACTTCATTGTTCATCATGTGGCCAAATCCAGACAATGTTTTCTCTCATAACAATTCAGTTGAAACAGTGTTTTTCAGCTAAGTTTTAGACCAGCGAACAAGGCCATAGTGTCAAAGTTTGAATTTGGGATGAACTAAACATGGCCATAATCTCTTTGATGACAGTTGACATGCATGTTGATTTTTTAGTCCTAACTGTCGTAGTGCAGCACGTGGGAGCCTTTGAGTGTGTGCGGAACCGTATATAAAGATCGAATTTTGGATCTCAATCGTGGCGCTCTGGAAAAATTCTGTGCTCTACAACTGCATTCACTTGGAGCTTAGCTGGTCCTCCATGCCAGCCGTCGATTGCGGCCTCAGCCCGCCAAATAACGGCCTGTTTGGCTGCGAAAATGTCAGCTTGAGTTCAAATATGTTATTAATTTTTTGAGCATCTTAACGACTTCAAATGCGAAAAACTCAAAACTAAAAGTTGTAGATCAGCCTACGAGATCTATAATTTTCATATAATTTTTTTTCATTTAATTCCAAAAAAAAATATGACAATTTTTAAAGATATATTAATCATATGAAATCATATTTTTTGTGAATTAAATGAAAATGCCTTTTTTATATGAAAATTATAGATCTCAACGAGACAGCAACTTTCTATTTTTGAGTTTTTTATTTGAAGTCGTTAAGTTGCTCAAAAAAAAATTAATAACATATTTGAAATGTAAAAAGCATTTTCTCTGATTCACAGGAGAGCAACGTTATTTCCTGTCGATGCTGTCCTGTCAAATCGCAAAATGCGTTCTTATCTACGTCTAAACCATGTTTTTTAATCTCTTTGATGAAAATAGTTGATCTTTTATAATGTTGACGCGAAGTCCTCTCGCCAGCCTTACCCCTCGAGAGGACGAGACCAATCCGCCGGGCTGGACTGCCCGGTCGTGCGTGCTCACCACTCACAGACGCAACACAACGCAGCGCACGGCGGTCGCGTCACCTCGGCCGGTGCACCATTTCCACTGACCCACCGCCCACCGGCCGCATCGAACAGGAAACTTGTAGTAAGGCCTTGATGAGATTGAAAAAATTTTCAACCCGATAAATAATAGTATTTTTGTTTTATTTGGTAAATATTATCCAATCGTAGACCAACTAAGCTCAAAAGATTAAACTTGTGATTTCCAACTAAACTGTGCAATTAGTTATTTTTTTTATCTACATTTAATGCTCCATGCAAACGGCTAAAAATTAATGTGATGGAGAGAAAGTGAAAAAACTTAAATTTTAAAGGTATCTAAACAAGACCTAACCTAGGCGCCTAGGCCCCCTGCATTCCGACCTGAAAAAATCAAGGCTTTTTCTTTCGTTCATTCATGGGGTCCAATGGCCCGACCTTTCTCCCTCCAAAGGTGAAGAAGGCGAGAGCCAAGAAGCTTCAAAACAACTCATCCATCATCCTGCCAACCCGGCACCGGCAGCAACTCTCCCCCCTGCCATCTCATTCCCCCACTCTGCCTTTGCAGGTGGCCACTCGCTGCAAGCATTCCACATACTTTCCTCCGGTCTCGTTCGGCGGCGAGGCTCCGAGCAAGGTCGCGCGCGCTTGTCCATGCCACGGCCGTAAC
The DNA here is from genome assembly GCA_904845875.1 of Miscanthus lutarioriparius. NCBI lineage: Eukaryota > Viridiplantae > Streptophyta > Magnoliopsida > Poales > Poaceae > Miscanthus > Miscanthus lutarioriparius. The sequence continues at coordinate 22,207,162 of CAJGYO010000001.1, forward strand.
CATAAGGGCGGTCGAGCGAGGAAGAGAGCTAGCGCGAGCGCGGAGCCATGGCGGCGTCGGCGGGTAAGCTGGCGGCAGCGCTCCACCGGAGGACGCGCAGGGTCACGTCCGCGCTGGCGTACGCGGCGCTGGAGTGGGTCCTCATCGCGCTGCTCCTCATCAACGGCCTGCTCGCCTACGCCATCGCCAGGTTCGCGGACTACTTCGGCCTCAGCCCGCCGTGCCTCCTCTGCTCCCGCGTCGACCGGCTCTTCTTCCAGGCGGAAGGCGGCGGCGACGAGGCTGGCGCCGCGCGGTGGCTGCGGGACGCCCTCTGCGGCGACCACGCCGCGGAGATCTCCGCGCTGGGGTACTGCCTCCGCCACCGTCGGCTCGCGGTGGCCGGAGAGATGTGCGAGGGCTGCCGGTCCGAGTGGAAGGAGAAGACAAGCGATGCTGCAGGTGCGTGTACCTGCTGCAAAGCTGTTGTACGGACTTCTTTGCGCGAGCTAGAAGATACAATTACAAGGGATGAACATGTCTTGGAGAAGGTAACCGAGGAGGTAGAAGATGACGACCGAGGCTATGTTCTGCTGGCTCAAGATGATCACGAAGAGGACGAGGAGGAGCCGGATGAGGTCGAAAGCCAAGAACAAGAAGAGCAGAGCGAGGTGGATGCCCAACAGCAAGAAGACGAGGTGATGGCTGCCGTTCAGGATGAATCCTTGGAATTCATGGATCAGGTCGAAGACATCACCGCGATCGAGGACGACCGATTGGTGTCGGTGGTGGCACTTGACGAGATGACCGTCGCCGATGATTCGGGTTTTCATCGGGATGTTGAAGAGGAGGACGGAATGAATCGTGTAGTAGAAGATGAGCAGGATGCGAGGGATGTGGATATCGGAGTGGTTCTGGAGGAGAAGAGGATGTTGGATTCCTCGGTTGCAACGCCGGCTGATGTGATCGAGGACTCCGTCGTGCCCATCAGCCCCGTACCTTGTCCTGAGACTCTGTCGTGTCCAACAAACCCATCTCATCCTGATCATAACTCCATTTCCCAAGATGATGGAGATGTTCCTGAAGATACTTCAGAAATTGGCGATTCCACGGCCGAGGAAGAACACATCTTTTTGCCTCAAGGTACTTTCTTCATGTGCTTCTCAGTATCATGTTCCATACATTGCAATTGGTAACCATCTTTTTTTCCCCTTCAGTACAAGAAGCCATTTCTGAAGATGACAACAGAACAGCTGAGGTGGACACGAACTGCGAAGTATCAATCGGAAGCGATATATGCGAACGGGAACAAGATGACCATGTCGTTCGATTTCAAGATTTGCAAGAGTTTGAGGAACCGGTTGTTCCATTAGCAGCTGCAGATGATCTGCCATTGCCATTGGAAATTCTAGAGCCACCTGACCAAGGTAGTTAAGTGATTGAACGCTACTTCACCTCCCAAAAAAATCCCCACTGATATGTAGTAATTGATAATTGGCGCTTTTGTTGTACTAAATTTAATTTTAACTTTTGTTGGATTAGAAGCAGGTGAAGTTGAACAGGAGGAGGTGACGACGAGCACGGGATTAGACCTCCAGCCAAACGAACAGAACGAGGTAGAAGAAGACAAAGCACCTGAGACACCGACGAACAGCGCCGCTACACAACGCTCCGACAGAATGTTTTTGCTGGAGAGGAAACGGTCGCTGTCGCTCTCTCTGGACGGGAGCGTAGCGAGCGAGATGGAAGGCGGCGAGCCTTCCACCGTGGACCAGCTGAAATCGGCGCTGCAGGCCGAGCGGAAGGCGCTGGGCGCGCTGTACGCCGAGCTGGAGGAAGAGCGGAACGCCGCGGCCATCGCGACGAACCAGACGATGGCGATGATCAACCGGCTGCAGGAAGAGAAGGCGGCGATGCAGATGGAGGCGCTGCAGTACCAGCGGATGATGGAGGAGCAGTCAGAGTACGACCAGGAGGCGCTGCAGCTGCTGAACGAGCTGGTCACCAAGCGGGAGAGGGAGAAGCAGGAGCTGGAGAGGGAGCTCGAGCTGTACAGGCAGAAGGTGCAGCACTACGAGGATAGGGAGAGGAGGAGGACGGCGAGCTTCAAGGCCAATGGGGCAAGCGTAAGCCCCAGTGGCAGTGGCACTTCCGTGTCCTCCAGCGGCGAGGACAGCGACGGGCACTCCGACGACTACTGCGAGCTCGGCGAGTCTCCCGACGGCGGCAACGTTCAGAGCTCATCGGATGCTGCTCTTGGCTCCATGAGGGATCAGGACAGCACGAAGCACCTAGCGGCTCTGGATGACTCCTTGACGTACTTTGAGATGGAGAGGCTCTCCATCTTGGAGGAACTCAAGACGCTGGAGGAGAGGCTCTTCACACTGGAAGACGACGATATCAACACCAGCAAACAAGTTACTGGCCATTCCTCGAGTGATTTCGATTTGTCGGCCGATGGCCTTCAGTCGCCTGAGCATGTTGTCACTGGTGACAAGGCAAGGTTCGGAGGAAGGGCCTCTATCAGTAGAGGGAAGAGTCTTCTGCCTCTGTTCGATGCAGTCGGCGACGAGACCTGTGATCAAATGCCGTCTGCAAGAGTAGGAGAGGCAGATCAAGCCGATGATTCGGCAACAAAGCCAGTATCAGTGTTTGTCAAAGAGCAGGAGAGGCTGGCAATCATAGAGGAGGTTGATCATGTCTATGAAAGATTGCAGGCGCTGGAGGCGGACAAGGAATTCCTGAGGCACTGCATCAAGTCCCTGAAGAAAGGAGACAAGGGCATGGACCTTCTCCAGGAGATTTTGCAGCATCTTCGCGATCTCCGCAATGTGGAGCTTCACGTCAAGAATGCCGGTGATGCCATCGCTGCAAATTCAGCCTAGCAAGTCCATCTATATGCGGTAACGGTAAGCACCTTCTGTCAAATCTAGATGTCAATTGAATCAGAGTGATTACTGAAACTGTCTGTATATCCTCAACACAGTCTGTATATCCTCAACATAGCATCTCCCTTAAAAGTTCATATAGTCACACGACTTTGGCAGTTTCCAGCAATAACGTCCAGCAACAATCATGCTTTGCAGATTAGCCTAGCTTGGAATCGATTGAGTAGATTGGATTGGAGTAATCCACGGCACTGCATTGGTGATGGTCCCTGGAAGGTACTGCCTGATTTATAGGAGGCTCTGCTCATTTTGTCTGTGGGCCAGAAGCAAAGCCCTCGCTTTTGTGCTGGTCCAGCACCGCCAGCTATTACTGTTGTGGTGGTCGGTCGTAGGAATCATTAGGCCTTCCAAAGCTGCACAAAGCTGAATCATGGTGACAGCTTCTGTGGCATGCACGGGGCAAAAGAAAAAGGTTAGCCCAAGTGGAGATGTGGATGCTTTTTTTTTGTTATGTTTCCTTATTGGATTTAATCTTTTGGTTAACTTCGGATTTGTTTTTGAGCTGAGGTAGGGAGTCCTCATGTATTTGTTGTATTTTTTTTTGTGAGGTTGTAGCTTGAACGGTTGGTACATGCGGTTTGCTCTTTGTCTATAGTCAGATTTATGATGAAATCCCCCTGTGGTAAAGATTATCTCCTAAGGCTCTAGTCCTTGGGTTTTGCTTCAGATTGGATCCTAACCAGAAACACCGGCGCGGCTTTGCCGCACCCTGTTTGGAGGGTACCAATCCATCTTTCATACATTGTAGCCCTGCCAATCAATCTTGTTTTGCTTGGTTGTTGTGCTTTCATTCTGTAGCTCAGGAATGTACCTTATAATGGAAAATTTACAAAACATAATAATATAATTACAACCATTGACAGATAGCATGGAGGAGAGATAAGTTCAGCTGTTATGGCATTCTAGAATTGTAGGAGTAACTTGTGCTCTGTTATTCGAGTAAACTATGAAACATTAGGACAAAATGGCATATGTACTTTCAAACATATAAGAGTAGCAGCCAAAGAGGAGTCTGATTTCTATGCTGATAATTTCAGCTAACATCAAATCCCACTTTCGCGTGCAAGCAGAAATAACACATGGCACATGGGAATGCAGTTTATATAAGAATGAAGGCATCCATATGAGGTTCTCTACTTATTGGAGGAGTCTTTAGCTTGGCAAATTCACAACAGATCCCAATGAAAGATCCTTTATTCATTCTTTTTTTGACAATGTCTGGTTTATGTTGCTGGATTGATCTGTAGCAATTGACACTATGATTATTTCCTCACCCGACTTAGTAGTTCTTACAAGTGCAATGATATAAAAAAAAGGTATGTTGTACCAAAAACAGAGGATACAGACTCGTTTCTCAAACTTCTGAAGCCGTCCAAAACAAAGGGGAACATGGTTACAACATTTAAGCAAACAATTATACAAACCACCATGTTTCAGAGTTTCAGTATTATGATAGCGTATTGTAAGATACTTTTATTATTATCTTACTTTGAGATATGGCGGTTTGAGTTTGTTGGTGTCAAATGTATACATCATGAAAAGATTACAAGGACACATTTGGTGGGATGACTATTTTTATAATATTGGATGTAATTTTATTTAAATTCTTATTATTTGTAGCTCGTCATTGGCTCTTTTTATTGATATATCAACTTATGTTGTTTGGGATATATCAAGTAAATCAATTAGTGAAGTTTATTATACAGAAAATATGTAGCATTTGCCTCCCTTGTTTTCTTCCCCTGTTAATGATAAAGAGAGGTTGTTGGTATTCTTTTTTTTTCCTTCTTCTGATAGAACATTATATAATTACAACCAGAGGTCTATAAATTATATGTTATGCTAACTAAGAGGAGTTTTCATCTCATTTTATCAAACATATTTATATAAAATCCCCTGCTAACCTTTCAAAAAAAGCATATTTATATAAAATCTAAGAGATTTAATTGCTCTGACACTGCCATAACAAATATGCTAATGGGTTACTCAGTTTGAATGCATACCTGATAAATAAAACTGTAAGCATATTTATATAAAATCTAAGAGATGTAATTGCTCAACACTGCCATAACAAATATACTAATGGGTTACTCAGTTTGAATGCATACCTGATAAATAAAACTGACTCCCCAGCTTTAAGCTGTTTTGCCCCCAACAAAACGACTGTATCCAGCTTGTAGATGTCTCTTTGGTTGGCCTGCAAGGAAGATCAAGTCAATAAAGTTTTAAATATGAGGGGCCAATGATATAGCTGTAACTTTCAATCCATGAACTAAAACCAAAGAAAACACAGTATCTAATCCTACCAAGATAAATCTGATGGAATGTACACAGGTTGTTATGCAAATCAAATGATACACTTAAGGCCTTATTTTGATGTGCATGTATTCATCTCAATCCATATGTGTCGAAGTGGATTGGAGTGGAACTACACTAAATTCCATTCAATTCCACTCCAACACATGTGGATTGAAGTGAATACACATACATCCAAATAAGGCCTAAGGAGGAATCATGCAAATGGAAACCATGTGTGCCTGTACCACCACTTGCAGTTTTTTTTGCATGAATATATAGTAGGATGTTTACTTTGGTATGAGCACCAAGAGTTGGAATTAGGCAGATGGCAATTTCCTGAAATCGTCAGCATACATAAAGGCTCATCAACTTCTGATATTTTTCTATATCCATCTTTTTACAGTTGGTACTTATCAGAGATTAAATTTGACCCATGCTTGTAAGTGTTTTTTAAGTTACATATATTTGGAAGGCAAACTCTGAAACTCATTGGGCCATGCAACATTGTACTTACAAACTGTGCTGGTTGCAATGCCTTAACTATTGCTGCAATTCTCAACATGACTTCTGCTGGCTAGACTATCACATTCAGATAATAGTCTTAGGCATGCACATATGGTCACAAGATATGCTAGCCTCTACCAAGTTGCCTTCAGGATTCTCGCACACAAGAGTTTGGATTTTGTATTAATTTCCAACCTTGCTTGGCTAGCATTGACATGTTAAAAGGAATGGGATTTATGTTTCCTGTTTTCGCGCCGGTGGTTGGGATGCCCTGCGTTGTTGAAAGGATCTAAACAATGCCTAGAGGGGGGGTGAATAGACATATCTAAAAATTTCTGCGTAATCTCAAAATCAAATGTCAGTGATAGTCGAAAGTCCCGATAGTTTGGGCCAGAACTTCCGGTAGCTGGGAGTTCTAGCACCTACGAGAATAGCACTACAAGTGTTAAAATGAACTTTGAGTGAAAGATATCTTACAACCCTACTCCCTAGTGGTAAGATGAAATGTTGGGGTTGCTCCTTTGATGCCGGAAGGTCACCACTCCGTAGATCGAGTTCAAACCCTAAGAGGAGAGTTAGGGAGTAAGACAAACCAACAAGAACAAATATGATAGTACAAATCACAACAACAACAACAACAAGCACGTGGGACACAATAATTTATCCCAACGTTCGGCAACCCCACAAAGGAGCTCCTACGTCCTCGTTGAGGTGACCACAAAGGTCGGAGTCTCTTCCACCTCCTTGCCTCTCTCAAAGCAACCACAAATATCACTCAAGCTTTCCACTAAGAAATCAAGGGTAATACAAACTTTCCAAGGCTCCTCCACAAGATGAAAGCTCTTGGGCGACGCCTAGCCGGCTAGGGTTCCAAGAACCCAAGAGTAATAGACGCAAATCCAACCGGCTTGACGAAGAAATCAAGTGTTCAAGCTTGCCAAAGTGATTCTCTCACTCAATCCACTCTTCTTTCACCCAAAACCCTAGGGGAATCGAAGATTGGAGCAAAAAGGAGAGGAGAGGGGAGCCTTGAATGCTTGGGAGCTATTTTGAACGAAGGTTGGTGAGAATGAATGAGTCGTTGCATTAGGAAAGAGGAGAGAGCTATTTATACTCAAAGGCAAATCGAACCGTTCAGATCTGAGTCAGAAGTTCCGACACAGATCACTGGAACTTCTTGCTCGCATATCGTCGGAACTGCAACACCCTTGGTGTTACACCCTAAATCATTTACTAAAACATGTCATGAGCATCATATTTATGTGTTAATTCATGTGATAGAATGTGTAGATAAATTTCTTGTAACTTAAAATGATTAATAAAAATGCTAAATGAAAGTTGATTCAATAGTTCATGTATATCAAGTAGGGTTTAAAACCAATTTTTATTAAGTAAAAATACTATAGAACATGTGTGTGATACTTAAATAAAGTTTGAAGTACAAACTTTGTAGATGACAGTGAAATACTTGCTGTTGAAAAATGATATTACTAGCTAATATTTCTACTAGCCTAGAAATTGCAAATTGAAATCAAGTTCAGCTCAAAAACTTAGAAAATTTCGAAGTCTGTCAACATCTAGACAATGCTATGTTTATCAAATTATTTTGAGAGATTGGGTTAATGGGTGGTGTAGTGTTATAGCTTGATTTGGTAATCTCATATGCCATCTTGAGTATGGTGAAGATGGTTTAGGTCCGAAGCAACCGTTTAGTTTTTATAGGCGCTTTAAAATTCGTGCACGGCATGTTTTCGGGTTGGCTCGCCGGGTGGATGCGGTCACCAGGCTCGGACGCCGCGTGTGGCCAGCCGTGCTGCCTCTGGCCTAGCTACGGCCTGGCCACCGCTGGTCCCACCGCGCGGAGCCACCGCTACTGCCGCCTGCCCCTCCCCGCGCCGCGACAGAGCCGCCGCCGATGCCATCACCTCGTCGTCGCGTCCATGTTGCTGCCCTGCCTCACGTTGCCGCTACCGATGCCACTGTGACGCTATGCTGCGCTGCCACTCGCCTTGTCCCACACGCATGTGGTCTGTCCCGGCTGACTCGTGTCGTCGCCTCGCCTTAATGGCGCTGTGGCCACGCATGCTGCTCCCCCACTTGCCTCCGTGCGCACGCACATGGTCTGGCCGCGTTGTCGCATAGCGGGTGCGCAGACGCCACCACGGGTCCGACCGGCCGCTTGCCGCCAAGGCAAGGACAAGCCGAGCCAGACCTACCCCTCCCTCTTTGCCACCACGACCGGCCGACCTTGCTCGCTTGATTTGGCATGGTTGAGTCATCATCGCTCGATTCATCACGTCCTGGATTCTCCATTAAGCCACCCGACCCCCGACCCCACCCAGCCTTGAAGCGAGCACGACCAAGCTTCAATTTGGAGTTTTTCCCGCCGCCATGCCGATAAGGCCGTGTCCGGCCGTGGATGTGGGCAGCTCTCCTACCGCCCATCTCAAGCCAATTCGCCTACATCACTAGCTTCGCCTCATCTCCCTCTCCACCTTACGCATGCCTGCGGAACCGCTACCACCTCCCCGTCGTCGCTGACGCGACCATGCCACCATGGTGCGCCGCCGCATGGCTCGACCACACGTGGTCAGCCCTCTTCCATCATCCACCGCCCCAATTGTCACCTCGGCCTGGTCCAGGGTAGCCTCCTGATGCTCACGCGCTAACCAATTAGGCCTGTAGCAACCTCAGCCCATCGTCGCGGATGGCCGCGCGTCGTTGCAGCCTTCCCCTGCCAGTCATGTCACCTTGCACCGCCGCTTAGCGTAGCCACCAAGATCGGAGATGGTGATCGACCCGTTAGGTGGGCCCACGCAGTCCTGTGGTGGCGCGGCGTGAAGGCTTCATGCCGCTTCGCTGCCAGCGCCGCCAAGTGCGATCGATGTTGAAGTGTGTGGCGGGAAATTCTAGGAAAGCCAGGGGGTTAAGTGAGAAGGTTTGAGAGAGGAGAAAATAGCGTTAGGACTTAGTTGAAATTCAGGAGAAGTGCGAGGTCCGTTTTGCAAAAACGCATGCATGCTGGGATTCCCGTCGCCACGGGCTGCACGTGTAATGCTGCGTGTGGGGTGTCTTGAGGAGAATGCGTTTTCTTTTTCATAAGGAATTAGAAATATTTTTTTAATTTAATTTTTGAGCTGATCTTTGGTAAATCATATAAAATAATGTAGGTATCCAAAAATTATAAAACAAATTTTGTTAGGTTCCTAAAATTGTGCTCTATCTGTTAGTGTATTTAGTTTATATATATACATGTTGATACCAGGAGCTATTAAATCATTTGAGAGTGCTTAATATTATTAGGTTAAATATTATAGGAATTTTTGTGGTAAATTAGTGATAGTTTTAGTCCTGAAATTTTTATAGTAGCTTCATTGTATTATTATGTGCTCACTGTAATTTTTGTAGCTTTAGAATAAACGAAGCATTAGGGTAGTTAAATGCTCTTTGTTTCAAATATACATTAAATCATTAGTAGAAATAAAGATATATCCTTCATTTGTAAAGCTAGGTGTTTGTTAATTGAACCAAACACTTTGCTTGGTAAAGATGATAGTTAGCTTAGTACCTTAGTCATTAGAGCTAGCTTAGTAGCTAAGTATGTATTCTTAGTTTAGGAGTTGCCATTGCTTAAATACCAAGTGTTGCATCATCATCGCATGCAAGTAGAAAACGAGTTGGCGGAGATCATGACCACCGGTGATCATGAGTTTGAGGAGATTATCGAAGAGTACGAGGAGGAGATTCTCATGTAAGAGGAGGTTCCGAAGCCGCCACTGACTGACTCAGCTGGCAAGCCCCGGTGCATAATCCCTTATTTTTGGATAATCATTGTTTATATATGTTATGTGCATTTACGTTACATGAATTTTATGGAAACCACATGCATAGATATACCTATCCTAAGAGTCTTACTAGTACAGGTTCGAGTAGCTACTATGCTTAGGTTTTCGGTAGCATGAGTAACCTGCCGTTACTCACAATAGGTGATTATTATTACTCTCATAATAAAATGATGAAAGAAAAAATGGAGACATGGCAGGGATATGGTATGGATATTGGTGGGTGTAATAGATTGTGTCCCACGGCCAACGAGGCTTAGCTTGGTTACACTGTTTTCTCTGTCGTGTTGATTAAGGATCATCCGTTGCTGTGGATGGTAGTCAGGTTACAGACTTATTATCAAGAGCACATACTTACTTATGGGAGATGGAAGGCTCGTTACGCTCTTGTCGTGGGTTCCGGATCTTTTTTCGGACCGACTGATTGGAGGCAGGGAAAGGTGGAGGTCTAAGCACCATACTAAGACTAGGTCTCAAGTGTGGGGGCTTGGAGTCCAAGTTTGGACGGAGACCTGGACCCCATGACAGGAGTGGAATGGGTTGGTATTGTCTTTGTGCTGGGGTACAAATGGGGCTTGTGTTTCAGGGTACCTAGCTAGGATAGATTGGTTCACGAATCGCCGTTTCTGTGAGATGGTATGACTTGGCTATGGTCTAGCTCCGTAGTAAGAACTGGAAGATGAAAGATGGTAAAATTATTCTGATTGCTCAACCCTTGCCTGAAAGTAGAACAGGTGCTTACCTAGAATGGTTAGTTAATGAAGTAATTATGACTGCTAATAAAACTTGACTGTAAGAATAAACTATTAGTAATACTTTCCGCAAATAAAAAGGAAACAGCAAACCCATATTGCCTATCATATCCTTGAGAGTCGGGAAACTATTCCCACTAGTCGGGTACGTCTTGCGAGTACATTGTGTACTCAAGGTTTATTTTACCCCTGTTGCATGTGCAGCTTGAGGAGTAGCTCTTGTGTGAAGGATTCTTCTGGTGGGCACAGACAGATCCTTGTATCGTTTTCGCTAGATGTTTATTTTCATTCCGCTGTTTAATTATCGTACTCTAAACTCTGGTATTGTAATAAATAATTTCTGAGAACTCTTGGTGTATGAAATAGACTAAGTATTGTAAGCTCGTACTCATTATTGGATTCTAGATGTAAAATATGGATTGTTTCAAGTTCTCCCTTGGGGTGTGCTCGATGGAACTGTCCGATGTAGCTCACTTTCGAGGTGCTTAGTGTCTAGTGGAGACAAACGCCTTCGAAAGCGTGTTATTTCGGGCGGTTCTACCACATGAACTCCCAGCAGTCGTCTTCCGGAGGTGCTCTTTGGAGGCCACAGAACCGCCCAAAACAACACGCTTTCGGAGGCGCTCTTCTTCTACTAGACACTAAGCACCCCAAAAGTTAGCTATATCGGACAGTTCCGTCGAGCACACCCCACAGGAGAACTCAAAACAATCCATGTTTTACATCTAGAACCCAATAATGAGTAGGAGCTTACAATACTTAGTCTATTTCATACAACAAGAGTTCTTAGAAATTATTTATTACAATATCAGAGTTCAGAGTGTGATAATTAAACAGCGGAATTTAAAATAACATCTAGCAGAAATGATACAAGGATCCGTATGTGCCCACTAGAAGAATCCTCCACACAAGAGCTACTCCTCAAGCTGCACCTGCAACAGGGTAAAATAAACCCTGAGTATGCAATGTACTCGCAAGACTTACCCGACCAGTGGGAATAGTTTCCCGATTCTAAGGGGTACGATTGTCAATATGGGTTTGTTGTTTTCTTTTTGTTTACGAAAAGCATTACTAGAAGTATGTCCTTAAGATCAAGTTTAATTAGCAGTCATGATTACTTCATTAACTAACCATTCTAGGTAAGCACATGTTCTACTTTCGAGCAAGGGTTGAGCAATCAGAACCATTTCACCATCTTTCATCTTCAGTTCCTACTACGGTGCTAGACCATAGCCAAGTTGTACCGTCTCACGGAAACGATGATTCATGAACCAATGTATCCCAGCTGGGTACCCCAAAACACACGTCCCCATTTGTACCCTAGGCATAAACAAGACCAACCTATTCCACTCCGGCCATGGGGTCTTGGTCCCTGTCCAAACTTAAACTCCAAGCCCCCACACTTGAGACCCGGTCTCAATATGGTGCTTAGACCTCCACCTTTCCCCACCACCAATTAGTCGGTCCGGAAAGAGCCAGAACCCACGATAAGAGCGTAACGAGCCTTCCCGCTCCCTTAAACAAGTATGTACTCAGGATAATAAGTCTATGACCTAACTACCATCCACAGCAACAGACGGTCCTCAATCAACACGGACAGGAAAAATAGTGTAACCAAGCTAAGCCCCATGGCCGCGGGACATAACTCGTCACACCCACCATAACCCATACCATATCCCTGCCCGGTCTCCATTTTCCTTTCATCATTTTTATCATGAGAGTAATTATAATAATCAACTATTGTGCGTAACGGCAGGTTACTCACGCTATTGAAAACCTAGGCATAGCAGCTACTTGAACCTGCACTAGTAAGACTCATAGGACAGATATATCTATGCATGTGGTTTCCATAAAATTCCTGTAACGTAAATGCACATATATATATATATATTTAGTGATTATAAAAAATAAGGGTTATGCATCGGGGTTTGCCTTCGGCAGGCGTGGTGTCAGCTGAGTCAGTCGCCGGTGACTCCGGGACCTCCTCCTGCATGAGAATCTCCTTCTCATACTCCTCAAACTCACGATCGTCTGTGGTCTCTATCTCCACCAATTCGTTCTCTACATGCATGCGATGATTATGCAACACTTAGCATTTAGGTGACAACAACTCTTAAAATAAGAATACGCATACTAAGCTACTAAGCTAGCTCTAATGACTAAGGTACTAAGCTAACTACCATCTTCATAAAGCAAAGTGTTGGGTTCAACTAACAAACCCTTAGCTTGGCAATTTAAGGATATATCTTTATTTTTACTAGTGATTTAATGTATATTAAAACAAAGAGCATTTAACTACCCTAATGCTTAGCCTATTTTAAAGCTATAAAAATTATAGTGAACACATAATAATACAATGAAACTGCTGTAAAAATTTCAGGATCAAAACTATCAACAATTAACCACAAAAATTCCTACAATAATAAACTTAATAATATTAATCATTCTCATACTATTTAATAGCTCCTAGTGTCAACACATATAAACATGAACTAAATATACCAACAGATACATCACAATTTTAGGAACCTAACAAAATTTATTTCATAATTTTTGGACACTTACATGATTTTATATTAATTACCAAAGATCAGCTCAGAAATTAAATTAGAAAACTATTTCTAATTCCTTAGGAAAATGAAAAGTGAATCTCCCGCGTGGCCCACACGCGCAGCCCACACGACACAGCGCGCACAGCGGCCCGTTTCCGCGGCCCACGCGAGGCCGGCCCACGGGTGAGGCGCCCGCGCGCTGGGGCTTTATGCAAAAGAGGTCTCGAACTTCTTCCAAATTACAACTAAGTACTAACACTATTTCCCCCACTCACATGCCTTCTCACATAACCCCTGACCTTTCCCTAATTCACCCGCACGCACCCCCAGTGACTCAGCACACAGCAGCACGGCAGGCGGTGACACGGCGCGACCGCGTCGGCCACTAGAGGCTCGCGCTGGCCCGTCAGTCAGGCCAACCTTCAACTATGGTCCAACCGCCTACACCAAGCAGCAACACAGGACGGTGGGATGCATCGGCATGAGCTGCAGCGATGCGTGGCCATCCGCGGTGGTGGCGCACCCACTCCGGTGAGCTAGGGCTACTTCGAACCTAATTGGATAGTGAGTGAGAATTAGGAGACTACCTTGGACCAGGACAAGGTGATGGTTGGGGTGGAGGATGGCAGAGGAGGGGTGGCCATGTGCAGCCGAGCCCTACGACGGCGCACCGTGGTGGCACGATCGCGTTAGCGGCAACGGAGAGGCGGTAGCGGTTCCTCTGGCGTGCACAAGGTGGAGAGGGAGGCAAGGTGAAGCTAGTAGTGCTGGTGAATTGGTTTGGGGTGGCGGTAGGAAGACTGCCTTCAGCACCTACCGATCAGGCCTGGCGATGGGGAAAGCTCCAAATTAGGGCTTGGCAGTGCGTGCTTCATGGCTGGGTGAGGTTGGGCAGCTAGAGAACTCTCTAGCGGGGCCATAGATGGGCAAAATTGATTGGATATGACCTCTCGCTGTCTAACGTGCTGGCGTGGCTCCGACGACGGCAACAGAGGGAAAGAGGGACGGGTCCGAGCTTTGGCCGTCGTCACCTTGGCAGCTAGCAGTCGGCCGGATTCGCGACCGTGCCAGCGCACTCGCTACACAACACACGACCAGACCACGTGCGCGTGCAGGGAGGCAAGTGGGGGGCGCGGCCAATGTGGCCACAGCACCATTAAGGCGAGGTGATGGCGCGAGCGCAGCCAGGACAGCCCACGTGCCAGCGGTTGAAGAGTGAGCGGCAGTAGCGCAGTACGGTGTCACAGTGGTGTCGGTAGCGGCAACACGAGGCAGGGTAGCAGTGCGCGGACGCGACGACGAGGTGATGGCACCAACAGTGGCTTCGTCACGGTGTGGGGCGGGGCAGGCGACAGCAGCAGCTTCATGCGGTGGGGCCAGTGGTGGCCAGGCCATAGCCAGGCCAGAGGCAGCCACGGCCGGCCACGCGTGGCAGCATGCGCATGCGCGACCAGCACGGTGACGCCGAGCGCTCGAGCTTAGTGACCGCATTAAACCGGCGAGCCAGCCCGAGAATGTGTCGTGCACGTATTTTAAAGTGCCCATAACAACTAAACGATTGCTTTAGGAACCAAACCATCTTCACCATGCTCAAGATGACATGTGAGGCTACCAACCCGAGCTAAAACACGACACCACCTCCTAACTCGATTTCACAAAATAAATCACCAAACATTGCATTGTCTTGCTGTTTATAAACTTGAAAATATTCTGTCTTTGAGCTGAACTTGATTCCAAGTTGCATTTCTAGGCTATTAGAAATGTTGGCTAGCAATGTTATTTTTCCACGGCAAGTATTTCATTGTCATCTACAAAGTTCATATTTCAAACTTTATTTAAGTGCTATATATATGGTCTATTGTGTTTTTTATTCAATAAAAATTAGTTTTAAACCCTACTTGATACATATGAGTTATGGAATAGAGTCTCATTTAACATTTTTATTGATCATCTTAAGTTACAAAAATGTTATCTACACATTCCATCACATGCATTATCACATAAACATGATGCTTATGACATAATTTGGTAATTTGTTTAGGGTGTAACACCTAGGGTGTTACACTACGGCTAAGTCAGCAAGCGCTGGGACTTCCTGCACCAAACGTCGGGACTTACGACTATCAAAAGTCCACAAACTATGTCCATGTGTTCGTGAGATGATTTTGTGTCTCTCTTTTCATTTTCACTTTTATGCTTGAGCACTCTATCTTCCTCAGACCACCTAAACTTACATCCCTCTTTATAGTACGGCGTACCTAAACCCAAAACAAAATAAAAAGGCTTTGGAGAGCACTTTGGGTTCATCCGCTTTTTGCACTTGAAGAATTGAGGGATACCATTTCATCTTAGATCAACTCTTTTAAAGCTTTCAAGGGACTAAAGCTGCAATATATCTCATTAAGATCTCATTAGTCCATAATTTGGATGTCATCAATACACCAAAACCCACATAGGGGGCAAATGCACTTTCAATCTCCCCCTTTTTGGTAATTGATGACAACCAACTTAGGCTTGCATAAGAATGTAAGAATTTAAAGCTTTTGAACCCCAAAATTTATAGAGAGTTCCCCTTAATATATGCAATGAATTTGAATTTCAATGATGATCATCAACACATCACTTGAATATATTAAGGTAGAAACTCCCCCTAAATTTTGCAATCCGTGGGGTGCAACAAGTGTATGTGAACAAGTGAATATCCGTGAAAAAGAGAATGCAATATGACATGTTATATTCACTCAACAAGTAGAAGAAAATATGATGGCCAAGATCTCAAAGTAACAACTTGAAACAACACATGGCCATCCAAAATAACATCCATCATTCACATGTAGAGACTAATATATATGTAGATAAACATTACTTGTCCTACAATCATCCATCACACACACAAATATAGTTATCCATCACATAGTGCCACCACACGACATAGTTCATACAAGCTAAAAGTTTTAAAGTCTCACAAGCTCCAAGCGACCAACTAACTTATTACAATAAGATCAAAGCCTAACACTTCCCCTTTATCAACAAGTGCCAAAAAGAGTAGGTCGTGTGAAAGAGGAAGAGCCCGAGGCACCTTTGCCTTTTCCTCATCATCGTCACGGTCTCCACCATCATCATTATCGTCGTCGTCGTCATCTTCCTCACAGTACTCCTCATCATCGACATTCATTTGCGACTTGACATGGGGACAGGGCTGATCGGATGACTCTCCATAGTATTCCTTGCAAGCCTCATCATAAAGCTTGAAAGGATCACAAAGTGGTTCCAAGGCCCGAGGCGGTGCTGAGTGAATGTCAAGCTTTTGCTCAATGTGATGCATCCTCACTAGCATCTCTTGCTCACGCTCAGCATTAGCACAATAAGCTCCAAATATATACTTCATGAAGAACTTGAACTTACTGCGGGGCTTACCACCGGAGGGGGAGGAGGACTGAGGCTCCTCACTATGAGCATGGCGAGAGTGCGAAGCACACGGTGGAGAAGCATGTGAGGAGGAGCCCGAGGCACCTTTGCCTTTTCCTTTTCCCTTAACGGCCTCCTCTAACTCCCTCTTTGCCTGAAGCAACGTCTTGTTGGACAGCTTGAGAACTTTGTGAGGGGCATCTGAAGGGAAGTGAATGCCTAACACATGCTCAATGATATGCACGATGAATGGAGCATAGGGGTAGTGCTTCACCACATCCTCACTAGCCATGAAGATCTTGTCCCAAATATAACGACTGATGGAGAATTTGGTGAACTCATCTCCAAAGCAATCAAGTACAACCTGGGAATCCTCATAGAGATTAGTAGAGTCGCCTATCTTGGGATACAAGATCTGATGAAGAATGTTGTTGAGCATATAGTAGTAGGGCTTCAGCTAAACGGTCTTCCCATCAGCACGATAACCATCCAAATATATGTACTGATACTCATCCATAACAAGAGCTGAAATCTCAGTGATGGCAGTGGAGGTGTGATCCATGTGGTCCAAGCCAAGAAGGTGAGAAAAGGTAATGAAATCAACCTTGTAGTGCTTGCCTTCGGTGGTCCAATGAATGACATGTGTATCCGCCCGAGTGTCCAAGTGATAGGAGGCATAGAACTGATAGATAATCTTGTTATTCTATGGCTTGCGGAACTCCATTAGTGGCTGCAACCCCATCCTCCTCAAGTCACAGAGCATCTGCGTCATGTCCAAGCTAGGCAGCTTGCTAAGCTCAAAAGTGTCAATGGCCTTCATCTGAATTACTAGGGTCTCTCTCTTATTGATGTAGCGGAGATAGACCAAATGATGATAGAAGTCAAAGTCAAATGGTTGCTAGAACCTATACTCAATCCTCAAATCCTTGGGCTCATCATAGAGAGGTTGGCACACCAACAATGAATCTTAGCCACATGGCGACAATAATCAACCATCAAATGAGGTGTGTAACCTCCAGCTAGATTGGGAGTGCATGCTGCGGTTCTCAGATGGTAGGAGTAGGACCATCGAACGGAATCAATCGACTGATCCCAAAGTAACCCATAGCAAAAGGGGTCATGGTGCACACATCATCAATAATAGTCCGTCCTTCTTGATCAAGAGCTTCCTCAGCAGGATCAACAGCGGGCACATCACCAAGGCTGGGAATGAACTCCCGAGCAGCAGCACCAACGGGCAGAGCTGGAGCTTGGGTTTGAGCATCAGCAGCACGAGCATGACCACCATGACCACCTGCTACATCATGAGGGAGGGATGCCTTGGTGCGTCCAGTCGGCCAAGAGGATGCGACGGGGTCATTGTTCTTCTTGGAACGCTTCTCGCTACGACGTGGAGGAGTGCCATCACTACTGGAAGCCATTGCTGTGGAGAAAAACGAAGAGAAACTATGAGTCAAGCCAGAAGAAAGTTAAATGAGAGCCTAGAGATAGAGAAATATAGATTGAGTAGTGACCAAAGGGTTGGAAGTTTCGGCTAGCACCGGGACTTTTGGCGATCGGGAGTTCCAGCCCTGGAGCTAGGACTTCCGGCGGTCAGGAGTTCTGGCCCTAGAGCCAGGACTTCTGACTTACTTTGGTGGCCATACATGGGGCTCCAAATCTACGCAACCATTCACACAAGGTAGAGGATGAGAGAGGAAGGAAGAAAAGAATCAAATCACAAGGTACTTTGGAAGTGAGGGTTAGCCATGGAGGTTGTACCTTAGAAGAGAGAGCAAGAAGAGGAGAAACACTAAATCCGCTATGAGGATGACTTCCTTGAATGAACAAAATAGGGTGACCGAGGGAACACGAGGAGGGGACCGGGACCTTCGGGAGAAGCGGAGAGGCGGGGGTGCTTGGGAGCGGTAGGACCACTGGCGAGTCCACCGGCCGCCGGAGGTGCTGGGGCGACGGTGATGCTAGCAGAGGGCGTGAGGGCGGTGGTGCAAGGCGGCTGCGGAGCGGAGTCGTGCGGGGCGAGAGCGGGGGGCGGCGTAGGAGCAGGGTCGGGTGGGAGAATGAGGAGTTATCGGGCCGGACCGAGTAAAAAAAGGTGAAAAACTAGGTCAAACAGCATGGTCAAAGGGGCGCTGACTCAGATCTATGTCGGAGGTTCCGGCCTGAGCCGAGACTTCCGGCAGTTGGGAGTTCCAGCCCTGGGACCGGGACTTCTGGCTGTCGGAACCTTCGGTGGACGCCGGGACTTCTGACGTAGGAAACTTTAGAGACTTCCTAGCTCGAGCTCACTATGCCTTATGGGGCAAAATTATGATGGACACTTCATTTTCACATGTGACTAGGGTTCAAACATTCAACACAAAGCAATAGTCACATATGAAAACTATAAATTAGATTTTGAAAGTGTCCCACAATATTTTCTCAATTCTTTTCTCCTAGCTAGTTTAAATAAAGTATGTGCAAGACATCAAGCCATGTTACAAGAATCAATGATATTTAGCTCACTCCTCAAAGCACAAAATCTTGACTCATCTAGGGGCTTTATGAAGATATCGGCTAGTTGCTTTTCGGTGCTCACATGATGAATCGCGATATCTCCTTTGGCTTCATGGTCTCTCAAAAAGTGATGCCGGATATTTATGTGCTTTGTTCAAGAGTGGTTCACAGGGTTATTTGCCAACTTAATGGCACTCTCGTTGTCACACAAAAGGAGAATCTTGGTTAGCTCTCAACCAAAGTCTTTGAGAGTTTGCTTCATCCAAAGTAGTTGGGCACAACAGGCACCGGCCGCCTCATACTCGGCTTCGGTGGTGGACAAAGCAACGGAGTTTTGCTTCTTAGATATCCAAGATACCAAAACTTGCTAAATGAGAGCGTGATGTTACCCCTCATCGGATGCTCCCGAATATGTTATCAACAGGATGATCCCGTTGAATGGATTGATGCACTCTAGGATGTGGCACTTGAGTTGATCTTTGGATGGGGCCATTATCTTCGTCATCATGGTCATGATTGATTGGAGAGTTGTCTTCACTTCTTTCTTCATTGTTGAGTTGAGGTTGAGCTTGCTTATTGTTGACACCATCTTCATGAGAATGACCTTGTGTTTCATTTGATCTCCCATTTTGATCATTTCTTATTGCCGAAGCTTCACCATGTTCATTTGATGAAACATGATGAGTGGTTGGATCAAGATCAACATGCACAATATTGTCATCATCTTCATCTTTGATGGGCTTTACTTCACCAATTGCAAGCTTCTTGATGGCTTTATGTGGAGCTTCTTCATTATCTACAATCTCAACATTGACTTGCTCCTTTTGAGAGCCATCGGTTTCATCAAAAGTCACATCTATCGTGATTTCAATCAACCCGGTGGTTTTATTGAAAACATGATATCCATGTTCATTAGTACCATAACCAAGCACGAAACCTTCATCAACCTTTGGTGCAAACTTTGAGCTTTTTTATTTCTTGTTAAGTATAAAACACTTAGATCCAAAAACTCTAAAGTAGTGCACCTTAGGTTTTTTACCGGTTAGAAGTTCATAGGCGATCTTGTCCCTTTTCTTGTGAAGATATAAGCAGTTGATAGCATGACATGTCGTGCTAACCGCTTCTGTCCAATAGTTGGTTGGAGTCTTGTATTCATCCAACCTTGCTCTTGCGGCTTCAATGAGCGTTCGGTTCTTCCTCTCCACAACACCATTTTGTTGTGGAGTGTATGGGACCAAGAACTCATGCTTGATTCCTTCTTCACCAATGAACTCTTCAACCACTTCTAACTCTCTTGATCTTGACATCAAACTCATTTTGGGCTCTTTTTGCATACTTCTTGAAGATGCCATGAACTTCACTCTTGTCACACAAAAAGAATACCCAAGTGAAACGAGAATAATCATCAACAATTATGAAACCATATTTGTTACTACCCAGGCTTATATAAGCGACGGGTCCAAATATGTCCATGTGAAGCAATTCCAATGTCCTTTCAGTTGTCACAACATTCTTGACAGGATGTTTAGCTCCAACTTGCTTTCCCGCTTGACATGCGCTACAAATCCTATATTTCTCAAAAGAAACATTTATTAGTCCAAGGATATGTTTGCTTTTTTCAAGTTTGGCCAAGTTCCTCATCCCAACATGGGCAAGTCAGCGATGCCATAACCAACCCATGCTAGATTTTGTCATTAAACAAATCTCGGGATTTACTCTATTTAATGTGAAATCAACTAGATAGAGTTTCCCTTTTAAATGACTCGTGAATGCAATAGAGGAATCCTCCCTTCTATAGACCTCTACACTCTTATCCATAAAGAGACAATTGTAGCCCATCTCACAAAGTTGCAAAACGGACAATAAATTGTATCTCAATGAATTCACAAGTAAAACATTGGAAATGGAATTATCATTTGAGATAGCAATTTTACCCAAACTGAGAACTTGTCTTTTTCCATTGTCACCAAACACAATGTTCCCACTTTGGTCATGACTAGGTTGGAATGATGTGAACATGTCCTTTTCTCCGGTCATATGATTGGTGCAACCACTATCCACCACCCAACTTGTTCCACTGGAGGAATATTCCTACAAAGATAAATCAAGCCTTTAGTTTTTGGTAGCCAAATGGATTTGGGTCCTAGGTGGTTAATCACATAAAACTTGGACACCCAAACACTCTTTATAATCTCCTTCCCTTTTGGGCACCAACATACTTGACTACAATCTTGCCATCCTTGCCCCAACAACACATATAGTCACTAGCATAGCACCATGGAAGTGGTGCTTGTGGCTTAGGGGCCTCAGATTGCTTCATCTTGATTGTCTTGTTACTTTTAGGTTGAATCTTGGGAATATATACCTTATTGTTGGCCTTGCATATAAGCTCATCAAGAGCAACGCCCCTGTTGAACTTCACACAAGGCACGACATTGATCATGTTTCTTCCATTGGCCCTTCCATCATACCTATTATAGCCAATGCCTTCCTTGATTGATGGGTTCCTTGATGACTTATATATAGTCTTGTTGGGTTGCTCTTGACACTTGCACACATTCTTTAAGATCATATTCAACCTATTAATCTCCTTGTTTTTCTTCTCTAGCTCAACAAGGTTAGTTGCATATGCATTTACATCAACTTTATAACATATTTTACAACCATTACTAGTGGAGACATTAGAGTCTTCGGTTGCCTTAGGAGAAGTTGAAGTGCTAACCCAAAGAGTCCTATAGTTTAGCTCAAGATTTTGGTATTTTTCTTCCAAGCTTGTGAGGCTTTCTTGAGCTATACTCTTCTCATTTTTGAGGCTAGCTACTAGATCATTAATCGAGGAATGTTCCTTAGTCAATTTTCCAATTGAGTCATTAGCTAAAGACAATTCAATGGTTAACTTTTCAACCTTTATCTTTTCCTCGGCGATAGATGCTTCAAGTGCAAGGTTCTTGTCTCTCTCTTGAGTGATTATGTCTCCTTGCATCTCCAAGCATCTATCCATCTTCTCTAATTTCTTCATTAGCGTTTTTATTTTAGTGTAGGCTTTTTTACCAAATTTCTTTATTATGGTTGCTTCAAGTTCTATGTTCTCATTACAACTAGCATACTCATCACTAGAGGGATCAGAGGAGACATGTACCTTCTCCCCCTTAGCCATGAGGCAAGTTGGAGTATAGTAGTCATTGTCGATGAGGTTGGAGAAGAGTTTTGGTGGTGAAGTCGAGTCCAGAAAGATCAAGGTCGGTGACGTCGCTGGCGCTAGGGGTAGCGCAGTGACGGCGAGCGCCATCACGGCCTCCTACGACAACCAGATCCCCTCGCTCCTTGACACGGTGGACCGCCAATGCCACCTCAAGGTGACGCAGGAGGGCATCCAGCTGCCTACCATCATCGTCGTTGGGGACCAGTCCAGCGGCAAGTCAAGCGTGCTCGAGTCTCTGGCCGGCATCAGCCTACCGCGTGTCCAGGGCATCTGCACAGCGTGTGCCCCTTGTCATGCGCCTGCAGGACAACCCCTCCATGGACTCACCCAAGTTGCAGCTCGAGTATAGCAATGGCCGCGTGGTGACCACCATCGAATCCAACGTCGTGGACGCCATCAACTCCGCCACCGTGGAGATCGCCGGGAGCGGCAAGGGTATCTCTGACGCGCCCATCACGCTCATCGTTCGTAAGCGTGGTGTGCCTGACCTCACGCTCATCGACCTCCTCGGCATCATGCGCGTGCCCGTGCAGGGGCAGCCCGTGGACATCAATGACCAGGTGGCCAAGATCATCAAGGAGTACATCGCCCCCAAGGAGAGCATCATCCTGGATGTGCTCTCGGCCACGGTGGACTTCCCCACGTGCGAGTCCATCCATATGTCACAGCAGGTGGACCACACCAGGGAGCGCACGCTCGCCATGGTCACCAAAGTGGACAAGGCCCCCAAGGGCCTGCTTGAGAAGGTCACCATGGACGACGTGCACACCGGCCTCGGCTACGTTTGCGTCCACAACCGCATCGGCGATGAGACCTATGACTAGGCGCACGTTGAGGAGGAGCGGCTGTTCAAGTACCACCCTCTACTATCGAAGATCGACAAGTGACAAGTCCATGGTCGGCATCCCCGTTCTTGCCCAGAGGCTTATGTAGATATAGGCCACCATCATCGCCAAGTGCCTCCCTGACATCATGAAGCATATCAATGACCGCCTCAGCCATAGCAGCGCGGAGCTCGACTAAATGTCGCAGGATCTGAACAACATCGCCGATGTGGTCAGGGTGTTCTTCCATATCATCAAGCAGGTCTGCAATTCACTAGAGAAGGTGCTGGTGAGGGGTGACTTCGCTGAGTACCCTGATGAGCGTGAGTTCCATGGCACGGCGCGCATCGCCGAGATGCTGAGTGGATATGCAAAGAGTCTACCCGCGCAATGCCCGACAAACAGCAACGAGCTATTGTTAGATTGATCTCTAATCCTAACTGGACCCAATGACCCAGTTGGGCCTTTGATTCACGCCCTAATCGGGGGCACCTAGCCCACCATGGCTGAAGGGCCCCTATCACACTGCTCTATAAAAAGAGATGGGGGCCAACGGCTGTTATCACGAGGTTGACCTGAGCCGAGCTCCCCACCGACACCTAAACCCTAATCCGATCAGAGAGGGGCGCAGCCAGTGATGGGAAGCCACCAGCCGCGCCGCCCGCTCCATCGACGTCGACATCTTCGGCGCCCTCTTCATCGACCGTCGCTGCCCGTGCACAGACTACACCAACGAACGTGATGGCGTCCTCTGAACCCTCCCCCTCTGCGTTGTCAGGTTCAACACCTTCTCATTTCCCTCTCTGTCTCTCTAGTCCTACATGTATTAGGATGAACTGCGTCCTTTATCCCAAATAGAATCACTCTACCGGCTAGATCTATGATCCTAGTGATCCTACAACACTAACATTGGTATCAGAGCCATTGGTTTCTAGGGTTTTTAGATCTAGAACGGGTAAACCGATTAGAAAAGGAAGTAGAAGGTTAGATCCAGTGCGGGTCTAACAAGAACAGAGGGTTCGGTTGAACCCTAACACTAACTGGGTAACTGAGAAAAGAAGAGGGTTTTCCTAACCCTAACCCTAACTGGGTAAAAGAAAGAAGAATAGGAGGGCTTGGCACGCGATGCCGAACCCTAAAATCCGTAGAGTCCCTCTGGGGAAGAAGAATAGTGCCCATCCCAAAACCCTAACCCTAAATTTTGACCCCATCCCCAAATCGGGTTAATCCTAGAAGAAAGAAGGGGAAAGGGAGAAGAGGAAGAGCCGTTTTGGTCTACCTCGCCGCTGCGCAGCGCTACTGCCTCGCCGGCGCGCGGGGAAAAGAACGCCGAGCCGGGGGCACTGCTCGTCGGGCTCCGGCCAAAGGGGCACCGTGGCCAGGCCATTCGACGGCGACGCGCTCAACCGCTGGGGAGCGCGCACGCCGGCGAGGGGGCCGGTGACGGCGCCATCGCTCCACCGTTTTGCCCGCGCGACTCGCTCGGTTGCTGTTGTTGCTGCGCTGAGGAAAGAAACGAGAGCGGCAAAGAGAGAGAGAGCAAAGAACCGAATGGTTTAGGGTTTTAGGGTCAGCCGTGGCCGGGGGGTTTTGATCCTACGCCATCGACGCTCGGCCGTTGGATCGGAACGGACGGCGTCGGTTGATTGGGCTGCCTTTTAGCCCAAGCGGGCGAGGGCACGACGCCGAATTCTCGGCCTAGGCCCATGTTGCGGCCTGGGCGCGGGGGAGAGCGCGGGAAGCGCGCGGGCAGCTGTGGGCCGCGGGCCGCTTCTGCTGCTATGGGCCGAAATGACCAAACACAGTGAAACAAAATATTTTTTTCGTTTTATTTTTTTCCACAAACTTTTGATACATATTTGATGAATTTCAATTGAAATTTGATGTCCAACTCTGCACAATTTTGTTCCAATGACAATTTTGTTCAGAGAAAAGTAAAGTTCTATAAAGTTTCGAGAAAATAATAATGAAAATATTTACGCTTTCCGCTGCGTTTTTAAAGATGTTATTTTCATTATTAAATTCGAACCAACGGGAGAATTTAATTTTAAAAATGGATATGTTTTAATTGATTATAATATTGTTATTATTCTGACCAACATTGATTAATGGCAATATTATGATGTTTTGTCATGCATTAATTCTATTTCTGCCCAACGGTGATGTAGAATTAGTGTAGAGAACAATTGTATATTTTAATTTTGACCAACGTTGGAACTAAGGCATACAATTGTTATTGTTATTATTTATGTTCTTACTCTATATGAATTGTGTTTTTAGGCGGATACAACTTGATGGGTTGTATCAAAGAGATCCCCACTCTCAAAGGTGATAACTACACGGAGTGGAAGAAAAAGATTGACTTGGCTTTCATCTTGGCTGAGGTAGACTGGGTAGTCATCACACCATGTCCCACAGAGCCTGTGGCACCGGTGAGAGAGACAAATGAGGCTGATGTCGCTTGGGCAATAAAAGAGAGAGATTTTGCATCCCAAAGGATGTCCTATGACCTTGAGCATAGGAAGTGAGTCACTGCCAACAAGAAATGTTTGGCTATGATAAAGAATACGATTGAGCCTGCAATTATGGGCTCAATCCCAGAGTGTGACACCGTCACCAAGTACCTCAAAAGAATAAAGAGTCAGTTCACTGTCTCTTCAAAGACATATGCTATCCCAGCTGATAAAGTAGCTAGTGATAGAGAGATACTCTGGTAATGGTGGCATAAGAGGGCACATACTAAGAATGAGCAATTTGGCCTCTAAGCTAAAACCAATGGATCTGGCTCTCAAGGATGAGTTCCTTATCCATCTAATTTTTGCTTACTTGCCAAAAGAGTTTGACACTTTTGTTGTCAACTACAACATACAGCCCGAAAAGTGGGACATGGAGAGGCTCATGTCTATGTGTGTGCAAGAGGAGAAGAGAATAAAAGCTGCCAATGGTGGCTCTATCAATTATTTGAAAGACAATAAGAAAAAGAATACTAATGCTAACTTCTCCTCAAAGTCAAAGGGAAAGGGTCCCATGCTGCATCAGCCTCAGCAGAACAAGTTCACAATAGAGAAAGACCAGTGTCTCTATTGTAAGAAGACGGGATATTATAAGAAAGATTGTCCCGATTACTTAAAGATGATCATGGCAAAGAAAGGTGAGAACATTATTACGTTCATAAATAAATTCTTGTATGTACAGTATTCAAAATTTACTTGGTGGATTGACACAGGTGTAACTGTTCATGTTGCTAATTCTTTACAGAGATTCCGTTCGACGAGGACTACGCAAAGAAGCGAAAGACACGTTAAAGTTACAAATGGAGTCCGAGCAGAAGTTGAAGCCATTGGCGATCTTTCTCTAGAGCTTGCTGATGGTTTCAAACTTATACTTAGAGATGTTCTTTATGTTCCCTCGTTACAGAGGAACTTGATTAGTGTTTCATGTTTGGACAATGATGAATATGATTGCCATTTTGGAAATGGCAAATATAAGATAACATTTAACAATGCATGTGTTGGTCTTGCTATCTTATAAAATGAGCTTTATTTGTTATCACTACGTGATGATGTGAATGTTGTATGCTATGATGGGAACATTGCGTGCGACAATGTGAATGTATCCTCGTCTGCGGATGTAAATAGAAAACGAAAGAGAGCTCATGATGCATTGTCGAAATTATGGCATTGTCATTTAGGTCATATTTTAAGGGGGAGAATAGAAAGACTAGTTAAGAATGATATTCTTCCTCCATTAGAGCTCTCAGATTTAAAACAATACAGAGAATGCATTAAAGGAAAATATGTAAAGAAAATTAAGAAAGATGTCAAATGAAGCAGCGAGAATTCTACAGATTATTCACATAGATATCTATGGTTTGTTTCCTATAAAGAGTGTGGATGGTTATGATTCATTCATAACATTCACAGATAATTACTCCCGTTATGGCTATATTTATCCAATCAAAGAAAGAACAGAATCATTGGATAAATTTAAGATATTTAAGGTAGAAGTTGAAAACCAACACAATTTAAAGATTAAGATAGTCAGGTCTAACCGTGAGGGGAGTACTACGGTCGGCATACCCCATATGGCTAAGTTCCTGGACCTTTTGCAAGGTTCTTACAGGAGAATGGCATAGTAGCCTAGTATTCTACACCGGATGAACCTCAATAAAATGGAGTAGCTGAAAGACACAATCATACCCTGATGGATATAGTACGCAGTATGATAAGTTACTCCACCTTACCGTTGAGCCTGTGGATGGAGGCGTTAAAAACTGCCATTCATATTCTCAATAGAGTACCAAGTAAGTTGGTGCCCAAAACACCGTATGAGTTGTGGATAGGAAGAGTACTCACTAAATCACTTACGTGTGTGGGGGAGTTCTACTGAGGCTAAAGTATTTAACCCAAATATTGGGAAGCTAGATCCCAAAACAGTGAGTTGCCATTTCATTGGCTACCTAGAAAAGTCAAAAGGTTTTCGTTTCTACTGTCCAGACAGACATATAAAGTTTGTGGAAACGAGACATGCTGTCTTCCTAGAGGATGAAATGATGAGGGGGAGCATGGTAGCTCGAGAAATTGACCTTGAAGAGAAGCGGGTGTATACACCCACTCTGATGATTCATGAGCCATTTTTCTCACTACCTGTTGTCGCTGCATCGACAGTGCAAGATACTGTGGTGCCAGCACCTGTTGTTATTCCATATGTGACAACAATGAATGATGATGAGGAACCTGTTCTTTAAGATCCTGTAGAACCTATTGCCACAAATGAGGGGGAGCAACAACAGCCTCAAATAGAAGATGTGCCAAATGTGGAGGCCCTAGAAGGTCTCAAAGAGTTAGAAAATCAGCTATTCCTGCTGAATATGAAGTGTACAACACTGAAGAATTTCAAATGGAGGATGATCCCACCTCATTTGAAGAAGCCATGAGAAGTGATCATTTATCAAAGTGGCTTGAGGCCATGGAAGATGAAATAAAATCTATGAATGCCAATAAAGTTTGGGATTTGGAGATAATTTCTAAAGGAGCCAAAACAGTAGGCTATAAATGGGTCTATAAAACAAAACTTGATTCTCAAGAAAATATAAAGAGATATAAAGCACGACTTGTGGCAAAAGGCTTTACGCAAAGAGAAGGGATTGATTACAATGAGACCTTTTTTCCAATCTCATGTAAGGATTCCTTCAGAATCATAATGGCATTAGTGGCACATTACGATTTAGAATTACATCAGATGGATGTAAAGACGGCATTTCTCAACGGGGACTTGAAGGAAAGTGTTTACATGGCACAACCGAAAAGTTTTGTCATGAAAGGAAAAGAACGAATGGGATGTCGTCTAAAGAAATTTATTTATGGATTAAAACAAGCTTCAAGACAGTGGTACTTGAAGTTTGATCAGACAATAAGGAATTTTGGGTTTAAAGAGAATGTAGAGGACAATTGTGTCTATACAAAGTTTAAGAATGGAAAGTTTATCTTCCTTGTCCTATATGTGGATGATATCTTACTTGCTAGTAGTGATGTCAGTCTACTACTGGAGACGAAAAAGTTTTTGTCCTCAAAATTTGATATGAAAGATCTTGGTGAAGCTTCATTTGTTATAGGGATCGAGATTCACCAAGATAGAAGTAAAGGGGTATTAGGACTGGGGAACATATCTAGTGCAAATCAACCTCTCCGTGCAAACCGTGCAAACCAACTGCGGGGGAGAGGTGGGAGGGGGGATTTGCAAAAGTGTAATTACGAGGTTGGTTTGCACTTGATACATTGCCATTAGGACTGTCACAAAAGATATACATAGAAAAGATCTTAAAAAAATTCAGTATGCACAAATGTAGTCCTTCACCTGCTCCTATAGTCAAGAGCGATAGATATATGGATTTTCAATGCCCCAGGAACCAATATGAGATCGATCAAATGAAATCGGTTCCATATGCTTCAGTTGTCGGAAGCTTGCAATATGCTCAAGTATGCACGCGCCCTGACTTGACATTTGTTACCGGGTTACTTGGCAGATTCCAGAGCAATCCTGTAACAGAACACTGGAAATTGGTAAAGAAAGTCTTGCATTATTTGAAAGGAACGAAAGGCCTCATGATGACATATAGAAGATCTGATTCACTCCATATAGTAGGATATTCAGATTCTGATTATGCGGGAGATGATAGAAAATCCACGTCTAGATATGTATTCACTCTCGAAGGGGGAGCTATTTCATGAAAAAATTTAAAGCAAACCGTCACTACATCGTCCACAATATATGCCGAGTTTGTAGCGTGTTATGAGGCAACGGGGCAGATGAACTGGCTAAAGAAGTTCATACCCGGTCTGAAGGTGGTTGACGACATCTATAGACCACTTAAATTATACTGCGATAATAATCCGACAGTACAGTGTGCTCACAACAATAAGTTAAGTGGTGCTGCCAAACACATTGACATAAAGTATTATGTTGTGAAAGATAAAGTCCGAGATCAAGTCATAAGTCTTGAGCATATAAGTACCGAAAAGATGCTCACGGATCCGCTTATAAAAGGCTTATCACCCAACGTGTTCAGAGAACATGTAGCCGGCATGGGTTTAAAGGAAAGCCTATAATTCCTGGATAAAAGAAGAAGGTCCAAAGATAAGTATCTATTTCAGAACAGAGTGGTGTGTTGTAGCTAATAAATATATCGACAATGGACCGTGACGATGAGACATGCTCTATGCGTTAATATGTAATGGAATGAACAAAAGTAAATGATATGAAAGTAAAAGATGAAAAGAGATCAAGGGGAAGATTGTTAGATTGATCTCTAATCCTAACTGGACCCAACGGCCTAGTTGGGCCTTTGATTCGCACCCTGATTGGGGGGCGCCCAGTCCACCATGGCTGGAGGGCCCCTGTCATATTACGCTATAAAAAGAGGTGGGGGCCGGCGGCTCTTATCACGAGGTTGACCTGAGCCGAGCTCCCCACCGACACACTAAACCCTAATCCGATCAGAGAGGGCGCAGCCAGTGATGGAAAGCCACCAGCCGCGCCGCACACTCCATCGACGTCGACGTCTTCGGCGCCCTCTTCATTGACCATCGCTGCCCGTGCGCAGACTACACCAACGAACGTGATGGCGTCCTCTGAACCCTCCCTCTCTACGGTGTCAGGTTCAACACCTTCTCTTTTCCTCTCTGTCTCTCTAGTTCTACATGTATTAGATGAACTACGTCCTTTATCCCGAATAGAATCACTCTACCGACCAGATCTATCCTAATGATACTACAGCGCTAACAGCTGTTTCTGATCGAGGAGGTGCGCATCCTGGAGGAAACGAAGGGCATCAATCTCCCCAACTTCCTGCTGAGATCAGCGTTTCTGGTCCTGCTGAAGAAGAAGGTGGAGACCATTGATCAGGTCCCTCAGGACCTTGTGAACGGCGTCTGGGAGTACGTCGAGGAGCTGGTGATGAAGGTTCTCCTGAAGCACTCCGACAACTTCCCGCAGATGCAGTCGCCGTGCCGCCGCGCCGTGCAGACCCTGATGGACAAGGCGCGGCTGCGGTAGGCGCAGCACGTCAAGGAGCTGATCGCGATGGAGCTGGTGGCGGACTACACCGCCAACCCCGACTACATGAAGACCTGGGCGGAGATCATGGAAGGGTATGAGAAGTTCATGGAGGCGGTGGAGGACAAGTCGAAGCCGACGAAGATCACTCTGGAAGGCTTTGGCGAGGTGTACGTGTCGCATCTCAGGGTGTACGCTGACTTGGCAGGGAAGGCGTTCGACCTGAGGGCGAGGCTGACCGCGTACTGGAAGAGCATAGTGCTGAGGCTCGTCGATGGCCTGGCACTGCACGTCCTTCTCAGCGTCAAGCTGCTGGTGGGGAAAGACCTCGAGGAGGAGCTCGGCAACGAGCTGCTGAGCAATAAGTTCGCCGGACTGGAGAAGATGCTCGCGCCGTCGCCGAGCACCGGAACGAAGCGTGAGCGCCTCAAGAAGAGCATCGTCCTGCTTCGTCAGTCCAAGGAGGTTGTGGCCAATATAATGGACAGGATTAGCGATGCGCGTGAAATCTAGGCAGGCTGTTGTGTGCTTTTGTGCGTGTTGACATCTTCTGGGTTGTGTTTCGTTATGAACTTAAAGTGAAGGATCTTGTTAAAGACCTTCCCTGTGCTGTTTTTTTTATGCATTTTACTATCGCTAGTTAAGTTTTATCTTGTCAGTGTTCATGGTGGTACCTTTGATGGGACCTAGAAACACTTGCCGATAATCCGATATGGTTCGTTATGCATTTGCTGTGTCTAGTACAGTACTTCATCAGCGCCAAAACTAGCTTCCAGTTCGGTATGAGCGAGTACTGTGTTCTGGTGTTTGTTTGGTTATTTTTTCTTTGCGCGATCAGTATACTCGATCACAAGTTTACGTGACGTAAAATGCCATTTTCTTTGGTTTGCACTCCTATATCCCTACTAAATAGAACCAGAGAAGAAATGAGTGACGTTTTTCCATGGGCTGTGAAGGACGTGAGGCGCGCTGGGCCGTGGCCGAGCCGTCCATTGCAAAATCTAAGCAGCAACAGCAATGGCAATCCCTTATCTTGCAACCTCTCT
This sequence comes from Miscanthus lutarioriparius, assembly GCA_904845875.1. Classification (NCBI taxonomy): domain Eukaryota; kingdom Viridiplantae; phylum Streptophyta; class Magnoliopsida; order Poales; family Poaceae; genus Miscanthus; species Miscanthus lutarioriparius. The sequence goes on from CAJGYO010000001.1 coordinate 22,238,567, forward strand.
TCTGACTTCCTGAGCCTCTCTGTCTATGGGTCCTCACCTTCACTAGCGTTCTAAAGCTCTAATTGTATAAAAAAAAAACTGAGTTCAGTAACAGATTTAGGGCGCATTAGAAATGCAAAAATTTCACATAAATTATACAGATTTTTTGACAGAGGATTACTCTGCTTTTATTGAAAGCATATAAATTATACAGAAACTTTTACAAGAATCAATTCATTTCACCGGAAAAAATGCAGAAAACAGAAAAAAGTCCCGTATTTCAAAGTGGCCTTATCCTCTTCGATCGGCCACCATGGCAGCCTACGACTCATGCATTTCTTGTAACTAAGTTCACTTCAGGAATGCACAGTTGTGAGCACTAATCCCCCCATGCAAATAAGTTCACTTCAGGATTGCACAGTAGTGAGTGCTAATCTACATGGAGAACTGTACAATAGGCAGCACCACCTAATAACAACAGTGGTATCCATGCCAATGGGGGTGACAAGGCTACTGGTACCATTCCATAAGCTGACATTAGCTTTGAACAGAGCTGCAAGAAACACACATCAACATTATTATCAACACTAATACATGAAAAACTGCCTTGTCAAAAGATTGAGGGACAGAAAGATGTACCTTCAAATGTATTGCTGCAGTGATCAAGCATGTAAGTAGAAGAGCCCTCCTTGTCCAGCTACCACAAAACTGGATCATCATGGACACCATCTTGTCAGTGAATTTCATTAGTAAAGCCCTTGGAGCAACTGGCAGCAAGCTTGATGACTCAGCATGCATATTTGCTGTGTCAGCAGAGTATACTATTCTTCTTCTGTGCCACAAAAACACAATAGCCTTTTTCTGCAAACAGACCATATATAAGAACTATTACAGGGACAACCACCAGATATAGGAATGGCAGTGTGATGACAAGCACATCTGGGTTGCTCAGTTTGCTGCCCATCAAGCCCCCATCATGAACTGGCACGCTCCATCCAGATAAGTACATTTGAGCAATTTCTCCATTTTCAGACGTTGCATGACCCCAAAACCATGGCATTTTTATTAGCCAGAGCACATATATTACCATAGAAAACCAGAAAGGTTTACTCCTTGTGTCCTCCATTAAAAACCAAACCAACCAAAAGTAAGCTTTTCTCTGCTGGATAGGGGATGACAGGATTGAAACAGCCCACCTTTGATATGATGAACTTCTCCTAACAAAATGATATAATAGTTTGGGGATGAACAACAATACAATGGTGAAGACCAAATTACTCCACAGAAGAACTTGATACATGTCTTCCCACTGGACTTCAAAGAGCAGATAGTTGGTCCATGAGCTTGTGGGAATTGCCATCTTACCCTCAACTGAAAATGGTCTCTGCTCGCTTGAAATTTTTACACCATGAGAATCAAGAACAAACACCTGCAACCAGTAGCGAGTAGCGGATGAACTTCTGTAATTTTCAGCATTCCATTTGGCATGGAACAAAGGTCTGTGAACAGAAGTACTGGCAACAAGCTGCAGAGGTATCTCCTCAACAATCTTAAACTCACTATGAGAGTCAAAGACTCTAGCACTCACATTACGGATAACTTGATCAGAGAAAATAAGGACATTTATATCATTTCTCATCGACCACTTTTCTGAATCCAACATATTCATACTTCTTGAATCTGTTGGATATGTGATCAAGATGGAAGTTTGGAGTGCCTGTTTCAATGTGTGATCTATGAATGAGACTGCACCACCATCTATTGCTAAAATCCTCATCAATCTGGAGTCCTTCCAGTCTCCAAGTTCCCATTCCCAAAAGCTTGACTTGTGATCTTCTGTTGTTCTGATTTCATGATACCTCCAAAGCTGCTTACTAACTTTTGCATGGAGATGACCACATAGGTATGCTGAATAGACTGCCTTGCAAACACACTTTCATATCGCTGTCCTTTTTCAGATGATGCAGTGAATGACATAGGGAAATGTCCAAAAACAACTTTGGTAACTGGAACATTGGAATGATTGGTCCAGTATTGAAGCTCTGAATTTACCGCTTCTATCCTTTTATCAGTTGCATGACCAAAAGGTTTGCAGGAAAACGAATGCCAACACTCATTGTATCATCAATACCCAGAAATTGGTAGCTTCTATCTCCCTACAGTGCCTTTTAGGACAGAATTTAGTTTCAGAACTGTAGTGGTTATTAATATAGATGAATAGTCATGAAAATACATATGCACAACTCCCAAAGTATGTTTCATAACTTTCATTGGACATTTATTATTACAAAAGAATGAAATTAAAAATGGGACATTGATTTACTAGTTAGTGCATCAGTAGTCAATAATGTTCAACATTTATGCTTTGCTAGTAATATGTTACAGTTTACACCTTGAGACAGAAACGGATCATTAGCTGAAACTTGGCTACCCATTGGATTTGAGTACAGAATGGTGCCTAGAAATACCTTGAATAAATTCAATGGTGATAAACAGTGAGAGCTGACACAAGTATAAGTCGTACCTGAAGCAATATACTACTGATGGTGCTTAATCGCTTAAACTGTGAGTTAACACTGTAAGTTGAAAAGAAGTCCAATTTTCCTCCTCTATAGGGCACTCCATATGTGTCATGATTGCCTCTAATATCAAATATCCTGTTTTTATCAATGCCACCTTGAACTAGTTCTTTGCTGATTCTCAGCATCAATTGCATCAAGAGTTTTCTTGTAGGTAACCCATTCGTATTCATCCTGCCTTGAACTAGTTCTTTGCTGATTCTTACCATCTTATTAAAATGACAATGACAATGTGAAGTTAGAATATATAATAACGGGTCATAAAACCACAAGGAAAGCAATACTGATCAATCGTAGGTTTTCTTCTGTTCTGTTAGTGGATATCCTGTTGGAACCATAATGGTTTGCATGCCAAATAAGAATAGAATGATTTACATGGCCGTTAGCACTCAGCAGGAAACAAATTGGAGTGAGCTATCTTAAAAGCCATAGCAGTAATAACTCGAGTTTCGCAAAGTTTATATTTCGTATTAGTATTATAGGTTTCTGGGTGGTATGCCAATTTGGTCTGTTTGAAGTACTTCTGGTCAATTTTCCACCATCTAGGCATCTACTTGATATGCTGTCTGCTCCCAGTATTTTCTTAGTAATATCCATGGGGACGGGACAACGCCCCATAATGACTAGTTAGAATACAAGTTGCAGAATCTGACGTCAAAATTTTCAGATCCAGAAACAAGAGAGCAGAGGGCTCACCGGTGATGTCACTGGTGACGAGGAGAAGGTGAGGCCGGATTGCTCGCAGCGCGGTACCAAGGAGCGCGAGTTCGGCGGCACGCTCAGGGTTGTAGGTGCTGATATGGAGGTCGCTGACCTGCACCACCCAGGCCACGTCACCGTCCATGGGGAACACCGACCTCGAGACCGACGCGTCGTCGTCGTCGGCCGGTCGCCACGAGGAGCACGGCGTCGGCAGGAGGACGAGGAAGAGGAATACGAAGAGAGGGAGCGGGAGATCGGAAGCCATGGCTGCTGCCTGTGGGGGTGGGAAATCGGCGAGGAGCCGAGTGACGGAAATGCCTGCTGGCTGCTGCTGTGCTCCTGTGCCGGTGCCGCCTTTAGAAGGAAGAAGAAGAGTGTTCGGTCCGCAAGGCACGGACGAACGTGGGCCGTGGGCTGTGGGCTGCGGGCCTAACGCTGGATGAGAGAGAGCGAAAGGTTAGGCCTATCTATGTCTGGCTGTAGTAGGCCTTTGGTTTGTCCATCTCTGGCCGAAAACCCCTGAACAGTTTCTTCAGAGCCACTCGCCGACGTTTGGTTGCCTAGCCAACTGGCCAAGGGGGGTCACTCCACAATTCCATTCCAGTGAAGGTTCACCCAAAAATAATCTGGCGAACGATCTGACCAGGTCGTGAATGTCCACTGTCCTCTCCTACACGTTTTTACATATTGCTGATGTCATCTAAAAAATATAATATATTTATTTCAAAATGATATAACTTTTCAACGGTGGATCCGTTTTTAATTCCATCTGCACCGATGTGTTCTACGTAATGAGACGAATAAAACTAGATCCCACTTTTATATATTTCGGAGAATTTTTTAGTAGCGATTTATGTGCATTAACTTTTTTAAAAATATTTATGTGTATTAACTTATGACATATAACGTATAACTTACAACTTATACACACAAATTGTATTGAATAATTTTTTTGTTAGTTAGATTTGTTTGGTAGCATGACTACACCTGGACATTCTTTTTTTATTTTTTTACCATTTTTTCTCTTTTTTGTTATATATTTCTAAGTTATGCTACGTAGTTATTTTCATACATAGTTTTCATATTTCTACTAATATGTTATGATATTAATTTGTACATTTAATTTCTTGAACATAACTTATACGTCTAATTTTACTCTATGTCATTCATCATGTTATATATCTAAGTTATACAAACAAGTTATACATAAAAATTTTGTGTATAATTTTTGTAGCTTTCTATGAAATTATGTTGATAAATTTGTTCTGCAAAATATTATACGTAAAAGTTATGCGTATAACTTTGTCACGTAGTTAGTTATATGTATGAGTTATGTGTATAACTTTATCACGTTGAAGTTATATCTTGAAGTCATGTGTATAAATTATATGTATAAGTTAAGTTATACGTTGAAGTTTATTCTAGAAGTTATATGTATAAGTTATATGTATAAGTTATATGTTATAAGTTAGGATACATAAATTACTATTAGAAAAAAAAATCGAAACATATGCTAGTGGGTCTAGTTTTGTTTGTCTCGTTGTGTGAACATATCGGTGCAAACGGAATTAAAATTGGATGCACCGATGAGAAGTTATAACAATCTGAAATAAATATTTTTTTTATCTAAAGTAACGTCACATCCAGAGAAAAAAAGAAAGAAAATATTGGCTCCAGGCGTGAGAGTGCTCTCCGGCACGCGAAAAGAGAAAGAGACGTGCCGTGCTCGTCACCGTCCGAAAAGGAGGCAGACGTGAATAATTATTTCTTGAAAAGAAAAATTTGCACTGTCGGAGAATCATTCGTTGAATTTAATTGTAGTGAAGGTTCGCCGATTAGTCCCACTGGGTTCACTCTCGGCAGCTATTCCTGGATCCGTCTGGCTGCCAAAATGAAGTGCCTGCCACATCAATTTGCTCGCTTTGGTGCGTAACGACGTAAAAGCCACGATAAATAACGACGCGCCACTACGACAGCCAGAACGACGCGCCACTACGAGCCTACGACTCCCCGGCTCCCCGCACTAGTCCCCTGGTCTCCCCAGCTGGGTGCGGCCTTTACTTTTGCCCCTACGCCTCCCCACAGACTTTGGCCGTATCGTTTTCTTTTTTGTGTGTGAGGAAAAAAGCATCGGCGTACGTGTTAAATAGAAGAGCGTGTACAAGAGAACGGAAAGACACTGGGAATTGGGAAACAGAAACTGAGAGAAACAGCATGTCCAAGAAGCGTCGGACAGGGGATAAGCTGGAGAACGATGTCGTGGACGCCAAGGGCGCGGGCGCGGCCATTGCCAGCGGCGTCACAGCAAGCGCCATCGCGGCCTCGTACAACGACCAGATCCGCCCCGTCCTCGACGCCGTAGACCGGCTGCGCCACCTCAAGGTGACCCAGGAGGGCATCCAGCTGCCAACCATCGTCGTCGTCGGCGATCAGTCCAGCGGCAAGTCCAGTGTCCTCGAGTCCCTGGCCGGCATCAGCCAGCCGCGTGGCCAGGGCATCTGCACGCGCGTGCCTCTCGTCATGCGGCTCCAGGGAGACCCTTCAGCCGACTCGCCCAAGCTCCAGCTTGAGTACAGCAACGGTCGCGTGGTGACCACCACCGAGGCCAACGTCGCGGACGCCATCAACGCCGCCACAGCGGAGATCGCTGGGAGTGGCAAGGGCATCTCCGACGCACCCATCACGCTCGTCGTGCGCAAGCGCGGCGTGCCCGACCTCACGCTCGTCGACATCCCAGGTATCACGCGTGTCCCCGTGCAGGGGCAACCAGAGGACATCTATGACCAGATCGCAAAGATTATCAAGGAGTACATCGCCCCGAAGGAGAGCATCATCCTGAACGTGCTCTCGGCCACGGTGGACTTCCCGACGTGCGAGTCCATCCGCATGTCGCAGCAGGTGGACCGCACTGGCGAGCGCACGCTGGCCGTGGTCACCAAGGTCGATAAGGCTCCAGAGGGGCTGCTTGAGAAGGTCACCATGGACGACGTGCACATTGGCCTTGGCTACGTCTGTGTCCGTAACCGTGTTGGTGAGGAAACGTACGACCAGGCGCGCATTGAGGAGGCGCGGCTGTTCAAGAATCACCCGTTGCTTTCGAAGATTGACAAGTCCATGGTCGGCATTCCAGTCCTTGCACAGCGGCTAATGCAGATTCAAGCGACCATCATTGCCAAGTGCCTCCCCGACATTGTCAAGCAGATCAATGATCGCCTCATCCGCAGCAGCACCGAGCTCGACCAGATGCCACCGGATCTCATTAACACTGGGGATGCCGTAAGAGTGTTCTTCCACATTGTCAAGAAGGTCTGCACTTCACTGGAGAAGATACTGGTCAGGGGCGAGTTTGGAGGCTATGCGGATGACTGCAACTTCCATGGCACAGCTCGTATTGCAGAGATGCTACATATGCAAAGAAGCTGCCAACGGAATGCCCAAGGCAGCGACGAGAACTTTCTGACGGAGGAGATGCGTGTTCTGGAGGAGACCATGGGCATCAACCTCCCCAACTTTCTGCCAAGATCGGCGTTCCATGTCATGCTCAAGAAGAAGGTGGAGATGGTTAGCCAAGTACCGCAAGATCTTGTCAACGAGGTGTGGGAGTATGTGGAGGACCTGGTGATGAAAGTTTTGCTTCAGCACTCTGAAAACTTTCCACAGGTGCAGTCGTCATGCCACCGCGCCATCCAGAGCCTGATGGAGAAGACCCGGGCACGGTCTGCGCAGCACGTCAAGGAGATGATAGAGATGGAGCTGGTGGCAGACTATACGGCGAACCCTGACTACATGAAGACTTGGGAAGCCATAATGGAAGGTCAGAAGAAGTTCATGGATTCTGTGGACGACAAGGACAAGTCGAGGCCATCTAAGATTACCCTGGAATGCTTTGGGGAAGTGGACGTGTGTCATCTTAGGATGCACGCTGACCTAGCAGCGCAGGCATTTGACTTGAGGGCACGGCTGACCGCGTGCTGGAAGAGCATAGTGCTCAGGCACGTCGATGGGTTGGCGCTTCATGTCCTCCGCGGTGTCAAGCGGCTCGTGGAGAACGATCTCGAGGATGAGCTGGCCAACAAGCTCCTGGGCAACAACATGGCTGGGGTTGAGCGGATGCTCTCGCCGCCGCCGAGCACCGGAACCAAGCGCGACCGCCTCAAGAAGAGCATTGTCCTGCTTCAGCAATCCAAGGAGGTTGTTGCAAACATCATGGACAGGATTAGCGCGGCAGATGAAGCCTAGGCAGTTATTTGCTTCTGTCTGTTGTGTCTGCCTGCCTTCTTTTGGATGACTATACGTTTTGAAATAAACTTTCTTATCGTGATAACTGGGCGACCTGCTATATGCTGTTAATTAAGGTTTATATATGCATTTCCTATCAGTTCGATATGAACTTTGTCAAGGTGCGCTTGTTAACGACCTGCTATTTGCTGTTATGATTGAGCATTTACCACTAGCTAGTAAACTGCATCATTAACCATGACAAGATTCAGTGTACGAACTTTGCCAATGTGCTTGTTGGTAAACATGCTAGTATTTTTCTAATATGTTGGGCTCATCACTAATGCATTTCCTTCCATTAGTTAACTTTCTGTTCTTCAGTTCCAGTAACAAGCTTTGGTATAACTGCCATTCTCGTAACGGGTGATTATTCTAAAGAGCTTTTTTCTAATTCTTTTTTGTTTAGATTAGAGGTATCACCAAGTTCCAAACTTTTTTGGTACGTAGGTAACCATGGTAATTATTGATGGACTGTAAAAAGGCCCTACTCTAAAATGTTGGCCTCTGAATACCGAGGTTCTTGGAACATCTATAAGGCAATCAGTCTATAATCTGGACACAACAGTTATGTAAGCTGGTGTTGGGATAGTTCATGAAAGTTAGGCGTGTGACTTAAGTATGTTCAATCATCCTACAAATCATTAGGAAAGAATAATTTTGGATTAGCTAATGAAACATTCATAAAGCTAGTAGTATACTGCTAGTTTGATACCAAGATGATCCCTAGTTCGTTTAGGCATGACATCCTTATTGAAATGAATACCTCATCTATATTAAATATCAAATTTATTGTTTCTATTTTTTTTCTGAAAATAACAATAGCACCAGTATATATAGTAATAGGTTATTAATGGGTAACAACATACCAGGCTCTACACAACACAAGCAAATAGGCTCGCTTCAGGAACGCACAATTTAAAGTGTAGTCCGATTGTTGTTTTCGTAATATACAACATCCAACTAGCCCTGAGTCCATACTCCTAGCAAACGGATAGACCATTAAAAATAGAGATGTATCCTTAGGAATGTTCAATCATTCTACAAATTGCAAAGAAAATGTCCTCAGGATGGAAGAACCACGAAATAATAATACTGTAAGTTTGATATGAGGATGAACCCCAGTTTTGCAAGTTAACTAATGAGTCAAGTACCTCATTATATCGTGTGCAAAATTAGTTTCAATTTTCTCAGCAACTAACACCCATACAGTAGCTTGTTGATGGTTAATGGGTAACATGTACTGGACACTAATATAAAACAGCAGCGAGTACCCCAAACACAATTTTGCCTCAGGAATATACGTACAGTTCTGAACCTCAGGCACTACTGTGCAGGAAGCATTGTCCAATAGGCAGCAAAAAAACTAATTAAGCTGACATTAGCTTTGAACAAAGCTGCAAGAAACGAAAAAAAAAAATCTATATTATCCTTCCAACATGAAAATTTGCCTTGTTAAAAAAGTTGAGGGATGTGGACACACGCCTTCAAATGTATCGTGTGGTGATCAAGCATGCAATTAGAAGATCCCTCCTTGTCCAGCCACCAGAAAAATGGATCATCGAGGACACCATGTTGTCATAATTCATTAGTAAAGACCTTGGAGCACCTGGCAGCAAGCAATGGCGGAACCAGAACATTTGATCAAGGGGGGTCGGATAATATGATGATACCTCGTAAATATGATAAATCTATACAACAAGTGTATACCTCAGTAGCTTTTCAACGTTTTTACATATATATTTAGAACTCATAACAAAAAACACAATATTATCATAAAAAAGAGTGAAACAATAATTCTTTTTACTATACAATTGAATTTTTATAGGTACTAAAAATTTTCAGTGTGCTTGGGGAGGGGGGCCCACGCCCTCTTCTGTCCTCTTGGTTTCCGCACACGGTTGGTGGCGGACATATGGCAAGGATATTTCCCCATGCAATGCACGCAGGTGGGGCAGCTGCCCACCTACCATGAGTAACCCCACTAGTGGCAAAATCCCTCTGTCTTCCTCCCTTTCGGCCAGCGAAGGAGCGGCGACGTCCGACGTCCAATGTGAGAGAGCGCAACCAGGTACAAGGAAAAACGGGGAAGGAAGAAAATTAGTCCCATAAGCATTTTACATCGGGAGAGCGGCTCAAGTGGAAGTGCCCCAACTCGGCAACCCCTAATTCCCACTCCAGCCGGGAGCCGCGTGGTTCTTCAAAGAGCAATAATTACCATCGTCGCCACCATATTATCACGACCTTCGTTTGTCCGTGGTCCGAAAATTATGGCATCAAAGAGGTCGGAGCTCTAAAAATAATAAGAAACATTTTATTCTTCCCTGTGCCCCAGCCATACGTGCAGCCCCCAAGCCCACACAGCCAGCTGGCGCCACTCGCTGCAGCCGGCCGCTCGGGGCATCCCGGCCGAGAGCTCAAAAGGCCTGAAACCCTAGCGCTTCCTTTCTGCTCACCGCTTCTCAGAATAACGGTGCAGGCAGGCCGCTCTGATGGAGGATGATGATTTGGTGGGGGCGCGAGCATATGATAGGGGAGGGAGAGGAGGAGCAGGCTGAGCAGATATTGGTATGTCTGAATGTCTCCTCATACATCACATACTAAGTCATTAACTAATTTGTTCTTCAAATTTTCTGGTTTCTTAGCTCTTGAAAAGTTGGATTTTGGTCTTTAATATGGACACTTTTTGCTCGGTTGGTCTTTGTTGAATTAATAGATGAGAGGTATCATTATCAATCAATGTTTAAATTTATCATAGATTAGCTAATGATGTGCGTCCTTGCGATGACATTAAAAAGTTGTGTCTCCGATGCGCCCCACCTGACGGAGCACGGAGCCAAACAGGGGGGGGCAGTTTTAAGTTTACGAGTTTACAACTGTGAGGGTCAGCGTAGCAGCTGATGCAGACTTGCGTGTTTTACAGGGGCGGGTTAGCTTTTGATTTCTATGCATCAATCACAGCTATTTTAGACTTGCAGTATTGTTTTCCTACTCTACAGTATGTTGCAGGTTTGAACTTACAAAGTATGTGGCGACACTGATGATCCATTGCGTCTTATCTAATGTAATTAATTGACTGGAATATTAAATTCCCCAACTCTCTTCCTAGCAAAGCTCCCTGATACGTTCTGTCTGCCGACACCTAGAAACAAGATCACGCTCGGCCTCTGCTTGGGGGTGAGACGCGCGCAGGGTGATGTTTCAGACTTGGAGTGACCGCTTCATGTGTCCGTGTGTGTTGGGGGGCGTGCCCAGCTTCACCTCCACAGCGCTCCTTTTTTTTTTGCATCTGCCGATTAAGCGAACACATTTGTTGAGTGAGCAGCATAAGTGTTCTGTTGTACCACTCTGCAAACTAGCCATATGTAAGGACTATTACAGGGACGACCACCAGATATAGGGAAGGTAGGGTGATGACGAGAAGAATTTTTTTATTTTTAACACTTTTTTTAAACTATTCTTAATTCTAACACTATTTTTTTCTTCAAAAGCAACACTTTTGGCCGCGCGCCTATTGAGCAGAGCCACTAGCTAGTAAAACAACTCAAGATTCCGCTTTGCCATGCATGGTAAACATGCTAGTATTTTTCTAATATGTTGGGGTAGGGTAATGCATTTCCTTCCATTAGTTAACGTTCTTCAGTTCCAGTAACAAGCTTTGGTATAACTGCCATTCTCGTAACGGGTGATTATTCTAAAGAGCTTTTTTCTAATTCTTTTTTTGTTTAGATTAGAGGTACAACCCAAATGGTACGTAGGTAACCATGGGATGGACTGTGAAACGCCAATACCATTGGAACATCTATAAGGCAATCAGTCTATAAGACACAACAGTTATGTAAATAGAGGATAGCCCAGGCGTCCCCTTTCCTCCCTATATCCTACAAATCATTAGGAGTGAATAATTTTGAGAATTAAGAATAGGCATAAAGCTAGTAGTATACTGCTAGTTTGATACCAAGATGATCCCTACCGAATAGGCATGCATCCTTATTGAAATGAAAAGTGTTATCTTTATTAAAATCAAAAAAAATTTTTTTGTTAGAATTAAGAATAGTTTAAAAAATGTAACAAAAATCTCTACACAAAAAAACGGCGAGAACACCTGGGTTGCTCAGTTTTTTTTGAATATTCCTCAATCTCAAGTCCTCATCATGGAACGGGGACTTGAACAATGTACATGTAATTCTTAATTATGTTGCTTGTCTGAAAAGGAAATGCAAGGATATGGGGGGGAACCCCAGAGAGAGAGATGAAATGGCATGCTCCAACCAGATAAGTATATTTGGCCAATAACCAATTTGTCCATTTTCTGATGCCATGGTGGGATCCCAAAACCACAGGCTCTCCATTAGAAACCAGACCAACCAAAAGTAAGCCTTCCTCTGGGATGAAAGAACTTCTAACAAAGTAATACTATAACAGTTTTGGGGTGAACAACATACAATGGTGCAGGTCAAATTACTCCACGGATGAACATGAAGCATGTGTTCGGTATTCCCATAACTTCAAAAACCAGATAGTTGAGCGATAGGATGATCATCGAGGACAATGTTGTCATAATCATTTAAAGACCTTGGAGCACCTGGAAGCAAAATGGCGGAACCAGAACATTTGATCAGGGGGGGGGGACTAATATGATGACACCTGAATATGATAAATCTACAACAAGTGTATACCCTTGACTGAAAAATGGCCTCTGCTCACTTTGAGTGTTTACACCACAAGAATCAAGCACAAAGTACCTGCAATCAGTATAAGTCTGCGCCTCCGCGGACTGTGGGGAATCCGCGGGTAGCGGTGGTGGACCGTGGACTGATGGTGCCGCCGTGCGCCCGTGCCGGTGCCAGTGCCGCTTGCAGAGGAGGAAGAGTGTCCGGGCCTTGGTGGGCTGTAGTTGGCCCAGTTTTTGTCTCGTATTGGGCCTGTAGTAGTGCGTCGGGCAGGGCCACTTTTGGCTAATTTTCGCGTCAACGCGCTCCCTCGGGAACCGCAAGCTCCGACCGACACGTCAGACGCAGAGATGGATCGGCGTGAGCGTGACATGCCGTGGTCGCAGCTGAGAGCTGACCGATGGATGGATCGGGCAGGAGCAGCCAGAAGAGAAGCCGAGCAGACCAACGCGGGTACGCGAGTTGGCCTCCACCTCACGTGATCATTAATGGGAGCAGCAAACATTCAACGCCTTCGAAGCGATAAACAACGCCCGGAAAACGTGGCGACCCAGGCAGCGGTCGGCGCCCTCCCCTCTCGCCCCGCCCGCGCCGTGGAAGCTGGAATCTCTTGGGCCGCGTGGCCACAACCTTTCCACGGATTAAGGGTGCATCAAAAGCTATTTTAGATATTGAGTATGAGTTTGAATCAAAGTATGTGGCGACATGATGATCCTTGCGTCTTATATTTAATTAATTATGGAATATTAAATTTCAATCTCTCTTCCTAAAGCAGCCTGAAAGATTCGTCTCGTAATTTATAATCACGCTCGGCCTCTGCCTGGGGTGAGACGTGCAGTTTATGTTTTTTATCTATTTTAATACTCTATGCATATCGTCCAAATATTTGATGTGATCTGCCGAGAAGACATTTGTTGAAAAAGCAGCATAGTATTCTGTTGTACCACTCTGCAAACACACATGTAAGGACTATTACAGGGATGCCAAGAGACGAACGCATCGGATGATGTCATATATATTGTCATTTTTCATTTTTTTAAATATTAATAATAAAACTAAATTATAGCTGGTAAACGTGACTTCCATGCATGGAGATAAATCTATTAAGTCTAATTAATCTATTATTAGCTCATGCACTGTAGCATTATATTATCAAATCATGGACTAATTAGGCTTAATAGATTGATCTTACAAATTAGTCTCAATCTGTATAATTAGTTTTATAATTAATCTATGTTTAACACTTCAAATAGTGTCAAACATATTTACTGTAGTCGATGTGATAGGGACTAAATTTTAGGAGGTTAGAACCAAACATCCCCTAAAAACTAACTGTATGTGGCAGGTAGTACGTACTGTACAAACTACAGATTACGTAGAGTATTAGACCGCACTAGTCCTACATGGCAGCCAGTATACATAGTTCTCCTGGAGTATATACTATGAGTATGCGATTCCTCAATTTGTAATAACCAAACATAAACCTTGAGTAAACATGACGCGACGTACGCCCACGTGCGCACAGTTAGTTGTTATAGGTTGCTGTGGTTCAAAAAATTTCTGTTCTCTGTTACCTTTACCCAGTCTTCAATTAATTAGATTGAAACATTTTTTCAAATCGATAAATAATTACCATTTTCGTCTCAATTATTTGGTTAATACTTTAAATATTTCAATCGTAGACTAAAAGGAGGTTGGAACCAAAGATTCAAAAATCTCATTTTCAACCAATTACTGTAATTAATTATTTTTTTTATCTACATTTAACAGTTCTCCTGGAGTATATACTATGAGTAAAAATTAATTTGTGTGACATAGAGAGTAAAAAAACGTACGCCCACGTGCGCAAGTTTTGATAGGATCTAAACAAGGCCCCAGTCGCGTCTCGTCGAAAGTCGAAACAGAGCTGTTTGTTACCGGCCACATGCGCAAGCAAGACCACACGGCCAGCCAAATATCGGCACGATCACGAGCGCTTACTAATAATTCTCAGTACGTAGTACATCTGCTTGGTAGCACGTGCTGCATGTAAACATCACGTCCATATACAGAGTACTCCTCTTCCGTCCTCCCCTAAAAGTAGTACTAACAATCTTGTTCTTGTTAGGACAAGTACATTTGTGCTGTCTAATCACAAGTAATAGATGGTTTTCGTATGACAAGCAAAGCTAATCTGTAGTCATTAATGTAATTTTCTCGGAAACATTGAATACGTACCATTCCTTTTTTTTTTTTCATTGAACTGTCAGAGGCACGCGGGACCAGAGACATTTGGTGCATGCCGTGCAGCGAATCCAGGAAAGAGAAAAAAGCGATTCACGAAACAGCGACCAGGACGTACAATGAAGAAAGAGTCGTCTCATCGAGCGAAAAAAAAAACGTGGATGAGCTCGTTGTTTCGCCAGGCAACGGCTTGCCTCTCTCTTCTTTCTCTCCCTTCCAAATCATCAAAGACCAGCGATGTGTAGCAATGTACCTGTCCTTAATTAGGAGTTACTGCCATCAGCAGATTAACTGTGACCAGTAAAAAAGTGAGAGCACCCCTCCCCTATGCAGGCCTGCTTATTTTGACCTCGGATTAAACTAATCCACAATCTCCCAATGAGAATGAGATACAGGGTGGTGATGACCTCGTGGCTTGGACGAATGCATGCATCGGTGAAACATAGGGCGTGCGTCGTGGTTAGTGCAGAGAAAGCGGGTATAAAATGGTCAAATGGAGGCAGGGAGCGGAGAACATGAGGGCACCTTTTCCGGCGCCTTGTGCGTTAAGCTGCGCAACCGCACACACATGCATGCTCCGCTAGCTACTAAACTTGTACTGGTAGTAGTTGGAGGAGTAGTAAACTTCCAAGAGGAAGATGCCCAGGTCGCCTATGAATCCCACGACGATGCACGGCTCCGTTTCAGCGACGGAAACGGAATTGTATATATTCGCTCAAAACAAGGAGCTTGCCTGGCGCCTGCGTGCAGCTAGCATCAGCCATCAGTACAGTTCTCGCTTGCATTTGAAACAGGTTAATTTTCCCACTGAGAGCTAGCATTATTTGGAATCTGTAATTTGGTGTGCGAATCTATGTACTTTCGTGTGTTTCTAAACTGAGGGCCGCGCGCGTTTGAACCACCTCTACTGTACTGTAGCACAGTAGAATTCCGTGGTCATAACGTCGTAGCTAGTGCTCTTGTCTTGGACTGTTTTGGATGGCGGTGCGCTGCAACGAGCGAGTGTTCCGTCATTTTTCACGGAAAAGAAGGTCACTGACACCCACAAACCTCCATGAATGCCTGCAGCAGTGCACTACTACTGCTAGCGTACCCCAAAGCAACAGCAGTCCAACGGACCATAAAACAAAAAATTTAGCATACTCTACACCGGAAGCCATCAGGTCAATTGAAGCCAAACCATACGAATAGATTTATCTTAAAAAGGACTTTCATAACAATATACATATATCATTTTCTAATAAATATTTGTTTATAAAAATAAGAAGTCAAAATTATGTTTCGAAGACCGTGTTGCTGTAAAAAAACGAGTTGAATTATCAAAATGGAGAGAGTATCTTTTAGTAAATCTACGACGTTGTCCGAAGTTGCTTCGTGATTCAAGACCTATATTTTACTGAAAACCATGACGTTGTCTGAAACTGCTTTGTGAATCAAGATCTATCTTTTACTGAACTCCATGACCTTGTCTGAGGCTGCTTTGTCAACTCGGAAGGAAAACGTCCGAATGACTGCCACTAGAGTCTAGCTAGATATATATGACAGTAAACTAATTGTCCTTGAAATTCGCCGAACTTAATTATATCCTTGGATATGCAACTGGGTCATGCATATGAATAGAAGCCAGGTCCACCTAGACCCAGTGAAACTACGGGAGTAGTGGACTTGCATTATTAGGCACATTAACTTAAGTCGTCGTCGGTACGGTGGCACGCAGCAGGTCAGGCTCAGACACGTGCGTGGGCTAGCAAATTTTCCTTCCTAACAATTTATATCATATCTCATCAAATATTTAGACACATGTATAGAGTATTAAATATAAATAAAAAAAATTAATTGCATAGATTGCGACTACTTTAGGAGACAAATCTTTTAAGCCTAATTAGTCTATGATTTGACAATAAAGTACTATAGTAACACATATGCTAATGACGGATTAATTAGGCTTAATAAATTCGTCTCGCGGTCTGTAATTTATTTTTTTATTAGTATCCGAACATCTATGCGACATCCCCACATGACACTCGATACGACACCCCCAAACTTTACACCTTAGACAAGGCCTCTGAGGAAGGCCAATATAAGAGCAAGTACAATAAGACACCTCACCTTGTGTTAGAGCCGAGCCACGTGGATGAGAGTGAAAATCGAATAACCTAGCTGCTTGTAGCAAGATCTGGCGCCGAGCGCTAGCCCTGTTCCCGAGCTTTGCGGGGCCCGCCACCACTTCCGTGACCCGTACTCTAGAATGAATGACAGCCGCGCGCAGGCCGTAGGCTCGCCGGCCGTCGTTGTCCGCGACACAGCTCGTCGCTCGCCCGCCACTGGCCAGCTTCGCGCCGCCGTCGTCGGCCGCCCACAGGGTCGGCTTCGCGACGCCTGCAGGCCGCCGCTTGCAGGTTTTGTGCGCCGGCTACCTCCATCTGCGCGACTCGCTGTGCCTCTGGCGGCTGCTTGCTGCTGCTCCAGCCGCCGACGCCGCGGCGACCGTGTGCGAGCCAAGACAGGCATAGCGAGGTGAAGGGGCCAGGGCATACGAGCTCGTGACCATGGCTGACAGCGAGCTCGGTACCTGAGAGCGAGCCGGCGATGTGCTCGTCGGTTCTTGGGCAAGTGAGCGGTGGCCTCCAGCCAACGGTGAGCTTGCTCGGCGTGTTCATCCACCAGGAACTTGCCAAGAAGAAAGAGGATAAGGATGAACATGTAAAGAAAAAATAGTGACATGTAGGATCCACTTAATAAAAGAAGGAATATTTTAACCGTAAGAGGAGACAAATTGTTGTATCATTTGTCTGCAAAGCTTGTCTCTAAATGACATGGCTTGGCTTAAAGCCAAGCTTATTGAACTTGCTCTAAGACTTTTAAGCTTTTTTTTCAGCCTACTCATATAGTGGTTAGCTCTTCACTATTAATACATAGCTCTAAAACTTTTTTCAGCCCCGTTCACTTCGCTGAAAAAACAAGCCGAAATATTGTTCCGGCTGATTTGTTAGAGAGAAAAATACTGTTCCGACTGAAAAAACAAGCTGAAAAAGATAGATTATAAGATAAATGAATAAGGCCTTAGGTTCAGACTTCAGAACTTCAGAAGTGCTTGCCCTACTGACCATGTTTACTCGTTTTACCTTTAGAAGAGCTAGTGAAAAATGAAATGACCCCTCAGCAGTCAGCGCAGTGACAACAAATACACAATGAACATATTCCTCTCTGGAGTAACAAATGAGTACATGATCGCTTTTTACTTGATGAAGCATTCAGCATGCATGCCAAACTGAAAGAAAAAAAAAACAATAAGAGCTTCTACCAAGCTACTCCTGCCTAAGTTCGAACACCTATCTGAATCTGAATGCACAAAAGCACGTAACCCTTCTCATTCAGCTTCCTTTCTCCTCACTCGGAGCCCCGGCCCAATCTGACCAACAAAATAGACAAAAACGCGGAGGAAGAAAAGAAGCAGAATCAGAAGCTTACGGCAGTCGTCGCGCCAGGCATCGCAGTCAACCATCCCTCGCAATCTCATTCACCTTTGGCTGCTTGCTTGTCTGCTCACTCACGAAGAGCACCGTACCTCCAGCGCATCCGCCATCTCTGCTCCAACGTACGGGTCATGTCCTGCTGATCGATCTCGCGTCATCTGTTGTGCAATGGGTTGGAACCTGTGGGCACTTTCCTCTTGCTTTCCCCGAGCATGTTGTCGGCGGGCGATGGTGCTGGAGCCATCGGCAGCGGGGCCGTCGTCGTCACCACGAACGTCGACGTGCGGGCGGCGTCGACCGCCGTGAAGACAGTGGAGGCGAGGAAGGAGGAGTGTACGAGGACGGCGATGAGGAGCCACGGACAGACCAGCCCGCCGCCCGCCGGCCTCATCACGCCCCGGACCATACTATCTCAGACGACTTTGGACCTGCCAATGGCGGCTGCACACTGCACGTCAACACCAATGCCGCCGCCGCACGTGGCGTCTGGCCAGCCGTGGCGGGAGTAGCAGTGGAGGGCGGAGGGAGAGAATAATATGGCTGCGGCCTGTGGCGCGCCGGCGAGGAGTGCAGGTGCACGTCAACGGGGAGAGCGGGCATGCACCGCACCGGCAGCGCAGGAGGGATGGGAGGAGGCTGGGGCGTGAAAGCGTGATGACAGGGGATTGCGGTTGGACTCGCTCGGTTTATTATCGCTGATCCATTATCCAACGCCAGTGGTGTCCTCGGCGAGGCGAGTAGTATAAAAGTGGCGAGGCGACTGGGGATCAACGCGATGTGGACAAATCAGATCGCCGCACCAGCAGGTACGGCTGTATTACCGCTGGGCCATTATATTACCCTGGATGCGTGTAAGGGAAAGTCTCTCCGTCGCAAAAATATGAATGTGAAGGGAGGTTTGGTCAAATGTCTTCCAGCCTACAACTATATATATGTCCATCAGTACGACTCGCAGTAGTATATATATATATAGACGTGTGGGGCGTACCTACATACTACTTCAGCTAAAACGTATGACATCGCACGTGACATTTGAGCTACCACGCAAACTGGAAATAAACAGAAGAGCCGACTTAATCAAGAAATATAGGAGTATGTTAATATTAACGTTTAGTGACGAAGCCAGGACTTAAGTTCGAGAGGAGCATTTACTCTTTACTTAGTATGGATAAATTCGTTAGATCATTACATGATGTAATGAAAAAACAACAAAGCGACCTTGAAAAAAAAAACAAAGTTAAAGGACGTCCTCTCCCTATCATCGCCACTTGTTAATTAACATTGTCACCAGGGTGAAGGCCATGCACGCTGAATCCACTAGGGACGTCTTTGTTTGTCTGGACCGCGGCACGCGCGGGCTGCAGCTGGGGAAACAAAGTCAAATTTTCATTTCTCACGGTGTAGGCTGAGAGGGACACACGAGAATGATTGCCGTGACCTCTGGTGTTCCTTTTCTTCGTTGCCCTTCTTCTGAAGCCTGCCTTTTCGTCGTGGGTGCCAGAACGGACGCCGTGCGCACTGTCGCTGGCGGTACACCAGGGACCCGGGCCGTCGCGGCAAGGAGCACCGCCGCCCTCGAGGCGCACGCCAACGAGTAGCGCCACCTCCTCTGAACCTACGACATCACGGCGCGCAAGCTAGAGGCCAAGCTCCGTGCGCAGGACGCCGAGGTCGAGCGCTCACGTGCCGCGCTGACGACGAGATCCACGCCACGACGCCCCCGCCACCTCCTCCTCTCCCTCCCTCGCCCGTGCGAGAAGAGGAGGCGCAGGTCAGCACCCAAGGAGACGGGGCGGGGAGGCGCGAAGTCGAGCGAGTGGTGCGGCGACAGGTCGAGCGGGTCGGCGACGTTCTCGGAGAAGGCGAAGAGGAAGGAGAAGTCGACGATGGTGAGCGTGCATTCGTAGGGCCAAACGTGACCGCCACACTGGATCTGGGAGAGATAGGCTGCGATCTGCTTCTTGGTGGACGGCGTTCAACCTGTTTGGTGAAACATCTAGAAGAAGAAAAGAGAAATACCTGGGTGGTAACTCTACCACATGCTAGTCGAAGTGATCGCATCTAGCTGTGCAGGCAAACAAATAATCCCTATCTACTAGTCTGGCTCTCCAGGGAAATATAAACAAACACAGTAAGTTGCACCTATTGGACAAGCCTTGTTCTGCCCTAGCCGAGCTCAACCGAACGAGCCAAAACCGTCCAGTCAAACAAATAGACCCTAGGTTGACGTGCTCGCGCTGGAGAGCTGACTAGGGAAAGAACTGTCAACTACTGTCGTGTCTGCTCGGTAGTTCACGGCAAAATGAAATCGAGCAAACAAAATGGATCGAAAACGAGGATAAGCAGCCCGTTCGCTTGCTCGTAAACGATCGTAAATTTTCAGCCGGGAACAGTGTTTTTCTCTCACATCAAACCAGCCAGCAGTAAATAATCCACAATACGATACGGCCTCCCGAACAGGCTGAAGATAGGGTTGGGTAAGAGTGAGCACAGGGCGGGCTTGGAGGGTCGGGCCCATACAAGACCCAATTGGGTAAAAAATTTGTTAGTTAGTTACATGATTGCTTTAAGATATGGTTAATTTTCTAGAAAAGATATACTGGAGCAGCTCTTTTCAATTATCGGTCTCAAATTTAAGCAATAGTAGTTTTATTGATCGCACCAGCTAGCAACCCCGTATATAAACCCTGTAGGTAAATGCATCCTCTCCATGGAAAAAAAGGTATATATTACTATATATGTCCTTGTATGCAGTAAGATACCAATACGCCCAAAAGTGTCTGCACAGCCCTCTCCACCGCACAATCGCCCATGCCCCGCCTCCATCTTCAACGCCGACGGGGACGAGCTCTAGCCGCCCGAGCACACCGGTGGCGTTGCCGTGGCTCCTGTCGGCCGGAACGTCGAGCGCCAGTCGCGCCTCGCCTGCGCCGGTGTCCGTGTCCTCGCCAAGCCCCTATTCCCACGGCGCCGGGACAGGCTCATCATCTTGCTACCTCCACGCATCCGCCTGCTACGGCGGCGCATCCTGCCGTCTGCAGCCATGCCTACGCAGGTGGGAGAGATCTTGCAGAGAAGGGAAAGATCGATCTTGCTGTTGGTGCGGGGGTGTGCGAAGGGGAGAGAGAGTAAAGGGGACGGAGCGAGGCGTCCGCTCGCACAGATGAAGCTTGGTGGGGAACGGATGAACGAGTGGACGAGAACAATCGAGAGCCCTATCGGGTTTTCTTGTTGTTTTTTAATATGCCATCCTTGACCGTACATGGAAAGAGGAAATAAAATAATAAAAATCTAGTGCTGCGCTGCTCTGTTGGTTCCGGCTGCTGCACGTGTCTATCATGTTCAGGCCAACGTGATCGATTAATTTGGGAAAAAGTTTAAACTCCAGACGTGTAATTAAACTCGGACGGAGGGAGTACGTGTTTGCACCCACCAGCCGAAGGAATAGAGATGGTTAGTCGTGGAAAGGACGCGCAGCGCTGGTTCAGGCTCACAGGAACATACATCGAGATTCGCACAAAAAGATATATGGACGGCCTGCCGCTCGGTGGTGCACGGGAGCTGCGGTGCAGCACGACTGTCCAAGAGAAGCAAGGACAAATTAGTCTAATAAGCCTTTTTCTTTCGCTTAACGTTGCCGAGAGCTCGACCGGGCCCATTCTTACACTGGCCCAGAAGATGCTTACAGGGCCTTGGGCTAAAGGCTAGTGCAAGTCCGTTTCCTTTCTCTCATGTACGCCTGGAAGAAATCTACCATTCCACGGCCCAATAAAAGGAAGGTCCATGCATCTATTCTACGGCATGACACAGTTTTTGTTGTTTATTTACTTCGGGAGTCAAGGCACAAATTAATTCTTTTTATCTAAAATTCCATAAAACACATTTTTAGATAATGGAAAAACACTTTAGCTTCATACATCTTTTAAAACAAATATTAGATCATGCTTATGACAACAAAGTCACAAGGTCGAACAAGAAAGTGTAACATTATTATCGGATACGATAGATAAAAGATCATCCATGACTCCATGAGTGGCAAATAACTATATGGCCGTTGGCATCACATTTTTGTGCCATCTTTATATTTACACTTAACACACTATTTTTTTATGAAACTGGAGGGGCTTTTGGCCCCCTACAGGCTACATTTATTAAAAATTAAAACAGAACAGAGAGGCTTTTGGGCCCCTACACTTAATACACTATTGGTTATTCCTTGAAAATAAATGAATTTGTAAGAGCTCCAAGAATCTCCCTATATCCTTGCTTATAGAGATTTTGGTGAAAAAAATGCCCTCCAACAACATCTTTAACTAGATCTCCAAATATTGTCATCCTCTATTCTAAGTTTCTTGTCAGCCAAAGATGAAGATTGGGGTGGGCTCTATAGACTATACACAAGATATAAAGATGTTGTTGGAGGATGAAAAATATAGAGAGCAATGTTTATTTAAATGGATCTCCAAATAATGATTTAGGGAGTAAATTTAAGAAAGACTCGAAGATTCTCTAAGATCTTGCTATTTTTATGTATGTTGCAAAATCATATAAAAATGAGTTAAAAGTTCGTTTTTCTGCATCTATACTGCCTAGCAACAATGGTTCATACCAATAACAAAGTATTTTGCTCTGACCCGATCTTAGACCAACCGTCAAACAAGTGTTGACACTTTGTGGAGGCTGATTCCTAAAACAAAGTGGCAGAGAACTCCATAAAAACTTCGTATATGGTGACATTCCAAGAACAGTTGTTAGATGGTTCTAGTTTACTAAAAACAATAAACTTTACGTTTGAATCCTTTTAGTTAATTTATCCTTGGTAAAGGATTAAACCAAACACCCCATCCCCTCAAACCACAAAAAACGCCTTTATCATGTGCCATTCTTAAGTAAGATTCTAAACAAAAGGATCCAAACCTTCGTTAAAATTAAGGGGAGTTGCTATATTTTAGGTGCCCTAATTTTTGGAAAGTTTCAGACAACAACTCACAAGAGACTAGTACAATATAATTAAAAGAACAACTCACAAGAGATAATGAAAATTATAGGAAAATAATGATAAATTTGCGTGTTACCTGAGTGACAACAAAAAATAAAAAAATATAGAATAAATATATAAAGTTAATAATATTAGTTACTTTTTTATTCCTTAGATCTGGTAGTACAAGAGCATCTAAATGTACAACCAAACACACACGCACGCACCCTTGTGGTCCATAGGCGCATGAGGTCCCTACAACGAGAAAGTGGGGGGGAAATCCCCGGTGGGAAACCAGTGCCGAGTGAGACTCGAACACTGGCCGGTAGGAGGGCAGCCACCGGCCTCTACCACCCGCGCTACGCGCGGTTCCCTAATATTAGTTACTATTGCAACAAAGCTTTGCCACTCCACCCCATTTATCTCTGGTTAAAGCTCTTTTGAATGAGACATTAAGCAGATTCGTGGTAAGAAGTTTTTTTGCTACTGGTTCAGGTACGGCTAACGGGGCCATCACATAAGTGGTGTGACACTAGTGAAGGTTTACAACTCTAAATTAAATGAGAGATGACAAACCAAGAGACGAAAGAAGAGATCTGGGAGTGAGAGATTATGGACCGAGGTACTTTTAATAACAATTATAATAACATCTAACATTATAAGGTATAGATTTTGGCTTTTCTTCTTCAGGGCCTCTTTTGTTTTCTTTACCAACACAAAATGGGTGGTGTTACTTTAGCATATTAGTCCATTTCTTTCCGGACTTGCACGGGTTCTGAGTCCAACTTGATCTGGCTTCTCACACTTTCCATTCTGGCAAAGGAAAGTACAAAGGGGCCAAAAGGAACTACAGTGTGGAGACTGCGGTCCGAATGACCGCTAAGGATCGTCCGATCTTTTAATTTTCCGCGATGATGCGTGCGCGGAACATAAATACTCTCGACTCTGTAGCACAGCGTCAGCGCCAGCGAGGGGCGACGTGCCAGCTCTACGAGCAGGGAGCAAGCCCAAACAAGGGCAGAGTGAATGCGGCGGAGCCACGCCATGATGAGCTCTCGCCGGTCGTTTTGCCTCTGCCGGCTTCCGGCTACTAGTCTCCCCCGCCTCGCCTCTGAAACTGCCACTGCCAGGCGCGCGCTGGGCTCGGGCGCGTCACCGTCACGTTGCATGACGCGCACATGGCCCAAGGCTGCGTGCGTGCCGTGCCATGCAGATGCAGATGCAGCGGCAACCTGAATCGTGCTCTGAACCCGATTCGATCGATGCGTGCGTGCGTGGCTTCCTCCGTCCGCTCCCGCTGCCGCTCCCCGGCCCTCCGATCCGCCGTACGAACGCAATCACGAAGGCACGCGCGGGGAGGGTCGAGGGACGCGACGCGATATCTGGGGTGTGGAACGAGGCTGCTCCACTTGTCGCCCCCGCGCGCGCCTCGTTCGCCGGCCCGCGCGAGCGGAGCGGCACAGCAGCATGATCGTGTCGTCGACGACGCGCGCGTCGCGGCAGGGCGGGGCGCATCATGGCGCCGGCATGCATGCAGGAGCCGGCGGCCCGCGGCGGGATCTCATGTTCATCCCCCATCCCCCATCCCCATTCGCTCCTCGCGACCTCGCGAGCTAGCCACTTGGAGAGGGCGCGGGCGCCGGGCGGGCCTTGTTGTAATCATGGGCCAAGATTTGAAGCCACTTGATAATCGCGGCGCGGATGAGTGGCGCCATTAGTGGCATTAGCCTGCCCTTTCGCGCGGATCCTGTTTTGTTCAATCCTGCGCCCACGCAGGCCGGGATTAGAGTAACAAATCCGTCTACTCGCTCGTACTATAGCCTATCTCTGCCGCTAGCTGCAAACCGCGCGCGCGCAGGCCGGCCTGCGAGGAGTGTATTCCAAGACACAATGATTGTGTCGCGCGGGGAGGCGTGGATTCGTAAAGTGGACGGGTGCTCGGCTGCTCGCTCCTTCTCGCTCGCTCGCCGCTGCTGCATAACGTGGGCCTTGACCGAGGCAGGCGTTCAGTCGGGCATCCACACACACACGCCATGAGGCATGACACGAGCGCTTTCTTCTCCCCCGTCCTGGCCACTCCACTCGCCTTCCAGTCCAGGCAATCTTTTGCCCCCTCCGCCTCCCTCACAGCGCGTCCCCCCTTTTGGTCCTGTTCCAGGCCTGATCGATCAGCTCCATTTACACGCCCTTTTCCCCCTCCTGTCTCCATTGCTCCAGCCTAGTAATTATATTACCCTACTAGCCTTTGCCCCCACAGGGCCATCGAAAGGCGTGGCAGCCAAGTAATGCTATCAGCTGGTCAGGTCGTCTGGAGGGCCCGCCTGGCCACCGGGAGCGAGCGAATTCAAGCGACAAAAAAAAAAGGCGAGGCCTTTTGCTGTATGTCTCTGTGTGTGATCAGCAGGCCAGGGGGAGGTCGCCATGATTCTTGCGAGGCCGGGCGAGATCATAAGCGAAAGACAAAAAGGCCGAAAGGCGCATCATGCTGCCACATGACACACCCTATACAAAAGCTAGCCCTAGACACACCAGGAGAAGCATCCATCCATCCATCCATCCATCTCGCTTCCACGCCAATTAAACGTAGTAGGTGCAGGAGTACAGGAGTACACCACAATCTTATTTGAGAACCAGCTGCTGCTAGCTCCTCCTCCAATCGGAATCGACGATCGATGGGTGGTCACGGCGACCACCACCACCAGGAAGTTGGACTGCTCGTCGACGACGACGAGGAGGAGCTCGAGCACCACGCGAGGGCGGCCTGTGGTGGCGCCACGAGCGGAGTGGTGGAGCAAGGAGTAGGCGATGGCGGTGGTCAAGATGCCGCGGGCATGGTGTTCGAGGCGAGCAGTAGCGTGGGGAGCGTGAGTGCGGCAACCATGGCGCCGCCCCAGATCCTCTGCTGGCCACAGCAGCAGCAGCAGCTCCACCAGGACCACCACCACCACCACAGCGCTGGCGGCGGCGGCCAGCATCAGACCCCGTTCTTCCCACTCCTGCCGCCGCTCCCCCCGCAGCCGCCCCCACCGCCGCCCTTCTTCGCCGACTTCTACGCGCGGCGCGCGCTCCAGTTCGCGTACGATCACCACCATTCGGGCGGCGGCCCGTCCACGTCGTCGGACCCGCTCGGCCTCGGCGGCCTCTACATGGGGCACCACCACGGCGGGTCCGGGATGATGATGCCCCCGCCGTTCGCGTCGTCGCCGTTCGGAGATCACTTCGGGCGGATGACCATGCAGGAGATCATGGACGCCAAGGCGCTGGCCGCGTCCAAGAGCCACAGCGAGGCCGAGCGCAGGCGCCGCGAGCGCATCAACGCGCACCTCGCGCGCCTCCGCAGCCTCCTGCCCAACACAACCAAGGTAATAATCGACGTCCTCATGCAGCTCGATCGCCGTCCGTCGTCATGACATACATACACGGCCGGATCGAGTGATCTACGAATGCAAGCAACTTGCAACGCATGTACGTGTCCGATCCGCGTGTGCGCGAACATCATTGCTAGGCTAGCTGATGCTGGCTCTCCATCCGATAGCACAGGTGTAGTGTAGGGCTGAGGTAGGAGGAGACATGGGGAGGGAGGGAGCCGCCTAGTTGACGCGGAAAAGAGAGACCGGGAAGGGAACAAAAAGCTCGCGATGCGGGAGTTACTGCCGGCCTCTCCGAGGAGAGACAAACACGCGAGCTCGTGTCAGTCTAGGACATGAACAGTGGAAGCAAAGATAAACAAAAAGCGGCTGGCCATCTCGAGAGATCCTCCTCTCCATCCGGGCGCCCAAGCAACACACACTCCCAAGGATCCGAGCCTCTGCTGATCCTCTCTGCAGAACCTGCATCCCATTGTATGCCACGCCACTAACAAATACTCTAGGAGTACGTTCTTAGTGCACCACAAACTATCTTAGCTTAGTAGTAGTAGGCGCATGCACTTGCATTTGACCCCAGGTAGGCGCGATAGCAGAACATGTATAAAAGAATCGGGAGTGGTGATGGTCTGATGCCCCACTTGTGTGAGACCGAAAAGCTAGAGCGACGACGACATAGATCGCTTGTGGAAGCGTGCGTGCGAGCACCACTAACAGCGCAACAACGACACCAACCTATGCGTTGCACTAACATTTTGTATTGATTACCAGCCATCTTCGTGCTCCAAATAGGAGGGGGGCGCGGTGAGTGAGTGAGTCCCACGCTCGGAAGCATGCATGCCCGGCCACGGCACGCATGGCCTGCTTTTGGCCTGCATGCGTACACCGCATACTTCCCCCTCTCATCATTCTGGCAACTACGACGCTAGTGCTGGCCCGTGTGTGGTCTTTCTGTTTAGCTAGCTTAGCGTTGTTTTCCTTGTGATTTACTCCTCCTCCTCCTCCTTGTGGTTTTCGATCGGATCGATCATGTGCACCGTGTCACATGTTGCAGACAGACAAGGCGTCGCTGCTGGCGGAGGTGATCCAGCACGTCAAGGAGCTGAAGCGGCAGACGTCGGAGATCACGGAGGAGGCGTGCCCGCTGCCCACCGAGTCCGACGAGCTCACCGTCGACACGTCCAGCGACGAGCACGGCCGCCTCCTCGTGCGCGCGTCGCTCTGCTGCGACGACCGCGCCGACCTCCTCCCCGACCTCATCCGCGCGCTCAAGGCGCTCCGCCTGCGCGCGATCAAGGCCGACATCACCACCCTCGGCGGCCGCGTCAAGAACGTGCTCGTCATCACCGCCGACGACAGCACCGGCGGCTGCGAGGGGGCGGCGGCGGATGACGACCAGCACCAGCAGGAGGAGGCAGCGCCCATGTCGCCGCAGCACACGGTCGCGTCCATCCAGGAGGCCCTGCGCTCCGTCATGGAGCGCACGGCGGCGGCGTCGTCGGCCGCCGAGGAGTCGGGAGCGGCGGCATCGTCAGGCGGCGCCGCCGGGCTCAAGCGGCAGCGCACGACGAGCCTTTCGGCGATCCTAGAGAACAGGTCCATCTAAAAGCTACTAACATATATCCACCATCACTTGATGAGATGTGCAAAACGAAACAACAGTAGAACGAAACAAACACCACAATCTCACAGTTGATCATAATACGCATGCAACTAGCTAGCTACCTATGGATGATAATGCATGTTTGCCACGACTATTTTTTTAGTTTATTTTCATTATAGTCTTTCTTCTCTCTTGTGTATTGATCTCAAATCGGTAGTGTGTCTATGCATGCATGGGATATCCTCATCAATCAAATACAACGATTCGTTATTTCTTCTTCCTCTTACCAGCAGCAAATCAAATCGTCAGTCCTTTGGAGCACAAGCTTGCAGGCCGCTATATATAACTGAGGACATTGAACGAGTAGAGTGACTTCATAAGTAAGATTTAGTTCCTTTCTTGATATTAGCTGGTCATTAGTCAAACACTACTAATAATGTAGAAGCTGCTGTTACCTGATAGTGTTGAGGTGGCTATGTTCCCATCCGGATAATCAAGACATGTTTCGTAGGAGTAAGCGACACTATACTACTACCACTCTAGTTTTTCCAGCAACAGGCACAGGGCAACATCATTCATCTCTTCAGAATGGAATTAGAGCTGTACATGTACTCTCCAGTTTGACGTAGGGCGCTTCTGACTTGGCGTGGTCCCTAAAATCAAATCAAACATTGGTCGACATATACCATATATGAACCTGCATACTTCAGTCATGAATATGAGGCCATTCTCTCTTGCTGGGTTTTATATATATGTTTCAAGAGTGTCACATGGATATATAGTATTTTGTATTTAATTGATGGATGAAATAGTACATGCATGCACTGTTACATTGTTTTTGCTTCATATATAGACCATACATACAAGAGGCAAATGTGTTGGATACAATGTATGCATGGTTTCATCTAGATGAAACAGTCTTTCTGTTCATTATTAATTTCTTGCCACATCATCAAAAACACTGACATAACACTCTATTTGATGAGAACTTTATTTTTTTAATTCATAATACGATGTAGAGACTCATATACATGCACACACATCTTATTCCTAAAAGCATTTCTGAAAGATTGAGCCAACATATTTCGAGACTAACGAAGTGATCATAAATGTCTTGCTGTCAAGAGGCACGTCGCCTACTGCATCCTCTTTCCATAGTAGTTCATTAATGATAAGAGGAATCTTGTATGTATGCAATTAAGTGTCAATCAAGAAACAATAAGTTGTTTCTCATACGCCATATCTAAAGGGGAGACATGCCAGTATGATGATTGTGTGAGTGGTAGTTTAAAGGTAAGTCACTGATCAAGCCTAAATGGTAAATACAATGAAACAACTAAAAGGAAATAATATGATGATGCATATTATGTTCTATAATAATAAGAGCCCATATATAATGAATTTTACATAAATTTCAACCATTTAAATTCCAAAGGAATCAGGGAAATTCACACATCCCATTCAGGCCGGGCCAAACTTATCAGTCCCATGCGCACGGGAGATCGAGAAAGATCATCTGTAGGTTTATTCGTAACTGTTGCTTATAAATTTGAAACGATTCTTAGTTGTGTTTTTATGCATGTACTATGAATAGAATATGTCATGAAGAAAATATTTATTTTGCTTCTTTTTCAACAATAATAAGTTAGGCTTACATTTCCTATTCAATCTAGCTTAACTTGTTTATAACAAATCTTTTCTTCTTCTTTTCTGCCTATGGATCAGTTATCGTATGACTTTCTCATAGACTAAACTCAAAAAATCAAAAAAAAAAAAAAAAAGTTACGAAAATAAAGTCCAAAGCCACCAGCAAGTTGCTGGTGCTACCTAGCTGGCCGGCTCTCATGTTAGCAAGAAGCGAGTAAGAACGATTAGTATCGATTTCATCATGACCAATTATTATATATGTGGGCTGTGGGCAGAACATTTCTGAACATCATTTCTTGTTCTTGAGAAAAGCGGCTCAAATCTTTTATCCCTTTATTAATTAGAAAACCTTTTGGGGTCCGATCCCTTGGACACAGTTCAGAGATTTTGCACTACTACGAGCAGTCGTCCTCTCCCTGCAAGAAGGGAAAGGAGGCAAAAGGCAATTGCTGGATGGACTCCACAGGTAGTGAATTGGTAAACCATAAATATGCAATCGTGAAAAGATACTAAGGCCAATAGGGCGGTGCTCCGTGTACTCGTAGAAGGGAAGCATAAATGTTGCCGAATTGTTTCATGATGCGCTTCTTTGGCTGTTTTTGCTCGGTTTTCTGATATCTGGAACCGAAGACTGCGCTGTGCTACTTTGGACGTTGAATGACGCAACCTGTACACTCGTGCCTGCCCGAGGATACTTTCTTCAATTCCGCCTGTGACACTGCCTTGCAGTCTTGTGCATGGACCACCTAGATAGAGTGGAAGAGCCAATTTTGGCCTATTTGGTTGTCTGTAAGGGGTCTGAGGGTTGGTTTGGGCTGGCCATCGGTATGCTTGGAGCCTGGCCCAGGTTGAACGCCTGATTCGGCCGTTCTTTCCTGGCCAGACCCTAGCCAGCCATCCCAGTGTTCCCGTTACACACCCCCTTCCCTCCTCCATGACCGTCGCAAACTTCCCTCCTCCATGGCCGGTTGAATCTCCATGGCCGCGGACGGAGCTTCCCTCCTCCATGACCGTCGCAAACTTCCCTCCTCCATGGCCGCGGACGGAGCTTCCCTCCTCCATGACCGGCGCAACCTCCTCGCGTGGATGAGATCTTGCGGATGAGATCCACAACGGCCTCCATGACAGGACGAGCGGCTCGAGCACCTCGGAGGTCACGCGGAGGAATCAGATCAGCGCCACACTCACTGCCTCGCCCCTCACCTCTGCTCCTCCGGTCTGCCTCACTGCCCCTCCCCTCCCGACGGCAACAACGCACGCGCTCAGCGATGCGTGGAGATGGTCCCATGCGGCACGGAGGAGGACGAATCGCGGTGGTCCGTGCGGCGCGGGTGGAGTCCCCTGCTCCTCCTCCCCTCCATCAGTTCGTTCTCCATCAATCGTCCGAGATCCCTTGCTCCCCTTCCTCTCCGTCAGTTCGTTCTCCATCAGTCGTCAAAGGTCCCTGCTCCTCCTCCCCTCCGTTAGTTCACTCTCCATCAGTCGTTGGAGGTCCCCTAGGCGCGTGCGAGTCGTCCTGGATGCCGGCGCGGCGCGGCGGTGGGCTCGTCCTGGATGTCGGTGGTGGCGGCCAGCAGAGGCAGCGCGCGATGAACAATGCCGGCGTGACGGAGGCGAGCTTGAACGCGAGCAGTGCCGCTGCCTTGTCGTCTGTCCCAGCAACCGCGCGCGGCAGGTAAAGATGTAGCAGGAGCATACGAGCAGCGCCCATGGATGCTTCTTCTTGCTGTCGAAATGATTGGAGAAGAACACCAAAGGTAACCTTACCGATTCAAATTCAGAGAAGATGTGACTGTATCAAAATAAATCAGACAATCAAACAAACTTTAGGGCTAGCCTGGCTAAGATAGTATAGACAACCAAACAATCCGGAGTTGGCTTGATGGGATTAGGCTAAAGCTACTCAGTCCAGGATTCTAGCCAGACTAGATGTTAGCTAGAAAACAAAACACATACTATATGTACTGTACGGAGGCGATGTCCTAGTTCAGGAGCTTTTATGTTTTTTTTTTTCCCCGAAAAGTCGGCAAGAGCTACAAAACCGAAGGCTCTATTCGTCGGTATTTTTGTTACTGGCTGGCTGGTTGGGCTGGTAGCACTGCTGATCAGCCAACAGGAGCCAATCAGCCAGCTTCAGCGGAGGAACCCACCGAGGCCATATAATGCTGATGTTGTTCAACTGAGGCGATGCTCACATCAAATTGTGGGCAGCTCGGTGTCTCAGGCAGGGATTGGCACTCGAGTCAAAATTATTATACAAATGATACCAAAACAATTTCATGAATCCACAACGATTGGGTTCGGTAACGAAGCGTCACCATCCACTGCAGTAAGCTGCCATAAGAACAATGGCACCCCAGAGCAATCACAAAACAAGTTTAAAAGCTGGTGATTCATGACAACATAAAGTTCAAATCAATTACAATAGACCTTCACTCGGTTGCTAGTTCAGCATAAAAAACTTTAGTGGCCAAGTTATAGAAAAAAAACAAAACACTTGTAAGTATCACCAAAAGCACCAATGCTTTTCATTGTGCTTATAAGAGAAATGACACCTTCATCATTTGTTTTTTATCTTCATCTTTTTACCGGAGATTGCATCTCAAATTATAGTTCATTCCAACTCCTAAGAAACTATTATAACCATGCATAACAACCACCTCTTGTTTGCAAGGCATCTCAAATTATAGTTGTTTCGTCCATATCACTAGTACTTGGGATTAGTGGAGACTTTACAAAACTAGTAGCAGTTCCACCATACATGTGAAACAACTACAAAAACACAGCCATACAAATCTACTGGTGTACTCCACATACAACAGTGTATTCGGATGCATGTACCTACAGTAGCATACAATCCTACTATTTACAATTGCTACCATTCCTTTACAATTGCCAAATGACCTAAGTGGCATATGTACACAATTTGTACCATTTTCAAGGCACATAAGAATGAGCATGAAGGCAGCTCCCATGCAAAAGTCACTTACCCATCCATATTTGGGTCTTCAAGCCATCCTCCAATCCACTTACACCTCTCCTCCACCTCACGGCCTCGCCTACAAAAAAGACAACATAGTCAAAACCTGCATCCAAACATACAAGGGATGGCTATCTTCAATTCAACTACTTTGCATCCTAATTCAAATCACCTTTGCTGAATCAATCTCCCTAGAGAGCCACATATATATACTCCCTTATTGCTGTCATAGTATTACTTGCATTGAGCTGCACCCAGGTAGACGGTAGGTAGGTAGGCGATCCAAATCCATGCTCCCGAATAAACAAATAATTGTGCAGTGCAAAGCATGACATAATAATCATCTTTTGCTTGACCCTATGGCAGTAAGGTACCCCATGCAGAATGTGCCACCAGCCTTTCAGAATCCCAAATATCTGTTCGATGACATTGTGTAGCCTCGAATGCGTTAAGTTAAATTTCTCCTGTTGGGACATTCTCTCAATAGGTACACCCCTAAAATCATCCATATGGTACCTTGTATTTTTGAAAGGACCCATGTATACAGACTCCAGTGCGTATCCAGTGTCCACCAGATAGTAGCGGCCTGCATCACATGAACCATTTGCACAATTAGTGTCAGGTTCATAAACTCGGGGTCCTTCATGGACCTGCTTCCCAGCAAAGGCTCGGCCCAGCAGACGACGCAACTCCTGGGCCGGCCCAAAAACCTAACGACAGGCAAGAAAGGGCGATCCAATCTCCGATCGAAAGGCCTGGCCAAGAAGGAACGGCGCTCGCTTCTGACTCTGACCGGCCTCTCCGACCAGAAGGCCTGGCCCAAGAGGAACGACGCTCGCTTTCGACTCTGGCCCGCCTCTCCGACCGGAAGGTCTGGCCAAACGCCGCTTCCGACTCTGACCCGTGTCTTCGACCGGGGATGCACCGAACCTCTGCTTACAGTTTTTCTCCGACTGGCGCAGTCAAAGCCGACTGGGACCAACAGACCGGGGACGCCCGCTTGGTGAGGACCTAGGAAACGGGCAGAACAAGTAAGGCAGGGCGCTCAAATCAACCGTAATACCAAGGACCGTACCCTGAAAACCTGCAGCACAGTACGAACAGGGCATGTCAGATGGGTGCCCTGTCACCTTCTAAGCATGTAAGAACCCAAGCAGTGTTGTGGGCGCCGACGTTTGCCCTACAGTGTTGTGGATTGTGGGTGCCATCAATTCCCATACTAGGTGAACATGGTAAAAGCCCCCACATGCCTCTGGGCATCAACAGTGTTGTGGGCGCCATCATTTGCCATACATGGTGAATGCGGTAAAACCTCCCACATGCGTCTGGCATAAATAGTGTTGTGGGCGCCTACAATCATCTTATACCCGATGGCGTGGGCAACAAGACTTAGTAGACGTACTCTCTCTCTCTTACCTATAAGGCTGTCCTCTTCATCTATAAAAGAGGATGCGCTCTATCCCAATAGAGGACGATCAATCTAAAAAAACACAGAGGACAACTCCAACAACTCCCCAACGATCCAACCACCGGGATCGATCGATTCAAACAACCACCAGCGAACAATGGACGTTCGAACACTTAGCACACGTAGGAGATCGCGTCACTCTCGGCCCTTCGGTCTGGAGTCCGACCGGACCTCTTGCACCCCCATCTTACTCCCTTCCATTTGTAACCCCACAGCAAACTTCGAGCACCTGGGCTCAGGAATAAAGTCACCGATCGACTCAAACTGGACGTAGGGCACGTTGCCTGAACTAGTATAAACCCTATGTCATTGAGTGCTAGGCCACATCCGATCACAACGTACGATAAAACTACAAATATTTACGTGTTGATCACTTTCTGCACCGACAGTTGGCGCCGTCTGTGGGGAAGACGCCGTACGTTCACGCTTTTGGTCATCGGATGGCGCACCTTTCCACCATCTTCGCCATGGCGGGCTCAAGCGATATGACTCGCTTTGGCTCACTAGACTTCATCGCCAACCGGCTTGGCGTACTACACCTCCACGAGGAGGCACTTATTCCGGTGCCCGTCGAAGGAGACGTGTCCTCCATCGGCTCTAGGACTCCCAGCAACTTCAATGATGAGGCGCCTACGCTTCGCTCCGAGCCCACGCTGGGCTCATACCCAATTGTTATTTACTATTTTACTATTTTCCACCAGTTCTCTAGAGGGACCCCGTTGTCCCTTCCACGACCGTCGTGCGACCGGTTCTCCTACAGCCTCGCCTCCCCCGCGGACGTGTACACCCGGGGGCTCCGAAGGATGCTGGCACCACCCCCTCTCACATCCGAATTTGTGGGGATGGCGAGCTATGCTCCTATCTCTTTTTATGACCTCATGGATGATGATGTTGAGAGCGACGGCTCTAGCATTGGTGATGTCGTGGCACCTAGCCACCCTTTGTCTCACGAGTGCGCTATGGCGGACGCCCTGAGACAGCCGCCGATGGTAGCGGAGTCTCTACAGACCCACACCCTTCTGGACCCTCACGTGGAGGCCCTCGCGTGTGCCTAGGCGCACAGCGCGGAGCTACGACAAAGGTGGCAGAACCAGCCGCCACCTGCGTCGGCGCGCTCAGCGCACCATGATGCGCCCCGTGCGCGTAACCCGGTGAGCGGTGCCTAGGGTCGCGCCCGCCAGGTCCAGCACAACATCATGGACGAGGGGAACGATCCCCCACAATTTGCTCGGGCCGGCCAGAACATCGCCACGGCGGTGATGCTTCTACGCGGCCTTCCCGAGCCGGACAACCCCTAGGAACATGTGATCCACCGGAACCTCCGGGCACTGGTGGAAACCACCGCCATTCAATAGGCAAAAAGCTCCGCGTCGCACCAGCGACTCACGGCCTCTCTCCCCACTAGGGGAGCGGGGACGCACCAGATGCATCGCTCCATCCGCTCACCTGTACAGCCGCTGGGCGCGAAATAGGAGGCCGCACCTGCGCCATGACCTAAAGAGCTGCCAGCAGGAGCCCAGCGAGTCCCTGTGGGATTACATCCGTAGGTTCTCGAAGTGGTGCAACTCCATTTCTGATGTCATCGACACGGACATCATCAGTGCATTCCTCTTTGGGACAACCTGTGAGTCCCTGATCCACAAACTTGGCTGCCTAAAGGCCCGTACCACCCGCGACCTGCTCGACATCGCCACGAACCACGCCTCCAGCAAGGAGGTGATTGGAGTGATCTTCAACGGAGGCCAGGACAAAGGCAAGGCCAAGCACGAGGACCAAGACAAGGGCCCCTCTACGTAGAGGGGCAAAAAGAACAAGAAGGATCGGCCAACTCCGCGTTGGTCGCCGCAACTGATCGTGCGGGCAAGCAGCCCCAGCAGGGCCTGCCTGACCACTTCGATAAGCTCATGGATAGCCCCTGCACCAACCACGCTTACCCCATTAAAGCACCTCTACAAGGACTACGAGCTCCTCAAACGTTTCCTGCGATAGGCCGGCGGGCCAAAAGAAGGAAAAGGCAAGGAGGCAGCAGCCAAGAAAGGAGGCGCGGCGGGCAAGGATGGGGAATGCATCATGATCTTCAGGGGATCCAATGTTGTCTACTTCAAGCGCCAGCACAAAGTGCACTACCGAGAGGCGTGCGTCGCCAAAACAGCCATCCCCTCCTTCCTTCGCTGGTCGGAATCTCCAATCACTTTTGATCAGAGGGACCATCCATCCCACGTCGCCAGACCAGGGCGCTACCCGCTCGTCGTCGACCCCATCGTCCACAAGAAGCACCTGACCAAGGTACTAATGGACGGAGGCAACAACCTCAACATCCTCTACATCGACACCCTCGATGCCATGCACATCCCTTGGTCGGAGCTCTGACCGATGAGCTCTCCCTTCCACGTACTCGCTTGAGCAGATCGACCTGCCCATCATGTTTGGCTACCGAGCCAACTTCCGCTCGGAGGTCCTAACCTTTGAGGTGGTGGACTTCCCAGGGTCTTACCACGCCATCTTGGGGCGGCCATGCTACGCCAAGTTCATGGCGGTCCCCAATTACACCTACTTGAAGTTGAAGATGCTAGGACCGAATGGCATCATCACTGTAGGTAGCACCTTCTCGCATGCCTTCATGTGTGACCGCGAGCATTTCAAGCTCACCACTGCGGTCATCAACTCGTCCGAGCTCCCATGGCTCGGGGAGTCATCGACCCTAGCAGTCCCGGACTGCAACAAACCAACCTCCTCGACGGCCTTCCGCCCACTCAAGGAAACTAAGATAGTGGGGATCGACCCCACTGATCCAACCAAGATGGTGCGGATCGGGACCCGTCTCTTGGCCAAATAGGAATGCGAGCTCGTTGACTTCCTATGGGCCAATCATGATGTCTTCGCATGGAAACCATCTGACATGTCAGGCATACCATGGGAGGTCGACGAGCACGCACTACGCCTTGTCCGGGCTCGAAGAACGCCAAGCAACGCCTACGCCGCTTTGATGACAAGAGGCGCAGGGCCATAGGCGAGGAGGTTGCCAAACTCCTGGCAGCCGGATTCATCAGAGAGGTATTCCACTCCGACTGGCTTGCCAATCCTGTTCTTGTTAAAAATAAGATCCTCTCCTTTCTGGATGCCTACTCAGGCTATCACCAGATTGCGATGAAAGAGTTCGATCAACTCACAAACGCGTTCATCACCCTGTATGGTTTGTATTGCTATGTAACCATGCATTTCGACCTAAAGAACGCTGGCACCACCTATCAATGGTGCATGCAGCAATGTTTCGCTGACCAAATCGACCCGCTCGACCAACCTGATCAGGTCGACCGGCCAAAACCAACCATCACCATGTATGTTGATGATATAGTGGTCAAAACGGCTCAAGCTTGCGACCTGATCGTGAACATGGCCACGACATTCGTGAACCTTTGAAGGTTCAACATCAAATTGAATCCCAAAAAAAGTGTTTTCAGGGTTTCGAAGGGGAAACTGTTTGGATACATCATGTCCGAACGCAGTATCGAGGCCAACCCCAAAAAAATAATGGCCATCTCCAACATGGGCCCTATACGCAACGCCAAGGGCGTACAAAGGCTCACCGGCTGTTTGGCCGCCCTGAGCTGATTCATCTCCCGGCTCGGCGAATGAGGGATGCCTCTCTACAAACTTCTCAAAAGGACGGATGCATTCGTCTAGACTGAGGAAGCACAATAGGCTTTAGAGAGCCTCAAAACATCATTGACGTCGGCCCCAATCCTCATCGCTCCTGAACAGGGAGAACCCCTCCTCCTCTACGTCGTGGCTAGCAACCACGTGGTGAGCGTCGCCCTGGTCGTCGAAAGGGAGGAGCCGAGACACCACCTTAAGGTCCAATGACCCGTATACTTCGTCAGAGAGGTACTCACCGACCCCAAGGTTGTAACACCTCGGGTGTTTAAAATACTAAAACGACATGTCATCATATGCATTGCAAAGCATTTGGCATTTGGTGAAAACTTTGAGATGCATACACTAAAGCAAGTTTATATTCATGTGGTATGTGTTGAATTGTATTGTTTGACTTGAATTCAAAGTTTGTTTGGATTTTTAAATTTTTCGAGAAAACCCCGCTTTTCAGCATTTAAATCCTACCCTGAAAATTCATTTCAAAATCTAAGCATAATTTGGGGTTGATCCCAAAAGCAAAAGTGTAGAGCTTGGAAAGTTATACAAAGTTTGTTTTTGAAGTTTTTCAAGTTGTTTAGAAAAATTTTGAGTAATTCAAAAAGGCATAATTCGTTAAATTTCCCTATTCAAATTCAAAAGTTCATTTCAAAATCTAGGCCGAATTAGGAGATGGTTATAGAAGCAAAGTTGTAGAACTTTTGATTTTGAACAACTTTTGTTTTTGGAGATTTTTGAGTTGTTATGAAAATTTGAGAGTGATTTATGAATTTTGGCGAATGGCAAACTTGTAATTATTGTGAACAGTGTCCACCATCGAGACTACACCGCCGGTGACCTTCTTTGGCGTTCCAGGCGTGTCGTGGCCGTGCTTGGCGTCGCGTTGGCACGGAAACGGCTCCGTCGTGGCTTCCTTGAGCTTCTGAGTCGCGTTATAAGAACCGCCGTCGTCGTCGTTTTTCTTCCTCCTCTGCTTTTTCCGTCGCCACCACCGCAGCTCCGTCGAGCTCTCGCCGTCGACTTAGCGCCGTTGCCATCTCGGCAAAGCCTGTCCCAGCTCCGCCTTAACCTTGCGCGTCCAACCGACCCCCAATTCAGTTTATCTCCACCGGAAACTCGTTGTCCACGTCTTTCTTCTTCGTGGCCGGCGACTCCTCCGCCGAGCGCGATTCGCCGCGGCCAGAGCTCCACGGTGCATCTTCGTCCCTGGTTTCGGCTGATTCTGTTTTGTCTGGATGCTGTAGTACTTAATCCATAGCTGGTTGCTCATTTTGATCACTGCAGTCGCCGGTACACCATCGCCGACGACGTTTTGCTCCGCCGTGATCACCGTGATCGTTGTCACACCTCTCCGTTGCTTCTCCGACCTCGCTCCTTGCTTCAACGCGTTCGGGGTGAGCCTCTGGTGCTTCCTGGATCCCTTGTTTGAGCTCTACCGGTCACACACCACCGACGTAGCGCTGCCGTGCCACCGCGTCCGTTATGGTCGACGACGAGCTAGTATAGGGCCGTAATCAGTGCTGATAGGGACGTCAATCGATGCGCCTAGACTTGGTGATCATTTTGGTACGTTGGTCGTCGCCGGTGATCTCACCGTCGGTGAGAAATCGCCGGTCAGAGCCGTCGCTGTCGTGGTCAACGTCGGAGGTTAGGGATGACAGGTGGGGTCGGGTTGTCAGTGACTCAGCGTTCAAATGGATTTTTCTATTTTCAGATTTGAATGAATAGTATCTATTTTTGTTATTTTTGTGTAGATTTATTTAGAGCTCCAAAAATTATGAAACTTTTTGTGTGACTTCTCTGTGATGTATAGTATTTAAGAAAAATATAAAATAATGTTTTTCAGTAATTTTTGAATGTGATAAAAATTGCTCAATTTATTAATAAATGGATTTCTATGATTTTTCTAGGCTTATTTATTTATCCAAAAATTATGGAATTTGTTTTGCCACTTAGTTATCATGTAATGAACATTTACAAAAATTTTGGGCTCAATTGGAATAAGTTGATTTTTTTCATAATTTTGAATTAAATAATTAATTCATAAAAGCAAATAGTAACCTTTAATGATTTAGGTTTTGTTTGAAATTTTGATTGAGTGATGACCTTGGATCATTAGTTGAAAATGATCCTTGGCAATTGATTGGGTGTTGCGAAAAAGGTTTGACTAGTTTGACTTGCAACTGTACCGCGAAGGAAAATTGTATTCAAATTATTAATTTTGCATCCATCATCGAGCATCATGTTTCGTATTCCACATCATGTTAAACATGGCATTGTTATTACGTGTAGTAAACGAAGGTGAACACGTGGTAGTTAATCAAGTGGTTGAGGAGGTTAATCCGTCTGTTGAGGTCGGACCGAATACTTGTGAAACGTCGCAGGAGCCGGACTTTTCCGTCAACGAAGACAAGCCCCGGATGCTTACAACCCTACCTTGTGTTTTACAAATTAATTTTGCTTTTGTTTTCCGTTACTGCATTAAGTGATTAGGAGTTAAGTAAGAGCCTAATTGGTGCATTACCATCCTTGTTATTACATATTACCAGTTTTTAAACTCGTATATGCCTAGTTTTGCTTAGCTATGCGTAGAACGATAAAAGTCGAGTGATTACCTGCCACCTGCAAGTTTTAAATGGAACATTGGTTAATTATGTTAGCATGTGATATGGGAATGTGGAGTAATAAATCTAGACCGGGCGGACTCGGTGTGTG
The DNA here is from genome assembly GCA_904845875.1 of Miscanthus lutarioriparius. Classification (NCBI taxonomy): domain Eukaryota; kingdom Viridiplantae; phylum Streptophyta; class Magnoliopsida; order Poales; family Poaceae; genus Miscanthus; species Miscanthus lutarioriparius. Next base: position 22,278,881 of record CAJGYO010000001.1, read on the forward strand.
TGAGCCACAAGACATGAAGGTCTTGTGAGCGGGTTTTTTCCGCCTGTGTCGATTAAGGCACGTCCGTTGTTGAATTGCATGAGGTGAGAATTTGTAGTACTAACCACATACTCCAGTAAGCCTGAACTTGGCGATTCTATTACGAGAATGGCTACTCGCGCACTGGGAGTGGAGAGATGGCGGGAATAGCGTGTACCCACGTGGCTATGGGCTGGATTGGTGGAGTACTGTATTCTCGGGTGGCACGGACCCGTTCTTGTTTCAGAGGATCTGATGGTAGGTTGGTATATGTAGGTCGGGGACCTGCATATGTCGTGTGGTCTGGAATTCCCAGCTGGGTTTATAATCGGTTCGAATCGTCGTTGCTCCTCGGTTATGGAGACTCAACTCACTGTTCATCATCGTAGTATTAATAACTAGAACTTGAGAATGGTCGATGAAGGTGTTGGATATGAAGTTTCATGATCTCATTACGGATCATGTCATCTTTGTATATGAGTTTATGAAGTTTAAATTGTTAAAATAAAGAATTTTGTTAAAGAGCTTTTACGCAAAATAACTTTGATTATTGCTAAAACCATACCTTGAATCCCTGAGCCTGCATTCTTGAGTTATCAGTTCTTATTTCGGTTAAGTCTTGTTGAGTACTTTTGTACTCAGGGTTTGTTGACCCTTGTTGTAGGTGAGTCTCATGAGCAGATCTGTTGTGGATCGTGCTGCATGACAGTTGTACCTTGTGATGACGATGAGAAGTAATTGTGTGGCCCTTGGGCAGGGCAGCCTCATTGTGTGTTTTGTATATTATTATAATGCCGCTCCACTACTTTGGTTTGTTTTAATATCGAACGTAGTTGTATGGTTTGAAACAAATGGTTTGTAAACTATGTTATTGTAAGTCTTCCACTACTTTTACTCTGATATATCTATTTGAATAAACTGTTGTAATACTGCAATGACTTTGTAATGTGATCCTGCTCGGAAATCGTGGATGATTCGGGGTTCCCCGAGGACACCCGACAGACTTCTTAAATTACCAGGAACATATGCATAGATGTCAAAGGTCGTTGGACAGTGACAGGTGCATGTGGGCCCTATAATTTAGGAGGTTCTGCCACAGAATGGTATCAGAGCGATCATTACAAGGGTTTTGTTGTATTGTTTACAAAAACTTCAAAATGATTTGGGATGACTAAATTAAACTTGCTAATTTAGTCCAAATTGCTTCTGACTTATCTTATTTCTTTCTCACCATTCCGTATTTAATTAGAAAGGTCTTGCGTGGTGGAGTAGTAATCTTACTATGCCCTATATAAAAATAAATGTTGTTTATGTGCATTATAAACTTTGATGTTTTTGTTCGTAAGAACGATTCATGCATCATTATTAATTCACTCGTTACTTCCTTCACCTCTTAGTCTGGAGTTGAGTAGTGAGACTAGTTTGAGTAATGTAATCCATCATAGCTGCTCTTTAGACTTTGATCAAATGGTCTTACTTGGATTAAATTGGTTTGCTACAGTATGGCTCGTGCCAAGATGACACCCCGTAAGTCCACTGGACCCAAAGGAGTTCCTCGTCACCAACTTGCCCCTAGAAACGATGGTGCTAGCAGTAGCAGTTCTAGGCCTGATCCCCAGGCGGAGATACAGAGAATTTTTGCAGAATTAGCACAAGCTACTAGAGATAGGGCTTTGGATGATATACAGGTAGGAGAATTACATGATCAATTGAGGCGTCTCACCACCGCACACAGGAACTGCGAAAGCATGTTAGTTCGTACGGTGGAGGGACGAAATGAGGCTTGGCATAGGGAAAATGTAGCTAGAGCTAGAACTCATGAGCTAGAATTCTATGTAGAAGATTTAGAAGAACATAATACCTATGTTCATGAGGAAGTTCATAGGCTTAGCAATCTACTAAACCCGAATCATGAGCCTCAAGCTGAAGCCATGGACCCCGGTGTCATCCTTGCCGATGATAACGAATAGGAAGAGGAAGAAGAAGAAGATCCTGAAGAATTAGTAATGATCAATGAAAGTGATGATGAAGGCGGTAATAATTCCGGAATGGATACCGAGCCTGAAGTTTGAAGTAATCACGGAAAAGAGTAGAGTTGTATAATAGTTAATTATGGTTAAGCTATGTATCTTGTTTTGGTACATATAGGGTCTGGTGTTTATAGTAATCAACCCTATGTTATGTGTCTGGAGTAAGCTTTTGTGCAATTCAATAAAGGCTTGTGAATAAAGTTTGGTTTGTTATGAGCAGATGCGTCGTACGCGGGGATCGCATATTCCTGGTACTTCACAAGATGATGATGATATCCCCAACCCGCCACCGATGCCGACCAATCTGGCTGATGCTATCGTTGTATTAGTCAATGTGACTATGGAAAATTCTCGTTTGCTTCATGAGATGGCTCAAAGTAATTAGAATCAGATGTATGGAAACCGTGGCTGCAATCATAACATGCATGAGGCTACCTATGTGGATTTCACGGATACAAAACCCCCGGTGTTCACCAAGGCAGATGAACCACTGGAGGCTGATGACTGGCTTAGGACCATGGAGCAGAAATTTGATCTTATTCACTACACGAGTTTGTAAACCGTGTTTTTTGCTTCAAACAACTTAGAGGTGCAAATTTGGTGCTTGGTATGCAAATCGATGGCTATGCAACCCCAGCAGCGTTCGTTAACTTGGACAGAATTTCGACCGCTTGCTTGAGCCCATTATATCCGGAAGGAGTGATGGCTATGAAGTTGGATGAATTCCTTGCTTTGAGGCAGGGGATCAAAGCGGTTATGTAGTATGTGGGAAGATTCAATCATCTGTCGCAGTATGCATCTCGAACATGTCAATACGGATGCCAAGAAAAGAAGTGGTTCATGAGAGGTCGAATACCAAAGCTGCGAGACAATGATGACGATCTGTACCAATATCACTTATCATGAGGCATAAATATTGCAATTGCTTTAGAGGCAAAAGTATCGGCTGAGATAAGGAGCTCAAGAAGAAAAAGAATGTGCCGTCTGGACTTTTTGGTGGAAACCAAAAGAGGCAGAGAGTGATTTATCATCCAATAAACCATTATCGTCCTCCTTATCGTCCGCCGCAGTTCCAAGCCGGGCAACAGTCAAATGTCCATCCTGCTATAACCTATCCGAACTCATAGTCAACCAATGCTCCTGGTGGTAATGCTCCAACATCACAGGGTCACAACTATCCGTGTTACAATTGTGGAAGGACTGGTCATTTCTCCAGGGAATATCCATATCCTAGGTAGGCTAATCAAAATTATCAGAAGACCCCTGCCAATCAACAACAGGGTCAGGCACCAAACAAGAACCACAATCAGAATGCTCAGAAGGGCAAAGATAAGAGGAAGACAGGACGGGTGTTCTATATTCAAGCTAGAGAAATTCCGGAGGGGGAGCCAGTGATGATGGGTATGTTTCCTGTTGCCAATCACCCTTTAGTTATACTTTTTGATTCTGGCGCATCACATTCATTCATCAATAGAACATTTGTCATGAAGTATGAAATTTCAATTGGGGCAACAAAGGAAAGTTTCTTTGTACAGTCGCCCGGGGGACGTCTGTGTACTAAGGAAATGGTGTACCAGGTACCCGTAAACCTAGGTGGGCATATTTTTCCCACTACCATGATTATCCTTAAGGATCAGGATATAGATGTAATCTTGGGAATGAATTGGATGTATCAGCATAAGGCTGTTATAGATGCTTTGAATAGGACTTTAAGAGTAAGTTTGCACGATAGTAATTCTCAACTTCTCATCCAACTTCCAACCTTAAGAAGATCATTAGGCGAGTTTGTGCAACCGCCGTCAAAGAGATTAGAGATATCCCGGTGTAGTACGTGAATTTCGATGTGTTTTTCGAGGATTTACCCGGTCTACCACCGATAGGGATGTACAGATTTAACATAGAGTTACAACCTGGAACAGCTCCGATTTCTCGGAGAGCTTATAGAATGCCACCTAAGGAATTGGTCGAGTTGAAGGCTCAGTTACAAGAATTAATTGAGAAGGGGTTTATCCAACCTAGTTCCTCACCTTGGGGATGTCCGCAATTTTTGTGAAAAGAAAGATGAGACCACGAGGTTATGTGTTGACTATCGTCCATTGAATGAAGTGACCATCAAGAATAAGTATCCATTACCTCGGATAGATTTGCTTTTTTGATGGGGTTGGTTGAGCCAAAGTTTTTCCAAGATAGATTTGAGATCAGGTATCACCAAATTAAGATAAAGCCTAAAGATATTCCCAAAGCGGCATTTACCACAAGATACGGATTATATGAATACTTGGTGATGTCTTTTGGTTTGACAAATGCTCCCGCTCATTTCATGTATCGATGAACTCAATATTCATGCCCGAGCTAGACAAGTTTGTAGTGGTATTTATAGATGATATACTAGTATATTCCAAGAATAAGATGAGAACATGCGAGAACACCTCGTAATTGTTCGACTCGTTTGAGAGAACATCAATTGTATGCTAAGTTCAGCAAGTGTGATTTTTGGCTTAAGGAAAGTGCAATTTCTTGGACATGTCTTGTCGGTACGAAGGAGTTGCAGTTGATCCGGCAAAGTGAGGGATGTGCTTGATTGGAAACCGCCAACCACAGTTCATCAAGTTCGGAGTTTTCTTGGATTGGCGGGATATTACCATCGGTTTATTCTAGAATTCTCTAAAGTATCAAAACCTATAACTGAATTGTTGAAGAACCAAGTCAAGTTTGTCGATCATCAGATTGTGAAGAGGCTTTCCGGACTTTAAAAAGGCTATTGACTATCGCACTCAAAGTGTTAGCTCAACTCGATATCGAGAAGCCGTTTGATGTTTATTGTGATGCTTCAGGTATTGGTATTGGATGTGTGTTGATGCAAGAAGGTCGAGTCATTGCCTATGCGTCCGAGCAACTTAAGCAACATGAAGAACACTATCCTACTCATGATTTGGAGTTAGTAGTGTGGTTCATGCTCACGAAGATTTGGTGGCATTACACGCTTGGTAATACGTGCCATATATATCTGAGATCACAAGAGCTTAAAATATATCTTTACTCGATCGAGTTGAACATGCGACAAAGAAGATGGTTAGAACTAATTAAGGATTACGATTTGGAAGTACATTATCACCCTGGTAAAGAAAATGTAGTTGCAGATGCTCTCAGTCGAAAAAGCTATTGCAATTGCCTGACAGTAAGAACAATGGGTTTGACTTTATGTCAAGAGATGGAGAAGCTAAATGTAGAAATAATTCCACAAGGTAGTTTGACCAACATAATTGTTGAAGCCACTATTCGAGATCAAGTTATTCTTTGCTCGGAAGAAAAACAAGGGTGTAGCCCATATCAAGGAAAGAGTCGGGGAATGGAAAGACGGAATGTTTCAAAGTATAGATAATGAAGGTGTGCTATGGTTCAAGGATCGTTTGGTAGTACCAAAAGTTCACGAGTTATGGCGATCAATTCTTGAAGAAGCACATGCTACTAGGTTATCTATCCATCCAGGAAGCAGCAAGATGTACCATGACTTAAAACAAAGGTTTTGGTGGACAAAAATGAAGATAGAAATTGCGAGATATATAGCAGAGTGTGATACTTGTCAGAAGGTGGAAGCTATACATTTGAGGTATGCTGGAGAACTACAACCATTACCTATTCAAGCTTGGAAGTGGGAGGACATAAGTATGGACTTTATTGTTGGCTTACCCAAGATAGCAAAGGGATTTGACTCAATATGGGTTATTGTAGATCGACTCACTAAGTCAGCACATTTTCTTCCTATCAAGACTATATATCCCACTGTCCAATACGCCAAGATATATTTAGCAAGAATTATGAGTCTCCATGGAATACCAAAGACCATAGTGTCCGATCGGGGTACACAGTTTGTCTCCAGTTTTTGGAAACAATTGCATTCTTCCTTGGATACCAAGCTCCTGTATAGTACAACTTATCATCCACAGACTGATGGACAGACTGAAAGAGTCAATCAAGTGCTTGAAGATATGTTAAGGTGTTGTGTCCTTAATTATTCCAACAAGTGGGACGAATGCTTACCTTTGGCCGAGTTCTCATATAACAATAGTTATCAGGAAAGCATTAGAATGGCTCCATTTGAAGCACTCTATGGCCGTAGGTGCGAGAATCACCGAGTTGGTCGGAGCCAGGAGAAAGAAGATTCTTTGGAGTTGACCTTGTGAAAGAAACGGAAGATAAGGTTAGGCAAATACAAAGTAATTTGAAAATAGCTCGATCCCGCCAAAAGAGTTATGCGGATAGACGCAACGGAGACCATTGGTGTTTAACAAAGGAGATTTTGTATATCTGAAAGTATCACCAATGAAGGGAGTTAACCGTTTTGGTGTTAAAGGCAAGTTGGCACCTCGATATATTGGACCATTTCAAATTTTGGAGAGATATGGAAAAGTGGCCTATCGCTTGAAATTACCGGAACATTTATCAGCTGTACATGATGTGTTCCATGTGTCTCAGTTGAAGAAGTGTCTCCGAGTGCCTGAGCAGAATGTTGAAGTTGAAGGAGTGGAACTTGAACCAGATCTGACTTATTCAAAATATCCTATCCGAGTGTTGGATCAGAAAGATCGTGTTACTCGAAGAAGAACAATAAAGTTCTACAAGATACAATGGAATCAACATTCAGAAGAGGAAGCTACCTGGGAATCAGAAGATTACTCGTTAGAAAAGTTTCCAGAGTTTCTAGCGTCAATATAGAATAGAATAATGTTAGTTGAGCTCGGTTACTACAAATTGTGTTTTGTAAAAGAACCTCAGTTGTTTTATGGAAAAGTTCTGGATGTTATTGAATTGACACATTTCCTTTTTCATTACTTACTCTATGGCTTTGAATCTCGGGGCGAGATTTCTTTTAGGGGGAAGGATTGTAACACCTCGGGTGTTTAAAATACTAAAACCTGACATGTCATCATATGCATTGCAAAGCATTTGGCATTTTGTGAAAACTTTGAGATGCATACACTAAAGCAAGTTTATATTCATGTGGTATGTGTTGAATTGTATTGTTTGACTTGAATTCAAAGTTTGTTTGGATTTTTGAATTTTTCGAGAAAACACCGCTTTTCAGCATTAAAATCCTACCCTGAAAATTCATTTCAAAATCTAAGCATAATTTGGGGTTGATCCCAAAAGCAAAAGTGTAGAGCTTGGCAAGTTATACAAAGTTTGTTTTTGGAGTTTTTCAAGTTGTTTAGAAAAATTTTGAGTAATTCAAAAAGGCGTAATTCGTTAAATTTCCCTATTCAAATTCAAAAGTTCATTTCAAAATCTAGGCCGAATTAGGAGATGGTTATAGAATCAAAGTTGTAGAACTTTTGATTTTGAACAACTTTTGTTTTTGGAGATTTTTGAGTTGTTATGAAAATTTGAGAGTAATTTGTGAATTTTGGCGAATGGCAAACTTGTAATTACTGTGAACAGTGTCCACCGTCGAGACTACACCGCCGACGACCTACTTCGGCGTTCCAAGCGCGTCATGGCCGACCTTGGCGTCGCACTAGCACGGAAATGGCTCCGTCGTGGCTTCCTTGAGGTTCTGAGTCGCGTTATAAGAACCGAGACGCCGTCGTCGTCGTTTTTCTTCCTCCTCTGCTTTTCCCGTCGCCACCACCGTAGCTCCGTCAAGCTCTCGCCGTCGACTTAGCGCCGTTGCCATCTTGGCAAAGCCTGTCCCAGCTCCGCCTTAACCTTGCGCGTCCAACCGAACCACCAATTCAGTTTATCTCCACCGGAAACTCGCTGTCCATGTCTTTCTTCTTCGCGGCCGGCAACTCCTCCGCCGAGCGCGATTCGCCGCGGCCAGAGCTCCACGGTGCATCTTCGTCCCTGGTTTCTGCTGATTCTGTTTCGTCTAGATGCTGTAGTACTTAATCCATAGCTGGTTGCTCATTTTGATCACTACAGTCGCCGGTACACCATCGCCGACGACGTTTTGCTCCGCCGTGATCACCGTGATCGTTGTCACGCCTCTCCGTTGCTTCTCCGACCTCGCTCCTTGCTTCAACGCGTTCGGGGTGAGCCTCTGGTGCTTCCTGAATCCCTTGTTTGAGCTCTACCGGTCGCACACCGCCGACGTAGCGCTGCTGTGTCACCGCATCCGCCATGGTCGACGACGAGCTAGTATAGGGCCATAATCAGTGCTGATAGGGACGTCAATCGATGCGCCTAGACTTGGTGATCATTTTGGTACGTTGGTCGTCGCCGATGATCTCACCGTCGGCGAGAAATCGCCGGTCAGAGCCGTCGCTGCCGTGGTCAACGTCGGAGGTTAGGGATGACAGGTGGGGTCGGGTTGTCAGTGACTCAGCATTCAAATGGATTTTTCTATTTTCAGATTTGAATGAATAGTGTCTGTTTTTGTTATTTTTGTGTAGATTTATTTAGAGCTCCAAAAATTATGAAAATTTTTGTGTGACTTCTCTGTGATGTATAATATTTAAGAAAAATATAAAATAATGTTTTTCAGTAATTTTTGAATGTGATAAAAATTTCTCAATTTATTAATAAATGGATTTCTATGATTTTTCTAGGCTTATTTATTTATCCAAAAATTATGGAATTTGTTTTGCCACTTAGTTATCATGTAATGAACATTTACAAAAAATTTGGGCTCAATTGGAATAAGTTGATTTATTTCATAATTTTGAATTAAATAATTAATTCATAAAAGCAAATAGTAACCTTTAATGATTTAGGTTTTGTTTGAAATTTTGATTGAGTGATGACCTTGGATCATTAGTTGATAATGATCCTTGGCAATTGATTGGGTGTTGCGAAAAAGGTTTGACTAGTTTGACTTGCAACTGTACCGCGAAGGAAAGTTGTATTCAAATTATTAATTTTGCATCCATCATCGAGCATCATGTTTCGTATTCCACATCATGTTAAACATGGCATTGTTATTACGTGTAGTAAACGAAGGTGAACACGTGGTAGTTAATCAAGTGGTTGAGGAGGTTAATCCGTCTATTGAGGTCGGGACGAATACTTGTGAAACGTCGCAGAGCCGGACTTTTTCCGTCAACGAAGGCAAGCCCGGATGCATACACACCCTACCTTGTGTTTTACAAATTAATTTTGCTTTTGTTTTCTCATTCTTGCATTAAGTGATTAGGAGTTAAGTAAGAGCCTAATTGGTGCATTACCATCCTTGTTATTACATATTACCAGTTTTTAAACTCGTATATGCCTAGTTTTGCTTAGCTATGCGTAGACCGATGAAAGTCGAGTGATTACCTGCCACCTGCAAGTTTTAAATGGAACATTGGTTAATTATGTTAGCATGTGATATGAGAATGTGGAGTAATAAATCTAGACCGGGCGGACTCGGTGTGTGTGAGCCACAAGACATGGAGGTCTTGTGAGCGGGTTCTTTCACTTTTGTGTCGATTAAGGCACGTCCGTTGTTGAATTGCATGAGGTGAGAATTTGTAGTACTAACCACATACTCCAGTAAAGCCTGAACTTGGCGATTCTATTACGAGAATGGCTACTCAAGACTTTGGGAGTGGAGAGATGGCGGGAATAGCGTGTACCCACGTGGCTATAAATTTGGATTGGTGGAGTCTTGTATTCTCGGTGGCGCGGACCCATTCTTGTTTCAGAGGATCTGAGGGTAGGTTGGTATATGTAGGTCGGGGGGACTGCATATGTCGTGGTGGTCTGGAATTCCAATTTGGGTTTATAATCGGTTCGAATCGTCGTTGCTCCTCGGTTATGGAGACTCAACTCTTTGTTCATCATTATAGTATTAATAACTGGAACTTGAGAATGGTTGATGAAGGTGTTGGATATGAAGTTTCATGATCTCATTACGGATCGTGTCATCTTTATATATGAGTTTATGAAGTTTAAAATTGTTAAAATAAAGAATTTTGTTAAAGAGCTTTTACATAAAATAACTTTGATTATTGCTAAAACCATACCTTGAATCCTCGAGCACTCGTATTCTTGAGTTATCAGTTCTTATTTTGGTTAAGTCTTGTTGAGTACTTTTGTACTCAGGGTTCGTTGACCCTTGTTGCAGGTGAGTCTCATGAGCAGATCTGTTGTGGATCGTGCTGCATGACAGTTGTACCTTGTGATGACGATGAGAAGTAATTGTGTGGCCCTTGGGCAGGGCAGCCTCATTGTGTGTTTTGTATATTATTATAATGCCGCTCCACTACTTTGGTTTGTTTTAATATCGAACGTAGTTGTATGGTTTGAAACAAATGGTTTGTAAACTATGTTATTGTAAGTCTTCCGCTACTTTTACTCTGATGTATCTATTTGAATAAACTGTTGTAATACTGCAATGACTTTGTAATATGATCCTGCTCGGAAATTGTGGATGATTCGGGGTTCCCCGAGGACACCCGACAGACTTCTTAAATTACCAAGAACATATGCATAGATGTCAAAGGTCATTGGACAGTGATAGGTGCATGTGGGCCCTATAATTTAGGAGGTTCTACCACAAAGGTCTAGTACACCCAAGTACAAAAACTCCTATACGCCGTGCTGATGGCAACCTGGAAGCTCTTGCACTACTTCACCGACCACAAAGTCGTGGTCGTCACTTCATACCCGCTTGGAGACACTGTCCGCAACCGCGACGCTGCAGGATGGATCTCCATGTGGGCACTCGAACTCATGGGCCACGACATCAGGTATATCCCTCGTATCGCTATTAAGTCTTAGGCTCTTGCAGATTTGGTCACCGAATGGACGGAGGTCCAGCTACCGACCCCAGACGTCACCCACGAGTATTGGATGATGTACTTCGACAGGTCCGTCTTGGCGCCTGGCTCGGGGGCTGGAGTGGTTCTGATCTCCCCAGATGGAAGTAGGCTCTGCTCCACCATCCACCTCCACTTTTCAGCCTTAAACAACATCGTGGAATATGAGGCCCTCATTAACGGACTATGCATCGGCATCGAGCTTGGCGCTACATGACTCTACGTTCACGATGACTCAGTGCTGGTCGTCGACCAGGTCATGAAGGAGTCCTCCTGCAAAAGCCCCCTCATGGCAGCATCATGTCCCCTGAAAGGACAATGATGCCGCCAATTTTCTCGCAAAATTGGCCGCCAGGCGGGATCCGTCTCTGAGCAGGGTCTTCATCAATGATCTCCATGAGCCATCCGCCTGCATCCTGGAAGGTCCGATGCAAACACACTCCGATGCCAACCTAGCGCTCGGGGGCTCCGACCTTGACGCCAAACCGGCGATCGGGGGCTCCGACCCCAGTGCCTCCATGACGACGTCGCTCGCCGACGTCGCCGTGTTGGTACTCGATCAAACCGACTGGTGAGCGCCGCTACTTGCCTACCTCCTCGAGAAGGTTCTCCCACCCAAAAGGACTGAAGCTCAATAGATCGCTCGACACGCCAAGAAGTTTGTTGCCATCGGTGATGAACTCTACAAGTGAAGTCCATTGGGGGTACTCATGAACTGCATCCCTACCAACCAAGGGAAACAACTCCTCCTCGAGGTCCATGTCGGAATCTGCGGACATCACGTGGCCCCGAGGTCGCTGGTTGAAAAAGCCTTTCGCTAAGGTTTTTACTGGCCCACCGCACTATGAGACACAAAGGAGGTCGTCCGTAGGTGCGAGGGATGTTAGTTCTATGCTTGGCAAACTCATTTGCCGACACAGGAGCTCCAAACCATCCCCATCAATTGGTCATTCGTGGTCTGGGGCCTTGACATGGTAGGACCCCTCAAAAGGGGCACATGCAGCTTCACTCACCTACTAGTGGTGGTTTTCGACAAGTTCACCAAGTGGATAGAGGCCAAGCCCATCACCAACATCCGCTCGGAGGAGGCAGTCAAGTTCTTCCTCGACGTCATCTACCGGTTCGGCGTTCCTAACTGTATCATCACTAACCATGGAACTACCTTCACCGAGAAGAAGTTCCTAGACTTCAGTGATGGATACGACATCAGGATCGACTTGGTCTCGGTCGGACATCCTTGTACTAATGGCCAGGTCGAGCGTGCTAATGGCATGGTCCTCCAAGGACTTAAGCTACACATCTTCGACCGACTCAACAAGTACGCCGGACGATGGGTTGCAGAGGTCCTAGCGATCCTCTAGAGCCTGAGAATGAACCCAAACTGATCCACAGGGTTCACACCCTTCTTCCTAACCCATGGAGCTAAAGCAGTGCTGCCCTCCAACATCGACCACGGCGCCCCAAGAGTGAAGGCTTTTGACCACGACCGAGCCGTGGAGGCTCAGCAGGACATGGTCGACCTGCTCGAGGAGGCCCATGAGACGACCGTCATCCGCTCCACTCGCTACCAGCAGACTCTCCATAGGTACCACAAGAGGAAAATTAGAGGAAGGATCCTCCAGGTTGTAGCCTATGGGACGAATGGGCAGGTGCAAAAAAGAAAGAAAAAAAAAAGTTATGCCAGGGTAAAAATAAGGAACGAATGGGACAAGCTTCCCCGAATGAAGTAATTCATCACAAAACGAAAGTTGATGTATTCGTCAAAGACAACTGTTCACACGGGGGATCCCCACGAACTTAAACTATTACATCTGTTGGCCACTTGTACTGTCGCTGCTCGGTGACATCGGTTGACGACATGACTGGCAAAGTTAAAGGCTGCTCGTCCTCCGACGGGGCGACACTCGGCTCAGACGGAGCTTCCGACTCGGCCTCCACTCCATTCGTAGGCTAGGTGACATCTTGACGCACGCCTTCAGCCACGCTCACACGATGAGCCTCCATCACCCACTACGCGGAGACTTGCTTGGCCACCAAACTGTGCATGTGGAAGCAAGCTTTCCTCGAACACATGGATGGCATCCGCGCTCTAGTCGTCGGCATACCCTCTGTAGATGGTGGCAAAGCCCTGGTCCAGGTGTCTACCAGAGGCAGGCACCAAGTACCGCAACAAGTTCATAAGTTCATGGGCATCATCCAAGAGTGTTTACTGCCACCAGACATAACCACCACCGTATGGGCCCCGCCCGGTTCCGCTCCCTTAACTTCAACGAGCGCAACGGGTACCTCAAGGGCATTGCACCCATAGATGCTCAGTAGAAGAACATGGAGCTCCGGACTTTCCCATACAAACGAAGTAGCTCCTAGACAGGGACACCACCTACCGAAGTATGGCTACCATAGCTAGAGGATGTCTTTGACATCTCATCAAACTTTACGAACTGACCGACCTAAGCAGCTACAGGGGTGAAACCCCCCACCGGCGTGGTCCCGAGCGGCTTCCCCTCCAACAAATCTCGCCCGGTGAAGATCCACCAGAAAAAATCCATGTGTGGCTCCATCTCGAGGAAGGCCTCATGGACGGTGATGAAGTCAGCGACGTGTAGCACCCTAGTCGGATTGAGGTGCTGTAGCTCCAGGCCCCACTCATTGAGGATCCCATGCAGGAACCAGTGTGTGGGGTATCCTAGCCCGTGCTCATGGAAGGCGAGGAAGGAGACGACCTCACCGGCCCGAGGCTGCGAAAAAGCCTCCCCCGTGGGAGCCCTCCAGTGCACCACCTCCTTTGGCGGCAACACCCCCTTCTCGGTGAAGGCGGCCAACACCAACTCACTCACAACGGATGACCTCTAGCTCAACATTGCGCTCTGGATTTATGAACGGATATATGAGTTTCTCCTCTCCCTCGCTCTACCCTTTTTATCTTAGGAACCGTCGTGGCACTCAGATGCTCTTGGCGAGAAGGAAGAAGGAGAAGAGGCGGCAGATGGGGAATAGGTGAAGGAATGGGACGAAAGCCCCCTCCCTTCCCCTATTTAAGGAGAAGGCACAACAATTGAGGAAAGGTGAAGGATTGCTGTGAGAAACCCTCTCCCTTCCCCCATTCTATGTGGATGGGATACGATAGGACGCGCCCTGACCGATGGGACGCACCCTACCCGACGAGACGGTGCCTGGTCGGATGGGACATGGCCTAGGCATGGCCCACCACTACCATACGCTGGGCATGGAAAATGAGGCACAACCACATGCAGGCGGCCCTTCGCCTTCCCAGGCAAGACTTGGAAGGGCCCAACAACAGGATCTCCGCCCAGGAGAGACCAATGGGCTTCCTGAGTTGATCGGACGACTCAGGTGAATGCCGAGAGACAGGTAAGGAACAGAGGGACGCCACATGTGGGCCATACCGACTCTGTCATGAACAACGAGCGTGGATCCTGGTCAGACATATCTGATAGGAGCTCCTCAAACCCCATCACTCGAGTCATCAAGGTAACATTACCAACCCCCACTATTTCTTTATATGACCATTCATTCATCTGTTGTCATTCATACATTCATACACGCATTCACACATTCATCCATGCACGCATTCATTCATCCCATACATCTGAAGCATCGCATATGTAGTTAAATGCATCACAACGCTCTGTGTTGCGTCACGAAGCGGCAGTTGCCTCATTCAACATGAGTAACGACCAACCGGGGTTCGAAGGCCGGCCCATGAAGGGATCGAGGCCGCCTCGTGTCAAATAGATCTAGGGGAGAAAACATAGATGAGCCCCAGCAGCCCTCGCCTAGTCTACTTCGAAGCGGACATGGTCATCTCAACCTTCTTGTTCGATCCTAACCTCGAGCCATGCCCACAGAATCTCCATCGAGGGGAGGCCAGCGGGCCACCCGTGTCAGTCTCTGGAACGACCCAGGCATCTATCGGGATGCGGGTTAAGGAGCAGTGGAATGACACATGAGGGCTACGCCGACCCCATCATGAACGACGAACCTGGATTACACTCGAACGTGCCCATTAGCGAGCTCACCGGGCGCGTCACTCGAGCCATTGAGGCAAGTGATGTTAGCTCAGCCTCTCCGATTGCGAAAACTATGGACGGGGTAACGCACGAAACTCAACCAACCCATTTTGAGCCCAATAGGGCTTAGGGGCTCAGGACGCCCAACACCTCGGCATGACCTCGGCTGCACCTGGATCTGTGACTCTGACTCGCCCGATCCCTTGGTGCGCCTGGATCCGCGACTCCGACTCGCCTGATCCCTCAACCCGGTCGACGTTAGGATCTGCGACTCCATCTTGCCTGATCCCTCAGCTATGCTCGATGCCTGGGTCCACGACTCCGTCTCGCCTAATCTCTCAGCTGTCCCTTGGCTGCGCCCGATGCCTAGGTCCGTGAGTCCATCCCGCCCGATCCTTCGGCTGTCCCTTCGGCTGCGCTCGACGCCTGGGTCCGCGAGTCCATCTTTCCTGATCCCTTGGCTATCCCTTGGCTACGCCCGATGCCTAGGTCTATGAGTCTATCTCGTCCGATCAGTCGATGATCCCTCAGCTGCGCCCGATGCCTAGGTCCGTGAGTCCATCTCGCCCGATCCCTCGGCTGTCCCTTGGCTGCGCCCAACGTCTAGATCCGCGATCCCGACTCACCCGATCCCTTGGCTGTGCCTCGGCTACACCCGATGCCTGGGTCCACGAGTTCGTCTTGGCCGATGCCTCAGCTGTCTCTTGGCTGCTCTCAATGCCTGGGTCCGTGACTCCGACTCGCCCAAACCCTCGGCGTGCCTGATGCCCTGGTTGACGACTCCGTCTCACCTAGTCCCTCGTCAGCGACCAAACGCCTAGGACCACACTCCTAGAAATGATGGGTTAGAAGCTAGGAAGAGGAGGCTACACCCACCAAGGTGCACACACTCATGCCTGCTGACAAAACCCCCAGGTGATTATGCTCGAATTGCCCGGGGGCTCGGGGGCTACACCCGCGGGTGCGCTCGCGCACACCCGCTATCGAAACAAAAAATTCCCCCGCTGATAAAAAACCCTAGGCAATTCTGCTTGAATCACCCAAGGCTCGGGGGCTACACCCACGAGTGCGCTTCGCGCACATCCATAGTCAAGACAAAAATCCCCTAGATGATTCTACTTGAATCGCCCGGGGGCTCGGGGGATCCTATCGGGTTCATAAACCCGGGGTCCCTCATGGACCTACTTCCTAGCAAAGGCTCACCCAGCAAACGACGTTGCAAACGATGCGCAACTCCTGGACTAGCCCAAAAACCTAACGACAGGCCAGAAAGGTGATCCAATCTCCGACCGGAAGGCCTGACCAAGAAAGAATGGTGCTCACTTCCGACTCTAGCTGACCTCTCTGACCAGAAGGCCTGGCCAAAGAGGAACGACGTTCGCTTCCGACTCTAGCCTGCCTCTTTGACTGGAAGGCCTAGCCAAACATCGCTTCTGACTCCAACCCGTGTCTCCGACCGGAGATGCACCGAACCTCTGCTTACAGCTTTTCTCCGACTGGCGCAGTTGAAGCTGACTGGGACCAACCAACCAGGGACGCCCGCTCGGTGAGGACCCAGGAAATGGGCAGAACAAGTAAGGCAAGGCACTCAAGTCAACCGCAATACCAAAGACCGTACCCTGAACACCTATAGCATAGTACCGACAGGGCATGTCAGAAGGGTGCCCTGCCACCTTCCAAGCATGTCAGAACCCAAGCAGTGTTATTAGCGCCGATGTTTGCCCTACAGTGTTGTGGGCGCCATCAATTCCCATACCAGGTGAACACGGTAAAAGCCCCCACATGCCTCTGGGCATCAACAGTGTTGTGGGTGCCGTCATTTGCCATACATGGCGAATGAGGTAAAACCTCCCACATGCGTCTGGCATAAACAGTGTTGTGGGCTTCTACAATCATCTTGTACCCGACAGCGTGGGCAACAAGACTTAGTAGACGTACTCTCTCTCTCTAGCCTGTAAGGCTGTCCCCTTCATCTATAAAAGGGGATGCGCTCTCTCCCAATAGAGGACGATCAATCTCACAAAAAACACAGAGGACAACTCCAACAACTCCCCGATGAACCAACCACTAGGATCGATCGATTCGAACAACCACCAGTGAACAACAGACATTCGGACACTTAGCGCACATAGGAGCTCCTATCACTCTCGGCCCTTCGGTCTAGAGTCCGACCGGACCTCTTGCAACCCCATCTTACTCCCTTCCGTTTATAACCCCACAGCAAACTTCGAGCACCTGGGCTCAGGAATAAAGTCATCGGTCGACTCAAACTGGACGTAGGGCACATTGCCTGAACTAGTATAAACCCTGTGTCATTGAGTGCTAGGCCACATCTGATCACAACGTACGACAAAACTACAAATATTTACGTGTTGGTCACTTTGTGCACCTACAATTAGTTTTTCTTTTCTGCCCAAGCAACTAAAAACATGTAGGTCAACTAATTGCATGGTAGTCGTCACTCACCGTGTGGTGGATGCGGGAAGTTTGGTTCCTCCCAACATTCTTTCAGGACTGACATGTCATGCGCCGAACCCGCCATCCCCACACCAACATATGTGAAGCGCCCATCCATGTCCACAATGGCACAAACATTCATAGTTACATCTCCTTTCCTATTTATATGGTCAATTTTGGCCTCCTTATTCACCTTAACTTTGACGTGTGTGCCATCCAAAGCCCCGATGCATCCATCGAAGAATGGTGCATATGTGTTAAATTGCCATTTCACTCCAGCATAACTATAATCAGCTGGAACAAGAACATAGTGTGCCCACCTACACATAACCTCGGCGTCATGACTCATCTTCCTACTAACTGTATCCAAAGACCATTAAAATCTATCCCTGCTCCTTCTAGTTGCCTGGTTGTGCGCACAAGTCCACACATATATACCTAAACATTCTAGGGATCCTGTCTGTCATGTACCCTTCAGGCCAAACCCAAGTAAAATGTTATGCAAATGCAGCAAGTTATTAGGAAACATACGCAAGTTGTCCAAGCACTTCCATTTGTTTCACAGATTGACTTCCATCCACTATCGCCCGATCATCTTCTAGAAGGGGAGGTCCAGGTTCACCACAGGAGCCTCATTGGCTACTGCTGCTTTGTACTTTGTAAGCAGGATAGCAGCAGCCGCCAAGTTCAAAATGGGCGGTCCTTCGCTTGGGTTGTCGCTGTTAGCAGAGTCCTCAGTGCTGCTCATCTGCAAAACCAAGATTTGGTCCTAAATTATGAGACAGTGAATACTACTACAACTTGAAACTAGAAAGTTCAGGTTACAACACAATTTTTACTTTCCAGCTATATTATATGTCCAATCTGATATATTATCACTTCACATGTTGAACACTTGTAGGTTCTTCAGTAATCAGTAACTTTGTTTTTAACCACTCAGTCCATCTCAATGAAACAGAAATACTTGAATTGTCTACATATGTTATTTGATTAGTGAACCCAAGACCAAGTCCCAGCACAATGCTTTTAATTAGCAGCATGGGAACATTGTTGCCTGCAACACCATACACTGAGGCAGCGATGATTTGTAATTGTAGATGAACCTACATGACCAATTAAGTGCAAGTTAGGAAGCGAGGAACATATGCTGCATATGTGTAAACAAATGTAGAGAAGGATTCGTACCTAGGGACTCTGTGATGGCTGCAACAACTACCTTGTCCTGAACATGAAAAACCAAAATGTCTGTTGGAGAAAGCAATTTACAACACAGAAACAATTTATTTGGGTACTTAGAAAAAAAACAGCACACAATGTTCAGGCCACAGGCCGCATTACAACGATGGAACTTCAACAAATGTTCTCAACGACACAATACAACTCAACATCAACATAGTAGGAAGTGAAACAACATAGACTGCCACAGTAGGAGGGCTTGTTTAGATAACATCTACTTGGATCTGGTCCTCCTATCCTCCCAGCACATCTGCACAAAGTGGATATGACCTTGTTTTGTTTCCATGCTAAGGAAGTTCCTACGTTCGTGCAAATAATTAAAGCATGAGCATAAACAACATTGGACTCTTCCAAACCATCTTCTTTCATAATCTTCACCACTTTGTCCATCTCCTCTTCCTGCTTGCTCGTACGGGCCTTCTAGAGCTTATGGTCTTTAATAATGTCGGTCAAGTCATTAAGGCACTCATCAATGGAAGCACTCTTCTTACTGCATGGGCTATTGATAGAGAAATCCCTAGTGGATCTCTTGGAGGACTGACCAACACTCTGGACACCTATGGGGTACGGCGATATCTCGTGTGGACTACCATGGCTGGCATTACTGGGTGTCTTATCGCGATGATGGCCACCAGAAGACAACAATGAACCCCTATCGCAGGGAGTGTGTCCCCATAGAGTTAATAGTTGGTCAAGGCATTTGGGCATTTTGGTACGTTCCACAGCAGATTGGCTATTTTCCTGCACGGGTGCCATGGATCCAAGGGTTAGAGTAAATAGAATGGGAACATCCCTAGCACTAGTTAGTGGGAGGGTTAGAAAGGAATTAGGTGGAAGTTAGTACGCCATTGCCACCCTCAAAGAACGAGGGGTCAACTGTGACACCTCCTGTAGTCGGGTCTCGACCTAGGCCAGTGTGGGTTTGCAGGTCAAGCCAAAGAAAATATGACCGCTTCATTTCGTTGAACTTGTTCTGTAGCTGTTTCTTGTCGTACGGCACCCCCGTTGCCTTTGCAAATGCTGGATACACATTTGCCCAGCCCACGGTTGTGAGGCCTCGCTGGCTCCAATGTAATAGGTTTTTCTGTTCTATCACTAGTTTTAGAAAGGTCCTCATGAGGTGTCATCCCAGTTAGGACAATCCATGGAGATCTATTGCCATGTTTAAAATGTAGGGTATGATGAACGCAATATAGACACAAAAAAACAACAGCTCTTAGCGTGACAAACAAGAGAGTTAGGGTGAAAGAAATGTGGATGTGCCTTGGCAGAATGCTTGGCGCATTTAGAATGAAGGTTGTAGTGCCTGGCTTCAGGTGAAGAGCACGATGAAGTGGAGGACGTTGCCAGTGTGGGCAGCATTGAGAAGCACTTGCGAGCGGTGCACTGAAAGACACAAACAAAAAACACCTTGCTAATGAAAATATATGTGCACAATGGGTAATCATAGATGCAAAAGCAGGCCCAAAAAATCAGCAACCCATTTCGTGTTTCAACATAACTAATTGTCATATCAAATTTGCATCTGAGACCATAGACACAAAAGCAGCAAGAAAAAAGCAGTAGTAGTTGCTCTCATCGTTGAAATGATGTGAAGTGGTGGTGACAAGGTGAAGCAGTACGAAATAGCAAAAAGCAGCTCATAAGATTATGAAGGTTTTCATAATTTGAATAGACAAATATGAAGGTTTTCATCACTGCAGAAAGTAATCAGAGTATGTAATGATGACATGCACCATTGCTAGCAATTAGCAAGCATTGCGTCGCATAGGGATGCCCACTCAGCCATATCAATTTTGTAGTAAAATTGACTAAAGTATTGTGACTAAACTTTAGGAGGGGTGCACCTAATAGGCCCTTAAGCATTGAAGAGTGTATAATCATCAATAATAATCATAATAATATCGAACGATCAACTTAAGCAAGATGTACTGCTTCTGTTCTTTTTACCTTTTTCAAAGAAACAGGAGTATTTTGTTTGGCTTTGAAAGGTATATAATCATCACTAATATCAAAGGTTCAACTAAAGCAAGGTGCACTCTCCATCAGTTGATCCATTATAGTAGCAAATGGCAAGTGTCGGCAACCACTCCGGTCACGACGCCGACACCCTGCCACCAACCTGCAGTTGGTGTCTATCGACGAAATCTGGTTGGCAGTCTACCGAGGGGTATACCCATGGTAGTAGATGAATCGGTGGAGGTGCGTGTGATACGAACTAGATGGTAATTGTCGATGCGGGACCCATGGGGTACCTCACAAGGAAAAGAGAAGATCTAGTTTGATTAGGATTCCTCCCATGTAATCCTAGTAGTAGTGCTACCCTGTAATCCTAATAGGACTTCTACATTGTAAACCGACTAGGACTCTTGCCTCCTGGACTATATAAAGGAGGGCAAGAATCCTAGATCGGAGGTCAGGTCAAAGAGATCACAACTTCTACAACACAACAACACACAATCAATACAATGCAAGGGCTAACACCGACTGGACGTAGGGTTATTACTCGACCACAGTCGAGGGCCTGAACCAGGATAAATCGACTGTCTCTTGCATTCACCGTCGAGTTCCGCATACGCTGAACCCCATGGCAGGCTATCGGTGGTCAAACATCGATAGCTGGCGCGCCAGGTAGGGGCTTTCGGCGTAATTGTGTTTGAGAGCTTGATGGACCTCAAGATCAACTTTCACTACAACTCTCGTCGGCCCTCGTCGACAACTCGCTGCGGCTTTCATCGACTCTGGTCGACAACTCACCGTGCTCACTGAGGCATCATTGGTCCAGAAGCAAACCAGGATCACCATGCGAACTACAGTGGCATGCAAGCCATGCAAAGCCATCATGATTTGCAGATACTCGTACTTGCATGTGTGAGGCGCACATACAAGACCTGCTTGTTTGCTCAAAGCAAAGCACGAACCAAGTCGATCTAACTCGGGCTCGGTCCGGCTACATCAACTCGTCCGGCTACATCAGTCGTCTGTAAGCCTTGACCACACATGATGGATCGCGTCGATCACGACTGCATCAACATCTCGATTGACCACTGTCCAAAGGTGGGACGTATCTCACATGAAGCATGTCGATTCGACAATTTGGGCCGACTCGACTCTGTCCGCCGAGTCCCACTACGCGGGGCCGAGTCCGTCCCCTTTCCACCGAGTTTGACTACGGCGCCGACTCGACTTGGTTCCATATCGAACTTCCAAAGTGCAGCAGATCCGCGTCATCAAGTCCACCACGTCGAGGAGAGCATTAAGACATGCAAACTACCAAAATTTGCATGTACTCACGAGGCGCACATGTACAAACAAGCTACAACACCATGCGTAGCCGTGATCCAAATGAGCAAGCAACAACCGACTACTCGGCCGCGGCAAGGTCAAGATGATGCCCGGGGCTTATCACTTCACAAAGACGCCAACTACTCCGCGCCGTCAATCAAGCTAATCACTTTTTAAAATTATTTTTTCTCCGGCTTGTTTTAGCATAATTGACCAATCGCACAACACGCGCTCTACTTGGCCGGAGGGCAGCAAACTCTGCGCACAATCGCGCTCTCTTTTGTCGCAAGCGTCGACTACTCATTTTGCCTTCTCTTAAAGTCACTAATCTCCTTGAGTTGAACATGCCTTAATTCGTGAAAGCCTCGGGTGCACTGTTACGCCTAAGTGCCGGCACACATACACGAGACAAAGTTCTCGGTGTGCAAATGGCGAGTGCCGTACACGTATATGAGACAAAATCTCACACACGCGCGATGGGCTGCTGACTAAACGGGACCGAGAGCCTAAACATAACAGGCTAACTACTCGGGAGAGATGTGGCCAAAATAAGAGCATGACACAAAATGTTTATATTAATCACTGAATAAATTTCAGTAGTTTCAATATCCTACAAATATGCTACATAATGTATGCATCTTTTCATTCAGATCAAACTTTGACGACGACGCTCCAGGATGCCAAGCATACATACTAGTTCCCGAACTCGGGGGCTAAGCGCCAAACACAACTCGAAATATCTCCAACTACTCAACAGCTAAGGTCAACCTTGTTGCGGTGATTTGGAAATTCTAATGTGGGGGAGATACGGGGTCTCCGGTGAGGGGACTGCCCACCCAAAGCCTTTTGACGGATTATCCAGGTTGCCTTACTCGGATCGGATCATGGTCGAATGATGGACTATCGAGGCTGACTTACCTGGAGAAGATTTATTATTACATCAGCAAGATGAGCACAAATATGAGGATGCACGTGCATGTTTATATGTGCTTTCATTACTCAAGCGAAAACAAAGGAAGAGGCACGGCATCCTCGAACAGAAAGCAGGCTACTTGAGAATATGACAAAAGATCCTATATCCGAGTTCTTCTTGAATCAAAAGAACCCGGATATATGCTCGGGGGCAGCAGGGTAGATATCCTCAGAAGAAAATTTCAGTTTTTCCAATGATAATGATTCAAGACCCTCCAACTTTTTGTTCCAAATAGCAAGAGGCTCGGGGGCTACACTCAGTGAGTGCACTTTTTTCTTCGAAAAAGCGCACGTCACCAAGAAGACTTCTTCAAGACAGGACCACTTCAAGGCTTCACGTCGAAAGAACCCGAACCAAGCTTGATTCACCAGGCAAAGCCTGGGAAACAAGGAGGCTTTCGAGTTCAACCATGAAATGCTCGGGGGCTTGTCGATGTGGGACCCATGGGGTACCTCGCAAGGAAAAGAGAAGATCTAGTTTGATTAGGATTCCTCCCATGTAATCCTAGTAGTAGTGCTACCCTATAATCCTAATAGGACTTCTACATTGTAAACCGACTAGGACTCTTGCCTCCTGGACTATATAAAGGAGGGCAAGAATCCTAGATCGGAGGTCTGGTCAAAGAGATCACAACTTCTACAACACAACAACACACAATCAATACAACGCAAGGGCTAACGCCGACTGGACGTAGGGCTATTACTCGACCATAGTCAAGGGCCTAAACCAGGATAAATCGACCGTCTCTTGCATTCACCATCGAGTTTCGCATACGCTGAAGCCCAAACAATACTGCCCCGGGGACCCCCGTGGCAGGCTATCGGTGGTCAAACATCGACAGTAATACAAGCACTGAGACATAAGATTTAGATAGGTTCGGCCGTCAGTATGACGTAATACCTACATCCTGTGTTCGATGTATTGCATTGAGATGTATGTAGATGTCGACTAGGGGACCCCTGCCTCTCCTTATATACTCTAGAGGGGTAGGGTTACAAGGAAAATATCCTATTTGATATTATACAATAAATTACATCTTCATGTAGTCTTGCGGTGCACGCCTTGATCTTGTGGATGGGCCACCTTTGATGGTGCGGCCCATGTCTTGTGTTGTGGATACCGGGGGCCATACCCCCACAGCTAGTCCCCGAGCGCCTTGTATCCTTTGAGCAACGCTGTCTTGAACAAGTTCGAGCAGTTTGACGTGAAGCCGATTAGTTTAACTGGTGATCCGAGCAGTGAAAGTCAAGGTGCTGAGCTAACTTCGCTTGTCTTGATGGCTCGAGTGACGCGCTCAGTGAGCTCGCTAACGGGCATGTTCAAGTGGAATCCGGGTCCGTCGTTCATGATGGGGTCGGCATAGCCCTTATGTGGCATTCCACTGCTCATTAACCCATATCTCGGTAGATGCCTAGGTCGTTCCAGAGATTGACCCGAGTGGCTCGCTGGCCTCTCCTCGATGATGATTCTATGGGCATGGCTCGATGTTAGGATCGAACGGGGTTGAGATGACCTTGTCCGCTTTGGAGCAGACTGGGCGAGGGCCGCTAGGGCTCATCTGCGTTTTCTCCCCTGGCTCTATTTGATGCGAGGCAGCCTCGAGCCCTTCGTGGGCCAGCCTTCGAACCCTAGTTGGTTGTTACTCATGTTGAATGAGGAAACTACCGCTTTGTGACACAACACGTAGCGTTGTGATGCATTTAACTGCATATGCGATGCTTCGGATGTATGGGATGAATGAATGCATGCATGGATGAATGTGTGAATGCGTGTATGAATGTATGAATGATAGCAGATGAATGAATGGTCATATAAAGAAATAGTGGAGGTTGGTAATGTTACCTCGATGACTCGAGTGATGGGGTTTGAGGAGCTCCTATCGGATATGTCCGACCAGGATCCACGCTCGTCATTCATGAAGGAGTCGGCATGGCCCACATGGGGCGTCCCTCTGCTCCTTACTTGTCTCTCGGTGTTTGCCTGAGTCATCCGATCGACTCAGGAAGCCCGTTGGTCTCTCCTGGGCAGAGATCCCATTGTTGGGCCCTTCCAAGTCTTGCCTAGGATGGCGGAGGGCCACCTGCGTGTGGTTGCGCCTCATTTCCCATGCCCAGTGTGTGATAGTGGTGGGCCATGCCCAGGCCATGTCCCATCTGACCAGGCACCGTCTCGTCGAGAAGGGTGCGTCCCATCGGTCAGGGCGCGTCCCGTCGTATCCCATCCGCATTGAATGGGGGAAGGGAGAGGGTTTCTCGCCCTAATCCTTCGCCTTTCCTCAACTGCTGTGCCTTCTTCTTAAATAGGGGAAGGGAGGGGGCTTTTGTCCCATTCCTTCACCTATTCCCCATATGTCGCCTCTTCTCCTTCTTCCTTCTCGCCAAGAGCATCTGAGTGCCGCAGCGGTTCCTATGAGAAAAAGGGTAGAGCGAGGGAGAGGAGAAACTCATAGATCCGTTCATGAATCCAGAGCGCAATATCGAGCTAGAGGTCATCCGTTGTGAGTGAGTCGGTGTTGGCCGCCTTCACCGAGAAGGGGGTGCTGCCGCCGAAGGTGGTTGCGCACTGGAGGGCTCCCGTGGGGGAGGCTTTTCCACGGCCTCGAGCTAGCAAGGTCGTCTCCTTCCTTGCCTTCCACGAGCACAGGGTAGGATACCCCGCGCACTGGTTCCTTCATGGGCTCCTCAATGAGTAGGGCCTGGAGCTGCAGCACCTCAATCCGACTGGGGTGCTGCACATTGCTGGCTTCATCACCGTCTGCGAGGCCTTCCTCGGGATGGAGCCGCACGTGGATTTTTTCCAGCAGATCTTCTCCCGGCGAGCTTTGTCAGAGGGGAAGCCGCTCGGGACCATGCCAGTGGGGGGTTTTGCCCTTGCAGCTGCTCAGGTCGGCCAATTCATAAAGTTTGATGAGATGTTAGAGACATCCTCCAGCTATGGTGGCCATACTTCGGTAGGTAGCGTCCCTATCCAAGAGCTACTCCATTTGTATGGGAAAGTCCGAGCTCCATGTTCTTCTACTGATCATCTATGGGTGCGATGCCCTTGAGGTACCCGTTGCGCTTGCCGAAGTCGAGGGAGCAAAACTGGGCGGGGCCCTTGCGGTGGTGGTTATGTCTGGTGGCAGTAAATGCTCTTGGATGATGCCCATGAACTTATGAACTTATTGCGGTACTTGGTGCCTGCCTCCAAAAGACACCTGGACCTAGACTTTGCCGCCATTTGTAGAGGGTACGCCAACGACTACAGTGCATACGCCATCTATGCGCTCGGGGAAAGCTTGCTGCCACACACACAGTTTGGTGGCCAAACAAGTCTCCGCGTAGTGGTTGATGGAGGCTCGCCATGCGAGCATGGCTAAAGGCGTGCGTTAAGAAGATGTCACCTAGCCTACGGATGGAGTGGAGGCTGGGTCGAAAGCTCTGTCCAAGTCGAGCGTCACCCCGTTGTAGGGGACCATGATGCCTAATAGGGGGGGTGAATTAGTCAACTTAAAATTCAACTTCTAAACTATGGCCTCATTTTCTAACCCTACAAAAACCTATGCAATAGATAAACTATCTAAATGTGCAACTACGGTTTTGCTAGTGTGTTGCTATCTCTACCGTAAAAGTAGTAATACAATCAATGTAAATGCGGAAGCTAAAGAGCAAGGTAGAGATATGCAAACTCCCATCGACGACTCCGGTATTTTTATCGAGGTATCGAGAAGCACGCAAGCTTTCCCCTAGTCCTCGTTGGAGCCCCTAGCAAGGAATCCCTCACAAGGGCCAAGCTCCCGGTCGGGTAACTCCATGAATAGCCTCGAGCCTTCCCCACGCGCAAGTGGGTCTTCGACGTGCCTTCCGGCAAGCCTCTCCCGGATGCTCCCCGCCGTCTTCACTATCAAGCTTCGGCCAAACCGCCGCGGGCCTTGTTCCCTTTGGTACATGGTGGCGGCCACACCACAAACGCGGTTGGTGTGATCTCGCAAGACTACAAGACCCTCCAATGTACAACAATGGTGGGAGCAAGCACCGAGTGGTAAGAGGTATGCAAACCTCACTAAACACTAGGCCTAAACCTAGAGCAAGCGCATAAGCAGTGGTCTAATCAACCTAAGCACATTGCAAAGCACCTACGCTAATCACCTAATGAATCACTAAGCACTATGCAAGTGGAGATCACTAAATGGTGCATCAATACCCTTGATATGTTTCCTCAGCTCCACACTGCTCATTTGGCCGGTTAGGGGTTGTATTTATAAGCCCCACCGAGAAAGTAGCCATTGGGGATGAAATCCCGCTTTTCTGCTACTGACCGGACACTGATCACGTCCTGACCGGACGCGTCCGGTCGTCCCGATCGTAGGAGCCAAGATCAACTAATCGGACGCTGCCAGCATCTGGTCACATGCCACCGGACACGTCTGGTCGTAATTTCGCCGCTCTAGAACCTCTCTATACCCGATCGGACGTTGTTGTCCTATGTCCGGTCAATTTGCCGTTCAGCGTCCGGTCGCTGCTGCTGCCGAGACTCTTGAATGGAGCGTCCAGTCACTGTGCTACCAGCCTCCGGTCCAACATCCGGTCACCTTTGTGAGCTCGTTTCTTTGTGATCTTACGTCCGGCTTGGTTCCTATCTTCGTGCTTGGACTTTGCTTGATATCTTGGATCTTCTCTTATGCTTCTAAGGTCTTACTTATGGTGTTGATCATCGGATCATCACGTCGCCTTCGTCCAAGTCACGTCTTGCACCCTATTGAACTACAAAACAATCATTTGCAAATTCATTAGTCCAATTTGGTTGTGTTAGTCATCAAACACCAAAATCCAAAGTAAATGGGCCTTGGGTCCATTTTCCTTACAATCTCTCCCTTTTTGGTGATTGATGACAACACGACCAAAGCAAGCAAATAATAAAAATTTGGAATTTTAAAAACTATCTACTTGCTAGGATGCAATGCAAGGGGAAAGGTTATATGATGCTAAAAGATACTACTTGTAAGACTAAAAGATACTACATAAAAACTTATATTGCCCTTGCAAATGTCCCCATGTGGCATTGTGGATATAAGCCTTGCTTCCTATAAATTCTCCCAATTACATAGGCTAATCCATAATCCACTATCCTCCCTTTCTCAGACCATTACCACTTGAAGACCATTACCACTTGTAAATTATTATGATCTAGCTTTTGGTCCTACAAATTAATGCTTGCTTTTGGTTCTCTAAATTCTCCCCTTTTGGAATCAAACACCGAAAAGGAAGACATTAGTAGCACAAGGGAGGGTCAAACTTTATGATCCTTTGTGTGTAGAGTGGAATAGGTCACAAAATTTGACTCTCACATTATATATATTAAGCTCCCCCTAAATATATGCATACATATGGTAGAAGGCAAAGCATATGCATAATTGGCAAATTATTGCTCAAGGGAATTTAATCTATATAATGCATGGAGAAAGCATATAAATATCAAAATGAAATCAACATGAGGATATTGTTTTAGAAATACCACATGTGGAAACCAATTTGATTTCTACCACTTGCAATAGGTGGTGGATATTTGAAATATGATGCTTAACTCCGGGGACTCCATTTTCCTTGCAATGAGACTACTACACACATGATAAGCTTGAAAAGGTGTTAGTCTCAAAGCATCCAACTTGTAGAGTAACTTCCCCCTAAATTTTTGCACACAAGTATGGAATACTTGTAGGAAACATGCACATTGATTTTAGAATAAAAAATACCACTTGAAAAATGACATCACATGAATGTGAGAGTCATTTTCGAAGGCGATATTCGAGAGAAATTATCTATAATTTGGACTTTGGCACACATTAGATGAACAATCGAAAGACAAACTATGTGTCGTGCTCCTAAACAATTTTAAACCATGTAGGATTGCTCCAAGGAATAAGAATGAAACCGAGCAAGACTACCATAAGATATACCTAGTGTATGCATGACAAAAGATATAAGCATGCAAATGCAAACATAAGCATGAAAAGTAACTAGATGCTTAAAGATACCAATTTGTAAGAAATACCACTTGTAGGAAATGCAAATTGATACTACTTGAAGGAAATTGAATCTAGTTACCTAACATGGGAAGGGAAATTTGGGTCCATAATATTCACTAACCCACTTGGCAATGATCTTGCCCATCATGATGCACCCCATGAAATGCATCCATACTTTGCCAAGTCTCCAAATTCCCTGAAGTCCATCGGACTTCTCACTTCCCTTTCGGGATCCAAACCTTCTTGGTCCTCTTTGTGTTGGAAATGATTTTCTTTGGCATCCAAAAGCGTTTGACCCTATTGTTGGCTTGCTTGTTCACCTTGATGGCCACCACCTTGTTATTTTTCTTCTTCTTTAACAAGTATGGTGTGGAGGCCATCTTGTCCACCTTGTTGGTGTAGGTGTTAGAGAGCTTGCTTGTTTGCTTCTTCTCTTTCTTCTTTGCTCCTCCCCCATTCTTCACCGTGCACTCATAGGACTTGTGTCCTTCCTTGTGGCACACGTAGCAAACCACGGTTTGTACTTCAACCTTCTTCACTCCCTTGATGGTGTTATCTTGATGAAGTTAGGCTTGCTTCGCCTTGCCTTTCACTTGAGTCAAGTCCTTGGTGAGGCGATCTACTTCTTGCTTGAGTTGCTTATTCTCCTTTGCAACCTCTTGTGTGCATGTATCTACAACAACTTTCTCAACACAAACTTGGTTGCACAAAGATGAGTCTAAACATAAATCATTACAAGAAGTGGAGGCATCCTTTTTAGACCTGTTGAAGATAGAACTTTTCTTTCTAGATGCCTTGGTGGGGGTTGTACTAATGGCTTCTAGATTAGCAACTTTATTTGTTAGCTCATCACAATGTTTGCGCATGGTTTCCATTTTAGCAAGCAAACTTTTATAAGCATCTTGTGAGCTAGGTAACTTTTCTTTTAATTTTTCATTTTTCTTTATATGTTGCTCATTATTGATTGTGCATGCATTTGTTGTTGCACTAGCCTCAAACTGCTCAATTTTAGTAGATAGCTCAACATTGAGATTAGCAAAGTTCTCATATTGTTCAAGCAAACTTTTGTATGCTTCTTGTGAACTATCTAGCTTTTCTTTTAATTTTTCGAGCTTCTTTTGTTGACTAGTGCAAACTTTAGAATAATTAAGATTTTGTTGCACAATTTCATCATAAGAAGGCATTTCATCATCACTATCACTCTCACTAGAGGATGAGCTTTCATTACCTCAGGCCATAAGGCACATACGAGAAGAGCTTGATGATGAGTGATTGCGCCCTCGCCTCTTGTGATGGTGTTCTTCTTCACTTGAAGAATCATCCCATGACCTTATTGATGTGAGGGCTTGGTTCTTGCACACCTTCTTCTTTGTCTTGGGTGTGGGCTTGTTTGGACAAACTTCCACAAAGTGCCCCAACTCGCCGCATCCATAGCATCCTCTCTTTCTTTGCTCATTTCTTTGATTGGTGAAAATGAGATCTTGGATTTGGATGGGCACACCCTTGACATTGAGCCTTTGGATCATCTTTTCCACCTTGTTGATTAGTTTGATTGATTCTTCATCAAGGTCGGAGGTGGAGGAGGAAGATTGATCATCTTCACTTGAATTTTCATCATCATCATCATCATCGTCGTCGTCCTCATCTTCTTCTTTATCTTCACTTGAGGAGCTTGAGCTTGAGCTTGTCTCTACTTGTTTGCCCTTCATCTTCTTTTTCTCGCTACATGCGAGAGCTTTGCCTTTGCTCGATGAAGAGGCTTCGTCTTCACTCATCTTACATGACATTTCAAATGCCACTATCTTGCCAATGACTATGCCCAGGGTCATGGTGCTCAAGTTCTCCATGTTGTGAAGGACGGTGATGATGCTTGCATATTTCTTTTGTGGTAGCACGGAGATGATCTTCCTCACGATGTCCGCATCATCTAGCTTTATTAATCCTATTGAATGGAGCTCATTGATAATTAGATTCAAACTAGAATACATATCACGAACAAGCTCATCATCATTTATTTTAAAGGAATCATAATTTTGTTTAGCTAGACAATGTTTTTGCTCACGGACATTAGATGTGCCGTCATGGAGCTCTTGAAGTTTTAACCAAATTTCATATGCCGTATTTAAAGTGAACACTTGGTTAAACACATCCATACTAAATGATTCAAACAAGCAATTCTTAGCTCTAGCATTGAAATGCATTTCCTTTTCTTCACTCTTTGTGGGTTTATCGGGATTCTTAATGGGTTTTATCCCATCACGAGTGACTCTCAAACACCTAAATCAACTGCTTTAAGGTGGCAAGCCATTCTAGCTTTATAATAAGGGAAGTTAGTGCCATCAAAGTGCGAAGGCCTAGAGGTATCCATCCCAACCACTCTAAATAGCGTCGGCTCAACGGCAGTAAAGCCAAAGGACCAAATTGAGCCAACCGGCTCTGCTACCACTTGTAGGGGACCGTGATGCCTAAGAGGGGGGGGGGTGAATTAGGCAACTTAAAATTTAACTTATAAACTATGGCCTCTTTTTCTAACCCTAGCAAAACCTATGCAATAGATAAACTATCTAAATGTGCAACTACGGTTTTGCTAGTGTGTTGCTATCTCTACCGCAAAAGGAGTAATACAATCAATGTAAATACGGAAGCTAAAGAGCAAGGTAGAGATATGCAAACTCCCGTCGACGACTCGATATTTTTACCGAGGTATCGAGAAGCGCGCAAGCTTCCCCCTAATCCTCGATGGAGCCCCTCGCAAGGAATCCCTCGGAAGGGCCAGGGTCCCGGTCGGGTAAGTCCGTGGATAGCCTTGGGTCTTTCCCACGCACAAGTGGGTCTCCGACGTGCCTTCCGGCAAGCCTCTCCCGGATGCTCCCCGCCGTCTTCACTATCAAGCTTCCGGCCGAACCACCACGGACCTTGTTCCCTCCGGTACACGGTGCCGGCCACACCACAAATGCGGTTGGTGTGATCTCGCAAGACTATAGGCCCCTCCAATATACAACAATGGTGCATGCAAGCACCGAGTGGTAAGAGGTATGCAAACCTCACTAAACACTAGGCCTAAACCTAGAGCAAGCACATAAGCGGTGGTCTAATCAACCTAAGCACTTCACAAAGCACCTACGCTAATCACCTAATGAATCACTAAGCACTAAGCAAGTGGAGATCACTAAAATGGTGCATCAACACCCTTGATATGTGTCCTCTGCTCCACACTGCTCATTTGGCCGGTTGGGGGTTGTATTTATAAGCCCCACTGAGAAAGTAGCCATTGGGGACGAAATCCCGCTTTTCTGCTACTGACCGGACGCTGATCACGTCCTGACCAGGCGCGTCCTGTCGTCCCAACCGTTGGAGCCATGATCAACTGATGGACACTGCCAGCGTCCGGTCACATGCCACCGGACATGTCCGATCGTAATTTCACCGCTCTGGAACCTCTCTATACCCGATCGGACACTATTGTCCTACGTTCGGTCAATTTGCCGTTCAGCGTCCGGTCGCTGCTGCTGCTGAGCCTCTTGAACGGAGCATCTAGTCACTGTGCTACTAGCGTTCGGTCCAACGTCCGGTCACCTTTGTGAGCTTATTTCTTTGTGATCTTGTGTCCGGCTTGGTTGCTATCTTCGTGCTTAGACTTTGCTTGATATCTTGAATCTTCTCTTATGCTTCTAAGGTCTTGCTTACGGTGTTGATCATCAGATCATCACGTCACCTTCGTCCAAGTCACGTCTTGCACCCTATTGAACTACAAAACAATCACTTGCAAATTCATTAGTCCAATTTGGTTGTGTTGGTCATCAAACACCAAAATCCAAATTAAATGGGCCTAGGGTCCATTTTCCTTACACCCGTCGAAGGGCGAGCAGCCTTTAACTTCGCCAGTCGTGTCGTCAACCGATGTCACCGGGCGGTGACAGTAGAAGTGGCCAACAGATGTAATAGTTTAAGTTCGTGCGGGAGCCCCCGTGTGAACAGTTGTATTTGACGAATACATCAATTTTTGTTTTGTGATGAATTACTTCGTTCAGGGAAGCTTGTCCCATTCGTTCCTTATTTTTACCCTAGCATAACTTTGTTTTTATTCTGTCTTTTTTGCACCTGCCCATTCATCCCGTAGGCTGCAACCTTAAGAGCTCGGGCATGGCCCGCGCGGCTCAGCTGCCCATAACCATAGGTAGTGGCAGGGTGCGATCGGTTGAAATGTTAAAAGCAAAGTTACGTAAGGTAATTAAAGAAATGGACTACCCTTTCGTCCAGGTAGAAAAGTATTTATCATAAGATAGTAAAAAGAGAGGTGGTATCGCACCCTCGTGGAGCCCCCGAGCGACCCAGGCCGAAAGTGTTCGGACCGGGGTGCTTTGCAGGAGCGAACGTTGAATGAAAGAAAATGATAAAGACCGAATTTTAGGGGAAGAAACGACGAAACTATTCGATGTTCCAAGTGTTGGTGAGAACGTCGCCATTATCGTCCTTCAGTCGGTAGGCGCCTGGTCGAATCACTTCGGTCACCGTATAGTTTCCTTCCCATGGTGGTGAGAGTTTGTGCTTCTCCTTGGTCGATTGGGTCCTTCAAAGCACGACGTCTCCGACCTGGAGGACCCCTCCTCTGATTTTCCTCTCGTGGTACCTGCGGAGAGTCTGCTGGTAGCGAGTGGAGTGGATGATGGTCGTCTCGTGGGCCTCCTCGAGCAGGTCGACCACGTCCTACTGAGCCTCCATGGCTCGGTTGTGGTTGAAAGCCTTCACTATTGAGGCGCCGTGGTCGATGTCAGAGGGTTGCACTGCTTCAGCTTCATAGATCAGGAAGAAGGGTGTGAATCCTATGGATTGGTTTGGGGTGGTTCTCAAGCTCCAAAGGATCGCTGGGACCTCTACAACCCATCGCCCGACGTACTTGTTGAGTCAGTCGAAGATGTGTGGCTTAAGTCCTTGGAGGACCATGCCATTGGCACGGTTGACCTAGCCATTAGTACATGGATGTCCGACCGAGGCCCAGTCGATCCTGATGCCGTATCCATCACTGAAGTCCAGGAACTTCTTCTCGGTGAAGTTAGTTCCGTGGTCAGTGATGATACAGTTAGGAACGCCGAACCGATAGATGATGTCGAGGAAGAACTTTACTGCCTCCTCCGAGCGGATGTTGGTGATGGGCTTGGCCTCTATCCACTTGGTGAACTTATCAACCGCCATGAGTAGGTGAGTGAAGCCGCCTGGGCCCTTTCTAATGGGCTTGGCCTCTATCCACTCGGTCACCGTATAGGGCCCTTTTTGAGGCCCCAGACTGTGAATGGCTAGGTGATGGGGATGGTTTGGAGCTCCTATGCCGGCAAATGAGTTTGCCAAGCATAGAACTGGCATGCCTCGCACCTGCAGATGACCTTCTCTACGTCTCGTAGTGAGGTGAGCCAGTAAAAACATTGGCGAAAGGCTTTTCCGACCAGTGACCTCGGGGCCGCCTGATGTCCGCAGATTCCGGCATGGACCTCGAGGAGGAGTTGTTTCCCTTGGTTGGTAGAGTTCATCACCGATGGCGACGAACATCTTGGTGCGCCAAGCGATCTGTCGAGCTTCAGTCCTTTCGGGTGGGAGAACCTCCTCAAGGAGGTAGGCGAGTAGCGGTGTTCGCCGGTCGGTTTGATCGAGTGCCAACATGACGACATCGACGGGCAACGTCGTCATGGAGGCACTGGGGTCGGAGCCCCCGAGCGCCGGTTTGGCATCGGGGTGTGTCTGGATCAGACCTTCTAGGATGTGGGCGGAGGGCTCATGGAGGTCGTTGATGAAGACCCTTCTCGGAGACGGATCCTGCCTGGCGGCCAATTTTGCGAGAAAATCGGCGACATCATTGTCCTTTCGAGGGACGTGATGCAGCTCGATCCCCTAAAATTTGTCCTCGAGCTTGCGCACCTCTTGGCAGTATGCTGCCATGAGGGGGCTTTTGCAGGAGGACTCCTTCATGACCTGGTCAAGGACCAGCTCCGAGTGACCACAAATGTAGAGTCGTGTAGCACCAAGCTCGATGGCGATGCGTAGTCCATTGATGAGGGCCTCATATTCTGTGGTGTTGTTTGAGGCTGAAAAGTGAAGGTGGATGGCATAGCGGAGCCTACTCCTGTCTGGGGAGATCAGAACTACTCTAGCCCCGAGCCGGGTGCCATGATGGACCCATCGAAGTACATCATCCAGTACTCGCGGGTGACGTCTGGGGTCGGTAGCTGGACCTCCATCCATTCGGTGACAAAATCCACGAGAGCCTGAGACTTAATAGCGGTATGAGGGATATACCTGATGTCATGGCCTATGAGTTTGAGTGCCCACTTGGAGATCCATCCTGCGATGTCACGGTTGTGGACGATGTCTCCGAGCGGGTATGAAGTGACGACCGTGACTTCGTGGTCAGTGAAGTAGTGCAGGAGCTTGTGGGTCACCATCAGCACGACGTATAGGAGTTTTTGCACCTGGGGGTACCAGACCTTGGGGTCGGTGAGTACCTCTCCGATGAAGTATATGGGTCATTGGACCTTAAGGTGGTGTCTCGGCTCCTCCCTTTCGACGACCAGGGCGGCGCTCACCACATGGTTGCTTGCCACGACGTAGAGGAGGGGTTCTCCCTGTTCGAGAGTGAGAGGATTGAGGCAAACGTCAATGATGTTTTGAGGCTCTCTAAAGCCTGTTGTGCTTCCTCAGTCCAGATGAATGCGTCCATCCTTTTGAGAAGTTTGTAGAGAGGCATCCCTCATTCATCGAGCCAGGTGATGAATCGGCTCAGGGCAGCCAAATAGCCGGTGAGCCTTTGTACGCCCTTGATGTTTCGTATTGGTCCCATGTTGTAGATGGCCATGATTTTTTGGGGTTGGCCTTGATACCGTGTTCGGACACGATGTATCCAAGCAGTTTCCCCTTCGGAACCCCGAAAACTCATTTTTTGGGATTCAATTTGATGTTGAACGTTCAGAGGTTCGCGAATGTCGTGGCCAAGTTTGCGATCAGGTCGCAAGCTTGAGCCATTTTGACCACTATGTCATCAACATAGATGGCAATGGTTGGTTTTGGCCGGTTGGCTTGATCAGGTTGGTCGAGCGGGTTGATTTGGTCGGTGAAGCATTGCTGCATGCACCATTGATAGGTGGCGCCAGCGTTATTTAGGCCGAAAGGCATGGTTACGTAGTAGTATGAACCATACGGGGTGATGAACGAGGTTGCAAGTTGATCAGACTCTTTAATCGCAATCTGGTGATAGCCTGAGTAGGCATCCAGAAAGGAGAGGATCTCGCATCCCGAGGTGGAGTCGACTATCTGGTCTATGCGCGGCTTTATTGAGGCCAGTATAATCGACACACATTCTCCATTTCCCGGTCTTCTTTTTAACAAGAACAGGATTGGCAAGCCAGCCGGAGTAGAATACCTCTCTAATGAATCTGGCTGCCAGGAGTTTGGCGACCTCCTCGCCTATGGCCCTGCGCCTCTCGTCGTCAAAGCGGCGTAGGCGTTGCTTGGCGGGCTTCGAGCCCGGGATGAGGTGTAGTGCATGCTCGGTGACCTCCTATGGTATGCCCGGCATGTCAGATGGTTTCCATGCAAAGACATCATGATTGACGCGTAGGAAGTCGACGAGCTCGCATTTCTATTTGGCCAGGAGCCAGGTCCCGATCCGCACCATCTTGGTTGGATTAGTGGGGTCGATCCCCACTATCTTAGTTTCCTCTAGTGGGCAGAAGGCCGTTGAGGAGGTTGGTTTGTTGTAGTCCTGGACTGCTAGGGTCGACGACTCCCCAAGCCGCGGGAGCTCAGACAAGTTGATGACTGCAGTGGCGAGCTCGAAATGCTCATGGTCGCACATGAAGGTGTGCAAGAAGGTGCTATCAACAGTGATGATGCCGTTCGGTCCTAGCATCTTCAACTTTAGGTAGGTGTAGTTGGGGACCGCCATGAACTGGGCATAGCATGGCTGCCCCAAGATGGCGGGGTAAGACCCCAGGAAGTCCACCACCTCAAAGGTTAGGACCTCCGAGCAGAAATTGGCTTGGTCGCCAAACATGACGGGTAGGTCGATCTACCCGAGCGAGTACGCCTGCACTCTTGGGATCACGCCGTGGAAGGGGGAGCTCGCCGGTCGGAGCTCCAACAGGGGATGCACATGGCATCGAGGGTGTCAACGTAGAGGATGTTGAGGCCGCTGCCTCCGTCCATCAGTACCTTGGTGAGGCACTTCTTGCGGATGATGGGGTCGATGACGAGCGGGTAGCGCCCCAGTCTGGTGACATGGGATGGATGGTTGAAAGCTCTAGATTGGTTTTGGTTAATTGATGAAACCCTAAGTGCTAACCTAGTTTATCAAGATGATTATGAGTGACATGGGATGGATGGTCCCGAAGATCGATCAAAAGTGATAGCATGGAGATTCAAATGCTTGAACTTGGAAAAGGAAGGAGGGGCGGCCATGTAGGAGCCATTTGTTTGAGTGACACACGCCTCGATTTAGGATGATAGCGCACTTTGCTCTAACTCATTGCATATGCATTTTAGTGGAGTGCTAACACCCTTGAAAATATTTGTGAAAAATATGTTAAGATGCACTTTCGGCGCTTTTGGAAAAATGAAATGGATCCCTCAAGGGTGAAGATCATGATGCATTTTGGCTTGGGGCTGAAAAGCTGCGGAAGCCGAGCTATCCCCATCCTTTCTCGCCATGCCTCCTTTCTTGGGCTGCCTCCTTGCCTTTGGAAACGACCGGATTTGGGGGGCTTCCTTCTTTTTTTTGGCCCGACCTATCAGAGGAAATGCTTGAGGAGCTCATAGTCCTTGTAGAGGTGCCATGGGGTAAGCGTGGTTGGTGCATGAGCTATCCATGAGCTTGTTGATGGGGGCTCTATTTATAGGTCAAGGGAGCTCTCTTGCACCCTGACATTGGAGCTTAGCCAAAGCCCCGCCACTCATCTCCATCATTGATCCATCATCATTGTGAGATTGGGAGAGAACCAAGTGCATTGCTTGGTGTTGGTGGCACTTGGTATTCGGCCGATCCTTCTTTCTCTTCTTCTTGCCCCAGTTACATGGAGGGGCCGAGTTGGTGATTGTTCTTGGTCCCGGTGATTGTGAGGGGAGTTGCCTTGCCCTTGCCAAAAGGTAACCTAGTAAATTGCTCGTGTCATTGAACCTCACTTGTGGGTCGGTTCTTGTGGTGTCCTATCGTGTGGACCACCCGAACCACCAAGTGCTCGACTAGAGGCTAAGCGGTTGGCAAAGCACGTGAACCTCGGGAGAAAAATCGGTTGTCTCTTGTCATTCGCATTCTCCCGGTGTGGCTATTATTCATCGTGTAATTGGTTCACTCCACGACCGGCGAGTATAATAAATCTCACTTACTCATTTACATTTGGCAAACTAGATATAGCAAGCTCTTTAGTGTAATTAGAATTGAGGCTTGCCTTGTCAAACATATCTAGTGGAGCTCTTTAGTGTAGTGAGAGCTCTTAGTGAGTAGTGGAATTGCAACTAGAATTGTTGGATAGGTGGCTTGCAACCCTTGTAGAGCTAGAGCAAGTTTGCATTTCGCTATTTGTCTTACTAATCAAATTGCTCTAGTTGATTTGATCACCCCCCTCTAGCCATATTAGGACCTTTCGGTCCCGACATCAAAAGTGGGAGTTGCAACCGCTTT
The DNA here is from genome assembly GCA_904845875.1 of Miscanthus lutarioriparius. Classification (NCBI taxonomy): domain Eukaryota; kingdom Viridiplantae; phylum Streptophyta; class Magnoliopsida; order Poales; family Poaceae; genus Miscanthus; species Miscanthus lutarioriparius. Next base: position 22,317,317 of record CAJGYO010000001.1, read on the forward strand.
GAGAACTGCCGGATGTAATCCCATAGGGACTTTGTCTTTGGCGCTAGGCTCCTCAAGATCATGATGCATTCCTTGGGCTCTTGAGGTCCTATGAGTTTTTCTTGGCTGCCTCCTTGGACATCTTTTGGCCCCTATCGTAGGAAGTTCGACAAAGACCCTCTTGTTGGTGCATGAGCTATCCCTTGTTGAAGTGGTGGATGCCCTCTGGGCTGCTTGCATGATCAAGTGGCGACCAACGTGGTGTTGGTCGGAGGAATTCGATGGAAGGGCCACGCTGTTCGACGGACATGTTCCCCCATGCAAATGGGGAGGTACTGAATGATGAAGTGGTCATCATCCACTCCTTCGGCTCCCTGGTATACTTGGCGATGTTGGTCGGCGGTCGGAAGCGCTGTGGGAACGGCACTCTCTAGATGCGCCGGCCAAAGGCCCATGGTCCCGGGCCATTCGGGCTTGGACTCCGGTCATCTGGCCGGCGACCATGCCTAGGGTGCGTTTCACCGCTCCCCTCGATGGTCCGGCCGAGGTCTATGTCACATGCCCTTACTGTCGCCCGATGGATGTCACCATCATGCCGGACCCGACGCCGATTGCTGATGACAATGCGGGCATCTTGGTTCGGCCTGACGCAGTTCGCGCATAGGTGGTCGGTGTGGAGCGGGCGCCATGTCAGGTCGTGGCACATCTACGGCCTCCTATTTTGCGCCCGGCGGCTATAGAGGCGAGCAGATGGAGCGATTCGTCTGGTGCATCCCCGCTACCCAGGTGGGGACAGAGGCCGTGAGTCAGTGGCGCGACACGGAGCTTTCTCTGTTGAACGGCGATTGTTTCCACCAGTGCCCGGAGGTTTTAGTGGATCACCTGTTCCTGGGGGTTGTCCGGCTCGAGAAGGCCACACAGAAGCATCGCCGCTACGGCGATGTTCTGGCCGGCCCGAGTGAACTGTGGGGCATCGTTCCCCCCGACCATGATGTTGCGATGAACCTAGCGGGCGTGACCCCGGGCGCCGCTCACCGGGTTACGCACACGGGGCGCATCGTGGTGCGCTGAGCGTGCCGGCTGGTTCTGTCGCCTTTGTTGTAGCTCCTCGCCGTGCGCCTAGGCACACGCGAGGGCCTCCACGCAAGGGTTCAGAGGGGTGTGGGTCTGTAGAGACTCCGCTACCACCGGTGGCTGTCCTAGGGCATCCACCATAACGCACTCCCAAGACAGAGGGTGGCTAGGTGCCACGACGTCGCCGATGCTAGAGCCGTCGCTCTCAACATCGTCATCCATGAGGTCGTGAAAAGAGGCAGCAACGTAGCTCGCCATCCCCATGAATTCGGATGTGACAGGAGGCGGTGCTAGCATCCTTCGAAGCCCCCGGGCGTACGCGTTCGCGGGTGACGCGAGGCCGTAGGGGAACCGGTCGCACGGCTGTCGCGACAGGGACAACGGGGTCCCTCCGGAGAACCGGCGGAAAATAGTAATTATCGAGTAAATAACAATACGTACATAACTCACAGTTGGGTTTGAGCCCAGCGTGGGCTCGGAGTGAAGCGTAGGCGCCTCGTCGTTGAAGTCGCTGGGAGTCCCGAGAGCCGACGGAGGACGCGCCTCCTCCGACGGGCGCCGGAACAAGTGCCTCCTCGCGGAGGTGTAGTATGCCGAGCCGGTCGGCGATGAAGTCCAAGCTTCCAAAGAGGAAGGCCTGGGACGGCTCAAAGATGGGAGGAACCCACACCCCAACAGGTGGGAGTACGGGGAACTCCAGTGAGCCAAAGCAAGTCGTATCACTTGAGCCCGCCATGGCAAAGATGGCGGAAAGGTGGGCCATCCGATGACCAAAAGCGTGAACGTACGATGTCTTCCCCTCGGACGGCGCCAACTGTCGGTGCAGAAAGTGACCAACACATAAATATTTGTAGTTTTACCGTACGTTGTGATCAGATGTGGCCTAACACTCAATGACACAGGGTTTATACTGGTTCAGGCAACATGCCCTACGTCCAGTTTGAGTCGATGGGCGACTTTATTCCTGAGCCCAGGTGCTTGAAGTTTGCTGTGGGGTTACAAACGGAAGGGAGTAAGATGGGGGGTGCAAGAGGTCCGGTCGGACTCTGAACAGAAGGGCCGAGAGTGATGGGAGCTCCTACGTGCGCTAAGTGTTCAAACATCCGTTGTTCGCTGGTGGTTGTTCGAATCGATCGATCCTGGTGGTTAGATTGTCGGGGAGTTGTTGGAGTTGTCCTCTATGTTTTTTGAGATTGACCGTCCTCTATTGGGAGAGAGCGCATCTCCTTTTATAAATGAAGGGGACGGCCTTACAGAGCTAGAGAGAGAGAGTACATCTACTAAGTCTTGTTGCCCACGCCATCGGATACAAGATGATTGTAGGCGCCACAACACTGTTTATGCCAGACGCATGTGGGAGGTTTTACCGCATTCACCTTGTATGGCAAATGACGGCGCCCACAACACTGTTGATGCCCAGAGGCATATGGGGGGGTTTTACCGTGTTCACCTGGTATGGGAATTAATGGCGCCCACAACACTGTAGGGCAAACGTCGGCGCCCACAACACTGCTTGGGTTCTGACATGCCTAGAAGGTGGCAGGGCACCCTTCTGACATGCCCTGTCGGTACTGTGCTGCGGATGTTCAGGGTACAGTCCTTGGTATTACGGTTGACTTGAGCGCCCTGCCTTACTTTTCTGCCCATTTCCTGGGTCCTCACCGAGCGGGCGTCCCCGGTCGGTTGGTCCCAGTCGGCTCCGACTACGCCAGTCAGAGAAAAGCTGTAAGTAGAGGTTCGGTGCATCCCCGATCGGAGACGCAGGTCGGAGTCAGAAGCGGCGTTTGGCCAGGCCTTCTGGTCGGAGAGGCGGGCCGGAGTCAGAAGCGAGCGCCATTCCTCTTTGGCCAGGCCTTTCGACCGGAGAGGCGGGCCAGAGTCGGAAGCGAGCGCCGTTCCTTCTTGGCCAGGCCTTCCGGTCGGAGATTAGATCGCCTTTCTAGCCTGTCGTTAGGTTTTTGGGCCGGCCCAGGAGTTGCGCGTCGATTTGCAACGTCGTCTGCTGGGCTGAGCCTTTGCTGGGAAGCAGGTCCATGAGGGACCCCGGGTTTATGAACCCGACACACCATTAGAATTTGTGATCTTCTTAATTACTAGCTGCATGGAATGACATGTACTGGTATTCCCAGCCTCCACAATTGATTTGATCCGGTTACCTCTTGAGCGGCTTAGAACCAAAACGAATAAATTTTCTTTGCTTCAATTTTTGACTCTTCTTTTCCATGATTGATAATTAGATCCACAAATTATAATCTTTCTTAACATAGTAGTCATGCAAGCTATAATCCCTTCTTTAAAAATATTTTGTTTAACACCAAAATATACCAAGCTGAATAATTTGAGGAGAAAAATGAACTCATCATATGTTGAGTATGTTTTTTTAGTTGAAGCATAGCTTAATAATTATGTTTGTAATCATTCTAATTCACTCCCCCCTCTTTAACACACGGATGCACCTATTCCCTTCACTATGGATGTGTAGTGTCCCGTGCTCACAAATCATAATGTTATATAGCAAACGATGTTAATTGGGAAAATTGGTTTAGCACTGAAAGATCACCAAAATCATAAAATACCATCAAAAGTTCTAGCCAACATAAAATACCACTCAAACGCTCAAACATTAATTTGATTTAAAAGTCCATCAGAAATTTTGCACCGAAAAGGTATTTTATTGACTTTGATGGGTAAAACGACACACAAAATGTCTATTATACCCTCAGCCTTATCCTATCATATCCTATCCTATCCTATCCTATCCATCTCCTTCTAGTGGACTAAAGGTTGTGGATTGACTAGGGACAACTTTTTCCTTGGAGGCATGCGGTGGTCCTTGAAGAGAAAACATTCTCATGAAGTCAATGGTAGATCTCTGGGAAGCACCCATGCTATAGCCTTTATAGGTTCACCAAGAAAAGTAAAACTTGATGACTATGTGCATGATTACTACTCAGTTGAGCGTTTCAAGGCTACTTACCAATTTTTGGTGAACTCAAAGCTAGAAAGGGCCTCTATTAGGCCATGAGTGAAAAGGATCAAGAGTAGGGGGGGAAACAGGGAAAAGGGACCCTTATCAATGCAAAAGATGCTTCCGGTTTGGGCATATTGCAAAGGGTCAGTGAGCCTCCTACTGAACTTGGTGATGAATTACCACCTTTAGTTCCTACCAAGTCCGACTCTAGGTAAATATAAGCTATTGTCTCTTTGGTTTCATTGTTTTAATCGAGTAATGCCTTCAGTACCTTGTTCTTGTGTAGGAAGAGGAAAGGGAATGCAACCAACTCTAATAACACTCCTAAAAATGTCTAAGAAGGCAGCATCAACCAACTCAACTGAACTTGCTGTTTAATTAAATCCATTAGTCCCTACCAAGTCCAAGTCTAGGTAACTTTAAGCTCCTTTCCCTTTGGTTTCATTACCTTCCTGCTGTGTGTTTTGAATAATAATGCCTTCACTATATTCCTGTTGTGTAGTAAGAGGAAAGCAAAGGATATGACAAAGCTCAGTAAAGTTCTTAAGAAGTCCAAGAAGGCATCTGCATCAACCTCTACTTCTTTGGCCACACTATCACCTGTTAATCCTAGGCCATCAACAAGAAGGATGGCAACAGCTACTTCCACTCCAGTAGTCTAGGGCCTGCTACTAGGAGCAAGGCAGCATCACAAGACATATCTCCAAGAGGCATTGCTTGAAGGCTCATCATTAATTATGCTAGGATTTGTTAGGCCAGAGACTATATGTGCGGCACTGTTATGTGCTAGTTTGATGGAAATTAGAACTTGTGCTATGTCTTGAACTCATGGTGTTATGTGTACTGGAACTATCTTTTGTTATGTGCACTGGAACATATACGTGGTGTGTTGGAGCTAATGTTTGTGCAATATGGTTGCTGAAATGAATGATGTATTGTTTTGTATGTGTTAACATGCTAAAAAGGAACATGCAATGGATGGATTATTGCCCTGTATGTGTTCATTTTTTTTGGTGAGATAGCATTTTTTTAATCATATATGTGCTCAAACATGTCAAATACATGTTCACGGCATACTGAGTTTTAAATGAACGGTTCAGGGGTATTTCTGTCTTAATTGACATCGTCAACTTGAAAAGGTAACAAGGTGCTAGAATTGGACAGTTGTCGGATCTTTTAGTGGTATTTTATGTTGGTTGTAACTTTCGATGGCATTTTATGATTTTGGAGATCTCTAGTGCTGTAGAACCAATTTTTCCAAATCTTTTTTGCTTGTCGTTTGGTGAGTTAGACAATGATAGTCTTTTTTAATTTGATTTCCTATCTATTCTTTCAGCCTTAAAAATCACATTAAATCTAATTATTAAAGTCCTTGATTATTCTATGTTCCAACTTCCAAACATCTTCTCTGGCATGAATACCTCATTTTATGTCATTGCAAATTGCAAGTACTAATATAGGGTACGCCTTTTGGCAAGTACTAATATAGTTTTTTTTACCTTTCTTTTCTTTTCTTTTCTTTATATAGTGCGCGTGCTTCTGTTCTTTCAGTTCCAAACCTCATGTTGTTCCCAACCAAATAAGCTACTTCCATGGTACAAACGCGTCAGGCGTCACACACTCACACTTGATCACAAGTGAGAGGCTGGCCCTGCCTCTGAGATGTGGCGAGTTGCCGTCTAGTCACTGAACAATTTGCTACGGAACAGGAAACAAGATTTACTCAACTGTCTGTCTGTCTCCAGTCTTCACCTGAACAGCTGACCTAAGTTGGCAAACTAGCTTCATGCCTCACATGAATTGGGTGCAATGTTCCAATCGTTCTAGAGTACTCAAGAGGCCAAAATTTAGACAATGTGCTGCGGTTGGGACTAAGCTCTACGGTTGCGAAGTCATCTCTTGATGATCCAGCACGACACTCAAACTGCGCGCTTCACTTTGGTCTGGCTTCTATAACATTTGAGTAAGCAGGATAGGTGCAAAGACATGGACTCGCAAGCATGCGGTCAAATCTCATGTATTCTATCAGTTGTTTGGTGAGTCTTTAGTCTTAACACATGAAGGCAGGAGCGCAAAAAGATAACGCGTAAATCTAATCTCTAATCTCTGATGTGAGCATGCACACCAGCATCATCATGCTAGTACATGGCAAAGCAGAGACGTAGGTCAGAGGGTTCCAAAAATACAGCAGAGCCCAGCGACTTGTGCAGCCAGCCAGTGCCCCTCCTGCGATGGCAACTCCGTGACCTGCAAGCTAGATGACCCTGTCATCAATCATCAGCGTGCGGGATCAGTATGAGATCCGCATCACGCCACCAACCCGCAATTAAACAGGCAAAACATTTAGCTCAGATGTATGCAGGTGTACTACGAGAAGTGTTTTTCTAGGTGCTGTTGCCGTATAGCTTTGCTTCAAGAGCTGCCCAAGTGACCGTAACGTTCGTGTGATCCTGTCCCAGTAAGATGCGCGGCCGAAACTTCCACGGCCCAAGTACGCAGCTCCCCGCCTCCCCGAATCCATATCCTCACCAAGCACATGCTCTGCTTGCTCACACACACGTCCAACCACTGCAAGCTTGTATAAATAGCCCTGCCGGCCGGCGCTCACCGGAAAGAGACCAAACATTTCGTGCTCTGCCAGTCTGCCTATCCATTTCTTTCCCGCACACCACACACGCCGAGACGCGCAAAACGAACACCAGTGGATGGCATCCGTTCTCGCCTTCTCTCGGTGTTCGCTGCTGCTTGTCCTCCTGCTGGCGACGGCGTCACAGGCCCTCAACGTCGGCGACCTGCTCGGGACAGCGCCTTCGGTAAGGCACCAGAGTGGCCATGGCGAGCCGAGTCTGAACTTTTGCAAGTGCTTTTATTTGGACTTTGGAGCTGATCGGTTCTGACCACCACGCATGGACTTGTTGCTTTCCACAGGGGAGCCAGGATTGTAGCCGGACGTGCGAATCATCGTTCTGCATAGGTAAGCAAGTCACAAACACACAACCCTGGCGATCTGTAATTCGTGGGCTCTGTTTGGGGGGTTTCGACAGTTTCACAGAAGCTAGTCCTGTTCAGCTATTCTTCAGGAAAGCAAAAATGAGTTGTATTTGCCATGAGCGGACAGAACTTGCGTAGCCTACAATTTTTCTGGCGGACAAGCTTACCTGAAGCAGGCTGCTTTTCAGCTTTCATCAGTCCTTCTGAGGTACGGGAAAAAGGGTACTGATTCGCTTTTTTTTTTTTGTCCATCCACCCTGTCCCTGATAATGAAAGTCCCGCCGCTGCTGAGGTACGGGAAGTACTGCGGGATCCTGTACAGCGGCTGCCCCGGCGAGAAGCCCTGCGACGCCCTCGACGCCTGCTGCATGGTCCACGACCACTGCGTCGCCACCCACGACAGTACGCACTCGATCACTCTCCCAACTCTGCATTTTCGATCAATTCTTCGTCCTTCTTCTGAAAACAGAAAGACCAGAGCAGGGCTAAACGGAACAATGGTTAGGTCCCGGCCGCACGCCAGGTGTTCGCGAGCTGACACGCCACCTAACACGATCAGAACACAATCTGAAACCAGTACAAGGCTACCAGATAAGATTAGACTAAGCACAAGCATGCGGTGCACCGTCCACCGGCCTGCCCTTGTCACGCCTAAACTCGCATGTTCCCGCGCAAGGCCAACCGACATGTGCCGGCGCGGCACGGTGGCGTCGCTTGCACGCGTCGGTGCGCATGATTGCGTCGAGCCCCGTATCTGATCTCTCCCCCGGCCCAGTCGTCGACTCGAGCGCGCGCACTCGAGCGAGCGCACTGAGTGAGTGTACGAGTGGTGGTTCCGGCATACATGTGTCGCCACGCCTCGTCGTGTCGTCTAGTTCGTGCGAGTTCCGCTTTTTGCCGTTGACTACCCGCTGCTGATCGACTTTTTTTTTTTGCCGGCCGCAGATGACTACCTGAACACGCGGTGCAACGAGAACCTGCTGAGGTGCCTCGACAGGGTGAGCCCGGAGGGGCCGACGTTCCCGGGGAACGAGTGCGGCGTCGGCCAGACGGCGTCCGTCATACGTGGCGTCATCGAGTCGGCAGTGCTCGCGGGCAAGATCCTTCACAAGCGCGACGACGGCCAGTAGCCGGCGTTTCTTGGCAGGAGCGTGCGGTTGGTACTAGGAACACACGTAGTTGTTGCGAGCAGAGCAATAAAGCCGCACGCGCGCGCGTGGGCGCGAGGCGCCCGGCCGTGGCGGTGCGGCAAGGCAGCATGTGCTGGATTTGAAGGTCATGGACAGCCGGACCACCGTGGCATGTGGCTGCCTTCAGTGTATGCATATACGTACATATAGTATTGATTATTAGTAGTTTTTGATTGGTGGGATTCCGAGCAAAGTGGCAAAGGTTGTAAGTTGTAATAATGTTCTTGTACGTTCCTTTAGCAAGTAGTAGTGGACAGAATCACAGAATACAACAAGATTCGGTCATTAACAGCCCAATTTCCGTGTTGTCCGGCGTCAAGTGCAACTCTTGAACTGGATGTTGTACGTCGATTTTGATGTGTACTCACGGGTGGCGGTCCGCTTCCAAGTGATGGAGTCGTCTTCATCAATGAGCTGCACATTCTTAACTAAGCCCCCAAGTTTGAACAAATTCCGCCATCCTCCAAAGGCCTCTTGTCTAGCTTTGCTTTAGCAAAATTGCGACTTGGCGGCTTGGTGTAGAGGTTTTTCGCCAGGCTAAGGAATAAAGGTTAAGGGCAGTGTCAATTGGTGCACCACCATCCAACCATGGGTCTCGGAGGAGTAGCAAAGGGCAAAAGGGAGTTCAAAGTCAGAAGTGTTTTTTAGGTGAGTGATCTTCAACAGTGTGCGTGTGATCCCCCGCGATGCTGGCCGAACCCTAGGCCCCGACCCACGGCCTCTCCACCACCGACGCCGGCCGCCACTCCGGCACCGGCGGGCCCCGCCCCCACCTCCCCCTCCCCTCCCCATGCCCGACACCTCCAAACCCTTGGAGGCCCCACCCACTGCCTCACCTCCGCCGCCAGCCACCACTCCGGCGCCGGAGCCCCGCACCCCCATCTCCCACTCCCCTCCCCTCCCCACGCCTAACAACCCCGCCGCTAGAGTGCCTGTGCGGGAGCCCTGCCTGCCCGAGACGACGCCGACGCTGGGCACCGCCGACGCCTGCAGCTACACCTTCGTGGCCTCCACCGCGAGATCCGGCATGGGGGCACCTCCGCGGGCTCCCTCCCTACCGCCGATGCCGGGATTCGCCTCTGCGGCCACATCCCCATCGTCGATGACGCCGGGCCACCACGCCACGGCCACCACCTCCACCAAATCCGTGGATGTGGACGCCCTTGGCTGCACGTGGATGTTGGACCTAGCGGGCACACGTCGATCACGACGCCATCGACACAACGGCCGACGAGTCCATCTCGGCCCACTCCGGTGGGTCCCGTCGCAAACATCGGCGGCCAGGAAGACGAGCAGCCGCCGACGGCCATGGAGGGGGCCGCGGCACCCTAGCCACTGCTACAGTAGCAGCCGGCGCCGGGCAGCCCAGGCGGGGACGGATCTCAAGCCACGCGGCCTGCTTCTGTGTCCGCGTCCTTCGAGGTCAATGGCATGCCGCAGGTAGCGCAGACGTTCGCCCTTGAGTCTGCCATCGACCCCCTCGACGCCTTCCTCGTCGACCCGTCTGGGCTTCAGGATGATGGACGCTGGAACAAGAGCAGCTCATCCCCGAGGTCGTCGTTCTCCCTTTCCCCCCATGCAGTTCCCTTCCAGCCTGGGGAAAATTCGGTGGGGCGTTCCAAGGCCCGTCGCTGGGCGGACGATGATCTCGACAACTCTGATGTGGAAGAGTCGCCAACCGTCTACCCAAGCACCTACCTCGACGTGGTTCTTCGTGAGCCGCAGGCACCTAGGACGTCACCGTCACCTGCGAGAGAACGGCCACGCTCCATGATCGTTGTTGGCGCTTTGTGGCCGTGCTGCCGGTCAGGCATGTGCTGGCCATCGACGCGAGCGCAACACCCACCATCGACCATGCCCGTAGCTCATTCATGGACTTTCCGTCCGAGGCAAGGAAACGGCATCCGGACATGATCGCGAGCAATGTGTACCGGCTCACATGCGGCTCGGTCCACGCTGCGGCGCTCGCCAGCGGATCTCCGCTCCGGATGCTGACGGCTGGCGTGAGGTCCTGTCGCAAGGGTCGTCATGCGGCACCGGCGAGGCACGCCCCGCCTGCACTGCACCTTCGGCGAACTGGCGTCCCCCTACCCGCTATCCAGCGGACCTACATGGGAAATCCTTCGACTATCTCTCCTCTACGCACAGGGTGGCTACCTGCAAGCTGCCTCCCCGCTGCCTCCGATGCAAGGGGTTTCGACACCTCGCGCGGGACTGTAAGTGGCGGTGGACGGGGCCTCCTTCCAGCTCCGGCACATCTGGTGCCACAGAAAACCGGCCACGACGACCTAACCGAGAGTGTACCTCGGGCACCCAGCCGCGTACTCAGGGCGACACGCCGAACTTGGCTGGAGCTATGCTGGGTGCGGCTGTTGCTGCGCCGTGTGTGACTACACGCGGCGGCAGTGGGTGCCGACGTCAACGACGACTAAAGGGGGACGGCACCGCTGCGGCAACGAGTGTCGCCACTGACAGTCGCGGTCGGTCGGCAGGGGCCGCCCAAACGGCATCGGACTTCACCTCGGACGCTGTTGGAGCTCAGGCAGGACACAGTGAGCTAGCCAACGAGACGGGCTTCATCGAGCCCAACCCGTTGACACTGATGTTGTACCCAAACGCCACACATGATCGCGACATCACGGAAGACCCAATGCTAGAGGAGTTCATAGCCTCGCTTGTCATCAGTCGGTTCATTGCGTGTCCTTCCCTTGAGCGCCTGTTGTCACCTTCGGCGCACCTAGCTACAAGATGAGGCCCTGGCGGTGGCGGCCCCTAGCTGGATGATGAGGATCGAACCCAGCGGCGGTCTCCTGCGAGCTGCGGACACCACCACCGCGCCCCATTCAGTGGGCAATGGACTCGTCGAAGACACACACGGAGCTCAACTGCTCGCTAGGCTTCGGACCAGTCGACCTCACGGTGGATGCCGACCCTCCCAGTTCACCGCCGGTGGATACCCACCAGACTATGGACAACGACGGCTCCGCCAAACGCCGCCTCGATAGCTTCATCAACAAAGTGACGCGTAATAGGGACTCTCCGCTGATTCGTGAGCCTCCCAAGCCTGCTAAGTGGGGTGCTGCCGTGGCGGAGCAGGCGGTTGGCGGCTCAGAGCCTCTCCCGAGTACCTGCTTCCAAGCGAGGAGAGGTGCTGATCATGCAGCGAATGGGCTACACCAAGGGTCTATCAGCACCATCCGCGTCGTTGTCGGAGGCCTTTGACAAGCTCTTCAACAGTAACCTGACTGCGTCCAACGCTAAGGCGATGGATGCGCTATTCCTGGCCGTTGGAAAGGGCTCGTCCAAGCAGTCGCGAAGACGCAAGGCCACCTCTTAGGTCGCACGCTGCGTCGGTATTGGTTGTTTCCTTTTATGTGTTATCGAAACAAGAGGTCTTTTTCTAGGATAGTCCAGCTACGGTTGTATTAGGTCGACCTCCTTCGGCACTCGACAGAAGCGAGTTGTATGTTTGCTTAAACTCTTCTACTTAATACAATGATACACAAATCTTTTGCGTATTCGAGAGAAAAAAAACCATAGGTCTCGCCAAAACTTCGCCTTATCTCCTCGTCGGACCTTGACTGAAGTGTTAGCCCTGGCATCACAAGAAGACTGGGTTCCAATCCATGGCCTTGTGTTGTTGATCCATTCAAACCACAGCCATCTAGGATACAAGACATGACTGAATCTCTATGGGACCGTTTGGATCCCTTCATTTTGAAGGAATTGAAATCTATATAATGGATTAGGCTATTTAGTTTGGAATTTGACATTCCATGCCATTCCTAAGCTCACAAATAAACCTATCTCAAATTCATAGGGTGAGAGATGAAAATGGATTCTATAGATCACTATGTTATAATTCTATTCTTCAACCCACTTCCCTGCAATAAAAATACAAAATATAAGCATGTCCCTTGTATGCCTAACAACAAATATACAAATATTATTTATATATATATATATATATATTAGCTTAATTAATCTATACCTAAATTATAATTATTAGAATGAATTCAATTCCCAGGATCGCCCTAAATGTCAAGAATGCCTAAGCGCCCAAGAACCTTTGATCTTGAGGCTTTGGATGGTGCACTAATCACTGTCCTCCGTTGGCGTTGTCTGATCCTTTCCAGGAAATATCTCCTCATCTTATCAATTATTTTGTTTGCTCATTTTTTGAGTGAAAAACTGTTAGAAAGTGCACAGGGATAGTCGTGAGCATCATTTTAATTAGTTAGTGTGAGTCTGCATGCTTATCCAGCAGCTTGCCTTTTCAAGTTTTTTTTTATATGAAACTTGCCTTTTCAAGTTGGAAGCTTTGATCCAATTTTATCAAATGTCAACATGGCGCAATGGCTTGATGCGTAACAGTAAACCAAGATACTTGCAGGGAAAAGATTTTTCTTCACACGGGAAAGGCTCCATGATGAAGTCCAAGTCAAGTCCCTGGTATTGTATTGGGTAATCAACACTCTTTGTGTAGGTTTGTTACGAGCCCCAAGACCTCTCCAAAAGATATCTAGGAGTAGCTTTGTGGTGTGAATGTCTTCACGTGAGGGGTTGATAAAAATCGCTGCATCATCCGCACACAAGCTTAGCCTCAATTTAACTCCTGTGTGTTGCACAGCAGACAGGGTACCATGTTGTGCAGCGAGCTCAAAAAGTTTTTTGTAGGAGTTCAAGTGCAAAAATAAAGAGCAAAGTAGTTGTGGCAGCCGTTGAGAGCAGGATGGACACCCAATCTCTCCACCTGTTTCCAAAACCTATCCTCTGCAAAACTTCCATAAGAAAATCCCAGCTCACCGAGGCTAAGGCTGCAACTACAGTAAATTGTGAGAGGACATTTTTGCAGCTGCAGATAAGCGCAGCACAGCCGACCACAACCATTTTTCATATCATAGGTGATGTTTAAATCTAGAGAGTAAAGTTTAGAGATGTCATATCGAGGTGTCACATGAGAGTGTTTGGATAGTAATAATAAAACAAATTACAAAAGTCCTCAGTAATCCGCGAGGTGAATTTATTAAGGCTAATTAATCCGTCATTAGCAGTGTTACTGTAGCACAACATTGTCAAATCATGGACTAATTAGGCTTAAAAAATTCGCCTCGCAAAGTAGTCACAATCTATACAATTAGTTATTTTTTTAATCTATATTTAATACTCTATGCATATGTCTAAATATCTAATGTGATAGAAAATAAACTTTAGGAGGAAAAACTAAACATAGCCATAATCAGCATGGCAAAGGTTAGGCCAGAAAAGGTGGAGGCATCTCTATAGTCGTGCGTTGACGTTTATAATTGATAACAAGAGCATGTATTATAAAATAATACACTAAATTCTTGTTTGGATGTTACAATCCACATGTGTTGAGGTGGATTTGAGTGAAATTTAGTTCAAGTTTCACTCCAAACACATGTTGATTGATTCGAATCCGATAACTTCCCATCAAGGCCTGAAAGAGACCGTAGAATATTAAAATGACACCAAGCTAGGCACCTGATGATATAGCATGGTTTTAGAAGAAAAAAATACAAAATTAGTTCCATTTTTCTCCACAAAATTCTAAACAAGATTTTTAGGACTTTTAATTGCACAAAAAAAATCCAAAAATAGATATTTTTTGGAAAAATATTTTGTATCTTTTGGAAAAAAAGATTTTGTATGATTTTTTTAAAGTTTATTTGACCACTCTCAACTATAAGTGCAGTTCAATTTACCACGTCGCGGTTGGCGTGGCGCGCATACAGAATGATTGATGTTGTGCCACGTAAGCTAAAACTGCCATCTAAACCACCTAGGTGCAAAAAGAAATGGTTTAAAAAAATATCAACATATATGGTTTTATTGGTGAGTGGGGGAAATCAAACTTATTATTGAGAGGACCGAAAGGACCTTTTCCTATGCAAATTGATACAAGCTTTGGGTTTCTAGTCAGACACTGGGCTTGCTGTAGAAGTTTTCTTATCAATTTAGAAAGCGTTCATTTGATCTCCCTTAGTTATTGCCGAAGTCTGATTCGTGTCTGTTGTAGAAGTTTTGCATCGGCATCGGCGATGTTAGGGAGCTCGTTGCACTGTTGGGAGAAGCGCCGGATGTACCCGCGGAGGGTTTCATCGGCCTTCTGGCGGCAGTTCTTGAGGTCCCATGGGTTCTCAGGGCGCTTGTACGTGCCCTGGAAGTTTCCCACAAAGATTTCCCTCAAGTCCGCCCAACTCTGAATGGCGTTGGACGGTAGGTGTTCCAACCATGCTCGCGCCGAATCGGCCAAGAATAGTGGGAGATTGCGAATAATGAAATCGTCATCATTCACGCCACCGGCTTGACAGGCAAGCCGATAGTCTTCGAGCCAAAGTCCGGAGTTTGTTTCTCCAGAATATTTAGGGATGTTGGTAGGCGGTCGGTACCTTGGCGGGAAAGCAGCGTTGAGGATGTTCCGGCCGAAGGCCTGAGGGCCCGGTAGGCCGGGGCTCGGGTTCCGGTCCTTGTCCACTGTCGTAGCGTCCGCCGCGCCAAGGGTGGTAGCCGCGTTTGGCTCCTTCCCTTGAGTCGTTGTAGGAGCGCCTGCGGGCATCGATGGTGCTGCTTGCGTCGCGGTTGTGGCCGAGACGTTGATGCACCGGAACAACGGTGTGCTGCCTGCCGCTCGGTGGTGTCTGGTGAACCGACGCGTCCTTGGCGGGACGCACCGAGGGCATGCGCTGGCTGCTGTCGAGCTCGCATCGCCGAGACAACGAGCTTTCCGCCTGCTGCACCGCCGCACGCTCGAGCAACGTGTGAATTTCTCGGCGGGCCCGGCGATCCTCGGACGTCACGGCCTCTGGAAGGCCGTGAAGCAAAGCCGTCGCAGTGGCGATGTTCTGGCTTGCCCGAGCGAAGTGAGGGAGGGTCCCGTCGTCGGTGAGGATCCTCTGGTTTACATCACGGGTCGCGGCGCGTGCGTGCCCACCGTCTGCGACGCTTGATTTCCTCATCGATCTTCCGGTACTCCCGGACAAGTTGTTGTCCGGCATCATCGATCTCCAGCTTCCGTGCTCTCAGCTGCTCCATCCTTACATGAGATGGGTCCGCCGCCTCCCCTCTCGGTCTGGCGTCGGGGTTGCCTATCGGGGTAGCCTCCCCCTCGGAGATGCTTTCAACGTGCCCCTCGGAGGTTTCCACCATGAAGCATTCCCGGGAAGGGTGATGGCTCCCCCTGCTGGAGTCAGAGCTAGAGGATGACTCTGGCTCCTCGGTGAGGAGTTTGTGGACGGACTCCTTGTCGTGTTCAATTACCCCCACGAACTCGCTGTCCACAGGCAGTTGAACCATGCGTAGTGCCACGAGGTGGCAAGCGGTCGCCACGGCGTTGCGGAGACCAAACGGAAATGCCGTCGGGGCGCTCCGCACGTGGCGCTCCGAAGAGAGGTGCCCCTCTCCAGAAGGCCGTGCCACATCGTCATCGTTGGAAAGGGCGAGGCAACGCTGGTTCTCCCTGGACTGCTAGGGTCCAAGGGAGATGCCGGGCTAGCGCCCAAACCTCTTGTGGTCGAGGACGATGGAGGGGAGAGATTGGATGGTGGTCTACGCCCGTACCAACTCTCCTACCCCCGTGATGATGAAATCTAGGCTCCCGAAGCGCACGTGTGTGTCTGGGACCCAGCTGACGTTGTGGTTAGCCATCCGAGTCCTGGTTTGGAACGCGTAAAGGCCCCTACCTGGCGCGCCAACTATCGGTGTTTCGAACAAGCACCGGCTAGTAAATTTATAATTATGTGCGTTAGACCCGGATGGTGCGCTAAAGGACACAAGGTTTATACTAGTTCGGGTTAAATGTCCCTACGTCCAGTCTGTTGCTGCTCGTGTTATTAGCACCGAAAGTGGTTCATAGTTGGGGGTTCAAATGGTCGAGAGGGGGATATGATGACATTGAAAACATACGTTGCCCATTACACCCTAACGGGAGACACACCATCGGAAACTGCTACACTTTCAATGATCGATACACAAGAAAAGATAGTAAGGAGAACACCAAAGAGGACAATCAGAAGAAAGATGAAGACAACCACGAGGACAAAGGATTTCAAAAACCCAGGGGAACGATAGCAGTGATCTTCTCGGGGCTCCAGTTGCGAAGCAAGCGTCAAGAAAAACTAGCACACTACGGACTATCATGATGGCCAGAACCGGCTACACCAAGATATCTCAATTGGTCACAATATCCAATCCAATTTTCAAGAGAAGACCAATGGACTAGCATAGAGAACGCAGGCCATTACCCACTAGTTTTAGACCCAACTATTGCCGGTATGACTGTCACCAAAGTACTAATCGATAGGGGAGCTGGACTCAACATCATCTTTTCAGAAACACTAAGGAAGATGGGACTACAACTCGACGGGATGATTACACCAACAAGCACTCTTTTCTATGGAATAGTACCCGCAAAGCGACCATGCCCACTCGGACAAGTTACTTTACCCATCACTTTTGGGACTCCTTGAACTATCGAGCGAGTTTATCAAATTTGAGGTCATGAGACTTCGATTAAATCATATCATGCGATCCTCGGACGCCCAAAGATGGCAAAATTCATGGCAATACCACATTATCCGTACTTATTGCTTAAGATGCGGGACCCAACGGTATCCTTTCTCTTGAAGCGATTTGAAGCGTGCTTTTTGACTGTGACGTTCAGCAATCCAAATTGCGCCAAAGCACAAGCCGACAATGGAAGAAAAGAAATAGCCACAATTCTTTGCGGAGATGAGCCAAGAAGGATTAGAAATACCGGCTAAAAAGCCCAGCATCATCACACCACCAAAAGAAGCCGACATCAAGCAAATCAATTTGGGCACCGGCGATGCCTCCAAGACAGCAACCATCAGTGCTCACCTCTCGGCAAAATAGGAACTCGCGCTCACCAACTTTCTTCGGGACAACAAAGATATCTTCGCTTGGAAGCCGGCCGACATGCCAGGTGTCCCAAGAGAGTTGGCTGAGCACAGAATTGATGTTAATGAAAACTCCAAGCCTATAAAGCAACGGCTACGACGATTCTCACCCGACAAAAAGGCAGCGATTAAAAAAGAAATCACAAAACTGATGGCAGCCGTATTCATCAGAGAAATCCTTCATCCGGACTGGCTAGCAAACCCGGTCCTTGTGCAGAAGAAGAACACAGACGAGTGGCATATGTGCGTCGACTATACGGATCTCAACAAACATTGCCCAAAAGATCCGTTCGGGCTACCACGCATTGACCAGATAGTCGACTCAACAGCGGGGTCTGCACTATTATCCTTTCTCGATTGCTATTCAGGGTATCACCAGATCGCATTAAAAGAACAAGACTAGAGCAAGACATCTTTTATTACTCCGTTCGGTGCTTACTGTTACAAGACCATGTCGTTTGGACTAAAGAACGCCGGTGCCACATACCAAAGAGCTATCCAAACTTGCCTTGGGGATCAAATCGGAGAAAATGTGGAGGCATACGTGGATGATGTAGTGGTGAAAACAAAGAACCCAGACACTATGATTGAGGATTTAGAGCAAACATTCGGAAACTTGAAGAGATGGAGATGGAAATTGAACCCAAATAAATGTGTATTCGGAGTTCCTTCAGGGAAACTACTCGGATTTTTGGTCAATCAGCGCGGGATTGAAGCCAGCACCAAGCAAATTCGAGCTATAATAGAAATGGGGCAACCTAGAAGTATCGAAGATGTCTGAGAAACTAACGATGATGCATGGCGGCCCTCAACCGTTTCATATCAAGACTCGTGAAAAGGGTTACCCTTCTTTAAACTACTAAAGAAGGCAGACAAGTTTGAATGGACAAAGGAGGCCGACGAAGCTTTCAAGAAACTTAAGGCGTATCTCACATCCTCACCAATTCTCACACCCCCAAGGAAAGACGAAGACATGATGCTATACATTGCGGCGACTACTCAGTAGTCGATCGACAATAGTCGTAGAAAAAGAGAAGAAGGACGTGTGTATAAAGTACAACGACCCATGTACTACATCAGTGAGTATTATCGAATCAAAAATCCGGTACCGCATGTACAAAAAAACTACTCTCGCCCTACTTATCACCTCATAAGCTTCGCCACTATTTGAAAAGCCACAAGATTACCGTGGTGACAGACTTCCCGCTCGGAGACATCTTACACAATGAGAGATGCGACGGGACGCATATCAAAGTGGGCAGTTGAACTTGGAGCTCTTAACATCGACTTCACCCCATGGAAAGCAATCAAATCTCAAGCCCTTGCCGATTTTGTGGCGAGTGGATGAGATTCAGCAGCCTTTATCGAGATACAATCCTTGACCCTTTGGAAGATGTACTTTGATGGGTCACTCAAACTAGGCGGGCGGTGCAGGCATTCTCCTCATTTCTCCGGAAGGAAAACAACTCAAAATCGTCCTTGAGATATTATGGCAAGCTACAAATAACGAAGCGAGAATATGAAGCCCTCATCCACGGGCTCACGAGTGGCAATTACCCTCGGAATAAAGAGATTACTCGTATATGGCGATTCATGAAGAGTCATCAACCAAGTAAACAAAGATTGGGATTGCACAAAAGAAAACATGGGTGCTTCTTTGTCTTTGAAATACATAAACTTGAAAAACATTTCCAAGGATTAGAAATTTTACAGTCCTCCAAGCGATTCCAACATTACAGCGAGATGTCCTTGCCAAGCTCGGATCAGATGAGCAAAAGTTCCACCGGCGTATTCATAGAAGAGCTATCAGTTCCCTCTATCAAACAACCCGAGAGGCGACCCACGAAATTCAGGGCTAAAGGCGTTCAGATCTTGGTAATCAACACCTCATGGAGCCAAGTTTTCATCGACTATATCAAAGAAAATAAATTACCGGAAGATAAAGCGAAGCCACCCAAGTTGTTCATAGAAGCAAAAACTACGTTTTAGTAGGAGATAGACTTTCTGAGAAAAGCAGACATCATCGGGGTACTCTGAAATGTGTCTCATTGAAGAAGGCAAAGAGATCCTAGGCGAGATACACTCAAAGTTCTTTGCGGAAATCATGCCGCTTCAAGGACCTTTGGTTGGCAAAGCATTTTGCACCGGATTCTCTTCGCCAACCGCTTTGAAAGAGCGCAGAAGAACTTGTCGAGAAAATGCAAAGGTTGCCAAATATTTGCAAGACAAGCCCATGTACTGACTCACAATCTTATCTCGCATCCCACCCGCTTGGCCTTTTTTCCCTTTGGAAATTTGGATCAAGTGGGACCCTCAAGAAAGCAAAAGGCGGCTTGAGTACATCTTTGTAGCAATCGACAAGTTCACAAAGTGGATTGAATACAAACCACTCATGAACTACTGGAGCGCAACCAAAGCGATCGAATTCATCCAATAAATTACGCACCGCTTTGGCATGCCCAATCGAATCATCACAGATCTAGGCTCCCCTTCACGACTCTGAGAATTAGGAAAGCTGGGCACAAGACTGTAGTTTTCGGTATAGACTATGCGTCATTGCACATCAAGAAGCCAACGGACAAGTAGAAAGGGCCAATGGACTCATACTAGCGGATTAAAACCAAGGTTATCTGAAGAACTAGTGGACTATGGGTCCAAATGGATTGAAGAATTACCAAAAGTAGTATGGGGAGACTACGAACTCAAATAAGCGAGAGCAACAGGCCACTCACCCTTCTTCCTAGTTTACGGGTGGGAGGCAGATCTTGCTGCCGACTTGATCTGGACATCACCAAAGATAGAACAATACGACAAAGGAGAAGAAGAACACACAAGAAGATTAGAACTCGGCACATTTCCGGAAGAAGTCAGAGTAAGCGCTACCCTCAATCACCCGAGATACCTACAAGGTTTAAGGCGGCACTACAACAAGAGTACCCATCCTCGATCACTACAAGTTGGAGACTTAGTGCTAAGAAGGATACAAAAGAAGTGACAGACGACATAAGCTTCTTAGTCCATGGGAAGGTCCGTTCATTGTCACAAAAGTCACCGGACGAGGCACATACAAGTTAATAACCAGAAGATGGAAAAGAAAGTCAACAATACATGGCACATCAATTGACTAAGAAGATTCTCTGGCGTAAAAACAACTCAAGATAAAAGCAGATATGCAAGCCACAAGGGACCAACATTCACAATCGACGAAAGGCGATATTCTTTGGCAACATATGTATTAATTCATATTCATGATCAATAAAGATGATATTCATCCTGACATGTCTTGTCATAACTTCCAACGAGTTGTTTTCCGAAACAAAAAGCAAAATGGTGAAAACATGTGCCGAGCATCCCGATAGAGAGCAAAATAAGTGAAAACACGCTTGAGCCGCCGATGAGGGTAGCTAAAAGCTAACACCCAAAAACAAAAGGAAAATGGTGAAAACATGCCCGAGCATCCGGCCGAGAGCAAAATAGCTGAAAAACACGCTTGAGCCCTTGATGAGGGTAGCTAAAAGCTAACACGAAACAAAAAGCAAAATGGTGAAAACATGCACGAGCATCGCCGAGAGCAAAATAGCTGAAAAAACACGCTTGAGCCGCCGATGAGGGTAGCTAAAAGCTAACACCCAAAACAAAAAGCAAAATTGTTGAAAACATGCACGAGCATCCGGTAGAGAGCAAAATAGTTGAAAACACGCTTGAGCCGCCGATGAGGGTAGCTAAAAGCTAACACTCGAAACAAAAAGCAAAATAAATTTGAAAACATGCACGAGCATCTCGTGAGAGCAAAATAGTGAAAACACGCTTGAGCCCACCGATGAGGGTACCTAAAAGCTAACACCCAAAACTAGTCAACCGAAATTGAACTTCAAAAGACCCTCCAGCTCTTCGTTCCGAAAAGCAAGAGGCTCGGGGGCTACATCCAGATAGGAATACTTTTTCCTCAGAAAAGTACAAGCGCCACTCAAAAGGCGACATTCTATGCCAAGTCATTTTTACATAGCGCGGTGTCAATACAAAGATTTACATCTAACAAGTCACAGCGTGGACAAAGCACTCGATGGATCACAAAAGAGGAAGAAAAGAAAAGTACTCGACAAATCGAGGGTCTCGTCGAGGATAACACATGAGTTGTTTTGTGGAGCGTAAACGAAAAGCGGGACAAAATACTCAAGCAAGTCAAGTAACCCGACCACAACCGGGCAAAGAATACATCAACGAAAACAAAGAATCTTCATTTAGAGAGGAGTGTAATATTACAAGAAGCTGGTCAATCGGATCAGGCATTGTCATCAGGAAGGGAAATGTCAATATTTAGACTATCTACAACCCTACTGGCTAAACCTTCGACCTCAGGCTCCATCCTCTCCATGGCGTCAAGGTATTCTTGGCTTTCGACTTCCCTCTGCTATCTTGGGACAGAGCGCCTCTGGAGCAAGGACCCGGACACAGGCTAGCACATTCTTGGTACATACTTGGGCACACTTCTTCGTGAACTCTTGAAACGCAGTGAATCCGAGGAATGAAGCTGCGCCCAAGATTGCCCGTCATCCATTGGAGTTAGGAGAACATCGGCTCTTGAGCGAAAAGATTTCCACAAAACGTTCCAATTTTGAGAGCCGTGCATGACTTCCCGGACAAGCTTTCAATAGTTTTTTGGGCTGCACAAGATCTCTGTCGACTCGCGCCTAATCGACTTAGCAAAGGCGAGTTCTTCCTCGGCATGAGTAATTACCTCCTCGACCTTATTATGACTAGAGCGGACAAGAGCCTTCATTTCATCGATACTCTCAGAGAGCTTCGCTTTCTCAGCTCGGAGAACTAGACAAGACACCCAAGAACAAGTCGGCAAAAAAAGGAAAAAGAAGTCAAAATACAAGAAAAAGCAGCGAGAACCAGCGGCACTTTTGCATTCATTCTTCTTGAGACTCCACCGCGGTCTCCGTCTCCACTACCCGGGCATGAAGGGTCTTCTCCTCCTTTTGGTCCATTTGACCTTTCTGTCTCCAACTCAGCCGGAGAAGGTCGAGATCGGCTTTCAGGCGTCCACCTCAGAAGACAACTTTCTCTCATTTTCGGATGAGAAAAAGAAGCGAGAATGATCACGAGAGAAAGCCCTGAGCCAAAAGAGGCAAAAAAGAAAAACAAGGCATAAGGGACGGAAGAAAAGCGAGCATGCAAAAAGAGGCGGCGGTAAAACCTACCGGAGCTTTTCACCAAAAAGAAGTCGCGAGGTCGACGACAAGCTCCCCAGTGCGGTCAGCTCGACAATCGATGGGTGGCATCGAATTGTTGCACCACGTCATCGGAAAAAGAAGGACCGCCGGAAGCAAGAGAAGGGAAGGAGAGGCGGATGGGGCGAAGAAGGAAGCGACCAAAGCAACCTCGGGGAAGCGAGTCAAACCCTCGGAAGGACCCGGCAGCGGCAGCCAGATCCACCTCCGGGCGGCCAAGACCCATAACCTTCGCCAGTAGCTCTGAAGCCCCCAAAGCAACTTCATCAACGAGAATCTTTGTGAGTCCACGAGGCTTCGGAACTTCGTTGGCACGCAAGCGGGAGGCGGAGAAGAAGTCGATGAAGGAATGAGAGAAGGCGAAACCTTTGAAAAGTGATAAAAGGAAGCACCGATAAGAACCAGAGGAAGGAAAATAGAAGCCAAAAGATAAACCTAGAATCTACTCACCCAACCACTTTCTTCTTCGTGAAGCCAAGAGAAGGCCTCGCAGGAGGAACCACGACGGTGAGGCCCCCCCCGCCACCCGTGACGAGAGCGGAATAGCCGACAACGGGGCGCGGAAGGAGCCGGAAATTGAGACGCGGAAGAACTCCGTCTTGGAGGAGCGGTAGAGCTCGATCAGGGCTACCAAAGAACTCGACACCGGAGCTTCAAAAGAAGTCAACCACGGGAGCCTCGGAAGAACTCACACCCGGCCTCCGATTACTTCAATAAGTTCAAGACTAAAAGTCAAGACAAAGAAGAGAAATTCAATGCAACAGGAATATGAAAAGCAACTCACCGCCGCATGATGAGGGGTACTTCATCATCTCCTTCCTCCTCAGCCAAGGAAACCAGAGCACCTGCTGAAAAGAGGATAAAAGGTACTCGGATCATGAGAGAAACAGGAAAATAAAAGAACAAAGAGTATCAAATGTGCTCACCTAAGAGCATGCTAGCAACAACTGGAGTACCTGAGAGAGTACTTGGTTTGCGAGGCTTCTTGGAGACAGGCAGGCCAGATGAAGAC
The DNA here is from genome assembly GCA_904845875.1 of Miscanthus lutarioriparius. NCBI lineage: Eukaryota > Viridiplantae > Streptophyta > Magnoliopsida > Poales > Poaceae > Miscanthus > Miscanthus lutarioriparius. The sequence goes on from CAJGYO010000001.1 coordinate 22,340,710, forward strand.
CCATCCGTTCGCCCCCTCTTTGGGACACTGCGAGGACCGCGAAGGACTAGACGAGGAACATATTCTTCATATACATCAACAAATCCGGAAGAAACCCTAGGAAGGGCGGTAGAGGTTTGGGACTTACTAATTGCAGAAGTTCCAGCAAGTCTATCCCCAGTCTCCGCCACGGCGGGGAAAACGTCAGGAGAGACCGGGTCGACAAAGTTCCGCCCAAGCTCCTGCGAAAAAGGATAAAACACCGAGACAAAGAAAAGCTAAGCAAGAACGGATGCAGCTAGAGTGCATAAAGTACTCAAACAAAAAGATAGACAACTCATAGTGAGGCGGGTTGTTGGTGAGAACTTCGTGTGAAGAGGAGGAATGACGCTCACTCCTTTCAAGCATCTTCAGAGACGCTCGAGTACCTCCTCACCGGTCGGCTCAAGAGCTGGGACCATGCGTGAAGGATCCTCGGCCCCGAATACTCAAAGCCAAGATGCTCCCGCTCTTTCAAAGGCTAAACCCGGCGACGAAGAAAGCTCGAAACAATACCAAAGCCGGTCAAACCCTGATGTTTTAGCATGCTAATCCTATCAAGGAGTGGTTGGATCACTTGAATCTCGGTGAGCGATTCAAGCTTCTTGTCCCATCGGTCATTCACCACAGGACCAGATCCGGGATGGACGGCAAGGAAGGGATCAAATTGGCGGCGTAAAACCACTCGCAAGACGCCACTCTTTTACAGAATCGACCAGGTCATAGTCAAAAACTTAATTTTGAGACCCTACTTAAGCCGAATCGCAATAACCGCCAAAACATTTGGTTTCTTCACGACGGGGTTGAGGTTTTCAGACGAAAAGAAAAAGCGAAAAAGAGGCAGAGAAGGAGGATTCAAGGAAAGCTTCGCAAAGATGAGCGAAAACAAAAAGATGGAGAATGGCATTGGGGTTAGGTGGTTCGGACTAATCCCGAAATAACCAAAGAAGCGATGAAGGAAAGCGAAGCAGGAAGGCAAAAGCCCTACGCGGACAAAGGAAGCGAAGAGGACAATCTCACGGGACCGGAGCTGGAACCCGATGCTCGCCGGAACTCTTCATTCAGCGATGACTTTGCTTTGGATCAAGCCATCGCTAACGAGCTCATGTGGTGGTCTTCGCTTGTTGTTGGAGCCGGCCAAACCTTCCGAAAGCGACCCTCATAGCCACGAACTCCTCGGTTTTCGATCAAAGAAAGGATGATTCCTCGTCTCTGAAGGTCGCTTTGAGACTTGCTTGTGGTTTTCTTCTTTCCCATGGCTGGCGGAAGCAAAAAGGCACTAAGGAAGATGAAGCTAGGATGATGGTGCTCGGGTGTGGCGACGGTGGCAATGGCGGATTTCTAAAAGTTAGGGTTTAAAGGCAAGAGTTGGGCAGCAAGGGTCTTTAAATAGATTTCTCGGTGATACAAAGCGGCCCACAAGGCCCGATAAAAACTGATTAAGTGTGGGAACGCGACGGTCCATTTACCGGCGCAGCTAAAGCGACGAGAGGCGCAGATCCACACAGCAAGTACAAACCAGCAGGTGATTGAGACTTATCCGTCCGGCACCACGGCAGGGTTATTAGATCGTTACAAGAACAACTCGTCAAAACAAGAAGAAAGAAAGAAGAAAGAAAGGGCTACCTCACAAGGAACAAAAGAACCCGGTTATTTAAGAAAGAACTCGGTAATCTCATGAACAACAGGGATCACAACAGAAAAGTAAAAGACAACTCAGAAGACAAGATTCGTTACATTACAAGCGACTTCAAAAATAAAAGATTACAAATCTTAAAGACAAGATTCGTTACATTACAAGCGACTTCAAAAATAGAAGATTACAAATCTTACAAGACCCAACGAACTTGGTACCACGAAAAGTAAGGTAGCAACGAGGAACGCGGACACGGCTAGGCTCTGGAACAACTACGTGTCCCAAATTGCTACTCGGAAGGACAAACCGCCATCAGCTACACTGTTTTCTTCAAAGGACGGACGCAGTGCACTCAAGGCAGAAATCGGCAGCACGGCAAGACAACATGGAGCAGAGAAGGCCGGCGGGCATCTGTCTACCCAAGACCGATGTGATGTTGCATATGGTGTTGATCTGCACCGGACAGTCTCAAGACAGGCGACGAGGATCAACCCAGAACTGCCAGATGAAGAAACAAAGCCCACATCACAAGACTTCCTCCAAGCGCCACCACGTACATCCACGGCACAATCTTTGTCGTCATGGGATTAGCCTACCTCTAATCCCTATCACAAGACTTCCTCCAGCTACGACAAGACACACAGGAACTACAAAATATGCCCGGGGGCTTCTCTACTTCACAAACTACCATGTTCATGACCATGAAGGTTTCAACGGAATATCCAATAGATGAAAACAAGCACTCCGGGACAGTATTTATAGACCAAAGGAGCGGCGCACATGGACTAGGAGTACCAACAAAATAAGCCTAACAAAGGACACAGTGAAAGGACATGACTCAATAATGGATGACTCAGGAGAGAGAAAACAGTACTCGAAGACGCGCATATTCGGAAGAATATACCAGCACAGTACAACCCGTGAACAAAAGGCATTTACACTCAACCACCACCATACAACTACATCTGACAGCAGCAGACTATCAAAGAATACGCCAAGACCTCGCATCTGAGTTCTTCCTGAACAAAACAACACGGATATACGCTCGGGGGCTCAGAACCAAAGACAAAAGACAAAGAGTACAAGAAACTCAAGACTACAACGACGACGACGCATCAAGACTCTTCATCCGACTTCTTTTCTAAAAGAGAAGAACTCGGAGAAAGCACGAGGCTGCGGGATACATAGCCCCAGAATTTTTTGAAGACAAGAATCTGGACCCTCCAACTTTTGCAAGAAAAAGCAAGAGGCTGGGGCTACACTCGGTGAGTGCAATTTTTATAAAAATTGCACCCACCCAAAAAGAACCGGACATAGGCTCGGAGGTTGCATGCCTTGAAACTACTCGGATGATGGTTTAATCCAAGACTAAAGGGCCGCCGGAAAGATACCACAAAAACTACTCGGATGATGACATAATTCAAGTCTCGGGGACTACTTGAACATAAATTTTCAAACAACATAAAGGATCAAGACCCTCCAACTTTTTGTTCCAAATAGCAAGAGGCTCGGGGGCTACACTCGGTGAGTGCACTTTTTCTTGAAAAAGCATACGTCAAAAAAGACTTCCTCAACGAGACCACTTCAAGACATTGCGACAAAAAAAGAACCGAAGCGAGCCATATTGAGTTCTTTTGATAAAACTTCAGCGAACAATCGAGCAACTTCAAGAAAAGATCCTCCGACTCCTTGTTCCAAATAGCAAGAGGCTCGGGGCTACAACCAGATGGATGTACTTTTTCTTTCACAAAACACTCACCACTCGAAGGTCCCAAGAAGCGCTACAAGGTTTCACTCCGAGAAAGCACTCGGATAACATTTTGTTCCTACCTAACAAGACCTAAAGGAGCAAAGCGAGACTTTGAGCTCAACCATGAAGTGCTCGGGGCTTGTCGATCTGGGACCCACAGGATACCCCCAAGAGAGATAAAAGATCTAGTTCAACTAGGATTCTTCCCATATAATCTTAATAGTAGAACTATTAAGTAATCCTACTAGGAAATCTCATTGTAAACCGACTAGGACTCTGGCCTCCTAACAATATAAAGGAGGGCAGGGCTCCTAAAAGAGAGGACAATGGTACAACATAACACTTCAAATCAATCCAACGCAAAAGGCCAACGCCGCTTTGGGCGTAGGAGTCGTTACTCGATCTACGATCGAGGGGCTGAACTCAGAATAAATCATTGTCTCTTGCGTTTGCCATCGAGTTAACATCCGAAGCTTCGAACAATCTTCGCCGGGTACCCCGTGGCAGGCTATCGATGGTGAAACATCGACTTCTTCACAAAACACTCACCACTCGAAGTTCCCAAGAAGCGCTACAAGGTTTCACTCCAGAAAGCACTCGGATAACATTTTGTTCCTACCTAACAAGACCTGAAGGAGCAAAGCGAGACTTTCAGAGCTCAACCATGAAGTGCTTGGGGGCTTGTCGATGCGGGACCCACAGGATACCCCGCAAGAGAGATAAAAGATCTAGTTCAACTAGGATTCTTCCCATATAATCTTAATAGTAGAACTATTAAGTAATCCTACTAGGAAATCTCATTGTAAACCGACTAGGACTCTGGACTCCTGACAATATAAAGGAGGGCAGGGCTCCTGAAAGAGAGGACAATGGTACAACATAACACTTCAAATCAATCCAACGCAAAAGGCCAACGCCGACTGGACGTAGGGTCGTTACTCGATCTACGATCGAGGGCCCGAACCAGGATAAATCGACTGTCTCTTGCGTTTACCATCGAGTTCAAGATATCTGCCCGAAGTTCGAACAATCTTGCCGGGTACCCCGTGGCAGGCTATTGGTGGTGAAACATCGACACTAAGGCCCAACAAGGCTCGAGGGCTCAAGACACAAAAAGCCCATGACTGCGACCCCGAACTCGCCCCCTCCAACTGCTCTCCAAATACCTGGGTCTACGACCCCGATCTTGCCCCATTCGGCTACGCTCCGACTGCTCTCCAAACACCCGGTTCTGCGACCCGATCTCGCCCTATCGGGCTAAGCTCATTGCGCTCAAAAACACCTAGGTCTGCGACCCTGATCTCGCCCCATCAGGATCCGCGAGCACCGCCTTGACGCCTCGCCCGATCCCAAACTAACTAGACTAACTGCCTCACCCGATCCCACGGCGCGCATCGACGCCATGATCTGCAAGCTCCATCTCACACAATCTCTCAAGTGACTAAACGCCACGGCTGCACAACGACGCCTTGGTTAAACAAAACTCCGTCTCAAAACCAAAAACACGCACATACGCCCGCTACCGAACACCCCCGGACGGTTCTACCCGAACCACCCGGGGACTCGGGGGCTACACCCGCGGGTGCGCTCGCGCGCACCCGCTGTCAGGATAAAAATCCCCCGGACGATTCTGCCCGAATCGCCCGGGGGCTCAGGGGCTCCTGTCGGGTTCATAAACACGGGGTCCCTCGGGGACCGGCTTCCGCTCCAAGGCTCGGCCCAAACAGACAGCATGCAACTCGTGGGCTGGCCCAAGAGTATAAAACAACAGGCCGAAAGGGAGGTCCAGTCACCGACCGGAAGGTCTAGCCGAAGAGGAATAGCGCCCGCTCGTCGACTCCTTCGGCCCACCTCTCCAACCGGAGCGCTCACTTCGGACTCCAGCCGCCTCCGGATGGCCTCTCCGATCGGAAGACCTGGCCCAAGCACTACTTCCGACTCCGACCCCGCATTTCCGATCGGGGTTCGTATAAACCCTGCTCATCGCTCTTCTCCGACTGGCGCAACCAGAGCCGACTGGGGCCACCCGACCGGGGACGCCCGCTCGGAAAGGACCAGGGGACAAGCGGAGAAAGCAAGCCAGGGCGCACAAGTCAAACCACGATACCAGGGACCATACCCCTGTACGCCTACAGGAACAGTACTCTACAACCGCCCTAACACAAACAGTATTGTAGGCGCCGACATTTCCCTCTACAGTATCATGGGCGCCATTAACTCCCATACGGTAAGACCCCCCACATGCCTCTGGGCATCAATAGTGTTGTGGGCGCCGGGATTTACCGTACCGGATGAACGTGGTGAAACCTCTCATATGTCTCTAGGCATCAGCAGTATTTACAGGTACCGACATCTGCCATTCTTGAAGAAGGCAACGCGACCTCCCATATGTATCTGACATTCTACAGTAACATCAACAGTGTTGTGGGTGTTTACCATTATCTTGTACCCATCGGCATGGACAACAAAGCTCAGTAGCATACGCACCCTCATCCTCTCACTTGTAAAGCCATCCCCCTTTATCTATAAAAGGGGATGTGCTCCCTCCAACGAAAGAGAGTCTTTTTAGTTAACCAACATCGATCAAGTTCGCTAGCTCACAACCATAGAACCACCGGGTTCGGATCTTAAGCACACACTTGAACACTTAGCTCATATCGTAGCTCCTGTCGCTCTCGGCCCTTCCGACTTGAGCCGACCAGACCTCTTGTACACCCTATCTTTCTCCTTCTCGTTTGTAACCCCACTGCAGACTTCGAGCACCTGGGCTTAGAAATAAAGTTACCGACCGACTCAAACTGGACGTAGGGCACGTTGTCTGAACCAGTATAAACCCTGTGTCATTGAGTGATATGCCACCTCCGATCACAACGTACGGCAAAACTACAAATATTCACTAGTTGGTCACTTTCTGCACCGACACCATGTTTCTAGTGTAATTGTTCAAATTTTTATTCTTACAATTACATGGTATAAAATTCATAACAAGGTTGCACTAGCATTTTTCAGAATTAAATTCACGGTGTAGAATTTTTTTTCAGAATTAATTCTACCATTTAATTCAAAAAAATAAAACTAGAAAATGACAACTAAATTGCAGATTTAATGTTGTATACAAACTCTTATACATGCGGTATAAGAAATATAGTAAATATGCATAAACAGACGATCTAGGTTTATTATACAGAAAACTACTGTAAAAACTGAAAATTCAAACAACATCGACTTGCTAGCTGCAAGGCGTGGCCATATTCTGGCCGGTCAATGACATGCGGACCACTGGCGGCGGTGTGCAAGTTGAAGCTTGCCAGCAAGATTCACCCCAAACCGTGCATGGATAGAAACATAGATCTCATCGTGCAAGCTGAGAACGCCATGCGAGCCGTAAATGAGGCCGAGCGGCTTCCATGTGCGAATAGCTTCTAAGCGAAGGTCGAGCGTTCGGCGTGCAGGCCATGTAGGAGCACGGTGTGTGCCCTTGCAACTTCAAAGTTAGTCGTATGTGCTGCAGGCAATGTCTCTGGCCCGTGGGATTGACAGATCAAAATCAAACGGCATGCTGGCCGCAAGCAGGCTACCTTACAACGAGGTCGGCCTACGGGCCGTGTGGAGCAGCAATCAGGCGGCGTGCGGCCGGCGGATCGCACCGGCACCATGCAGTATGCAATCCGTGCGCGCAGGCAGAGCCGGCTAGTAGCGTGCGGGCTGCTTTCGGAGGCACGGTGGCTTGCAGGGAGCCGAGCCGACCAGTGTCGTGCAGGCCGCGGACTCTACAGAGTCCTGCGCGTGCAAGCGCAATAGCTTAAGGGCTGGCCACGTGCAAGTGCAACAGCTCTCCAATGACTCAATGAGACTGTACAGCGGCAAAGTGCAGCCAATGCGGTGGCCGACTAGTAAGCTTCTTCGTGCTTGCATGCATGGCTTCAATCGTGAGCAAATTGAACGTGACCATGCATGTACTCAGCCTTGGTGATTTTTTTAATTAATTAACCCTAGATTCAACTCTCGTAGATGAAATTTACTATAGATGCTAAAATCATGCGACAAGCAAACAAAAGCATGTGTAAGCACATGATCGTGCATGCTATTATTGCCTGACACGTTCGTCTGTGTACTCTGCCTTTACATTATCTACTACGTGTAGAAGTAATTAGTGCAAAATCCGACCCGATGGTCGGGACAGATGCAATCTATGAAATGCGATTCTTTCATACCTTATAGAGGATGCCAATTTGATCTACATCATGTGCCGCGTAAGGCAGTGGTTGGTAGATATATACCGCATATGGTGTTTGGCATTGTCGTAGATTTGCCTGCTTGACAACGATAGTGCATGTCGATGCAGTGCAAATTAGTTACATGTGGAGGTAGCAGATCCGTTCCGCTAACAACGTCGGGGATATCGATGTCGTCGAAGTAGTCGCGACGGGACGTCGACGGTACAAACACCGGCATCGAAGAACGGCGACGGCTTCAACAACGATGTCGACGAAGAGCTTGTCGTGCTGATAACGCATTATAAAATATGTTGCCAGCTGTTAAGACATTTCCCTCTCCATCTCTCATAATCAACATGATAGATGAAAGTAGAACACATAGACACAAGACATAGGGAGACTATTCTTTATTCCTCTAAATATTGGTGATTACAACATAGAGCTCTCACGTATATATAGTCCTGCCAATGCCTAAAAGTTTGGTAAGAGCCCACGTACAAACGGACTAGGATTATGATTCCTCCTTCTCATTTTCTTTTTAGATAGAGTACATATGTTTTACAACAAAAATAACAGTTTGAGAAATAAAAAAGCTGTTAAAAAGAACGCTCTTTAGTATTAGATAGACAGAGATGATAGCTCTGCTATTCTTCATATATATTGCAAAAATGCAGTTATGTTTTAGGACATAAAACATTTTAGCTGGCTGAACAGTATATTTGTTTTGACTAGTTTTTTTATTAGGGCTTATTTACAGTTTTGGAATAGAAATCATCGTATGAGTATTGACTAGCAAGCATGGCTATGCGTTGCAACGGGACATATATCTCGTTGTGCGATTATTTGGGCCAACTCATGACAATTATAATGAGATAGCTATATATTTATTGAATTTAATTGGGTTGGTTCAACTTTTAATTAAATCAAATAAATTCCATAGCCAATAATAAGTGTAGGTCCAATAAAGGATTAATATCGTATAGAAAATTAGTTAAAGATTAACTCACCGGTTATTGTCTACATTTGTTGTGACGTTAAGAAAGATGAAAAGCACACATACTCAAAAGCGCCAGAGAATCACGATATGCATGGTCTCGACAGCCAGGTCACAACATGAATGGTGACATCTAAGGTTTTGCGATAGATAAAGGCACTGAACACAACTAAATTGTACTATGTGTTTGAGCTCGAGTAGAGGATCTAGATGGTAGCACATGAAACATAGAGTTTATACATGTTTGGGCCCACATGGAGAGGTAACACCTAACGTCCTGTGTTTGTGGATGTGTTACTTGTGCGCCACAAGTAGGGCTAAGGGAAGGAGATAAATACCGATTAGGAGGATCTCCACCCCACCTTGTGGGGCATATATCAAGGCTAAGGGAAGGAGATAAATACCAATTATGTGTTCAAAAGGATATAGGAACCAATATAGGGGGTGAATAGTCAGTGACCACTAAAAATCAAAGACACTAGACAAATCTGATTAGTAAAACAAATAACATAAAGCTACTTCTAGCTATAGGTTTGTGGTCTATAGCGACAAGAGCAATCAAGTCAACTCAAAGAAAACTACTCAATGTATTCACCCGAAATGCAATTGCCTAGAGCAGAGAATGTTAGCAGTACGATCCAAGGTTGTTAGGAAAAAGATCCGCATCTTAGAATCTTACGATATTACCGATCGTGCTGAGTTGAAACAATACCGATTATTCTGCGGGTTTGTTTGGTTGCTCGCATAACTTTTCTCTAGGCCACCGTAATGCAAACTAGAATTGTTTGGTTACTTGTACAAGGTTTTATACAACATAGCACTCTCCTCAAAGTAACCAATACCTGCATCCCCGCTATACGCTCAAAATCAGCGTATCCACTATCCAGCTATGCAAGGAACCCCAGCACCCGCTCTGCATGCCAGGATCCATTCTTGCAGCCGTTGTGCAGACACCGCGCACCCGCTCTGCAGTCGCTCTTCCAATAAAGTCACCGTCCAGATTTCCAGCCACCGACTCGCGCGCCACCACCAAGAATCCGAGATCGACGTAGCCTGCTTTGACAAGCTAGTCAACTTCGACGACGATGACCATCGTCTGGCTGCCGCGGGGATCATCAGGTCATGCAGGCTGCAGTCGTCGCTTCTAGGTACTGAGCTCGCCACTGATAGGAGTCAGGAGATGGGATGATATTAATTTCATAATGTTTCTGTATGAAAGGTTAGCAGGGAGCAATTGTGACTCGCATGCTCAGATGAATCAAAATATTAGGTATTGTTTGGATGTTGTCTGATTTATATCAATTCACACGTATTAGGTAGATTGGAGTGGAATTTAGTTCAACTTCCACTTTAGTCCACACCAACACATATGGATTAACGTGGATAGATGTGCATCCTAACAAGGCCTTAAGCTATCAATTACACGCAACAGTGCAAAGTCAACAATTATTGCTGAGATATTCTCACAATTTTATTTTTACGAACTATTCTCACAATTTTATATATATACAAACTTGTCAATCTGTCTCAGCAAAAATGAAGCTGGATCATAAAGCTAAGCAAAGTATTTAAGCACCCAAGTGATCCGATCAAAGGTTCTCAAGATCTCGAGCTCTGAAACTGTAAAGTGTAATGCGTGCACTTGTGTGCGGGGTAAGGTCACCATATGAGCTGTGCAAGGACGAACCTATGCAATCAACCAAACATAGGCTCTCTTCGCTTTGCTAAAAAGCTAGACTGAAAGTACTATTTGGCGTTTTGTTGCAAGAGAAAAACACTGTTACTTCGCTGAAAAAAGTACGACTGATAAACCAAACGAACATGGCCATAGTCTGTTTGCACTAGCATATACAAGATGACCATCTATGCATGAAACCAATCATGTGTACAACAGTGTGCAGTTTTTTTATCTAGCAAACCAAACAAGATCGAGACCCTGTTTAGTTCCATTTGCCATGGTAAAAGATTAGCCCCTAAATTTTTGCTGCTAAACTTTAGTCCTGCTTAAGGTATTTAGATCCATGGCAAAAGTTTAGTCTTTCATAAAAAAATTACTGATTTGCCCCTCCGTCCCCTTCCTCCCTACCCTCCTAGCTGCACGCTCGGCGACGATGACAGCCAGCACCGAGGGGTGAGGCCAGCCCATGGCACGGCGAACGGCGGCGGGGAGCTGAAGCGGCATACGTCGGCGGTGCTCGAGGGGGAGGCGCTCGCCGCAACCGTGAGATCTAGATGCTCTGCGCCGAGATCCAGGGGAGGAGGAGGGTGAGAGGGAGGAGATGGCGCCGCCGCCGGTGGAGGAGGCCACGCGGGGGGAGGAGGGCGCACCGGCCGAGGTGGAGGGAGGGCGCGACGCAGGGGCTACGGAAGGTGCCGCACGGTCGCGGGCGGGTGGGTGAGTGGGGGTACGAGGTGTCCTTCACGCACCCCAAGACGTTTTAGCCCAGTTTTGCACCTCTTGATGTGCAAATGGACTAAACTTTAGCCCCCTCCTCTTTTGCTCACTTTTAGCCCAGGTGTTTAGATCCATTTGTCCAAAATATGGGCTAAAGTGCTGGGCAAAAGTTTTGCCAAAGAAAATAAACATGACTTGGATTGCATAGTCTTGTCCAAGTTAAGGGTATGCTGCGTAACCCTTAATGCAATGCAATAGCAACCAATCGGACCAGGCCTCACACAATCCTACATAAAATTATATAATATCTCGATACTACGATTACTATATCATTTGATATAATTGACTTTCTAAATGGTTGTGATAAAATGAACAGGGTGAACGTCGGTACTATTTGGGCTATAACCTTATTGTTAGAGTTAATAAAAATAGTACCACACTGTCTTCTCACGTGGCGTGGAGTGTTGGTCCTATGTCGCCGCCGCCGCCGAGCAGCGCATAGAAGATAGGAGTGCCACTGTATCATCTGGGCTATAAGCGTCGTGCGTGACAGTTGCAGTGCATCATCTGCTGAGTTCCTAAAGATCAGAACTAAGCTCTGACCACCTGGCCTGCAGCCTTGCCGATGCTTAAGGGTCGAAGGGAGGCTGGCCCTTTCACAGTAGATGTAGATCCAAGCAAAGTAGGGCATGACAGAAGAAACAGAGCATGAGCATGACGAAAAGAAGAAACGGCGTCGGGGCCTTGGCGTAGTCGAGAACGAGGAGGAAAAGGCCGGCCGGCCATGTAGCAACAGCGAGAGGACGCAAGAAAAACGCACCACTCTAGTAGACACGGGCCACAGGAGCAGACCAGATCTGTCCCAGCATCTCCCTGCACCCGCTTTCTCTCCTTTTGATGCCTGTCTCTTTCGCCAGTTCGCCGAGCCAGTGGCAGGACTGCGAGTGGTGCTCTGCCTCCCTCCATACTCCAGTCTCCAGTCACCACCGTGGTCAGCCAGACCCAGAGCAGGAGCAGGCGAAAAGAACATGGCTGCTTCAGGAATTCATTCATCCAAACAGTCTGGAACAAGAGACGTTTCAACCGCAAGCGAAAAAGCAAGATGCTAGTAATACTTAATGCAGGAATGCATCCAAATTCCTTTTTAAACTCTGACAAGATGCATCAGTTCCTAAATCCATCTAGGGTATACACTACACGACAGTATGTGCATGTACAATCTCTGATCCCCATTCGGCCAAGATCATACTGGTAGTATCCATCAAGCATCCCAAGAAGCTAAATTAGTTGAGATTCTTGGAAGATGCGAGTGCAGAAGAAGAATAAACAAACAGCAAGGTTTGGGTATGTGCTCCGCAATCATGGAACCGGCACTTACATTTTACAAGTCCTTGAAAAGGCGAAGCTCTATAGTTTTAGCCCGCATCCTTTCAGCATTAGCATGCGTGTCGGCAGTGCTCCTCCCTCGACGCCAATTATTCACTGTGCGTCGGGTAAACCGACCATCCTTTCCACTGTTTCAGGGCACGCTCGGGATCGGTGAAACTATCTGTTCGCTTGCCAAAGCACCGTTCACTGATTTATTGTGAGAGAAAAATACTGTTTGTTGACTGAAAAAATCCAGCTTAGGTCCCATTCGGCTTGCTGAAACTTGGCTGAAACTGACTGAAAACACTAATATGGTTGAATTGTTATGAGAGAAAAACACTGTTTCGGTTAAAAAAACAAACTGAATAGTGCGGATTCCGAACGGGGCCTTATAAGCCCAGCGAACTGGGCGCATACCCAGGACTTCACCGATGGATCCCATGATGTAAAATGTCAGTGGAGCAGTCACCCGTTAACGCTGGGCAAATTTTTCTTACTGTTCTCTGATAAACACTCTGCGAATAAAGTCTTGGAATCTTCTCGAGTATAGCTTCGGGTCTACAGCAGAAATGCAACCAGGGTTGACCTGAAAGGACTTGTATGCATGCTCGAGCTTCTTGGTTATGTCGTAGTCTTGTAGAATGTCAATTATTCCAAAGAAGAGATAGACATCCCGGAATCCGCCACTTGATGTGGTTATAAACAAGTGTCTTTCGTTTAGGAGAAACTTATCGAGGACTCTCTTCGACCTCCGCTCTGCCTGGGCGGGCATGTTCTTGCCTAACTGGACCAGTGGTTTCCTGATAAGAGCAGACCATGAGTTACATTAGCACAACGGAAAGGATTCGACAATATTATTATGGTATGCAACAGCTACAGTTCGGGAAATATTAGCCCCAAAAGTTAAAGGTATCTTAAGGGTTCCTTTATAAGGGTTTGACTTAAACAAACACACATGACCCCATGATGCTTCTTGTTTGTTGGCTACATAGGGAGCAACAAAGTAGGATCATGATGAGAACATAAAATTGCATTACTGAAAAACACAACATAAAAATCAGCACTTTGACATAGTGGAGAGTAGCAATCTCCCAACTAAAAGTAGGAGATTGAACTACTTGTCAATTTAGAGAAACAGAGCTTCTACTTTGTGGTGCGGCAGTGCCCAAATTATCAAAACAGTAAAACTGATGCAGTCATAGAAGCAAGCAGCTAGTGAATAGGTACACCTAAAAGTAGCCAGGAGCAATTGGTAGCTTTTTAACAGTGAAATATTACATATTACATATGCAATACACAATTTCCGAACGACAATAGCGCCCAAAAAAGAGAAAAATTATGACCCAATATTCTGGTGATCTATCAGTTTTTATACAAATAACCATGATATTGACCCATCACTGGGTATGGTGCTTTATTACAACTACGTTCATAATGAGTTTTCATTATACCAGATAGTTCAGAATAGTTGCAAAAAAATAAAATAAATTGAAAGAGGACACGAAAGCAATATGTTACCGAGAGTCAACAATGAAATCTCTGTCCTTGCATCCAGATTCCGTAAAGCAAAGCTCACAAACATCGCCTCCACCTTCAAATGATTTTCTTTTGCCCGTGGATTCTGATCAGGCACATTGTCAATGTTATATCAAAACTAGTGAACATTTGATTAACAAAAAATAGGTGAGTGTCAGCTAATGTGCCAAAATATATGCTTGCCACAATTCAGAATATTTGAAACTAACGGAATTCTATGCTACTTACTTGGCAAACCAATAAACTGAGATACACCAATTTTAGACATTGAGAAATCATTACGAAAGTGAACTCCTAGCAACAAGCTGTAGTCCATAATCCCTTGTGTCTCCAAGAATGTGCAGTCCATCTGAATTTGCCTGTGCGATAACATGAGTCAAAATTAGGATTGGTCCGTGCAACTGTCACGATATTGCAGCCAATTATCTTAATTCAATCTAATGCGAAACTCACCTCATCAGCTCATCGTACCAAAATCTCTGTAGGTGGAATGCATAATAAAGGTCGAGGTCCTTTAGAGTAGTTGTTTCATCGATCTTCTCTTCCGCTTTGTCAATAGTACGACCATGTGATGAGCCTTTCAAATCAAAACGCCTATGGACCTTATACTCTGAGCAGCAAAAATTGCCCATTATAATGAACCGGACCTAGTTGTTAGGTTGGCATCATGTCATTGTCGAGAAAATTTGCATAGAAATACCACAAGTCCACAACAACAAATAAGAGAATTATACGAGTTATGAGTATGTATCTTCACGTGAATATTGCTTACCTTGGGACATCCAGCTTGCTTGATGCAATGTGTGCCATAGAACCTTGTCAACAAAGTGGACTTGTACTGACAAACATGTTCATAGTAACTCCGCAGCATCCTAATTAGAACCTGCAGGGGAATATTTTGAATAAACCAATGTTTATATCGCCAATTAATATTAGTGTGTACTCTTACCTACAAACAAGCTAAATTTGGGATATAAAGATGGACAGCGAATCTAACTTCTAGGAAAAAAAAGAGAGCAGGTGTCGGCTAAAAATGGGTATCACAAAAGCTATTTTGTATCGATAGATCTCATTTTGCAGAAATCGTTCAGGCACAGAATTAAAGATGATCAAAGTGGTCGAAGAAAACTCAAAACATGCATGTGACTAGCTCATGAACTAAGATATTTAGTCTAGAAAAATCAAACTATCACTAAGAATGACCTTCATTTCTGCCTTCTTCACGGTTTTAATCATGAATCTATCGTCCTGTGTAACGAAGAAGCAGCTCCCACTCTTGCCAGGCGACGCCAGTTCGCGGAGCGTGTCGCTCCCGCAGATGGCGAGCATGTAGTCCGCAGGATCCACCCCGAACAGCTTCCTTAGGTGCCTGGCATCACATAGCAGTCAGGCAATGTATCCATGCGCATAAACCATTGCCATTCTTCTCCAAATGACCAAAATCCACGGGCAGCAGAGCAATAGTCTGGCACCTGAATACTGCGGGGCAGTAGTCCTTCCACCGGAAATCCACGGAGTGATGCGGCGGCGTGAGCTTGGACCCTCCGGCGGGAACCGCGTCCACACCTTCTCCCGCGGGTCGAAGTCCGATGACGAGAGCTTCCTGAACGGCAGCGCCGATGACTTCCCCACCGAATAGCTACGGCACGAATACCAGAGCAACACTGAGACGCAGCGTATCCCAAGGAAAGGACACACGGAAACGTAGCAGAGCGAGCATTGGTACCTTATGCCAAGCTGCAGGTTAAGCATGAGACCGTAGCTCCGGTGGCCCTTGGAGATGGTCTCCCCGGGCCTCCTAGCCGCCACATCATCCTCCACCACCCCCTGCGGCTGCCTGGGCCGCGAGGGCGGCGGCCTCATCATCCGGCGGAAGAGCGAGGCCGGCGACGGCGGCGGCATTGCCCTCGCGCTGCAGCTGCGGCGGAGCGGCGCGGCGACGATATCGCAGGTGATGTCCCCGGCCTCGCCGTCGCACTCCCAGATGCATATCCGCGGCGCCGGGAACTTGCCGTCCACGGACAGCCGCTTGCGTAGCGGCAGGTAGCTGCAGGACGCGCCGCCAGGGACGTCGCAGCCGCCGCCGCCGCCGCACCAGCTGGGCCCGGGCCCGGGCCCGTGGCCGCAGCAGTCGGCCTGTTGCGAGGCGGCGGCGACAGCCGCGGCGCCCGGTGGCATAGGCTCCGTCTCCGTGGGCGCCTCTGGAGCGCGGCCGGGTGGCTGGGCACGCGGGCGAGCGGAGTGACTTGACTTCTATAGCAGCAGTACTAGGTTTCTCATTTTAGGGGACGACCGGACGAGAAGACGAGGCGAGAGAGATGCCCGCTGGCGCTCGGGCTTCGGTCTGACGGGTGGGGCCGTGGAGGAAGGAGGAGAGGGAGGGGGAAGGTGGTGGCCGCTTTGCTTTCGCTTTCGTTGCTTTTGTGCGCCTCGGCTTTGGCACGCGACGCGATGTCAGGCCGGCGGGGCGGGGACGAGCGATGGGGGCAGCAGAGTAATCTACGCTAGTACTACTAGACTACTAGCGGTTGCGGGGCTGGAACTGGAAGCCTGGAACTTAAAGGGCCTCCCGCTCGGCGGGGCCGGCCGGGCGTGCGCCGGCGCACGCGGCTGGGGCGTCGTCTCGTCTGCCACGGCGGCCGGCGGGTGGCCGACGCGGCCGAGCAGGCCAGTTTTTCACGTGAGTTTTGCGGCTGGACGAGCCTTTCCTACGCGGCCGATTCGCGGATCTCCCCTGCCGCGGCACTCGTCGCGGATTCCTCCTAAAATTTACGTAGGCTGGCTGGGTCCGGGTGGGCTAACGGTGATCCTCTACTACGGCCCGCCGCGCCTCCATCGTACCGTGGCATGGACAAACTCACAAACCATACCGCTGAAGTCCGTGCTGAGAACTGCCCGCGCGGTGAGAAAGCTTGGAATTCAATACTGGAAGCTGGCAGGCGCACCGAATGGTAGTTAACAGGATGAGGCGATGAGCTCACCATTCGCACTAGAACTTGTACCGACGATCTATATATTATGATTCATAAAGGAAAGAACGGTACAATTTGCAGATTCAACTGTCTTGCAGGTTACGTAAAATGGATTTGCCAACACTGGAGGAGCGGAAATCTTAAATATAGGTCAAAGTACCTCCCAAAATATGCAAGACTGCAAGAGGGTGTCAGTGGTTCATGTGTTCCTTTTAGTAACTGGTATACATCCAATCTTTTGAAAAATATGTTGCCAACAATCAGCTTTGTGTTCGCTGTCAGTATACAATCGTGGATTATAAGTTGGAACAATATTTTTTCTCACACCAAACTAGCCAAAGATAGAATAATCCACGATCGTTCTGACTTAAACGAACAGGCTGAATGAAGTTCTCTGTTGGACAAAAGAAGCAGCGCCTTAATGGGATGTCATGGTTATGAAAAAAGTCCGCACTGTTATGGTAGCAGATGATGTCTCCCAAAGTGAGTTGGTAGAGGTTTTCCAAACTCAGTAAAAGGAAGAAAATTTGTCTGGGCCTAAACTAATCGAAGTTCTACTGTCTTCATTTCTGAAGAACCCTCACCGAAAAAAGGCCCGAAAAAAAGAATTGGGTGAGCCTTTAGAAGAGGGCAACATCTGGTCTGGACTCTAGTCCACACGATCACACGGGTACAATTGGGCTAGGCCCATTCCAACCACTCGAGACAGGCTGGCAGGGCTTTGCACTCTTTGCTCCTCCGTAGAAAGCAGCAACCAGCAGACGTGCAGCTGCTCCCCTTCCGGCCAGAAATTTTTAAAAATCATTTAATATATACAAAGAAAAGAAAATATATAAGAAAAAAAAGTAACAAACACGAAAAGACAGCAATTTCCCTACTACTTCTACTAAGGCCGTGTTTAGATCCAAAAATTTTTGGGTTTTAGGTACTGTACCACTTTCGTTTTTATCTGGCAATTAGTGTCTAATTATGAACTAATTAGATTCGAAAGTTTCGTCTCGCGATTTCTCACCTAACTGTGCAATTAGTTTTTTTTTTCGTCTATATTTAGTACTCCATGCATGTGCCGCAAGATTTGATGTGACGGGTACTACGCAAAATTTTTTGGTTTTTGGATGGAACTAAACGGGGCCTAAACCCCTGACGCCGCGCCCCAACGCGCGCCGCCACCAGAGCCCGAGCCACCACGCCGCCAAATCGATAGGGTTTTTGCTGCCCCCTAGCCCGCCGCCGCCGCCGCCGCCAGCGCGGCCGATTGCGCAGTAAAAGGAGGCCTTCAGGCGGCGGCCAGAATCAGCATCAGGCGGGAGGAATGGCGCAGTCGCTGGAGCTGCTGCTGATCCAGTTCCTGATGCCGGACAACGACGCGCGTCGGCAGGCGGAGGAGCAGATCCGGCGGCTGGCCCGCGACCCGCAGGTGGTCCCCGCGCTCGTCCACCATCTCCGCACGGCCAAGACCCCGAACGTCCGCCAGCTCGCCGCCGTGCTACTCCGCAAGAAGATCACCTCTCACTGGCCCAAGCTTCACCCGGACTCCAAGGCATCACTTAAGCAAGCCCTCATCGACTCAATCACACTCGACCACAGGTTCTTTGCTAGATACCTATTACCAGCCCTTCTGCGCATGTCTGCCTCAGAATTTGCGCGTTTTCAATTCACTTAAATTGCGCATTTGTCCTTCATAAAGGACACTTTGAGTGTGTTCTCAACTTATTAGTTTGCGCTGATCATAGAATTGAATTGAGAGCTCCAGCTTCAGTAAACCTTACTGTTTGGCCCCAAGCAACTTAGAATTTTGATGCTTCTGTTGTGACCGCAATTGCTCATATAATATAATTCCAATTGGGGAGAAATTTCGCTTGTACTCCACCCAATTTTGTATGATTACTGCAGAAGATTATCTGCACAATATATTCTCATCCATGTTATAACATGACTGATGATTAATCCCAACTTCTCATGATAATATACTTTCTGCTGAGCTAAATTAATCATGGTTGCTCTAGAGCTGATTGATCCAGGCCGTGCTTTTTTTCAATTGGTTACATGATAGTGCACTGTGGTCGAATTATGGTAACTGATACAGATATTGGATGGCCTACCATTTCTGTTTACTTGGGGTCTAGACCTAAATCTGCTTAGTTCTTGTTCATGGGCATCATCTTGATCACAACCCACAGCTTAAGCTCTTGCAGAGATTCCTTTGTAAAGAGTTAAAACATGGAACAACTGCCATGTGGAAGCAAAGGACAAAGGGCTTGTGATCTTTTATTGTGAATACTTTTGCATTCTAAGCACTCTTCATACGTCATTCAATGGCATTGAATCCTTGTGTAGTTCTCTATTTCATCCTTCACATTTAAATGTCCGGTTGAGCCAATACGGAATGCAATTCAGAGAAAAAAAACCCACATCAAATGGTTTATTACATTTTTTTTCCACCCAAAACTTCTAAAAATACTGTAGCATCTCTTCTCCAAAACTAAGTTTTTTGTTACATTTTGACATTTACATGTAGTTTGTTAAATCACACTTCTAAATTTGCATGGCATGAATATTGACCAGAGTCGACCATTAATTTACCACCAATGACTGGATCTGGTAGGTTGAAATCAAGAGATACACATCTCTAGTACAGTTGAAACTTGAAACTAATCAGAACCTGCTGAGGTCCATAGAACATAGTTTTCATGAAGATCATGGTTACAAGTTACAACACAAAACATCTCATCAGTTGGTGCAAATGTTGCAGATAAAACTTTGTGCTGTTCATCTATTTTTGACCTGCCTTACAACTTTTTGTTCACATGTACTTCTGTTAAGCTTAGAGTCTCTATTTCCATTTTATGCAGTCATCCTGTAAGGCGAGCTAGTGCAAATGTCGTGAGCATTATAGCTAAGTATGCTATCCCTGCAGGAGAGTGGCCAGAGCTGTTACCTTTCCTTTTCCAATGCAGCCAAAGTCCACAAGATGATCATAGAGAAGTAAGTTTATCTTGATGAAGGCTTTATTCCTACCAAGCAGATGAATATAGACACTATTCATATTGAAGGAGAATGACATTGTGGTTTCCTATTAGATGAATTATAGGAGTAGATGTTAAACATAACAAAATTGTATTTGCAATGTCATTTTCTTCTATCTGTAGTAAGTTTCTGATTTTTTACCACATCAATAGCTAAAATTAATGTGTATCTTTTGGTATTTTGACACCATATCAGCAGCATATCGGCTTCACTATTCCTTGTTGTGCACGTTACTACATTTGTCTATTATGAAGTCTTAAATACGAGGATACATCTAATCACTTGAAGTTAAGGGCTAAATGGTCTGACTCATTTTGTGTCTGTGTAAAACCCTATCTGTTTCCTTTAAACACACAATTTTATTCTTTTTCCTGCTGGTCAGGAACACAAACAAAAGTTGAGTCACGCTGTTGATGCATATGTGAAACCTAATTTGTCATTATACCATTCTTCAATGATTTTACTTGCTGTTCACTTCCCTTTCTCCATGTTTGTGTCAGTGGGTAACTGGGTTATTAGCATCAATAAATTGATCTAACATTCAGATAATGCATTTGTTAATTAATATCAATTATTCATCCGAGCATTGCATGTTGTACTGGCATGCGGCAAACATTTTAGAACCCTGTATTCTGTTGTAATTTTGTTTGGTGGGAACATTTTACATTATCAAAAGTTGTTTGTACAGTTTTGCAAAAAGGTTGATTGTACAGGAAGCAACTGCTGCTTTATCTGCGCAAACAAAAAGCTAATGCTGAGTGTCTCAAAGTTCTGCTGCCATTTTATTTCTTCTGCAGGTGGCTTTGATTCTTTTCAGCTCCCTTACTGAAACTATCGGAGCTACTTTTCAGTCTCATCTGAACAATTTGCAACCTATTTTACTGAAATGTCTGCAAGACGAAACTAGCTCTCGAGTCAGAATTGCAGCCCTAAAGTATGGTTAACTTTTGTGTCGAAAAGCTCATTGAAAACAATATATCTGGCCAAATTGTGCTCTGAATGAACTACTTTTCTCTGTGCAACAGGGCTGTTGGATCATTCATAGAGTATGTCAATGATGGAGGTGACATTGTAAGTTTTGCTTTTGTCAGCTGTATTTTTCTAATTTTTTTTGTTTCTTTAAAGTTGATTAGAGTTGAGAATGCGGTAGTTCTATGATAATTATGGCCCTACTACTTGGATTATTATTTTTTATTTACAGCAACATGAAATATATTTTTGATAGTGCATTTATTTCATATTGTAGATGTTAATATATTTTCTATAAACTTGCTCAAAGTTAGACAAGTTTGACTTAGGACAATACTAAAATGACTTACAATTTGAAATGTAGGTAGTATGCAGTACGCTCTGACTCATTTCTAATCATTACTATGCAAACCTCTTATCCAAATGAACATATGTGCAAAATGAAAGTTGTTCTCGAGATAAGTACAGTTCCCATTGAGTTATTTATTATCATACTGCCGGAGAAAGGGGAACTACATATTTAAGGACTTCTTGTAGCTGAGTTTTTTTTTAATTATCTAATTTGTATTTTCTTGGAGCTTGGGGACAAATTGCATTGGATAATTGTACCTAATTATTATGTTGTATGCACATGATATTCTTTCCAAATCAGTGCGAAATATGAAATATGTTATGCTACACGCAATTTCACCTTGCTAACTGTACGGATACAATTTTCCTAGAGTTCTGAGTGCTTGTTTTAAGTGTATAAATGTTGTCTGCATCCTCCACTATCTTCTTGCAGTTGCAATTTAGTTTCATGTTTGATGATTGTTCTTGCAGAATATACCATTTGACACATTGCCAGCTAATGTTGTGAACTTGTGACCATATGTGTACATTTTGTAGGTAAAAATGTTTCGGGATTTTGTTCCCAGTATCTTGAATGTATCAAGGCAGTGTCTTGCTAATGGAGAAGAAGATGTTGCTTCCATTGCGTTTGAAATTTTGACGAACTAATTGAATCTCCTGCACCACTTCTTGGAGACTCTGTGAGGTCAATTGTGAAATTCTCGCTGGAAGTTTCTGCAAACCAGGATTTGGAAATAAATATAAGGCAACAGGTTTGATCAGGCCTCAGCATCCTCTAATATATCTCCCAACTTATTTACAGATTACTAAGTTGTTTCAAATGATTGTTTCAGGCTATCCAGATAATTTCATGGCTGGTAAAATTTAAAGCATCTTTCTTGAAAAAGCACAAGCTGGTTGTACCTATCCTGCAAGTTATGTGCCCATTGCTTACGGAAACAGCTAATGAAGATGAAGATTCTGATCTAGCAGCAGATCGTTCTGCTGCCGAAGTCATTGATACAATGGCTATCAACTTACCAAGGCATGTTCTTGCACCAGTTCTTGAGTTTGCTTCTGTGAGCTTTCATCACATTAATCCGAAGTATCGTGAGGCTGCTGTGACATCACTGGGTGTTATCTCAGAGGGTTGTTGTGAACATTTGAAAGATAAGTTGGAGGATTGTCTGAAAATTGTTTTGGAAGCTTTAAAGGACCAAGAACAAATGGTTAGAGGCGCTGCATCTTTTGCTCTTGGTCAGTTTGCTGAACACCTGCAACCAGAAATTTTATCTCATTATGCGAGTGTACTTCCATGCATTCTAAATGCTCTTGAAGACCCATCAGATGAAGAGTTAAGGTATAGCCATCAAATGCCGATGATGTTTTCTATTCTATAAATGGGCAGCAAGCCAACATCCTTTTCCATAATTGTTTAGGTTGGATGGTAAACTTGGCAATATAATCAATTAATTCATTTGTTCTTGCAGGAGAAGTCATATTATGCTCTTGCAGCATTCTGTGAGGACATGGGTGAAGATATCCTACCATATCTAGAGCCCTTGATATGCAGATTGGTTATGTCTTTGCAGAGCAGTCCTCGGAACTTGCAAGAGACATGCATGGTGTGTAGTAATATATAGTATCTATATAAGTTGTGTATTGGAAAGATGATAACCATTTTAACATAAAATCATCTTTTATTTTGACAATGATGATATTTTCTGCAGTCTGCAATTGGTTCGGTGGCCGCTGCTGCGGAGCAGGCTTTTACCCCATACGCCAAAAAAGTCCTTGAGATGATGAAAGGTTTTATGGTGCTTATTAATGATGAAGATCTGTGTGCACGTGCTAGGGCTACTGAGGTTGTTGGGATAGTAGCAATGGCAGTTGGCAGAGCAAGAATCGAAGCAATATTGCCTCCTTTTATTGAGGCTGCTATTGCTGTAAGTTGTGGTTCCATTAACTTCAGTTACTTTTACAGCATTGAGTGCAACCTTTATGTTCTTCGTACTCGCAGGGTTTTGGATTGGAGTACAGTGAACTCAGAGAGTACACTCATGGTTTCTTTAGTAATGTTGCTGAAATTTTGGGTGATAGTTTTACACAGGTAACAAGGGTCTTTAAAATTTTATTTAATTTCAGATTGATGTTTAAATTTACCAAAGTGAGTTGTTTCACATTTCAGTATCTTCCTCATGTTGTCCCTCTCGTATTTTCTTCCTGCAACTTGGATGATGGTTCTGCTGTGGACATTGATGATGCTGATAGTATTGAAAATGGATTTGGTGGTGTTTCATCTGATGATGATGTTAATGATGAGCCAAGAGTTAGAAATATCAGTGTTAGGACGGGGGTATTAGATGAGAAAGCTGCTGCAACACAGGCCATTGGTTTTTTCGCACTACACACGAAGAGTGCCTATGCTCCGTATCCTTTAAAAAATGCTAAGCTGCTCTAGTCACAGTTTAACCTTTCGAAACTTCCTTGACTGACACTAGGTATCTGGAGGAGTCACTGAAGATTTTGATCAGGCACAGTGGTTATTTCCATGAAGATCTCAGGCTGCAGGCAGTCATTTCTTTGAAACGTAATTTACCCCCTATTTCTCTTTGATGCATGAATTTTCACAAGGAATTCCTTTCCCTTGTTCATGCACTGGCAGCATTGTGGAAATTTCATTGTCAGGCTAAATGGTTCAACAAAAAGAAGAGTTGATTGCTTAATCTGTAACTTTACGAAATCAGTACTCAAAAAAAAATATTTGGTGAATGAAATTAAATGTCTTAAAAACATATTCTGCACTCTGCACTATGTGAAGTTGTCTAGCTATCTGAATTACTGAAATACAAGGTGAAAAGGGGCATATAATCCACTGAAGTGTGGCCTTTTAAATGAAGTGCTTTTATAACTATTGTCTGTGTATGAGGTTTCCAGCATTCTTATTTCATATTGGAATGCCAAAACTTAACAAAACATTAGGTAGAGGTAGACTCACGGACTCACCCAATGGTAGTGCAGTAGCCAACTATTTTTATATGATAATTACAGGAAAAAGAATAAAAGTGCTATTCCAACAATATTTTGCATAAAATCCAGAATGGTATGTTGTTAATCAATTCGAAACATCTGTACTTCATAATTTATCACTAGTATAAGTAAGTATATTTTTTCAACATATCTTAATGTATATTATTTTCTGTAGTGTTCCGTAAAATGTGATTTTATGGCTTTGTTGGTAGTTACATTGATAACCCTTCTTGCAGATATTCTAACTGCTGTTAGGGCAATACCTCCTACACATGCTGTGAGTATTTTGTTGTGCTAATATTCATATGCTACTTCCTTCGTACCTTCTGGCGATTTAAAGATTAATTTTGATGAAATAATGTTTTCTTTTGTACCATCCAGGATGTACTAGAGAAACAGAAGGATGTCCTTGGTAAATGCTGGATATACTGCATTTCACGTTTGTTTGGCCTGTTTGATAGCAAATAACCATGCCACCTTTATTTTTTCAGATACTGTTTTGAACATCTACATCAAGACTATGACAGAGGATGACGATAAAGAGGTAGTTGCACAAGCTTGCATGAGTGTAGCAGACATTGTGAAGGACTGTGGTTTTGCTGCAATTGAGCCTTGTAAGCTGTGCCTGTTCAGTACTGGTTGGCCTGAAAAATACTAGGTTGTGTTGTTAAAGACTGACCCTTCTGTGCTCTCTTTCAGACATGCTAAGGCTTGCTGAGGCAACACTGGTTCTTTTACGTCAAGAATCAAGCTGTCAACAAGTAGAATCAGATGGCGAGGATGATGGCGACATTGACCATGATGAAGTTCTCATGGATGCAGTTTCAGATCTTTTGCCTGCTTTTGCAAAAGTGATGGGATCTTATTTTGATCCTATCTTTGCAAAATTATTTGATCCGTTGATGAAATTTGCTGTATGTTACCCCCCCCTCCCTCTCTATATGCGCGTATTCCATAGTCCCATTTGCTCCACATCAATTGATTAATTAATTCAATGGAAGTTCTATACTTTTGAAACACATGGTGGTCTTGTATTTTGCTTTTGAAACTACTTCCTGGAATAAATGCAGAAATCTCCCCATCCCCCCCAAGATAAGACTATGGTTGTGGCAACCTTAGCTGAGGTTGCTCAGGAAATGGGTGCTCCAATATCTGCTTATGTTGATGTATGTTTCTAGCATTCTTTAATGTCTATGAATTTTTATCATTTCAACGGCCCCTTTCATACTGTTTCATTTGGATTCTTCAGAAGATAATGCCTTTGGTGTTGAAAGAGCTTGCGTCATCTGATGCTACTAATAGGAGAAATGCTGCTTTCTGTGTTGGCGAGATATGCAAGAATGGGGGTGCTGCAGCACTGAAGTATGTATTTTTTTTCTAGAATCATCATATTTGATGATGCAAGAAAGTAGTATTTAATTTATATGCGCATTAGCAATAAAAAGATGTATGCTGCACTAATAAAAATGTTGTATGCTTACTTTTGATGAAATGACACGCATTTCTCTTGCGTCATTTGAGAAAAAAGCTTGTATTTTTTAAGTTTTCTTTATAATCAGAAAAGCTAGCTGATGAAATAATGACTTGCATTTTACTGATTTAATTTCCCAAATGCAACATTTTTCTTATATAGATACAAGGGGAAAGTATGTGTTATGCTCACTTTATCCATATTCGATATATTTAGATTAATATATGTCAGCAAGTGAGAGCAGTTTAATTAGAACCGTATTCTTTTCCTATACTTCTCAATTGTCATATCCTCAACTTCAAAACCATATGCTGTTCGGGTTCTCTTTCTTTGCTGGGCCCTAGAAGTAACCATGACCATCTGGACCTGATGGTCTTTCAGAGTTCTTCTCAAAATGACCAAAAAAGCAAACCATTTTTTTTCCTCTAGTGAATAGCCTGCCATGAGATTTGTTGATAAACTTGAACACTGCTCCTAAATTTAAAGTGCTCTAGCATTCTGAAGTGTTGGATGGTGCAGCTAAGAATCATGAGACATATTTGATGCTGTTCCATTTTATAGTCAGCAGTTGGATTACTTCTCAATGTCTCCATTACATAACTAAAATAAAGAGTAACACCTGATACTGTAATTTTGTTGCTCACTAGTTCTTGTTCATCTTTATGCAGATACTATGGGGATATACTTCGTTCTCTGCATAATTTGTTTGGTAACTCAGAATCAGATGATGCAGTAAGAGATAATGCTGCTGGTGCTATTGCTAGGATGATAATGGTGCAGCCTCAGTCAATTCCTCTCAACCAGGTTTGAACAACATTGTAGTTAGTATGTTTGGACAGCTTCATGTTTCAGATTCAAAAGTGTAACAAGCGTTTGATTGCTTTCTTATAGGTTCTTCCAGTTTTTATCAAAGCTTTGCCACTAAAAGAAGATCATGAAGAATCAATGACTGTCTATGGTTGCATCTGCAGTTTATTATTATCATCACATCCCCAGGTGATTCTAGAACCAGTTGTCCATTATCGGTCTATATTCATGGGCTTAACATTTTTCAATTGCAGATCCTTCCCCTTGTGCCTGATGTCATACATGTGTTTGCCCAAGTGGTGGTATCCCCAGATGAGAGTGATGAAGTCAAAACAAATATTGGCAAGGCTGTTTCTCACTTGATATCTGTCTATGGCCAGCAAATGCAGCCAATACTGAGTGCCCTTCCACCAGCTCATGCAAGCGCGCTG
The DNA here is from genome assembly GCA_904845875.1 of Miscanthus lutarioriparius. Lineage (NCBI taxonomy): Eukaryota > Viridiplantae > Streptophyta > Magnoliopsida > Poales > Poaceae > Miscanthus > Miscanthus lutarioriparius. The sequence continues at coordinate 22,367,661 of CAJGYO010000001.1, forward strand.
GCTTCATTTGCCAGTAGAAGATGACCTCTGAGGACGAGCTTTTCGTTGGCTCCTCCTTCTGGTTGATTTTGTTTTGGTTTTGCCATCGATTGCCATTTCATGAGGATCTGATCACACGGATCAAACCAGATGGAGTGCTTGCATTGGCAAGAGTGAGCAGAGTTGTGTCAGGTTGGCGCATGCTTGATTATATGGTGAGCATGGTTCCTCTCTTTTTTGAGTTACATAGTTGTGCTTGCTTTGGAGCCCTGTACGGCTAAAGGTATAGGCCTTGGTCGACAGCGCATCTGTGAGTGCCTGCCTGTATTCAGGTTCCGGTTTTGGTTATTTATGCTCTTGTTTTTGTAATTTTTTACCTGTCGTTGCAATTCATTGATTGCTCATACCACTTGCTGGTGTTCGTCCGGATTGCGTACCTTGTCGTGCCCAAGTTGGAAAAGGCGCTCCTTGTGGTGTCGCGAATAGAAAATCTTGGAAGCGGGGAAAGAAATCAAAAGTATGGATACTACTGGAAAAGCTAAAACAATTACAAGAAAGAGCCAGTACAACCTGAGCAGCGTGGCCATGCGCTCATCGATCCATAGTGCGGCTGCGCAATGCCGGTTTGGGAAAGTTTTGTTTCTTATTGACGAAGGATTAGCCAGGGACGGGAGCGCCGGTCGCCGTCCCCGTCCACGATCCACTCTTTGGACCAAGGTCGGTGGATTTTGATCAGCAAAGGCCCGATCTAGTGGTAAAGATGGGTTGATAATACCATCAATCGTAGGATCGGATTGGGTCCTTTCCTGCCTGCTCGCTCACCCCTCCCTGCCTTTTAATCTTGGTCGCACTGATCCTGTCGCTCTCCCTAATCGACTTTCGTTTTTCTGTACAGTAGCAACCGCACCGGCGAAAGCCGGCACTCATCTCGACCCTGATCGGACGGCGTCGGCGTGCGGCCAACCCCTTGTTGACACGCACAGGTCGACAGCAGGACGACGCGGGCCGGCACGATCTCGGCCGGATCCGCGTCCCTCTGGGGCCGCCTGCTCGCCCACTTGCCCCGAAAGCCTACGGCAACGCCATTTTTGGCATGCCGGCCGCGGCCATGTGCGCTCGCCTCGGGCAAAGACGCCTACCTACACCGCCTGCCTAGCCCCGTCTCTTGGCGCTAGCGATAGCTAGCTTTCGATCGGTATTCGGTAGGCGAAACGCGCCAGGTACTCAGGTAGCCTTTCGCGACAGAGCTGAGACCGTTTCGGCGACATGGATTGCTTGTAGCAGTAGCACTCTGCAGTGCACACGGGCCACGGCCTCTCCGCGTTGCACGGTGCATCTATCAGCTCATGAGACCGAGAGGAGATCGAGAATCCTGAAGTGATATCATGAGCCACCTAGCCCGGGCGCGCGTGCCTCTTTTTAGGATCATCAGGCGCGCCGCGCGCCTTTGTGGGTACGTCGTCGTAGAACGTAGCACGACGGGGACGACGAGCTATTTTCTTTGAGGATAGAAAGGTGACAAGGTAGCAGCTAGCAGTGAATGAAGTGAGTGACAATGCCGCTTTGTAAGGAGTACGGAGGCGCCGCGGGAAATCGTAATGTATTCCTGCCTTTGCGCTCCGCGGGGCACGTCGGCTGCACAGCGCAGCGCATCAGGAGCGTACCTACTGCATGCAGCCTAGCCTAGTTCGCGTACGTTTCCATGGGCAGCGCACACGTACGTACCCTCCGATTCTCCATCTATCCCCTCGCGCACGTACGCTGTCCCTCCCTCGTTACGCTAGCTACGTTTCTTTTTCTCTGTTATTAGTAAAGTACATGCATGAATTCTTGACCTTGACCGAACAAAATAAAGCTAGCTAGCTGTCCACTTTGTATTCCGAGGCATATCTAAAGATATGAGCCTGTTCGGAGGCCGTATCGTATCGTGGATTATTTACTGCTGGCTGGTTTGATGTGAGAGAAAAACACTGTTCCCGGCTGGAAATTTACGATCGTTTACGAGCAAGCGAACAGGCCGCGGTGTGGCCAGCTCACGCAGCCAGCGTGTCCACGTCGCCGGCTTTTCGTGGCCATTCCATCGGCCGCGCGGACGGCCCAGATCGGGCGAGCCGCGGTCATTTTTCGAAAAAAACCTTCTGCTTTTCGAAAATCAACCCGCGATCCAGAGTCCCTCTCAGGATATTTTGCAAGAAACTCCTCAGATTTTTTTGAAATCAACCCGCAGTCCAGAACGGATGCCCTCCGGGTTTTTTGCAAAAAAACCCTTACCTTTTCCGAAAATCGACCCGTGCTCCACAAACCCTCTCACCATTTTTTGCGAAAACCTCCTCGGATTTTTCTCAAATTAACATACAGTCCAACTTTGATTATATCTTTTCTTCCCAAAAAAACGTTTGGCCAGTGCACCGCGCGCATGGGCGCGCCCGAAAGACTAGTGGAGTACATTACTACTTGCATGCATGAACCATGCATGCATGCACGAACTATATATTCGCCCGATTCTCACACCCGATGGAGTTGTTGCTGTGCCAATTTGCGCTGCCGGCGTATATATGTGATACATGTTTACAAGAGAAATCGAGAAGACAGGCACGCACCACGCCACTGCGTATACACGGACGACGCAGACCGATCGGAGGAGCCTCCGACGACGACGAACATGTCCTTTTGGTCCAGCACCCCGGCTACCCTAGTGTCCAAGCTTGGTGGCTAGCTAGGCTACATGCTATAATCCACAGGTTCCTATCAGGCCATGCATCGATCCATCAAACCGCGCGATCTATCTGCATGCCGACTATAAAGTTATTCGATGGAATGGTTCTAAAAGAAAGGTTCGTACGTACCTAACCTATTTATTGGGCCTTTTTTTTCCGGTCGTGTTGCGTTGCATCCGTTCTCAGCCCATTATTACATTACATCGTCTAATAATGATGGAAGGAAACAAAACACACTCCACATTATCTACAATGTTTTAATTCCGATGGACGACGGCGATCGAAACGAGACCGGTTCGCCACAGACGGATCAATCGGTGTCGAACAGGGTCCGGCATGAAGGCAACAGCAACGGGCAATGTGCGACGCGAGCAGCCATGAGGCAGGGACGGAGGAGCGGCGAGCGCCGGCGATGGCTCACAGGCCGGCTGCTTTTGCTGATGCAGATAGATGGCGAGATCTGAGCACGAGCGGATCCGATGGCCCCCAGGATCACGCCTGTCCTGGTAATGGCACGCAAGATTCGATGGCTTGCAATCCAAGAGGGATTCTGATGGCACTTGCCGTGGATTTCCGGTCCTGCTTCTGCGCACCGCCAGCGCCTGCGCCTGCGCTAGAGATATAGGGAATCCATCCACGCGATCTCTCACTTTTTACCTTTTCGCTGACTAGTCAAGGACTAGTTTAGCCTCTACAGTTTACCTCATAAACTTTAGTTCCGCTGGGTTGTCATCTTGGCTAAACTTTAGTCCTCTAATCTATAATACTTTTGTTCGTTTCTCTTATAATCCGTCTTTTTCAACTTGTTTTTTATCGGAACAGTGTTTTCTCTCATAATAAATCAGCCAGAACAACGCTTTTACTTGTTTTTTCAGCGAAGCGAACGGGGCCAATGACTGATTTACCCTCATTTAATTATCCATGCATAGCCATGCATGCCAGCGGCAAGGGGTATGGGACGTCCAGCGCCTGCCCCGAGGGAGTTTAGCCCAGTTTATGGCCTCTTTGGGAGCAAAAGATTTTAGTCAAATTTTTAGCCATTTACTCACTTTTATCCTCTCTGTTTGGATCCTCATGGCAAAAAAAAAACTAAAAATACAGAGCTAAAGTTTTGCCGTGTAATCCAAACAGAAGAGCTAGTGCCAGATTGAGCTTACTACTCAAACTTAACAAAGGCGCCAGCAAACGAACATTCATGCTGCTAACTGAACGTCTGAACTGTTGCGCGAGATTGGATTGATTTGAAAGCATGGTCATACAAAATACAGTTCTTTTCGTGAATGTACGCTCTCTTATAGTTAAGAGAGTTTAGTACCAGGCCCGGTGAAGCCAACGGCCCGCCCTAGAGGCCGTACTCCAAACGCCGGAGATTATACAAAATGCAGTTTTTTTCTTGAACGTTCTCTTATGTAGTGAAGAGAGTACTTTAGTACCATGCCCGGTAAAAATCAAAGCCCCGCTCTAGAGCCTGTACTCCAAACATCGAGATTAAGATAAGAGAAACCATCGCGCCTCAATTAGAGCCTCTACTTTAATTTGAGCATCTCAGCTACAACAATAGTCCTTAAATCAAGGTCCCTAATTTCTTTATGACAAGTGAGATCCATTTGTCATTGACATTTTTTTAATTTCGTTATTTCCTTTGTCTTCTCCTTCCCTATCGCTCCCTCTCACTCTAGTGGTTAGCGGCTGGGCATATGTGTGGGGTGGTTGGAGGTCTCGTGGACTGGGATTTGGACTGCCTGGGCGATCATCGGTGACCAGGAGTGGAGAGACCAGGGCCAACCGCCACGAAGGAAAGATGACCACAAAGGCAATCGGCGGACGAGGAGGTCGTGCTTGCAAGGACGACCGTCGGGAGAGGGCATGTAACACCCCGGTGTTATGCCTGCATTTAGGCACTGCTAATCATACATATCATGCATCATCAAGCATCCTAATCATACATGCCTAATCATGTAAATAACAATTGAAACACTGCTTCGAAACATTTGAAAAATGTGTGAAACCTGAATGTTGCATACACCTGTTTAAGAGTTGTTTTGCCCTGATTTTGCTTGCTAGGTTAGTGAAACATGTTTGGCTACTATTGTAAATGATCTAGCAATGTTTAGTTCAATTTTTGGAGCAAAGTTTGTATTCAAATTAATTCAAAATTTGGCTTCAAAAATAAATTCCCAAAAATTAGGGTTTTGAGTTAAACGTGGACTTTGACCTTACAATTCAAAATCTAGAAAGAATTTATTGTGGTCATAAAAGCAAAGTTGTAGAAAATTAAATTCTAATCAACTTTCATTTTGGTACATTTTCAAAAGATGTCATTTTCTTGCTCAAAATAATATTTGAAAGATGGTATGTAAAAATTCCTTGAAAATATATTTGGAAAAGGACTTTTTCTCCTTCGCGGGCCGCCGCCACCACCCGGTCGAAGTCGGCCCAGCCCAGCCTCCTGGCGCCTCGCCTCGCTCGGCCCAGCCACCTTGCCACTGCCCTCGCTTACCTCGCTCTGCCACACACTGCCACATGCATGAATCAGCCACAGCAGAGCTGCCCACAGCGTGGTGGCCATGAGCCGTCGATGCTTGCCTTGCCTGTCAAGACCAGCATGGCTGCGCCACGCGCCCGCTTATACTGCTACTTAAAGCCGGTCGCTCATTGGCTCATTCTTGTCTTGCCTCTCCTCTCTGCTAGAGCCGAGCGCTAACTCGCCTCTCGCCACAGGCACGCACCAGCCAGTGAATTCCGCCGTGGCTCCTCAACCTCGGCCCGCAAGCAGCGCGCCTGCAGACTCCGCCTCGCTCTCCTTCAAGTCGTGCTCGCGTTTGCGCCGACTGCCGAGCCTAGGTAGCGCTGCCTCAAGCCCCGCCACCGACGGCCATGGCGCCGCCGTGCTCGGCCTCCATGGAAGTCACCTTCCTTCTCTTCTTTATTATTTTTGATGAAATCCAGCGGGCTGGGCCAGTAGCGATTGAATGAATTATTTTTCATTTTTCTTTATTATTTGAAAATAGAAATGGTTTGGAAAATGTTTGAGTACTCAAATTTGCTCCAAATCTATTGAAATAAATTTATCTAGGTTCATTATCATCAGATCTACTTGGGAAAATTATTGCATGTAATTTTTGAGACACTTTGCTGTAGAATTTTATTTAATCATGTATATTGCTGATAACTTGAAAAATATGTAGAAAAATCTATAGGCTTCAGAGAAATATGATTTCTAAGTTTGTTAATCTTCTTATGTAATGTACTTCCTAGGAAAAATATGTTTTATGCATGTGCTGTGGGAAAATTTTGAGGTGTAGTTCAAGTACCTTTAATGGCTGAATTTTGTTATTTTAGCTAGAGAGCAAACATTGTATAAAACATGCCTGTGATAATTTTTGTACAGTCATTGTATGCTATGAAGAACCTAGGAAAAATACTAACTCTGTTGTTTGACACTTTTCACAGTTCAAAGTATTTTTATGATCATAATCCTGCCATAGCTTGTTATTTTTGTGTAGGCTAATCCACTCATTCAAATACCATGAAAATCTGATAGTAGACTACTTAGGGTTGTAATGTGCTATGGTAATTTTCTAAGATTTTTCTAAGCAAGAAAAATAGAGGTTGCTATTCAAACCTATTATTAATTAGAGTTTAATTAAGTGTTGCTTTATGTGTGATTAAGAAATTAGTAAGGCTTTGGTGTATCTTTGAAGCATTTAATAAGATATGTTGACTTAACATATTAGTAAGAATGTAGTAGATGATATGTGCTTGTAGTATATGTTCTTGGATGATGTTGACTACCTTGCATTTTAACATATCCCTTGTATTCATCTCATTCGATGCACCGATTGCATAAACACTTACGCGCATTGCATCATACAGGATCGCAAACCGAGAACCCAGTCGTCATAACCGAGGAGCCCGAGGAGCAGCTCGAGGTGCAGCCGCAGGAAGTGCCCGAAGCCGACGAGGAGGACGTTGAGGAACTTCCGGAGTGCCCCGATCACCGTCCGAGCTCCTTCGAGAGAGGCAAGCCCCGGAGCATTTTTCTCCCGGTTTGCAATTATTTAATTAAATGTTTTACTTTAATTGATGCATTACGTTCAGGAGTTGTTTGCAACCGTTGCTGCATTATACATTGTCTACCTTTGTTATACTATATCCTTGTTACCCTGGTATCCGTAGTCGAGTCAATGCTTAGCTGGCTTAGACCGGTAGAAGTCGGGTGATTTCCTGTCACCTGCAAGCTATAGGTGGTTACCTGGATCTGCTTGGATGACTATGAAGTCATGATATAACTAAGTGTTAAATGAAGTTGAGACCGGACGAAGACTTGCAGAGTTTTGGACTGTAGTGTTTCCGTCTGTGTCGATTAAGGACCGACCGTTGTTGGGCCTCGAGTCATGTTGAACGCATGACTTACATTTAGCTGACCGGATAAAGTACCTTCCGACCGCGAAGCTAGGAGATTTTTCGGGCCGAGTAGATTGCCCGCAGCGCACTGTGCCGGAGCAGGTGTGGTAGGACACGGGGGCGAGATGATAAGACCAAAGTGCAGTCGGTCGGCCCTCGGGTACATGTGGTTCCTGGCAAACTCGAGATACCTGGAAAGTTGACTCGGTGATCAATATCTCACTTTAGCGGGTGAGTGAGGTTCGTGTAAGGAATAAAATCACCAGCTGGTTAGGAATCGATTCGAATCGCCATCGCTCCTGGATAGTGAGCACTTGACTTGAGTGACTTCGTCGTAGTAATGTTGATGGAACATTGGAAAGTTATAATGAATATGACAGTATGGAAGTTGTTAATGATCGTTGGTTATCATTACCCGCTTAATCATATGTTTGCTCTAGTTTAGGTGCAAATCTAGTCGACAGGTTAATAAAAATTAACTTGACAATAATGCTTTTAGAAAGGTTCTTGAAATGCTAAAAATGCTTCTTTTGCAAATGAGTCAGCTACCCTACTATAAAGCCTTCATAATCCTTGGTGTCATTTATTTTCGGTTATGTCGGGTAAGTCTAGCTGAGTACCTTCTCGTACTCAGGGTTTTATTCCCACTTGTTGCAGATGGGTAGATGTATTACGGCTACTGTATCAACTACCTTTATCCTGCGATGGGTGATGCTTAGGACCATGGGCATGGTCATTCCTTACGTCTCGTCTAATGCTTTTGTTGGAGATGATCATTCGCTGGCACTGTATTTAAACTCCGTGTGAGTGTGTGTGGTTTGAACAAATGACTTCCGCTATTTTTATTCGAACTTGTTTTGTAATAACTATGTTTAAACTCTGATGTATCTGAGATGCAAACTTTTATGTAATATGTGATGGTGACCGCTAAACTTATTACGATCTTGGTTGCAATGGAAGTTGGTTTGAAATCCTTCGTGATTTCATGGACTACCGGGTTATACGGGCTTAAGTTTGCTAAATCGTCTGCTCTGGCGGATGATTTTCTTACTTAATTTCGTATAATTGGTCGGTTCTGTTACAGGGCACGCTCGCTGGGACGAAGTTGGGGAGGGCGCTACTCTCACGGGACGTTAGCTAGATCTTGTGTGATGGGTCTTAGGAAGATGGATGGACCTTTGCCCCAAGCTCTTAAAAATAGGATAGGAGCACCCCAAACAAAAATTAAATAGTCATTTTTATTTTATTCTAACATATCTAGATTGGATCGCTTATTTCATGACGAGGAAAACAAAGGTTGTAAACGTATCAATAACAATAGTACGACTCATGCTCCTGGGCAGGCTAATAATTATAGGAGATATAACATATATAATTATTAGAGATTCATGTATAAATGTGGAGTCACAAATAAAATTGCTTATGTTTGTTCTCTCACATTTATTCAAAAATTCTAACGATATTCACACACACAAGTCTTGGATTCATTCATTTACCCGTATACTTATTACTCTAATGCGGAAAACTGTTAATCAGACTGTTATTATGTGCTCTGAGCTAAGTCGGAATCTTAAAACTGAAAAAGACGGATGCTACAACTGTACCGTTATTCTTCCAGCCGAGCTGAAGGAGACACTACTGCACCAACAGAACAACCGTGCGGTGCGTGCTTGCCCGCTCGGCTTCCACTCGTTCGCTCATCCCTCGCGGCGCTGGGGCTCGACACGTGGCACGAGCTGCCCCAAGCATCGCTCAAAACCTCCCGAGAAAACAGCGTTTTGTGGGCCTCGTCATCTGGATTCCGGAGATGGATGGAATGACGGATACGAACAATACAAGCTGTGGATTGGCTTGTCTGCGATCGTAGATATTGTACCTTACAAAACTACAAATACTGTCTTGTAAAAAATAAAGGTTCCAAAACTGAATTTGTTGCTGAAACGCTTTTACATGATGGTCGGCTTGGGGATTACCAAAGGAGAGGAGAATGCCTCCAGCCTTGACAATGGAGAAAGGAGAACGCCCAGATCTACAGTGCTAGCAGGCCAAACTTTTGCTCGTGGTACCGGGTTCCTCGTACCCTACTTTCACACCAACCCACACGCGAGCGATTAGCCGATTACGTACGTCCTTGCTGTCTAGCTGCACAGAAAGCAGTGTCCGGCAGTTACCCGACTGATGCACCACCGGCTTGTCAATAGGTGCTGTGTTCGTAGGCTCGTGGCGACCTCTGGTTGATCAGTTTCGCAGCTCGTCGCACTTCCACACATGCGCAATCTCCAGTAGTCCGGTCTGCATCACCTCGCCGGCAAATAAACAGCGTGTTACGGTTACCGATGGAGGAGAAATCAAGAGACCCGGAGAAAAAAAAAGTGCTTTGCATTACTATCTTGTAAACCGTGAAACTTTTTTTTCTTATATATATATATATATATATATATATATATATATATATATATATATATAATGCAAAGAGCCAAAGACACACAATTGTAGTTTGTTTTTAGGTTTTATATACACGCTAGCTTCCTTCCATATGGAAAGTAGCTATGTGATTCTGATTCGATTACTGGAATATGGTACAGTTAGGTCTTGTTTAGATATTCATACTGTTGATACAAAAATGTGGCGGTGTGATCAACGCACAGCAAGCCGGATGATTTTGACGGAGTGAACCCGAAGATCTGTTGGACCAAAAGCGTGCCAGTCAATTTGACCCTGCAATTAACGAGAAGAGAATAATTAGTAGTTTAAAGTGGAACATGTTGTTGTTGCACCAAACAGTTCCAATATGTGGCCAAATAGCCGATTGATATGGCTATCGACTACAAAGTCGACATCCAACAATAAAGCAATATAAGAAAACATCATCGGCTAAATAGAACATGATCAGTATAAAACGTTAAGCCGATAAGTTTGATGAAAAGAGTATAACACGCGAACAGTCAACAGACTCATGAAAACATGCTATATGTGTGAGAGCATAGGCAATCGACAAAAATAGCCGATGCAGGCATAACAAACAAACATAGTACATATCTCGATCATGAACAAAACCACTAATCAATAATTTCTAATCTAAAGTCTTACCAGTGAGGTTCGACTGGATCGATGTAGCTATGATAGTGTCATTAGATTAAATTTCATTAACTAGTGAGTTTATTTAAGATTAAAGCATGTCTTTGGATGCATACTATGTTTGATTGGAATAGAAATAAAACAACCGATCTAGTGGAATTAAGTCATAAATTATGAGATTTAAAATGTGATCAGATCAAAGGACGACCAATTAAGATGATATGATGCCGATCTATCTCTCAGCCTGTTCGTTTGTTGGTTTCAACCATTAAAACCAAACCCGATACCAATGTGTTTTCTCTAAAAAACCAAAGACCACCAAAATTTTAAACCAAAGACCAAAGACCAACCAAATAACAGGCCCTCTATCTCAATCAGGTGATTTGTTATAATTAATAAAACATTAATTATAACAGGATTGATAACCGGTGAATCAACCAAAAACAACCAGGAAAATCTTACTAATTTTAGCAGATTCGATAACTGGTGACATTGTATTAAACAACAAGTTATTTAACACAAGATCGATAACTTTGATCTATATTATGATTCGTAATAGATCAATCAGCTGATGCAGCCTTACAAACTACGATACAGATCGATAACTAACTTATATTATAGCTAATAAAAGATCAATCAGCTGATGCAGCTTTACAAGCACAATACAAGTCGTGACGGTACTCACAAGCAAGCTGGAGGTCGATCAGTCGATACAACCCTGTTTGCTGAAGAACTTGTCGAAAAGATACATTACTCCTACTCCTAAGGGTTGCGTAAAGCCAAAAAAATAAAGACTGATTTTAATTGAAGTGTGGATATCTTTTACAATAATCAGGGGTACATATTTAAGGACACCTGATAACCTCCGTACATGACTTGCCTAAGAAAACAATAGGTAATACAAAAATACATGGACTCTAATTCCTTTATTTAAACAGCCTGTTCTCTTGTTGGTTTCAGCCAGTCCAAACTAACCAGCCAACAATGTTTTTCTCTCACAAAAAACTAGCACCAGCCAACTTAAACCAGCACCAGCCCCGACCAGCGAACAGGCCCAAAGTCCTCGCTAATGAAGCCTTCTTGACCGACGTCTTTTCTTGCCATATCCTTGCATCTACTGTGTACGCGTATATTTGTACAATATGCCTGCCGATCTCCACTGGAACAATGCATGCATCACGTGGTAATCTTGGGCTTGGTGTGCAGTCTTGCCAAACAACAGAGACCAAGTCTGATACCCCTCCGTGCTCCTTTGCTCTGCCCTCTCCGCGATATATGCCTGGGCGTCATGCTCTTCCTAAATAAATAGTATTTCTTTTCCTTTCCGTATGCATTCATCTGGGTGCCTTTTCAAAATTTTACAAAATTTTTTAAGATTCCCCGTCACATCGAATCTTTGGCGCATGTATGAAGCATTAAATATAAATAAAAAATAAAACTAATTACAGACGAAATTCACGAGACGAATCTTTTAAGCCTAATTAGATTATGATTGGACACTAATTACCAAATAATAACGAAAGTGCTACCATACTATTTTTCAAATAATTTCGCCAACTAAACGAGGCCAGGGGATATTTTCATGCACATACACCTCACGCTTATCCGTTTGTAGAGTCCGAGGTCATCAGAGATTGCACGCATGTGTTTGATGCCAGATTAATCGACTCTGCTTTTCTTCCTTTACGCCGTGTTTAGTTACCCTCCAATTTCCAAAAAGTTGCTACAGTATCTGTCACATCGAATATTTACGGCCCATGCATGGAGCATTAAATGTAGACGAAAAGAAAAACTAATTACACAGTTTGGTGGGAAATTGCGAGACGAACGTTTTGAGCCTAATTAGTCCATGTTTGAACACTATTTGCCAAATAAAAACGAACGTGCTACAGTAGCCCCAAAATCCAACTTTCTCCAACTAAACAAGGGCTTAATCCTCCTCCCTTTCTATTTTTTTTCATTTACGCCGGCGGCACCTGGACTCTGATTATTTAATCCGAATTAATTATCCGAGGCAACTTTGAAATGCTGAGCTTGGATTGAAACGTGGCCGAACATAACAATCACCGTGCATGAGGATATATTATAATAATTATCTCAAGTCATGACGTGCGCGTTTTCCTTGATCTTCTTGCTTCTCTTGCTTTTCCATAAATATCTTCACGTGTGGAGCACTTGGACTTCATACCTCTTTTCCCAAATTAAAGAATATTTCTTGGCTGGTGAGCACATCGGCCGATTCCTTCCTTTAAAGAGCTTTGTCAAATTTTGGTGCAAACACATACCTATCACTATCCATATGTACTGAGGTTGAAAATTAACAAATTTTCACCTCAACTCCACTCCAACAAACATAGAATGATGTAAATCTAAGAGAAATGTTATGCAACAACCAAGTGTTGGACACTTGATTTCTCCTGGCCCATGCGCCCTCTCTCTCTCTCTCTGGCATCTCCCTCTATTCTTCTCTAAATCCGTCAGCCTTGGGGAAATCAGGGGGAGGCAGGCCGGACAAGCGGTGGCGACGGTGGCGGGGCGGCGTTCATGTCCTGGCGGCAGCGAAGGCGGCCAGGCCAGGTAGGAGCGGGGGCGTTTGGCCGAAGTTCACCGCGGAAGGAGGGGGGAGGACAAGGAGAAGGCCACCGCGGCGTGGGGCGAGAAGGAAGAAGAGCAGTGAAAAAAAATCGAGTTCTCCCGACTGATAAAACGCTCGAGTGCTAGCTAGACACTTGCAAATCTAAACAAGTCCTTGAACAAGTGGCATACTGACATAACCACATGGGTAAGCTAATGACGTCCTCCATTTCAGCTACGGCCGTAGAGGTGCGACGCAGGAGGGTTGTAAAAGCTTTTCCAGCATCCAGATAAAAATCTTCAGAGATGGACTAAGCCTGTTCGGTTGGCTGGTTCATATCGTTGCTGGTTCGTGAAGAAATACTGCTGGCTGGTTTGTGTGGAAGAAAAATACTGTTCTGATTGGAAATTTACGATCGTTTACGACAAGCCACAGACAAACGAACAGGCTGTGAGGCGCGCAGATCGCGTGTTGCCTTTCTCGGTTCTTCAGGGCCTTACGTTGGTTGTTGCTCGGCAATTTGGGGTCACGGGATTTGGGGTTTGACGAGTATCGAGAGCAACCGGCGCATACAGATTTCAGAAACCTGTTTGTTCTTCCACCACCCCTCTGCTTGTGAAAGTGCACAAGGAAGTTGCACGGTTTGTGTTGCCATGGGGGGGATGCAGGATGGTAATGGCAAGGACAAGACTAACAATGCTTTCGACAAATGTGGCAAAGCGGGAAGGGTCGGCGAAGGCTGCACTAGCTAGCGCTAGCACACATTTTTCCATCTCCGTCCCGTCCGTAATGGAGCTAGGAAAGGCCGGCAGGCGGCATAGGCGCGCACGGAACGGACGGCGGAGCGCGCTCTGGCCGTGGCCGGCCACGGCTCGCGGCCGTTGGCAACACGCCGGGCACGACTGCACACCAGCTCAGGCGCCACCGGTAGGCACGTTGCCTTGCGCGACCCGCGAGCTAGGCGCCGGGGTTTGGCGTGAAGCGTCGCGCGTCGGCATCCGGGCGAACCTGCCGCAGCGTAGCCGTAGCCCCGCCAACTTCCAGAAAATGAACCGAAGAAACAGTAGCTGCTCAGCGCAACCACTCCGCCACCCAACTCTCCTCGTTGTCCGTCCGTCCCACCTGTCACTCGTGGCCCGCCGATGTGTCCACCGCTCCGCCCGCTCGCGTGTGGAGGATGCGTGGAGCGGGGTGACACGATCGACACGCTCGCGCGCGGAGGAAGCGCCGCGCCCGCGCTGGGACGGGCGAGCCGGATCGGGTGAATCACGCCGCCCCCGGCTCAGCGCCCTGCACTGAACAGCTGCAAGCGGCGGCGGCAGGAGGATTCGCAGCGTGGCAGGGCGAACGTTGCGGCGTGGCAGGGGCGTTGCAGTGCGTGGGGACAAGGCTCTATTCTGGGGTCTTTGGAAGCTGCTCGGCAGCGCCACCGTGGCTTGGATCCTTCTGTGCTGCGCGCTAATCGGGCATTTGTCTCGCACGCACGGCGCTTGCTAGCGTCGTATGCTCAGAGCCAGACGCTGCATATGCCAGGAACGGAATTTTATCGTAAGGTATAAGAGATTAGGAGAATTGGATTGATGGACGCACGTTCCTACTCCGTATTAGCTACTTCTGTCGTCTTCTCAAGCCATGCACGTGTATCATTAAGAGAGTCAATTCGGCACTTGATTATACTCATGCAGAAGCCGTTCAAAACCAGGGTGGTGCGTGGTTACCCGATTTTTTTTTTTTTGGTGGTTACCCAAATTGAAGCTACTGCTCTACGCAGGAACCGTACATATATACAAAGGTCAGGGTCTGTGAGTTCTACCAAACAGTACTCCATCCGTCCAGAAATGACACGTGGTCTATGAGCTTAAAGAACTACTCTTGATTCACTTCCCAATATGGAATTATTTTTCATATATAATTTACCTAGAGAATCATAAAGAAGCACTTCTCATCAAAGTCACTTTCTACAGAGAATTATTAGAATCAGAAGCAATGTCGCTGCAGCCAGCAACCTCGCTTTCTGGCAGGGCACGTGCTACCTCACTCCCCTTCTCGGAGCTTTCTTGGCAGATTCATATCTGGGAGGAAGGAGCGGGGTGCTTTGGAATGGAAGTCACGGGTACGGACTACGGAGTGCGGACGGAGTCGGGGGTTTTACGAGCTCGTGCTCGGGACGTGCCACACTCCCCGATCCGGTCTTCCTGCTCGAAGTTTACCCGAACGTAGCATTTCTTTCCAAGTGACAAGCAGCCCGTTCGCTTGCTCGTAAACGATCGTAAATTTTCAGCTGGAAACAGTGTTTTTCTCTCATACTAAACCAGCCAACAGTAAATAATCCACGATACGATACGGCCTCCCGAACATGCTGAAGCTGATTCTGGATGCCGTGCTGCTGCTGGGCTACCGCTGGACGCTGCTGCTGCCCCTTGCCTGGTGCCCTTTCAGCCACCCGTTCGCTGGTTGATTTCAGCTAGGGCTTATCAGCCAGCCAGCTTATTTACACTTATCCTGTCATCTGTGTCTGCTGGTTAGTGAAATCCTTTATTTTCACCTTGCAATCATATTCCTTGTTTTGGTACAAAAACTTGTGAAAGTTAAATATGGCATACAATACAAACCGTAAAATTTTGTGATCCAAGTATTCTTTTAGAAAAAATTATGCAATTAAAACGTCGCCGTCTCTTCTTCGTGGTCCTACCGTTGTAGAGATAACTTGATAGTTGAGTCGTCCTTTCTCCATGGTGTTTTAAGCTATACATATAATTTTGTGATCCAAGTATTCTTTTAGAAAAAAGTTATGCAATTAAAACGTCGCCGTCTCTTCTTCGTGGTCCTACCGTTCTAGAGATAACTTGATAGTTGAGTCGTCCTTTCTCCATGGTGTTTTAAGTTATACATATAATTATCAAATAGGCCTTTTAAAATTACTGAAGAACGATGAAGGAATGGCCCCCAAATGATTGTCAAGGTGGCGGCGCATACGCATGATACGCTCTTGGAACTTGCGAGCATCTACGCCATACGTCTGATCTGTTCTAAGTGACAAATGCAGCTAAACAATTTGCTGGCCCGTTTTCTTTCTTCCATTTCTTCCTTTCACCCCTTAAACCTACTACTACAAAGGCCATGATCAGTAGCAGCAGTAGTGCCACGTCGCTACACAAATTTATTGACCGAGAAATTTCTGTTCGAATTAGCCAGCAACAAGCCAAAGCCCCAATTCAGACAAGGAATTTCTCTGTACGCCACCTCGTTCCACACTAGTACAAAAACCAGGTGTACTTCTGGATGGAAAACCTTTCAGTCCCGGTTTCCTAACCGGGAGCACGAATGCAGAACTAAAGGACCCCTCCTTTAGTCCCGGTTTCTCACCCGGAACGGTTGGTAATACCAACCGAGGCTAAAGAGGCCTCCTGGCCTGACCACGTGGGGCGGCCCTTTAGTCCCGGTTGGTATTACCAATCGGGACTAAAGGTTTTCTTTTTTTTCATAATTTTTTGTTTCTATTTTTAATTGATGATTTGTTTTGGTTTTCGAATACGCATTCTACGCTGCTAATAATATATGTATTCTACACGCTTATAATGTTCGAACATTCTGTACAAACTAAAGTATGAAACTAACGTATATATTACATGCATATACATATATTGTACGTTATTTTATGTACATATAATATGTATATATATATATATATATTACAAATAAAGCTTGCATTGTATATTCTATCATATTCTTGGGATAACAAATTCACTCTATCTGGTTTGGCTTCTATGTTTCGTTCACGTCATTGTAGAACTCGTCGGTGGGGTTTAAGACCTAGTCATTAAGAAATCCTGCTATGGTCTCTTGAATTGCTTTCAGTTGGTCACGTCGTATGACTTTTTCCTTTAACCATAGAGTCTTCAATAAAGGTTAAAGGAAAAGTATTAATATATATATATATATGTGTGTGTGTTGGTCACGTGATTACTTATATATATGAGCAATAAAAGAAATTGTGAATATATGAATATATTTATATAACGTACTTTGAGGTTCTCTTCAGGAGTTCTTTTTGTGTACGCCATGATGAACTCGCAAACATAGTATCCGCAGTAGTTGTTCCCCTGTTCTTGCCTCAGAACCTACTTTTACGAGAAAAAAGATCCAGTGAATTAAAAGCATGCATGGTGTTAATTGAATTATATATATATATAGCTAGTACTTTCTTTGTGCGCGATTACATCTAGTGGCGTTTTGCAATGTTTCATGTGGTGTTTCTCAATGAAACTTTTCCAAACACTGCGCCCAATAAAATAAAAAATTAATTTGGCCTTTAATAATTATTGCAGTTAAGAGATCGGGGTATATATAGTTGCTAGAGAGACCAAATTATCTTTGGATAATATCTATCATGTCTTGGTACTCTGTTTGCTCTTTTCTTAACGAGTCTAAGATGCTCAACCGACTATTGGTCATATCGATAACCATCAATATCCAGTGATTGTTGCATATATTTTTATACACAAATATGATCGACATTAACTAGAGTAAACATATATATATATATATGGGAGATAGCTTAGCTAGTAAGCAAATAATTGAACAAATATCC
The DNA here is from genome assembly GCA_904845875.1 of Miscanthus lutarioriparius. Classification (NCBI taxonomy): domain Eukaryota; kingdom Viridiplantae; phylum Streptophyta; class Magnoliopsida; order Poales; family Poaceae; genus Miscanthus; species Miscanthus lutarioriparius. The sequence goes on from CAJGYO010000001.1 coordinate 22,385,008, forward strand.
ATATGATCGACATTAATTATTTAACACTCACTTGAAGTTGTAGGGGAAGAGTATGTCCTTGTTTTGTTGGTTCACTAAAAACCTCATGAGATTTTTCTCGAGTTCAGCTTTCCATTGAGGCGGAGGATTAGGGTGTTTGAATACGGCATTTGGATTAACGAAACCAACATCATTATCCTTTCTCTTTCTGAGTTCTGTCATCTCATATCTGCATATGTAAAAATATAGTGTGAGGATATATAACTTATATATATACATGTAGCTTTATATATATACACTTTAATAGTAGAAAATAATCACACTTACAGACAATAGCAGCTAATGAGACTTTTGTCGAGAGAGTACAGGTGGCATAGTTGATGTAATTCTAAAAACTCGACATATACAACGTCATCGCCACGGAAGTAATGTTGGTTTCTAACTCTGACAGAAACAAAGTTCTCTACCCGTTCACACGCCGCCATGTACTACTTGTTTAGTAGGTACATTTGCGTACCTAGTTCACCTAAGGCCTTATGGTTGTATAGACTCTTTTCATGTTCAAATTTCTTCCAAGGATCCACTTTTGAAGCAGATGGTCCTTCAACGAGCACTTGGGCAAGGTCCAAACCGGTATCCTTGTTAAACCGAACCATTTCCTCAAAATCGACGTCCAGTAAGTCTAAGTTTGAACCATATTCATTACGAATGATAAGAGGGGGACTGATTGTTGCGATTGTTGTCCGAGTTGTGCAACACCTTTCCCTGCTCTAGTCTTTTTCTACGCCGCCTCAAATGACTTGGTGAGAGCGGTCGTAGTCTGATTTTGGCAGGGTCTTTTGAGATTCCCGTTTTTTTTGTCCACCTTCTTTCTTAGAAGATCTGGAGGTAGGTAGAAGTACGGTTTTTCCGGGTTCTCCCTCGTTTCTCGTTGCTTTCTTACTTTTTCGAAGAAACTGTTCACATCTTTTTGTACTGCAGCTGTAGCATTTAATTCTTTTTCACTTTTCTCGTCAGACAGTTTTTGGGGAATAACTGGATTAGAGGAGGCTTTTCTCTTTGTCGGCTGGTGGGCCAACGGCTTCATTTGCGGAGCGGACCTCTTAGGAGCTGGCTGCTTCTTGGTCATCAAGGGAGGCGGGGCAACCGTTGGAGACCTCCTTGGAGGTGGCGGTGGTGGTGGCGTTGCATAATCATTGCCCGGAGCACTATGATGATATAGAGATTGAATAATTGGACTTAGGTTGGCGGAGGTCCTGCTGTGTGAGTACAAAAAAGAATAATTAGATATAAGAAATTATTATTATTAATCATGCATGTCAATAGAAAATTAGTGAAAAAATTGTTTCGTTCACTTTTGTCCGCACCTATTGTCTGGCAGTTGAGGAAGTGGCGGTGGACTAGAGAACTCAAGAATAATGATGTAGCGCTTGCGCCATAGTATGAATGTCTTCTCTGCTTCTCCTAGAGTCTTCTCCCTATCACCTCCTGAAATGAAGAGCCAGATCACTAAAACCTTTGTTAACTCTATCCACTAAGACGCTAATATATCCAGGTAGTATTATTGCCCCATGGATTCTTGGTGTCTTGGTAGGATCTGGAAGACAAAAAACACTGAGAGCCACCATGATTGTGGCATTCTCTTTTGAAATATGTAGCTCACATGATGTAAACGGTGCAGTGATGTCATCCACGGGGAAACGTAGCATTGCGTCATCTTGATTTGGCAACTCCACGGAAGAGCTCCGATTCTACGAGAAAGGGAACACGATATTCCACGACCGTTGCCGCTCTCCCTCGTAGAATCAAAGCTCCTCCTTGACGTCCGTTACCGTTCGGCAGAGAACATGTTAGCCGAGATGAACACGGTCCGCAAGTTCAACTAGTACGGATTTTCTATAATTTTCTAACAATTTTCTAAGTTTTTCATTTCATGGAAAAATTAATTCTAAAAAATAAAAGGCATGATTTCTAAGTATTTCATTTCATGGAAAAATTAATTCTAAGTGACCTATTCGACATCGGCGAGCTCGCGGGCGTTTCATGGAAAAATTAATTCTAAGTGACCTGCTCAACAAAATTGAGAAAAACACACGCTCTCATGACCTCACACATCTTCTAACATCACGTAAGCCGCCGCTTGTCGATCTGATCCAACGGGGTTTCACCAGCGCTGAGCGTCGTTTAGGTTGCCTTGTTTGATGGTTCATTCATGATTCATGCTACTGACAGGCACATACAACAGGCACATACAAAAGAGATCAAATGAGCTCTAGTCGTCGTCTTCCAAACACAGACCCAATTGATGTCAAGCCGTAAGAAATCGAAACGAGCAAAACACAGACCCAATTGATGGCTCCAGGGCTCCTCGTCCTCGGCAGTGCGTCGGCTTGGGCGCGCGGCTCCTCCGCTGCGGCGTCGCTCGGGCCAAGGACGCTCAGCGCGGGGAAGGCTCGGGCGCTCTCCGATGAGGCAGCGCGGGGAAGGCTTTGGGGCTCCTCGTCCTCGAAGGTGCGGCAGCGCGGGGAAGGCTCGAGCGTGCTCCGGCGAGGACGAGCTACGGCGACGATGGACGAGGATGAGCGAGGCTTGCGCTGGCCGACCGGAGAACAAGCGCGCATGCACGTGGGGTCGATGACAGCGTGCGCGTGTGACGAGGCGAGGCTAGGGTGGTCGCTTGGGGGCGGTGATGACGACGACGGAGGCGGTTCCAGATCTGATCTGGGTGAGGGCGAGGACGACGGTGGTGGATTTGGATATGCGCGTCGGGCTCGGACGGGAGAGGCATGAGCCGGGCCGGCGGCGGAGACGGCGAGAGAGGTGCGCGTGTGTGGAGGTGGTGCCGGAGGCGATGAGGAGCAGTGGCGACGCGGTGGCTCTCGGCGAAGAACAAGAGATGATGGAGGGGGAAAGAGAAGGGGCGGTATATAGGGGGACCTTTAATCCCGGGTGAAGCCACAGACTGGGACTAAAGATCCTTTAGTTCTGGGTGATGGTTAGAAATGGGACTAAAAGTCTGACCTTTAGTCCCGGATGCAGCCACGGCCCGAGAGTAAAGGGAATTTTGGTGGGCCGCGAAAACACAGCCCATCTTTAGTCCCGGGTGGTTGATCCACCCAGGAGTAAAGGTGGGTTGCAGTTTGGCATCCCGCCAGTTTCTAGAAGTTTTTTATTTTTTATATATTTCTTTTATATAAATATGCAGAGAGTTGTTAATTGCCTAGTAAATAAAATATTAGCAAAAATTACAAAAAGAATTCCTGGACCTGGTTTTGCATTATTGTACATAAGAAAAATCTATAACCTAAACTCTTTTGTTTTACCGTATAAATATTTAACATATTGTAAATAATAATCATAATTTTCACCATGCAAAAATGTACTACTTAATTAAAATCATTAAAACTATTGCTTTTCGACAGGAAATTAGTTTTCACATCTTATTGACGTTGATCATTTGTTTTTTCATCACACATTCTCCACAGGAAATCCACCGTCAAGCAGAAAATTCATTTAAATCGTAAAAAATATGAATACACGACAGAAAAATCTGAAGTCACAATTACTACATAATAGGTCTAATACATTACTATATCAAGCGGGAACAACAATGATCTTCTTCTTAATGTATATCCCTTAGTTATGATCGCGTCGTAACCATGGAGTGTCCTCATCATTTAACTGGATGCTTGGGTCTTTGTTCACTGTGAAGGGTGGAATTCGGTCATCCTTTTCATAATCTTCTGATATGTCTGACTTGTCTTCAATTCCGACGATGTTTTTTTTCCTGAAAGAACTATGTGGCGCTTTGGCTCATTGATTGGGTCGTTGTTGTTTTTCCCTCTCTTCGGTTTTGTAGACATGTCCTTGACATAGAACACCTGATTCACATCCTTGGCAAGTACGAACGGTTCGTCTTTGTACTCAATATTGTTGAGGTCTATGGTTGTCATTCTATACTGGTTGTCGACTGCTACCCCGCCTCCAGTCACCTTTACCCATTGGCACTTGAACAAAGGTACCTTAAAAGTAGGTGCATAGTTTAGTTCCCATATCTCCTCTATGCGGCCATAATATGTTTGCTTATTTCTATTAGGGTCGGTGGCATCTATGCGGACACCACTGTTTTGGTTGGTGCTCCTTTTATCTTGGGCTACTGTGTAAAATGTATTCCCATTTATCTCGTACCCTTTGTATGTGAGGATATGCCACGATGGCTACCTAGCCAACAAATACAGTTGCTCATCAATACTCTCATCACCCTGACATTTTTTTCGCAACCTGTTGCTGAAAGTTTCCATGTGCTGACACGTAATCCAAGCTTCAGACTTTCCTGGAAACTCGGATCGGAGCAACTCTTTATGTGTCTCGATATACGGATCCACCAAGGAGGAGTTTTGCAGAACTGTGTAGTGTGTTTTATTAAAATAATAGTCATGCGTACCAATATATGTTTTCTTCCCTAGTGTCCCCTTTCCACTTAGTCTCCCCTCGTATTGCGATTCAGGAACACCAATCGGGTCAAGGTCGGGAATAAAGTCAACACAAAACTCAATGACCTCCTCTGTTCCATAGCCCTTGGCGATGCTTTCTTCTGGCCGAGCACGGTTGTGAACATATTTGTTTAGGACTCCCATGAATCTCTCAAAGGGGAACATGTTGTGTAGGAACATAAGACCAAGAATGCTAATCTCCTTGACTAGGTGAACTAGGAGGTGTGTCATGATTTTAAAGAAGGAAGGAGGGAACACCAACTCAAAGCTGGCAAGACATTGAACCACATCATCCTGTAGTTTAGCTAGATCCATTGGATCAATTGCCTTCTAAGAAATTGTATTGAGGAATGCACATAGCTTCACGGTGGCTAGACATACATTTGGAGGTAGAATTCCTCTTAATGCAACTGGAAGCAATTGCGTCATGAGCACGTGGCAGTCATGGAACTTTAAGTTTAGGAATTTCTTCTCTAGCACATTTATTATACCCTTTATATTCGAGGAGAATCCAGATGGTACCTTGATGCTTGCTATAGGCATTCAAACATGTTTTCCTTCTCTTCTTTGCTAAGAGTGTAGCTGGCAGGACTTAAGTAATGGCGTCCATCATCTGTCTTCTCTGAATGTAGGTTGTCTCGTTCTTTCAAACACCGCAGGTCCTGTCGTGCTTCAAGTGTGTCCTTAGGCTTCCCATACACACCCATGAAGCCTAGCAGGTTCACACAAAGATTCTTCGTCAGGTGCATCACGTCGATCGCGTTACGGACCTTTAGGACTTGCCAATAGGGTAACTCCCAAAATATGGACTTCTTCTTCCATATGGGTGCGTGACCGCCGGCGTCGTTCGGAACAGGTTCGCTGTCGTGTGTCTTTCCAAATACTACTTTCACATCCTTGACCATATTGAGTACATCCTCACTAGTTCGGTTGCCCGGCTTGGTCTGGTGGTCTGCCTTACCTTTAAAATGCTTGCCTTTCTTTCTTAGGGGGTGATTCGTAGGAAGAAATCGACGATGGCCAAGGTACACGACCTTTCGACATTTTTTCAAGAATATACCTTTAATGTCATCGAAACAGTGCGTGCATGCATTATATCCCTTGTTTGATAGTCCTAAAAGATTACTTAGAGCAGGCCAATCATTGATTGTTATGAACAACAATGCTCGTAGGTCAAAGTGCTCCTATTTGTGCTCATCCCACACACGTACACCTGATCTGTTCCACAAAAGTAGAAGTTCTTCAACTAGTGGCCTCAGGTACACATCGATGTCGTTGACAGGTTGCCTTGGGCCTTGGATGAGCACTGGCATCATAATAAACTTACGCTTCATGCATAACCAGGGAGAAAGGTTGTAGATACATAGAGTAACAGGCCAAGTGCTATGACTACTGCTCTGCTCCTCGAAAGGATTCATACCATCCGTACTTAAAGCAAACCTTAAGTTTCTTGCGTCATTTGCAAACTCCGGGAATTCTCTATCGATTGCTCTCCACTGGGACCCATCAGTAGGGCGTCTCAACATATTGTCTACCTTACGGTCTTCTTTGTGCCATCGCAACAACTTTGCATGGTCTTTGTTTCTGAACAGATGTTTCAAGCGTGGTATTATAGGAGTATACCACATAATCTTGGCAGGGATTTTCTTCATGGGACGTTCGCCCTCAACATCACCAGGGTCATCTCGCCTGTTCTTATACCGCGATGCATGACATACCGGGCATGCATCTAACTTCTCGTACTCCTCGCCACGGTAGAGGATGCAGTCATTAGGACATGCATGTATCTTCTGGATTTCTAATCCCAAAGGGCAGACTACCTGTTTTGCTTCGTACGTAGTGGCGGGCAATTCGTTATCCTTCGGAAGCATCTTCTTTTGGATTTTCAGTAACTCCACAAATCCCTTGTCAGATACACTATTCTTTGCCTTCTATTGCAGTAATTCCAGTATGGTACCCAACTTTTTCTGCCCCGCATCACAAGTTGGGTATAGCCATTTCTTGTGATCCTCTAGCATGCGCTTGAACTTGATTTTATCCTTTTCACTTTCGTATTCTCTTTGTGCGTCACGAATGGCCTGACCAAGATCATCAACGAGCTCATCTTCTGCCCTTACCTCTTCTTTAGCTTCCCCCATTGCAGTATCATTGAAGGCACCATATTCAACAATTATGTCATCATCGTCCCATTGTTCTTCTTCACCTTCTTCCATTACAACCCCGGTTTCTCCGTGCTTCGTCCAACAAATATAGTTTGGCCTAAAATCCGACTTCAACAAGTGTGAATAAAGACTCCTTGAGCTAGCATATTCCTTCAAATTCTTACATATGGCACATGGGCAGCACATGAAACCATCGCGTTTGTTTGCCTCGGCCACACATAAGAAAGAATACACGCCCTCAATGAACTCTTGGGAGCGGCGATCAGCATTGTACATCCAATACCGGCTCATCTGCATTATATGACATACATACCATATTAAAACCTAGAACATAATTAGTTAATTATACGACATGCATGCCATTACACGAGGTATTAATTTATGAAAGTCTTGCTACAATGTAGACAATCCCAACTACCACTAAAAAAACTAAAGCTAAAATGCACTTCAGCAGCATAAAGATTTCGCGACCAATCCCAACTAAAACAGACAGATCATGCGTTTGTTCAACATCTATGGGCTTCTTCCGCAGGATCACTGCCTCATCAGCTGCCGTAGCCGCCTGTGCAAGAGAGTTTTGCACGTGTTCAACATACTCTTCCTCCCAGTACCAGCCTGAACATCCAATGCCATCCCACTGAAATTAAAACAAAAATTAGAACTTTAATCACAATCATCATGAAAATAAGTATAAATTAACCATAATCATCAAATATGACAAAATAGCTCATATTGCGATCCGGACACTTGTAGAAGATACGGCCCTTGTTGGGACACTCCTTCCTCACCCGGTACTCCATCACAATCTTCTCCTCACACTTGCCGCATGCAATGAGAGGGAGGTCCGGTCTCAGTCGCTTTGGAACCCGATGAGAGGCCGAGGACCCAAAAACAGTTGCCATCTACTCTCTATACTCATTTTTAATGTAATATAAATTTCTCATTTTATAAAAAAATAAAATTAAAAAAACTCTAAAATTCTCTATATCTCTAAACCATGAAATGTGTTATGCATGCTAGAAATGAAAGCTGAATACTAGTTTTGAATAACTACTTTAACCTTCCTTCATCCAAACATGCAAACTTTAAAGTGATTTTGAGCTTAAATGGCTTACAAATAAAAAAAATCCACCATAAAAAACCACATATATCTAGTCCACAAAATGAGATATGCTACTGATGAAACATGAGAGTATAAAGTTGGTAACCTTTACAACCGACGAATCGATGGAGGAATCAAAGAAAATCTTGTGATTACCGGCGATGAGGAAGAAGAGAGGCCGGCGATGAAGCAAGAACACTGAGGTCGAAGTGGCTCGGGCTCAGGGAGGAAGAAGGGGTATATAGGAGGGGACCTTTAGTCCCGGTTGGAGACAGAAACCGGGACTAAAGGTCCATTTCTAGTCCCGGACGGAACCTCCTGCCGGGAGTAGACTTTTATTCTCGGTTGGAGAGACCAACCGGGAGTAAAAGTTAACGTTTAGTCTCGGTTGGTAGCTTCAACCTGGACTAAAAGTCCCCTGCAGCAAAAGTCTGCCGCAGTAGCCATTGGACAGGGACCTTTAGTCCCAGTTGAAGCTACAAACCGGGACTAAAGGTCTCTCTAGTCCCGGACGCGAAAAATACCGGAACTAAAGCCAAATTTTGAAGTGGATCAAAAGCCGTTTCTCTACTAGTGCCAGCAATCTGTGCGACGGCTGGAGAAAATGTCAAGCTACTTATATACAAGACCTTGATAAGTATAGACGAGCATCTCCAAGAATTTCCTAAATCTCTTCTTAATCCTTATTTTTTAGCAGGACGAGGAAAAACCCCTCTCCAACAACTCCTAATTCATCCTCCTAATCTTTTAGAATTTGGAAAAAGTCACCATGTTCCGCGTAAAGTTACGCGCTTCCGAGTCGCGCGTATCTTCTCTCTCCGCACGTGTTTGTCGGCCAATCTAAAGGTGGAAGGGCGTTGAAAGAAATAAAGAGTAGGAAATGGTTCCTGATGCAGATATACAAGAGAGAAAGAATATATAAAAGTGGTTAGGATAATTTGGAAATAGTATAGAAATCCTGGTGTAAAATTGTCTTCTATATTTTAGGAGTAGATTATTAGAAACTCTTGGAGATGGCCTTCTTTATTCCTTCCTATACTTTTTTAGGAGTTATAAACTACATGTTTTGGGGAAGAAAATATTAGGTACTCTTGGAGATGCTTTTAGCGTAGCTCAGCTGGTTAGGTTCATTACGGTGGAACCTGCCCTCCCAAGTTCAAGTCCCCGACTTACATGTGTGCTCGGATTTAACGGCGCTATTTTTTCAGTGACAGACGACGTGTCCGTCGACAGCGAGGCGTCTATGGTGACTTCGTCAATCTTAAAATTTATCGGTCCAACTCATTTCTTTTAGGTGCTCATAGAAGTGAGTGTGTGCTCGCGTATGCGTCTATAATTGGGTCTCACAAAAAAAAGTACAGACGGATAAACCACATCATGTTCACCATTTTGTATTGCTGACAGTGTGTCTGTGTGTGCCACAAGGGAGCCACTTCCAGATAAGAACATACACAATAAATTAACAATACATTTCTCTAGATAAAATTTCGTTTTCAACGTTTTTGTGAAATGCCCGAATGGAGTGCGCATATGTCACTGAGGGGCCCCTCACAGAGGCAAAGGTATTTGTCCTCCCCGGGGTGTGCGGCCCCTATAAATACCCCGCCCCCGCCGTTCCTCTTCTCATCGTGTGACCTCCCCGATCCCCAGCTGAAGCGCCTGAAGCCTTCCACCTCCACCGCTGCGCGAGCCTTCTCCTTCGCTTAGCCTTAGCGCCCAGCCAAAGGACAAGTCTGCGGGAGAAACCGATCCGAGACACCATCAAAACGAGCGAAAAAAAGGTCCAGACGCGCGTTAGAGTCTCCAAAGCTTATCCCTCCACTCCCCGCCGCAATCTGCAGCCTGTCGTTCCGGTTATATAACGCGGCCGCGTGCCCAGCTTCCTCCGGTTTGCTCTGCCTCCTCCTGTGCTTGTGCACAAGATTAACAAGCAAGCCACGCGAAATATAGAAACACGCGCGCTCTAGAACCTGTAGCTGCACTTTCTGAGACAGGTAGCTTTGCTATAGGCTAGTGTCACTTGCCGAGGACAAGCAGGGGAGACATGGCACTGACAGTGTTCGAGACCACCGAGCAGCAGCTCCTCCCGTGCCAGCAGGCCGTCGAGCAGCAGGGCACTGGCGATGGCGGCAAGGCCGCCACTGCTGGCGCCGAGAAGGCTGCCGTCATGCTGAAGGAGACGGACCACGGCGGCGACGACGACCGGCCGGCGGAGAGGGACGACATATGGAACATGATCCAGGCGCAGAAGCCGCCGCCGCCTGCAGCTCCCAGGCAGCAGGCGCAGGCGCCGTACGTGCACCCGCTCGTGCGCCGCTCGTCCAGCCTGCTGACGCAGAAGAGTCTGGAGATCTGCACCGAGAGCCTCGGCTCGGAAACAGGCTCGGACGGCTTCTCCGACGCCGACGGCTCCGCCACCGACCGCTCGTGCCCGGGCTCCGACGACGAGCGCGGGGAGGAGGAGGTGGCCCCGCGCGCGGCCCCGCCCAGGGCGTTCCCGCCGCCGCTTCCGTCGCTGGCGCGGCGCAAGGTGGAGTCCACCATGGAGATGAGGCAGGAACGCCAGGACGGCCGCCTGCTCGTCAAGGTCGTCCCCGTGGCGTCGTCCACCCTGTTCCGCGCGCAGCGCCGCGGCGGGCGCCTGCTCCTGTCGTTCGCGGACACGGCCGCGCCGCCCGCCCCCGCCTCGGACGAGCTGGACAGGAGCCGCGCCCAGCCGGAGACCGAGCAGCAGCAGGCCGACGAGGAGGACGAGGAGGATGAGGTCGAGGTCGTGGACAGGGGAACGGTCGTCGAGGTGAAGGTGAGCGCGCAGCCGCAGGCGCGCAGCGGGAGCGGCCCGCGCGTGCACCGCTCCGCGCTCGTCATCAACAAGTTCGTGGGCGCCGAGCCGGTCACCTCCTGCGAGATCGACGACAGCGCCACAGCCCCGAGGCGCTCCACTGGGTCCACCACCACAGCGGTCGCGGCCCTGGCAGCGGCCTCGGCGCTGAGCGCGACCGCCGCGCCGCCGAACAATGAAGACGACGCCGTCCCCGGCGCCACGTGCGGCGAGAACAAACTCCTGATGACGGCGAAGCGGCACAGCAGCAAGGAGGAGCTGATGAAGCACATGCGCCGGTGCAGCGGGCAGCTGAGCCCGTCGCTTTTCGTTTGGGAGGGGTGCATCGCAACCTCCTCCTGAACGCCGTGGCGCACTCTCCGGCCGGGTCCACGCGGCCGCCATCGCCGATCCGTCCCATTCCATGCATGCTTTCAACGAGTGCTCTGTTTGTTTGCAGCAGCCGCTGCTGGTGTAAGTGTGACGTTCGTAACGTAATGCTGTCGTTGTTTTACTAGTAAGTGATGATCGTCACGTGATTGGCTTAGCCGTGTATGTGTGTGAGAGGTGAGGAGGGACAGAGAGCTAGCCCCATTGGTTTGGCATGTCACCTTGCGTGCCCTGCTTGTTGTATCACTACTAGTAGTACCATTTGCATTTGCATGCTGCTGCTACTACCGGTGACCGTTGTTTATGAATAATATGAACTCTCTTATGACCTGATGCCTGTGTTTTTATGGGGTCTGTGCATGATGCTCTTTAATTACGGAGTCTGTGTTTTTTGAATTTGTAACTAGCTGTACTACCTCTGTCCTATAATATATAATGTATTTTACGAATTTTAGAACATATTAAGAGAGAACATAAAAAACACATGTATCCTTATTTTATTTCCTAATCAAATGATATTATCAACATGATTAATGGTGATTGGTTGATAAATAAAAAACATTTAATGCAAAACTAGTTTTTGTCCTCTAGAATGCATTATGGGCTTGTTTGGCACAGCTCAACTTCACTAGTAAAGTTGTTTTTTTAAAACGGCTTAATAAGCAACTTTCTAGATGAAGCTGAGCTGTTTTGAAAAAATTGTTTGGCAAAACAGCTTCATCAATAGCTTCATGCATGGATGGGAGAGAGAAATGAGGGAGAGAGCTAGGATAAGCTTTTTTTTTTGCTTCATCCCAACTCATGTCTTTATGAGAGGGGGAGAAAAATAACTTCATGGATTGGAAAATGAGTGTTTGGCAAATAAAATAGCTCACAACAACTCATGAAGCTGTTGTGAGCTGTGCCAAACAGGCCCTATATTTGAAGACAAATTCTGAATGCTAAAATACACTGTATTACATGACCGAGGGAGTGGTAAATAGTATCAACATTTATTAGATTTACTACAAAAGGTACCTTGTATCATAATAAATGTTAGTATTTTTTATATGACTTTAATCAAACTTTAAATTATTTGACTGTTTAATTTTTCTTTTTAGACAGAGGGAGTACCGTGGAACATCTATCTCTGAGTCGATAGCTATCCTGATCTCCTCAAGAGATTCTTGAAAATATATATTCATACGTATACATGAGTAATTGGGATAATGGGAATGAGCATGGACGCAGCGGGATACTCTGCAGCGCGGAGATCTGAAGATAAGCATATCAACAATATAATGCCATCAATTTCAGTTGAAATGTTTTTCATCCTGTTATCAATCAATGTATCTACGTTCTTTAATACGTATTTAGTTAAAACTTTAGCTTAAGTACATCATCTTCTATTGTATCCCATGCGTCATGGTCATAAATCTAGATTTTGGCTCTAGTTTTGATCTTATTAGTTGCCGTAAGTTTTTCATCTAGATTCTAAATTGAATTTTTTAGTGTTTACTGTAATTTTTATTCAAAAATACCATTTTATATTTTATTAAAGATACATATTCTTTGAATGCACTCTTTGTTAATACAATGACATAACAGCGGTAGATGTTGAATTTTCTCTACCAAAATATTATGCCTACATTAGTATTTTCTATTAAATAGAGTTACAATTAAGTTATTGGTGTAGATATATTAAAATATTTTGAAAAAGCATATAAATCTACTTTTTTTGCGACTCAACATATAAATCTACCTAAAGCAGCAACTTACATAAGGTATTGTCATGAAGTATTAATATAAGTGAAATTTTACTGCGCTCAGAAATAACGGGAGCCTTCGTTTCGCTAGATCTGATGGTTTAAAAATAAGAGTAACTAGGTGAAAGGAACTTAAGTTATGGGCCAGAACTAAATAATATGTGGGCCCAAAATTGGTTTTTGATTAAATTTAGAGGGTACAATTGACGCCTCAACAGCAGCTTTTCTGAATCAAAGAAAATGAGCTGCTTCTCAAAGGAGCTGCTTCTTCTGCAGCTCATTCCTCTCGACGCGTCGGCGGCGTGGCTTCCCCTTGTGTGGACTCCGATGGCCGGGCCTGCAGCTCCCTCCTTCTCCTAGGCAGTGGGCGCAGCGACCCTCCCTCTCGACACGTTGGCTCTCGTTGTCCCGTTTCCTCTCTGCTTATTTCTTATTTCTCCCCCACTCTTGTGCCGCAAACACGCCGATCCCGTTCTGCATCAGGGCCGACAACCAGATGCTCTACGTCAAAACCCCAATTCTTGTATCAAGGGTGCATGCTCTTGAGCTCAGTACCTTTGAGTATCTGTGGACTTGTGGTCTGATCTCTGACAAGATATTGCACACCTTGAAGGCGACATGCTTTGTAGATCACGTGCTTCTGTCCTGAAGTTGATATCAACTATTTCTCAATTCAGCATAGCGAGAAGCCTAAACTGTTATAGTTTCCTTCAAATTTTTTTTAATGTTGAAAGTGCAATTCAGCTCTAATTGTGGGTTTTGGTGATAATGACCACGCAATTAGAGAACTAATAAAATTTATCAAGATGACAAGCTGGAAATTTATATTCAAGGATGATACACGAAATGGAGGAGCCCCAATTACAAATGTAGATGGCTTCTAACTCAAAGGAGGTTTAAATTCTTTTATATTTTGAATTTGAGTATAAGAAAAGTCATACTATAAAGGGGACACAATGTTTAAACTAACATGTGCTACCAAGTGTTCAAACATACACATGTATCCTCAGATTCACAGACAAGACAGCCTAAACTTCACTCTTACCCTTGCTGTCTTGACTGGTGTGGCACTACCACACCTGAAGTGAGGCACTGCCGCAGTGCGACACTACAGCACTTAAGCCGCGGCACTACCGCGACTTAAGTGACCGTTGGGACTGAGGGAGTATTTATACCCATTCTCTTCCTCTCTAACGGCAATCTTCTTCCTCCTGCTCATTCCACCACGCCCAAAACAGAAAAGAAGCTCTCTCCCTCTTCTTCCATTAGTGACCTTGAGCCTTCAAGCAAATTCATTGATTTCTCCATCAATCCTTAAGAGAAAAGAGTCCAAAACTCGATTAGAGAGAAGCTCCATTGATTTCCCAACTCAAAAGGGCACTTGGTTCACGTTTTGGCCGGTGGTTGTGTTTGTTCCTCTTGAAGCTTGGCTCCTAGCTGGCTAGAGCGTCGCCCGTAGGGCTTGCCAACTTGTGTGGTAGCCCCGGAAGATTTGTAACCATCTCTTGAAGCTACTATACTCACCCTCCATCTCAAGAGTTAAGTCTCTTGACTTGAGAACGATGAAGGGTTGGAAAGCCCTAAGCTTTAGTGGCTAACCTCAACAACGTGGAGGTAGGCAAGCCTTGGTGGCGAGCTGAACCACGGGATAAATCATTGTGTCACTTGTGCTTGATTTACATTACTTGCATTTCATATTTTTGGTTGAGGTAATTTCTAGGGTTTCTAGTCGATCTACTTGTGTGTGGTGTTCCTACAACTTTTAGCTCTTGATCTGTGACTATCATACCTATAGTGGGCTGAGAAATTTCTTCGATCTAAGTTTCGGTTCACTGATTTTGAACTATGACTCAAAGTTGTCTGCAGGTGCAGCAGTGTCGCTGTTCTGGTCTGGCAGTGCCGCCCTCCAGAGCGGCAGTGCCGCAAGGTAAATTTGATAAAAGTTTGAGTGTTTGTTTTGATAGACCTATTCACCCCCCTAGGCCAACCAGAGATCCTACAAGTGGTATCAAAGCAGATTACCTCATATACGCTTTACCACGTGAGGTAAGGAGCCCAGAGGAGAAACTAGTGGCGTGAAGCGGGTGGATGTCGACATGGACAACAGCGAGCAGAGCACGTCGACAGCAAGCAAAACCACGCTACCACATCTTTAGGCTACCGATGCCGAAAGAGCTCTAAATGAGAATGAAAGAAGGAAGGAGGCAAGAAAGCTAAAAACAGAATCAAGAGAGAAGGAGGAACAGCGGTTAGAGGACAAGAAGCAAAGAAAAAAAGAAAGAAAGCTCAAGCGAGAAGCAAGAAGAAAAAGAAGAGAAGCTAGGAAGAAGAAGGAAGAAGAGATGGCAACAAGTACATCATCAAGTATATCAAGTAGTTCCGAAGATGGAGATGATGATGAGTCATACCAAGTGTCGATGGGGAATAAGAAGGAGAAGAAAGAAAAGGGCAAGGCCGACAACAACAAATATGCCACCGTATCCTTTAACAACTCTTGTATTCCTATGACTAACCATGATCGGAGATCTTTCATCAATGTGCCCGCGGGCAAGTTACCTCATTTCAATGGGACTAACTTTGCCAAGTGAAAGCACTTGATGAGAGCCTATCTTATAGGCCTTCACCTCGGTATTTGGAAGATTGTTTGCAATGGATTTGAGTCTCTGATTGATCCCAAGAACCCAACACTAGAAGTGACGAGAATCATTCACCTCAATGGTCAAGCCACAAGTGTGTTGCTTAGTGCCTTGAATGATGATGAGTACAATAGAGTGATTGAAGTTGATGTTGCCAGGCAAATATGGGACACTTTGCACCTAGCACATGAAGGGGTTGACAAAGTGAGAAAGGCAAGGATTGATTTGTTGATGTCAAAGCTCAACGGGTTTATAATCTTAGATGGAGAGGGGCCACAAGAGATGTTTGATAGGTTGATCACAATGGTGGGTAAGATTAGAGGCTGTGGTTGTGATGAGCTAGATGATCACAAAATTGTCTAGATTATGTTGGAAACTTATTCACCTAGAAATGAGACCATAGTCACTCTAATTGGAGACAAGAAGAAGTTTGAGTACTTCACACAAAATGATGTACTTGGGAGGATCTTGACCTTTGACATGCAAAGAGGAAGCGAATGAGAGAAAGAAACTTGAAGAATTGCAAGCAAAGCTAGAGAGCATCAAGATCAAAGATGTAGCTCTCAAGGCCAACAAATCAAGCAAGCAAGACTCTACAAGCAAGTCCAAGATCAACCAACAAGCTTCAACTAGCAAGCCCAAAGCAAGCAAGTAAGTTCAAGAAAGAGTAGAGACCACATCATCTTCAAGTGAAAGTGAAAATGATGATGAACAATATGAGGAGATTGATGATGTTGCTCTCTTTATGAAGAGATTTCACAAGGGGTAAAGAAGCAAGGCTACACGGTAGTGAAGAGAAACTTTCTAAATAAGAAAAAGTGGACATGCTACAATTATGGTAGCACCAATCACTTTATTGCTAAGTGTCCATACGAGATCAAGGACAACAAATACAAAAAAGAGGACAAGGTCGACCGGAGGAAGAGCAAGAAGAACATGGGAGAGGCTCACATTGGGCATGAATGGGACTCAACTAAAGAGAGCACAAGTGAGGAGGATGAGAAGATTACAACTGTTGCCATTCATAAGTCATCCCTACACCAAGGCTCTTTAACAACATGTCCGATGATGACTACTACTTCCCTCACATTTGTCTCATGGCAAAGCGTGAGAAGGTAAAATCCAAATCAAAGGCTAAATTTCCTCTATCTCCTAGTGATATCTCTAGTAGTGATATTAGTGATAGCTCTAGTGATAATGAATCTAGTGATGAAGAAATAAATATGATAACTAAAAATTTGGATGGAAAGACCAAATTATTCATCACTAAGCTAATAGAGGATCCAGAGAGTGTCTAAGTCGAGCTAGAATCTAGAGAAGAGACTCTTATCCAATAAGAGGATCTCTACATTGCTAGCAAAGAAGCTTTTGCATTAGAGAGAAGTGAGGTGAAATCCTTGTGTAAGGCCTTAGCCAAAGAGTAAGAGGACCATGCTATCACAAAGAAAGCAAATAAAGCTCTCAAGAAAAAGTATTGTGACTTGGATGAAAAGCACAAAGAACTTGAGATGCAATATGTTATTCTTTGAGATAGCAACTCACATCTCTCTAAGACAAAGGAAACCTCTACTTCCTCCACTAGTTGAGGTTGTGGAAAATATTTTAATCTTGATTTGAATGCCTATTCCACTAACCTTGCAAACATGGAGGCTATGAGAAAGAAGATTGCTGGGCTCGATGAAATCATTGGAAAATGGTGGATGAGTGTGACCAATTCAATGACAAGAAGAATGAAATCATTGAAAAAGAGTTGATTCAAGTGTTGTAGGAAAGGAGGATCCACCATGTGAAGCAATTAAGCAATTGACTATTGGTGATATTAGACCACAAGAAGATGAAGTCACTGAAATGGTGGTTCCTCAAGTTGCTGCTGCACCTATTTTCGCTGATGTACCTGATGCTACACTGCAGCAAATACCTGCTGCAACTCATGCACGCGGTAGTGCCGCACCTACATAGTCAACAGCAGCTGATTCGACTCTAGCTCATGGACAAAACCTACAACCCATATTTGAGCAAGATGATGATGAAGATCTAGAAGATGATCAAGAGGCCATTGAGCATCTAAGGCTAAGGCAAAATACAACGAGATCATCTCGCTGATAACATCCTTGGGAGTCTTCAAAAGGGGTAACAACTCGTTGACATTTAGCAAACTTTTGTCAATATTACTCGTTTGTTTCCTCTTTGGAGCCTCTTAAAGTAGAACAAGCATTTGGAGACCCAGATTGGGTGATGGTCATGCAAGAAGAGCTCAATAACTTCGAAAGAAACCAAATGTGGACTTTGGTGGAATGACCCAATACCAGTGTCATTGGCACCAAGTGGGCCTTCTGCAACAAGCAAGATGAGAATGGAGTGGTGACAAGGAACAAGGCAATGTTGGTTACTCAAGGTTTCACTCAAGTAGAGGGCTTAGACTTTGAAGAAACATATGCAGTGCTAGTAAGACTTGAAGTAATTCGAATGCTTCTAGCCTATGCCGCTCATCACGACTTCAAGCTATATAAAATGGATGTGAAGAGTGCATTTCTCAATGGCCCTATTCAAGAACTTGTCTATGTTGAGCAACCACCGGGCTTTGAAGATCACAAGTTTTCCAACCATGTCTACAAACTCCAAAAGGCACTCTAAGGGCTTAAGCAAGCACCAATAGCATGGTATAAATGCGTTAAGAAATTCTTGCTTAAACAAGGCTTTGAAATAGGCAAAGCCGATCCTACCCTTTTCACTCACAAAGTTGGCAAATATATATTTGTGTGCCAAATATATGTCGATGACATAATATTTGGTAGTACTAATTATTCTTTTTGTGAGGAATTTAGTAGGATCGTGACCAAGAGATTTGAGATGTCCATGATGGGTGAATTGAAGTTTTTCCTTAGATTTCAAATCAAGCAAGTGAAGGATGAAACTTTTATTAGCCAAACGAAGTACACCCATGATATGCTCAAGAAGTTTGACATGGTGAATGCCAAGCCTATCAAAACTCCCATGCCAACCAATAGACATCTAGATCTCAATGATGAAGGGAAAGCCGTGGATGCTAAGGTATATCGCTCCATGATCGGCTCTCTACTTTATTTATGCGCATCTAGGCCCGATATTATGCTGAGTGTGTGCATATATGCTAGATTTCAAGCTAACCCGAAAGAGTGTCACTTCGTGGACGTTAAGAGAATCTTGAGATATTTAGTACACACTCCTAACCTTGGCTTGTGGTATCCTAAGGGCTCTAGGTTTGATCTACTTGGGTATTCAGATTCCGATTACGCCGGTTGCAAAGTAGATCAAAAAAGCACTTCGGGGACATGTCAATTCCTTGGACGGTCCCTAGTGTCTTGGAGTTCTAAAAGGCAAAATTGTGTAACCCTTTCCACTGTCAAGGATGAGTATGTTGCAACCGGTGCATGTTGTGCTCAACTACTTTGGATAAGGCAAACCCTTTAAGATTTCGGATGTCACTTCACTAAAATCCCACTCTTGTGTGACAACGAAAGTGCCATAAAGTTAGCCAACAATCTCATAAGCCACTCAAGAACTAAGCACATAGACATCCGACATCATTTCTTGAGAGACCACGAAGCCAAAGGAGATATCGAAATTCGCCATGTGAGCACCGAAAAGTAACTAGCCGATATCTTCACTAAGCCTCTTGATGAGTCAAGGTTTTGTGCTTTGCGTAGTGAGCTAAATATACTTGATTCTTGTAACATGGTTTGAACTATAGCACACCTTGATTGATGAACTAGCGTGGATAGGAGAAATGAATTACAAAAGTTTAAATATTGTGCTTAAAAATGTTTATCATAAGAAACAAGTGCATTATGATCATTGTTTGTATTGATTATTTATTGCTGATCATAGTGTACTTGAGATATGTGTCCATATCCTATATATATAGAGGTATTTAGTTAGTAGCTAAATTTACTGTACTGGGGAGTGCGGTTGTGCCGCGCCTGCCCTACGGCAGTGCCGCATGTGGCGAGCGGCAGTGCTGCGCTTTGAATTTCAATAAGAAATTTGGCCCATATTAGATGTGTACTATGGGGGCCCACATCTTATCTCTTATTTACCTGGCCCCCCAGGGTAACCCTCTCCTTTTATCACCCTAGTAGCCGCCGCCTCTCTTCTCTGCCGCCATCGCCCACTGTCTAGTGCCGCGCCACCGACTCCGGCACTACCGGCCCTGCTGCTGCCTTTCTTCCTCATCACTAGCAGCAGCTCTAGCTCATGAACAGAGACATTTCATCTCTTTCCCCCTCAATCCGCGTATATCAAGGTGAAACCCTAACCTAGTCTCGATCTATGCCATGGTGCTCTATCCTTGTTGAATGATGGTTTCTTGTGACTGCATGATTAGGGTAGAAACTAGTTTGATGAATGAATTGAATCAAAACAAAGATTCATTGGTTGAGCCTCATCTGTACCCGTGGTAGTGTTGCATGTTGGGGCGGTAGTGCCACACTTAATAAAATGAATATGTAAATACAGATGTTGTTCCATCGATGACTCTCTGTTTTGGTTGGATTTGTGCACCAGATGTATTTCTATCTTAAACATATAGCTACTTTACCTACATTGTAGACAACTCCATCACTTTCACTAAAATGTGAATCTTGGCTTCTTATGCCAATTTGAGAATTCAATTCTCTATTCACACATTTAGGGGGAGGCTCTACACCCACGGCTCGAAAAATCTCAGTATTTATTTCATATCTTTTGTAAGCTCTAATTGGGTTGTCATCAATCATCAAAAAGGGGGAGATTGAAAGTGCAATCAAGCCCTAATTGTGGGTTTTGGTGATAATGACCACGCAATTAGAGAAGTAATGAGATTTATCGAGAGGACAAGCAGGGAATTTATATTCGAGGATGATACTCAAAATGTAGGAGCCCCCAATTACAAATGTAGATGGGTTCAAACTCAAAGGAGGTTTAAATTCTTTTATATTTTGAATTTAAGTATTGACAAAGCCATACTATAAAGGAGGACATAATGCTTAAGCTAACATGTGCTACCAAATGCTCAAATATACACATGTATCCTCAGATTCACAGCCAAGATAGCCTAAACTTCACTCTTACCCTTGTTGTCTTGACTGGTGCGGCACTGCCGCACCTGAAGAAAGGCGCTGTAACACCCCAGGTGTTTGGCTTCCACATTTGCACTGCATTTCATGAACATGAACATCATGCATCCCTTTGTGAACTTATAGCACATGAAACATAAATTCAAAACATTGCAACGTGTTGTAGATTTCATGTGTGTTGTTCTTTATGAAATGTAAAGTGTGCAACGCTTAAGTGCAACATGTGCCACTCACTTAGTGAAACAAGGTTAGTTAGTGCTATGCAACACAATCATGAAACAAGTGAAACATGACTATGAAACAGTTGCAACATTTCATGTGTTTTTCATTGTTTCAGTGTATACCTTGATTGATTCTTGTGTGACCAATGTGTGGTGTGGATAATAATCATGCTAAGTAACTTAGTTACACCTAGAATGTCATTGGGAACAAGGTTCATGTTGATCATTTTGTCTAATTAGGTTTCCAAGTCATGGTTGACCAATTTGGACCCCTAGAGCTCCTGAGTTTGACTGTTTAAAAAGTGTAACTTAGAGTCTATGCATGCTTGAGCAACCTAAAGCAAAGTTGTAGTAAATTTAATAAGGAACAAACTTTGTTTAGAAGCCATCTCATGAAAATGTGCACAACATGTTCAAAAAGGTCCCACAAGTCAGTTTTGAGATCTTTTTAGAAACTCTGAAAATTTCTAAGTGTTGGAACTGAGTTTCAGTTGCATGACCTCAACTTTGGCTTGATATAACTCGTGATCCGTGGAGAACTGGCTGTTGATTGCTAAACCAAATTTGTAGCCCTAATATAGATCTACAACTTTCATCTTTACGGATTTCACTTTGGAGCAACGTGTTAGCCGTGCTAACGCGACGAAGTAACGCTTATCGATCGTGGTTCGGATTCACCGAATGCGCACAAAGGTGATCATGCGATCGAACTCGACGGCCGCGGCGTACGCGCGCGGCCGTCGTCGCTCGAGTGTGCCGCCACCGCCGCTGCTGGATGCCTCTGGCGCTGCCGGCCGTGACATTAACCCCGTCCGCTACCGCCTGACGCACTCACCCGCTCCATTCGCCTTTCTTCGCTTCCACCGCACCGCGCGTAAAGCAAGCGCCGCTCGCCATTGCCGCTCCTCGCTTCGCCGCCGCCGAGCTCGCGAACCACCGCAAAAGCGCGATCGCCATCTCGCCTCAACTCGCCCAGCTTCCTCTAGCTCGACCACCTCGCTGTTGTGTCGGAGAACCTAAGGTATTGGTCGCAGCGGGCCGCTTTTTCCGCCGCCACCGCCATGAACGAACCTCGCCGGAGTTGTGCTCGCCGTGGCCGACCGCCACCGGAGCCCTCCATCCTCTTTTCTTCCTCCCTTAGTTTCCCCGCGAGCCCTTTAAGCTCTCACCGTGCTTATCCGCGCCATACATGGCCGGACTTCGCCGGAGCCCCGCCATGCGCCATCGCCGAGCCGCCGTACGCCATGGCCGGTGTACCTAGAGGTCGATTGAGGTTAGGTTAAGTAGGTCAATCGACGCGGGTGGTAGTGGTAGTCACGCCGGTGCCGTCGGTTTCGCCGGAGTCCTCACCGCCGGCGAGCTCCGTCAATCCCCGCCACCGGTCCGCGTCGTCTCCCCCTGCTTCTGTGTCTATGACACATGGGCCCGGCCGACAAAGCGGGTCCTCATTGTCGATGATCGTGGCGATCATAAGCTAGTTCAAAAATCCAGTTTTTAGTGCTGATTTGATATTTTTGTAACTCCTACTTGGTAGATCCAAATTGAGTTCTTCCAATTTTGTTAGACTCATTGTTAGGTCTAGTATTTAATAAAAATATATCTTGAGCATATCATGTAGAAAATTTGGATGAATTAAATAGGAACTTGGAAAGTGTTTTTGATTGCATGCAAACTTGTTTAAATCATATCTTGAGTTTCTGTGATCCAAAAATTGTGAAATTTTGTGGGTAAGCAAGTATGGTATAGTAGAAGCTCTGGTTAAAATTTGAGAGTCATTGCATGTGTAGTTTTTGAGTTATAGATTTTCCTTTTATCATTGGATGATTCTTGTGTAAATTTTAGTAAATAATCTATGAATCCAATGGCCATGAAACTTGGTAGGTAGTATCCTAGTGCCCTAAGGATGCTAGGAAAAATATGAAATCTGTTGCTTGACACTTTTCATTAGGGTTTCCTAATTATGCCATTTTAAGCCATTATGCCTTGTCATTTTTGTGTAGGCTTTTATACTTGCTCAAATGGTGTGAAATTTTTATGGTAGTCTACTTAGAGTATGTAGTGTCTACTGTAAAGTTTGTAGAATTAATGGGGCAGTTTTCATATATGTTTACTATTTCCCCTAATTAATTAAATAAATTAAGAAAGGTATTAAAAGAAATGTTTTGGTAATGGACATCCTACTTTCTGGTGTTCTTAGGATATGTGTGATAAGATAGTAAAGTTGGTTTTGTCTAATTATATGTTTACATCATAAGTTGCTAATTATTTGTTGGCATTATGTCCCTCTGGACAGATCTGGGGACTTTAGAAAGTTCCCCATGAGATTTTGGTTTTCTGTGAATATGATGAATACAAGAGTTGTAGATAATTTATGTATCTAGCTCCTGTCAAAATTTGAGGGCATTTGGCCCAGTAGTTTAGAAACTACAGCTGTTTAAAGTTAGGTTCCTGTTTTGCTTATTCTCTGTCTTGTAGGACAGTGTTCTGTTGATTTAGGAATTGAGCTGGTAAAGTGTCGAATCATGCTTTGAGGTCTAAAATGAATTATAGACAATTTCATAAGCTTTCCAGATTGTCTTGTTTCATATCATTTGGAATTATACATCTCCAGTTATGGCTAGTTTAATGTACCGATATATAGTCTTCATTTGCTGAAATACAAATGCTTGATTGAATGTGTTGCAACGTAATCGTTGATTGTTTGGGGTTAGCCTAACTTGAGAATATGCTTAGGTGCAGGTGCTAGGTCATTAACTGAAGATGAGCAATTATACATTAGGTTGTATAGACTTGGTAAGTAAAGTGTATTGAATAAAGCTTAACTTGGAATATGCGAACTGCAGTGAGCATGTGCATTCCCCGAGCATCCCTGACATTCGTACATGTGCATCCATGATACTTATCTTATGATTCATGCAATAGGTGTGCCGGAGGGAGTGACGTTGCTGGAGTTCGAGGGAGCCAACCAGGAGGAGGAGCCCGAGGTGCAGGAAGTCGAAGAAGCGGTCGTCGCCGAGGAGTTGCCCGAGTGCCCCGATCACCAACCTTCCTCTTTCCCCCGAAAGGCAAGCCCCGAGCATTATAAGTCTCCCATGTCTTTACAAAAATATTGAGTATCTTTATTGTTGATGATGCATTAAGTATAGGAATTGGTTGGAACCAATTGCTGCATTATATATCCCTCCTTGTCCAGATATCGACCGAATCCTATTTAAGTTCAGAACGGGTTAAATGCTTAGCCATGCTTAGTGCGGTAGAAGTCGGGTGATTTCGTCACCGCGAGATTTAGGATGAGGTGGATCACGGTTGGCTATATTTGCTATCGTGGAAAAGAACCATGTGAATAATGAATTAAGACCGGGCGGAGTCTTGTGTAGGTTTGAACATAGTGACTCCGGCTCTGCGTGTCGTTTAAGGACCGATACGTCAGACGCCCTCATGTCATGTTGAACGCAGCCTAACACTTAGTCTGGTCGGATAAGTCGTTCCGACCGCTGGCCGAGTAGTAGCTCAACTCGTGCCGGGAACCGTGGGGGTTGGATGCATTCTAGAGGTAGTAAGGATGTGCGAGAGCCATTGGCATAAGTCCAAGGGGAGTCAGGTTTAAGATCCCGCACTTCCGGCAGAGTGGTTCTCTCGAGAATGCGGTATGCCCGGACCCGCGCCTTTCTTTTTACTTTTCTCCGAGTTGTACCAAAGGTGACTTGTTTGGCGACTCGACGGGGAAGCGGGGTTTGTGTTAGGAATACCCTCCATTTGGATAGGAATCGATTCGAATCGCCGCTCTCCCGGATAGTGAGAACTTGACTTGAGCAAATGGCAACGAGATTCAATTAATTTAACGATATGGTTAAATGGATAATGATGATGATGATGATAATGTTGCCGAGAATTATACCCGCTATGGTTATTAATGTTTGCATATTAATCAAGTGGTTGATTAGTACAAAAGCTAATATAGATGACAAAGTTAATGGCTTAAAGTCACCGCTAGTTCAGGATAAAGGTTAATCATTATTACATATGCTTTTCGCAAAAAAGAAAGTGTCACCAGATCCACTAAATAAAGCTATGCATGATCCTTGGTGTCCTTTATTTTGGTTTCGTCGGTAAGTCTAGCTGAGTACATTCCCGCACTCGTGGTTTATTCCTCTTGTTGCGTATGACCTTCTCTATCGTGGATTCTGTAGTATTGTCTCCACCCGGCGGGTGACGAAGACTAGATCACGGGCATGATCTCCGTTATCTTATCTGAATGCTTTTGTGGGATGTGATCAAGAAACCGGTAATCGGTATTGAACTCGTGTGTGTGAGTTAAACTATTTGCTTCCGCTTATGTTACAAGACTTGTTTTGTAATAACGATGACTCGTGTTGATGTAATCTATTTGCGTAACGTCCGCGAAATGTTGTAACGCATTTATATGTTATGTTGAATTATGTGATCTTGGTTGTATGCAAGTTGGTTTGAAATCCGTCGTGATTTCAGCTTGACTACCGGGTTTATATGGGCGCAAGTTCGAGAATTTGATCGTTTCGCATTGTTTTCGCATTTGTCCTCTTATAAATTGGTCGGTTCTGTGACATTTGGCATCGAGCTAGATTCAACATTAAACATGTCATAATGGTATTTAAAAACAAAAGCTTTTGTTGCGAAAACTGGTTTATAACTTATAGTTATATGTAAGTGTTAAAAAAATCTGAAATTTTATAGTGTACCCGTTGATCACATCCTTTGTAGCCCACTTAAGGATTTTAGGTGGCTTATATAATTACTAACTTTGGGAAATGATTGTTTCTATTTTCGTTGTCCATACGGGCGTGTTATTGCATGGGTGCCATTCGCTTGAATGGTAATGTTTGGATCATTTGCCTCACGCCTGTGTAAGGGTGAG
This sequence comes from Miscanthus lutarioriparius, assembly GCA_904845875.1. Classification (NCBI taxonomy): domain Eukaryota; kingdom Viridiplantae; phylum Streptophyta; class Magnoliopsida; order Poales; family Poaceae; genus Miscanthus; species Miscanthus lutarioriparius. Next base: position 22,410,544 of record CAJGYO010000001.1, read on the forward strand.
TTGTGAGAGCATGACCGTCCAACCGCCGGTCTAGGGGAGAGAAGTTGTGGTTGCTCTCGCATACCTACATGTTTAATCATGTATCTATGAGAGTACTTAATTGTGGGTATCTCTGTCGGGTAGCTATGATATTAGAGTATATACATCCGGGATGTATGTATGAAAGTATTTAGTTTAATGCTTGCTTTTATGCCTTTTTAGGGAATTATCGGGCTGAAATGAAATTTTCTCGCAGTACACTAACAATGTATCGTTGTAGATCGACTAGCTACCGTGACACGAGAGAACGTATGTATGCCACCGTATATTTCGCTAGCCTTTAAATTTTATTTTAGGTTTGTGAGGACGTACGGATCGTGCATGCATCATGTTCAAGCATACATGGCATTTCTTGCATTACTCCCTCCTTTAAAATTGATGGTCTCGAATAATTAAATTTCAGATCCCTTAAATGATTCTCCCTTACGTTGTAACTTTTGCTACAGATGGCGCCAAGATTTAAACGATCGCCGCAAGTCCGGCTGGAGGCAGGGCACCTCGTCACCGTTTAGCTCCTCGTGAGCCCCGTCCTGAGCCTACTGAGGAGGAAAGGCTGAGGGCAGAACTAGCCCGGGTGACTGCTGAGAGGACTGCAGTTCAGCAGCGTTTGGAGCAAGTCACGCAGGAACGGGATCAAGAGAACCTGGAGGTTCAGAGGTTGACAGATTGCTCACCGCAATCGTGGAGCGTATGTTGGTTCACATGTGAACCAATGGAATGAAGCTCGCACGAGGAGAATGTGCCGAGCGCGACATGTAGAACTCGAGCAAAAGCAGCTTGGCGGCCGCAGATGGGTACAATGACAATCTTCATGAGGAGGTTCACCTGTTACATAATCGCCTTCACCTCTCCCGCCACCGATGAGGATGAGATGGGTTCGTGTCATCATGGTGAAGGTGATGACGTTGAGATTAATGGACCAAGACGCTCCACATGATGAGGAGGAAGATGAGGAGTTAGAGCTCGCTAGTGATGAAGATGGAGGAGAGATCTTCGACATCGACCGAGGACGATGCGTAGTTAGCTTAATACTTAGCTAATACTACGGAGCTAGTCTTTGTTGATCCTCGTGCATGAACGAGTAGCTTTGTAATAAGTTAATCGTTGGGATGTAATATCGAACCTTAAGTTATCTTTTTTTGCCGCTTTGGAACCCTCCGCTTTGATGTAACCTATTGAACTCTGTTATGTTCCGCTTATGTGAGCCTTTGACAAGTTCCGTCTGTAAGCGGGCTATCCATCTCATTGTCTTTGGTTAAGTTCATCGCCTTAATGTGTCAATTGATGCGCTTGAGAAGTTGTGTGATTGTGATGAATGATTGTGCCTCTATGATAGTATAAGTTCATTTCTCCATTGGAGTCGGTGTGGCATAATTATACAATTCATCTACAAATTTCCATCATCATCGTGCTCATTGGCTATACATTTTGCGATGGCTTACAATCTTCGTCATGGTCGTAACCATGGAGATGAGGAGCAAACACCTCCTCCACCACCACCCACACCACCGAGCTAATGCGCACAATCGTTGAAAGTCGGCAAGATGCTAGCCGAGGCTATGCGCCAGATGGCAAACCGTGAGGATCGGAATGTCCGCCAAGGACCGTAACCAAATCAATACAGTTGATTTCAAGGCTTTCCTTGACACGAAACCCCGATCTTCAAGGAGGCCGAGGAGCCTCTGCAAGTCGATGAGTGGTTGAATACTCGAGCAGCGTAGTTCCGCCCGCCCGCTTGACCGAGGTGTCAAGAATCGAAGCACGATCTCACCAGCTTGCATAGGCCAATGGTATTTGGTGGAGCCATCATCGGTCCACTATGCCCGTTAATGCCCAAATTACTTGGGATCAGTTCAAGTCTCGCTTTAAGGGAAATTATATTCTCCCGGTCTCATGGCGATCAAGCATACAGAGTTTATGAAGTTAACCCAAGGGAACAAGAGCTTGAACGAATAATACTGCAGAAGCTTTCAATAACCTTGCAAGGTACGCCACGGAGTTTGTGGACACCGATGCCAAGAAAATCACAAGTTTCAAGCGGGACCGAGCCCCAAACTTATGAAGACCATGGGAAATTGCAAGTGTGCGATTTCAATGAGTTTGTTAGTGATGCTCTATCCCAAGAGAACAACAATGTCTTTGTATGTCGCTTCAAAGAGTCGAAGAGAGCCTATGAGGCGAGTGCCTCATAATCCAAGGCTCCGCACACACATAAGGCTCCATTCCGTCCCACCAAAGGCGCCACCGCTAAGTTTCGCCCCACCGCAGAAGAAGAATCCAGGAGGACTGGATTTCGCAAGGCTTTTACGGTTGCTGTCTTCCAAAGGGCACTACCAATCAAGGAAGCTCCAATGTTCCGCCAAGCAATATGTGCGGCCGGAATTGCAACAAGACCGCCATCGGGGCGAGGAAGTGTCCTTACCCTAAGAAGAATTTCAATCAAGGTGGCCAGTGAACTATACAAATGTTGTTGATATTCCTTCAGGGGAGGCAGCCATCGCTTCAGTAAGTTTTCGTTGATCAACACCCCGCAGCTTGTACTATTTGATTCGGTGCTTCACATTCTTTTATTAGTCCCGCATTTGCATCCAAGTTTGTGCGTAAAACATACATCGTTGAGGGTGAGGGTTATTGTATTAGGGCTGCTAGTGGTACCATCCCCACCAAGCTCGTAGTAGGGGCGTATAACTTGAGATAGAGGGACGAAGTTATCAAGTTGATCCGTAGTTTTACCGGGCTGGGTATCGATGTGATATTGGGAATGAATTGATGAGCAAGCACGGGTGCTTATTGATACATCGACTAGAGTAGTCATGCTCAGAGATCCTAGTACTCAGGAAGGTTTCCTGGTGCAACTACCTAGGGACATCAATCTTTCTTGTGCGGCTAATGCGGTGCAAGCAAAGGCTATGGCAAATATCCCGTAGTGTGTGACTTTCCGGATGTTTTTCCCGAGGATTTGCCTAGATTACCTCTCGGATCGGGACGTAGAGTTCAAGATAGAGTTGCTACCGGCACAAGCACCCATATCTAGAAGACCTTATAGAATGCCTCCCAACGAACTAGCTGAACTTAAGATCCAGCTATGAACTTCATGTAAAGGCCTTATCCGTCCTAGTTCATCGCCATGGGGGTGTCCAGCTATCTTTGTGAAGAAGAAGGATCACCACTACGCATGTGTGTAGATTATAGGCCTTTGAATGCAGTCACAATTAAGAACAAGTACCCTCCGCCATGGATAGACATCTTGTTTGATCGGGCTTGTTCAAAGCAAAAGTCTTTTCCAAGATTGATTTGAGGTCCGGTTATCATCAAATCAAAATTCGGCCCGAGGATGTCTCAAAACCGCATTCTCTACAAGATATGGTCGTATGAGTATCCGGTTATGTCGCTCGGATTGACCAATGCCCCGCACATTTCATGTATCTAATGAATTCGGTGTTTATGCCTCGAGTTGGACAAATTTGTGGTGGTATTTATAGATGATATCTTGGTCTATTCTCGAGAATGAAGAAGATCATGTTGAACATTTATGCAGTGGTTCTCACTAGATCGCGTGAACACAAGCTTTATGCAAAGTTCAAAGCAAATGTGAATTTTGGCTTCAGAAAGTACCGCTTTCGGGCATGTGTTGTCCGATGGTGGAATTATGGTGGATCCCACCAAGGTGCAAGAAGTGTTAGACTCGAAGGCTCCCCATTTCGGTGCATGAGGTTCGGAGTTTTCGGGTTTGGCGGGCTATTATCGCCGCTTCATCCCGGATTTTCTAAAATAGCCAAGCCTATGACTCTGGTTGTCGCAGAAAAGACACGAGGTTTGTCTCGACTTCCGAGTGTGATGTGGCTTTTCACACCTCGCGGACCCTTTTAACTTCGGCTCCGGTTTTGGCACAACCGGATATTGAGAAACCTTTTGATGTGTATTGTGATGCATCGTGCATTGGCTTAGGAGGTGTTCTTATGCAGGAGGGTAGGGTCATTGCTTATACCTCTCGCCAACTTCGGAAGCATGAGGTGAATTATCCCACGCATGACTTAGAACTCGCCGCAGCTTGTTCATGCTTTGAAAGTTCGGAGACATTATTTGCTTGGTAATGTGTGCAACATCTACACCGATCACAAAAGTCTTAAGTACATCTTCACTCAACCCGAGTTGAATATGCGCCAACGAAGATGGCTCGAGTTGATCAAGGATTATAATCTCCAAGTGCACTATCATCCCGGCAAGGCAAACGTCGCTGCAGATGCCTTGAGCAGAAATCGCATTGTCACTCTTTTGATTGAAGGTGATTGTCATTTGTCACGGCTCATGCATCCCGCAATCCTTCACAACATCACCGCTGGGCTTGTACTGCAAAGTAGAATTATTGAGCTACAAAAGACCGATCCTGTGTATTCCACATCAAGTTTAAGATGAAAGAACAAGAAACCAAACATTTTCGGGTAGATGAAAATGACGTGTTATGGTTCAAGGATAGGTTAGTGGTTCCAAGGATAGAGAGCTTAGAGATCAAATCATATCTCAAGCACATTCCTCTAAATTATCTATTCATCCGGGCAGAGTAAAATGTATCATGATTTGAAGCCTCGTTATTGGTGGACTAAAATGAAGAAGGAGATAGCCGCTTATGTGGCTAGGTGTGACACTTGTTGTCGAAAGTTAAAGTTGCACACACATGAAGGGCGGATTACTTCACCACTATCTATTCCAAAGTTGGAAATGGGAGGAGATAAGTATGGATTTTATTGTTGGACTCCCTACTACTCAGAGGAATTTTAACTCTATTTGGGTGATTGTAGACCCGTCGACTAAGTCTCAGACACTTCATTCCTCGTCCGCATTGATTTCCGTCCGATCGATTATGCTGAGTTGTACTTCAATCGATAGTCCGCCTTCATGGAATCCTCGTACTATTGTATCGATAGAGGACCACAGTTCATCGCTTCGCTTTTGGGAGCACTTACATGGATTATTAGGAACTAAGCTAGTAAGAAGTTCGCTATCATCCGCAAACCAATGGACAAACTAAACGGGTGAATCAAATCTTAGAAGATATGTTGAGAGCTCGTGTCATCTCAAATAAGGGTTCATGGAAAAAAAATGGTTGCCCCTAGCTGAATTCTCGCATAATAATAGTTATCAAGAAAGCATCAAGATGGCACCGCTTGAAGCTTTGTATGGCCGGAAGTGTAGAACCCCGTTGAACTGGGTAGAAGCCGTGAAAGGAGATATTATGGAATTGATTTTGTTCAAGAAGTCAAGAACAAGTCCGTACTATCCAAACTCACATGGCCGCCGCACAAGTTGTAAGCGTAAAAGTTATGCCGATCGACGAGAAAACCTATTGAGTTCGAAGTTGAGACTTTGTTTATCCGAAGGTTTCACCTATGAAAAGTGTCCAACGCTCGGTGTGAAGCTTAAAGCTTGCGCCAAGATATGTTGGTCCGTTTGAAATCATTGGACAAAGTGGTAAAGTGGCGATAAGATTCAATTACCTCCGAGATGAGTGCTATCTTCAATGTCTTTCATGTATCCCAATTGAAGAAATGTCTTCGCGTCCCTGAAGAGAGAGTTCCATTGGGGATATCGAGTTAAAATCTGATTTGACCTTTGAAGAAAAGCCGGTTCGAGTGATTGACACTCGTGAGCGAGTGACTCGGAGTCGGGTGGTCAAGTTCTACAAAGTCATGTGGAGTAATCAGGGTAGTGAACGCGATGCAACGTGGGAAAGGGAAGATTATTTGAGGGATGGTTATAAGGAATTCTATCAACAATGGTACGCTTTTCAAATCTCGGGACGAGATTTTTATAAGGAGGGAGGGCTGTAACACCCCAGGTGTTTGGCTTCCACATTTGCACTGCATTTCATGAACATGAGCATCATGCATCCCTTTGTGAACTTATAGCACATGAAACATAAATTCAAAACATTGCAACGTGTTGTAGATTTCATGTGTGTTGTTCTTTATGAAATGTAAAGTGTGCAACGCTTAAGTGCAACATGTGCCACTCACTTAGTGAAACAAGGTTAGTTAGTGCTATGCAACACAATCATGAAACAAGTGAAACATGACTATGAAACAGTTGCAACATTTCATGTGTTTTTCATTGTTTCAGTGTATACCTTGATTGATTCTTGTGTGACCAATGTGTGGTGTGGATAATAATCATGCTAAGTAACTTAGTTACACCTAGAATGTCATTGGGAACAAGGTTCATGTTGATCATTTTGTCTAATTAGGTTTCCAAGTCATGGTTGACCAATTTGGACCCCTAGAGCTCCCGAGTTTGACTGTTTAAAAGTGTAACTTAGAGTCTATGCATGCTTGAGCAACCTAAAGCAAAGTTGTAGTAAATTTAATAAGGAACAAACTTTGTTTAGAAGCCATCTCATGAAAATGTGCACAACATGTTCAAAAAGGTCCCACAAGTCAGTTTTGAGATCTTTTAGAAACTCCGAAAATTTCTAAGTGTTGAACCGAAGTTTCAGCTTGCATGACCTCAACTTTGGCTTGATATAACTCGTGATCCGTGGAGAACTGGCTGTTGATTGCTAAACCAAATTTGTAGCCCTAATATAGATCTACAACTTTCATCTTTACGGATTTCACTTTTGAGCAACGTGTTAGCCGTGCCAACGCGATCAAGTAACTTTGCCGCCGATCGGGTTCGGATTCATCAAACGTCGCTACAAAGTGATCATGCGATCGATCGAACTCGACGGCCGCGCGTACGTACGCAAGCGTCATCCGGTCTCGCTCGAAAAGCGCTTGCTGCCACCGTGGCTGGATGATGCTGGCGTGGCCGGCCGCGTGATTAACTCCGTCGATCGCGCCGCCCGACGCACTCACCCGCCATTCCAGCTTCTTTCGCTTCGCCTCCACTGCCGCGCCGCAAGCAACCGCCATTCCGCCATTGCTCGCGCCTCGCCGCCGCCGAGCTCGCGAACCACCACAAAAGCGCGATCGCCATCTCGCCTCAACTCCGCCAGAAGCTTCCTCTAGCTCGACCACCTCGCTGTTGTGTCGGAGAACCTAAGGTATTGGTCGCAGTGGGTGGCTTTTTTCCGCCGCCACCGCCATGAACGAACCTCGCCGGAGTTGTGCTCGCTGTGGCCGACCACCACCGAGCCCTCCATCCTCTTTTCTTCCTCCCTTAGTTTCAGCGAGCCCCTTTTAAGCTCTCACCGTGCTTATCCGCGCCATACATGGCCGGATTTCGCCGAGCCCCGCCACGCGCCATCGCCGAGCCGCCAGACGCCATGGCCGGGTACCTAGAGGTCGATTGAGGTTAGGTTAAGTAGGTCAATCGACGCTGGTGGTAGTGGTAGTCACGTCACGCTGCGCGTTGCCGGTTTCACTGGAGTCCTCACCGCCGGCGAAGCCTGGCTGCCCCCCGCCGCCGTCCGCCGCTGCTCCCTCTGCTTTCGTGTCTATGACACATGGGCCCGGCCGACAAAGCGGGTCCTCATTGTCAAAGGATCAGGCAAAATCATAAGCTAGTTCAAAAATCCAGTTTTTAGTGCTGATTTGATATTTTTGTAACTCCTACTTGGTAGATCCAAATTGAGTTCTTCCAATTTTGTTAGACTCATTGTTAGGTCTAGTATTTAATAAAAATATATCTTGAGCATATCATGTAGAAAATTTGGATGAATTAAATAGGAACTTGGAAAGTGTTTTTGATTGCATGCAAACTTGTTTAAATCATATCTTGAGTTTCTGTGATCCAAAAATTGTGAAATTTTGTGGGTAAGCTAGTATGGTATAGTAGAAGCTCTGGTTAAAATTTGAGAGTCATTGCATGTGTAGTTTTTGAGTTATAGATTTTCCTTTTATCATTGGATGATTCTTGTGTAAATTTTAGTAAATAATCTATGAATCCAATGGCCATGAAACTTGGTAGGTAGTATCCTAGTGCCCTAAGGATGCTAGGAAAAATATGAAATCTGTTGCTTGACACTTTTCATTAGGGTTTCCTAATTATGCCATTTTAAGCCATTATGCCTTGTCATTTTTGTGTAGGCTTTTATACTTGCTCAAATGGTGTGAAATTTTTATGGTAGTCTACTTAGAGTATGTAGTGTCTACTGTAAAGTTTGTAGAATTAATGGGGCAGTTTTCATATATGTTTACTATTTCCCCTAATTAATTAAATAAATTAAGAAAGGTATTAAAAGAAATGTTTTGGTAATGGACATCCTACTTTCTGGTGTTCTTAGGATATGTGTGATAAGATAGTAAAGTTGGTTTTGTCTAATTATATGTTTACATCATAAGTTGCTAATTATTTGTTGGCATTATGTCCCTCTGGGACAGATCTGGGGACTTTAGAAAGTTCCCCATGAGATTTTGGTTTTCTGTGAATATGATGAATACAAGAGTTGTAGATAATTTATGTATCTAGCTCCTGTCAAAATTTGAGGGCATTTGGCCCAGTAGTTTAGAAACTACAGCTGTTTAAAGTTAGGTTCCTGTTTTGCTTATTCTCTGTCTTGTAGGACAGTGTTCTGTTGATTTAGGAATTCGAGCTGGTAAAGTGTCGAATCATGCTTTGAGGTCTAAAAATGAATTATAGACAATTTCATAAGCTTTCCAGATTGTCTTGTTTCATATCATTTGGAATTATACATCTCCAGTTATGGCTAGTTTAATGTACCGATATATAGTCTTCATTTGCTGAAATACAAATGCTTGATTGAATGTGTTGCAACGTAATCGTTGATTGTTTGGGGTTAGCCTAACTTGAGAATATGCTTAGGTGCAGGTGCTAGGTCATTAACTGAAGATGAGCAATTATACATTAGGTTGTATAGACTTGGTAAGTAAAGTGTATTGAATAAAGCTTAACTTGGAATATGCGAATCTAAAGTGAGCATGTGCATTCCCCGAGCATCCCCGACATTCGTACATGTGCATCCATGATACTTATCTTGCGATTCATGCAATAGGTGTGCCGGAGGGAGGACGTTGCTGGAGTTCGAGGGAGCCAACCAGGAGGAGGAGCCCGAGGTGCAGGAAGTCAAGAAGCAGCCGTCGCCGAGGAGTTGCCCGAAAGTGCCCCGATCACCAACCTTCCTCTTTTCCGAAAGGCAAGCCCGGAGCATTATAAGTCTCCCATGTCTTTACAAAAATATTGAGTATCTTTATTGTTGATGATGCATTAAGTATAGGAATTGGTTGGAACTAATTGCTGCATTATATATCCCTCCTTGTCCAGATATCGTGACCGAATCCTATTTAAGTTCAGAACGGGTTAAATGCTTAGCCATGCTTAGTGCGGTAGAAGTCGGGTGATTTCTGTCACCGCGAGATTTAGGATGAGGTGGATCACGGTTGGCTATATTTGCTATCGTGGAAAAGAACCATGTGAATAATGAATTAAGACCGGCGGAGTCTTGTGTAGGTTTGAACATAGTGACTCCGCTCAGGTCGCTTAAGGACCGATACGTCAGACGTCCTCATGTCATGTTGAACGCAGCCTAACACTTAGCTGGTCGGATAAGTCGTTCGACCGCGGGCCGAGTAGCTCAACTCAGCCGGGAACCGTGGGGTTGGATGCATTCGGAGGTAGTAAGGATGTGCGGAGAGCCATTGGCATAAGTCCAAGGGGAGTCGGGGTTTAAGATCCCGCACTTCTGGCAGAGTGGTTCTCTCGAGAATGCAGTATGCCGGACCCAGCGTCTTTTTTTTACTTTTCTCCCGAGTTGTACCAAAGGTGACTTGTTTGCGACTCGACGGGGAAGCGTGGTTTGTGTTAGGAATACCCTCAAATTGGATAGGAATCGATTCGAATCGCCGTCTCTCCCGGATAGTGAGAACTTGACTTGAGCAGCGGCAACGTAGATTCAATTAATTTAACGATATGGTTAAATGGATAATGATGATGATGATGATAATGTTGCCGAGAATTATACCTGCTATGGTTATTAATGTTTGCATATTAATCAAGTGGTTGATTAGTACAGGTGCTAATATAGATGACAGGTTAATGGCTTAAAGTCACTGCTAGTTCAGGATAAAGGTTAATCAGTATTACATATGCTTTTTTCTCGCAAAAGAAAGTGTCACCAGATCCACTAAATAAAGCTATGCATGATCCTTGGTGTCCTTTATTTTGGTTTCCGCTGGTAAGTCTAGCTGAGTACATTCCCGCACTCGTGGTTTATTCCCTCTTGTTGCGTATGACCTTCTCTATCGGGGATTCGTAAGTATTGTCTCCACCCGGCGGGTGATTTAAGACTAGATCACGGGCATGATCTCCTCGTTATCTTATCTGAATGCTTTTGTGGGATGTGATCAGCAAACCGGTAATCGGTATTGAACTCGTGTGTGTGAGTTAAACTATTTGCTTCCGCTATGTTACAAGACTTGTTTTGTAATAACGATGACTCTGTGTTGATGTAATCTATTTGCGTAACGTCTGCGAAATGTTGTAACGCATCGATATGTTATGTTGAATTACTGTGATCTTGGTTGTATGCAAGTTGGTTTGAAATCCGTCGTGATTTCAGTTGACTACCGGGTTTATATGGGCGCAAGTTCGAGAATTTGATCGTTTCGGCGATTGTTTTCGTACTTGTACTCTTATAAATTGGTCGGTTCTGTGACAGGCACTGCCGCGACTTAACTGACCATTGGGGCTGAGGGGGTATTTATACCCATCCTCTTCCTACCCAACAGCAATCTTCTTCCTCCTGCTCATTCCAACACACCCAAATCAGAAAAGGAGCTCTCTCTCTCTTCCTCCATTAGTGACCTTGAGCCCTTAATCAAATCTATTGATTTCTCCATCAATCCTTGAGAGGAAAGGGTCCAAAACTCGATTAGAGAGCAGCTCTATTGATTCCCCAACTCAAAAGGGCACTTGGTTCATGTTTTGACCGGCGGTTGTGTTTGTTACTCTTGGAGCTTGGCTTCTAGCCGGCTAGAGCGTCGCCCGTGGAGCTTGTCAACTTGTGTGGCAGTCCCGGGAGGTTTGTAACCATCTCTTGAAGCTAGTATACTCACCCCTCATCTCAAGAGTTAAGTCTTTTGACTTGAGAACGAGGAATGGTTAGAAAGCCCTAAGCCTTATTGGCTAACCTCAACAACGTGGAGGTAGGCAAGCCTTGGTGGCAAGCTGAACCACGAGATAAATCATTATGTCACTTGTGATTGATTTACATTACTTGTATTTCATATTGTTGGTTGAGGTGATTTCTAGGGTTTATAGTCGATCTAGTGTGTGTGGTGTTCCTACAACTTCTAGCTCTTGATCTGTGACTATCATACCTGTAGTAGGCTGAGAAATTTCTCCGATCTAAGTTTCGGTTCACTGATTTTGAACTGTGACTCGAAGTTATCTACAGGTGCGGCAGTGCCGCTGTTCTGGTCCGGCAGTGCCGCATTCCGACAGTGCCGCCCTCCAGAGCGACAGTGCCGCATGGTGAATTTGATAAAAGTTTGAGTGTTTGTTTTGACAGGCCTATTCATCCCCCTCTAGGCCAACCAGAGATCCTACAGATGTGAGATTTAGAAGAAACAAAAGTACGAAGTTCAGTAAAAGGATTAGATGCAGCCAGCGACGACAAGCCCTTGCATGCGGCTGGAGGCACTCCTAGGCAACAGTCGGTGCGCCTCGTGCAGGTGGGCAGCGCCCGTTATCCCTGTACCGGCTGAGTTACAGGCCCTTGCACGTGAGCGCTGGCAAGCCCTGCAGATGGTCGACGTCGAGCCCTTGCATGCGTCCGACGGTGAGACCAGGACAGGCGGCCATCATCGAGGCGCTGTGTGTATATAGGCAGTAGCGGCGAGCCCCTATTCTGTCGATCGAGTATCCAGTTCATGTGACGGCATGACGCGAGGAGGAAGATGTCAATCAAAATTAGTGTCCACGATAAAAAGACAGGACTACCCATAATTACACATAATCAATTCTTTTTTAATCACACAGCTGCAAAAAATATCTTAAGAGAGAAACCGGTGGTTCCTCCAAGCACAGTAACAAACCTCTTAATATAATTCAAAATCAACTACTGGTGTCATTGATACTTGATTCTTTAAGGGAACAATATTTATAATTACTAAACTACAGAAATATATATTTACCACTCTTGCATGCATGTATACTGGTCTATGTGGTGGCATATATCATATATGTTTATTACTTTGAACTCGCTTTTACATATTGACCGTGGTAGACGTGGGGGTATTTTAAAAATATGTAGATGAACTTTAGGATTATAATGATAGATGTTAGCAACTTAGAAGTAAATTTGAGAAGATATTTTAGTTTAATAATGGCAAAGGTGGGCTATTTTTATGCCAATTTAGAGATTACTTTGGATTATCTATTATGATTCCATACATGGAAAATATCAATCTTGATTTAGAGGTTGCTCTATATTATTTTTCATACTAGTATTGGTGGGTAATTCAGATGTTGGCCCCGTTCGCGTGCCCTTAAATCCGGCTTGATCCGCTTATTTTTTCATCCGAAACAGTGTTTTTCTCTCACAAATTCCTCCAGCATTCCCCAAACCATCCAGATTCCTCCAAAATTCAGACAAGCGAACAGGCCCGTTGTCTTCAAGATCACTTTATTTTTTATGATTGTATAGGTGGGTAGTTTAGATGCGGGGTTACTTTATGTTATTTTTTCATAATGAAAAATATGGATGTCAACGACGATTAGAGTTTTTTTGGAAAGTAAATGATGATTAGAGTTTAGGGAATTGATGGCATGATGGTTTGTTACTATTTATGTTTTTAGTGCGTTTTATAGGGACTACCTTAACATAGATGGTCCGTTCAGGACCTTTAATTAGTACGTAATAAGTAGTATGAGACCGCTGGAAGCTTGATTTGCAGTTGATGACCGTAAAGTTTTATAGACACTATTGAAATTGAGGCAGACAAAAATGATTCTGAATGCTGGCATCCCCAGAAGCCGTTGCTTGGCTGACCAAACAAAACTGATTATCATGTCCGAAAGTAACAAAAAAGGGGGTGTAGGGAACATCATTGTGTCTTCCCTAGTTCTTAGTCTTGAAATGGTCACATATAACATCAGCCCACCAGAGATTATTCATCTTGAACCCACTAATTAAAGACTCGAATCAAGATGCCAAATTCACCAATGCACTACGCTTTCTGTGCCTCTCAGGAACAGTTTATCAGAGGGGAAGGGGAACCGGAATCGGAATCAGAATCGGAATGGGGATCGATCGGGATGCTGCGAGGGAGTGGAATGGAATGGGATGGAATGTCCCCCACAGATGCCACCCTACGAGCCGTTCAAAAAACCATGTCGAAATTACGCCGCCAAAGGGCCACGAAATCGATCCGGGACCAAAGCCAGAAAACCCAGAGGAATAAAGGGCTTGGCGCCGTGATGAGAGATGGCGATCTTTTCATGTCGATTTCGGCCTGCGAGTTAGAGTGGGGTGGGGGGGTGACGCTAATCTCCATGCGCGCGCGCGCGGCTCGCGCTCTCAGTTAGCCGCTACGCGATCCATGTGTGTGTGTGTGCCTGCATGCGAGATTCTGACGGCGATGGAAGAGTTATCTGGAACTCGATGGCCGCACCGCAGCCGGCCCAATCTTTTCTCTGGAGATGACAGCAAAAAGATCTGAATTCGGATGCTTCACGAGGCTGTCACTCACTCCCGCTCCCTGGTAATGCGATCGAGTACATACTCCAAATTCCCAAAAGTGAGCTTACACTGCAATGACACTGCCCATTCGCCTGTTCATGTCCATTTCAAGCATTTCTAAAGCAAGTTCCGAGACATACATATATGCCATGCCGGCCGGGACAACTTGCATTCGCATGGTGCTATCGAATTTCGATCCGGAGCAGGGCTAGCCTATCGGGCACGACATATTCCATTTCTATGCAATATATTTTACATTACAGGGTATCTAGGCATGGCTCTGTAGTGTAATATATAAATGGATAGGCTGTGAGCCATATCCATGGTTTTGCTAGTTTTGAGGTCAAAGGTTCTAGGCACTAATATTAGTATAATTGCGCACAGATTGCACTAATATTAGTATAATTGCGCTTTTAATCACGTACATCCACTATGGCCCGCCTGAATTCGGAAAAGGCTAGTTATGGTATGTATAAACTATGAAACCTTACCTTTGCAGGGCTAATTGGAAGGGAATATATTGCCCTGTTCGCTTAGCTGATAAGTCATGGCTGAAAGTACTGTTAGCAGATTTGTTGTGAAAGAAAAATATTGTTCGTTGGCTGAAAAAGTACGGCTTATAAGCCAAGCAAACAGGGCGAAAGAGATGGAACGACAAACGGGAAAGATTGCGTAAGGGCTAAGTGACGGCTTTCGACGGCGAGCTTTTGGAATTGGAGAGCAACATCAGAGCAATGGATGGTGATAACTAACTCCTACTCGAAACAGTACAGCAGCAGGAATGATTTTGCAAATCTGTTTTTGGAAACAAAGGCATGCTACTGAGTACTGACTTGGTGGGCGGTCATCAGTAACAGATGCACAGGAGAGCACCTCACCTAGTCCTATCCAGAAATGAGCCCCAGCCCCGATTGCACATATATAAAAGTGAAGAGGGACAGGATCTAACATCTAAGAGGGCACGATTTTGCTTGTACTAAATATGTCTTAGTCCTAGTGTGGAGTTAACCAGAGGCGACATCATGATCAATTGTTCAGCCTGAAAAAGGACAATTTTCTGAACATTACCTATACATTTCTGTCATCGTTATTAATAAACAAAAGAATAATAATTTAAAAATAAAATTTAAGTTAGATGTGAAAGATAATGTTCTTCGCGAGAATAAAAATAAAAAAAAATAAAAAAATGCACTAGAAGGTAGGACAGGTTTGTGGGAATCAGGCTAGGAGCAATATTCAGTAGTGCATGCCCCATTACCCCTGCAATAACAACAGTCTGGTTATGTACCAGCCCATGGGAAAGGCACGGGGCCAAAAGGCGATACAAAAGAAGAAGCTGTGGAGCGTGTAAAGCAAAGCCGGCGGAACAAAAAGAGAAAAAGGCTTATGCCTGCTAATGACGGGAAAAGGAGGAACCTTATGCCTCCGATGCTGGCCACCTGCTTTTTTTTTTTTTTTGTTGTTGCCAAATTCCAGCCGAATAACACACTGTCCCATGCTCCTCAAGATAAAGAACCATTTCGGCAGTACTCTCCTATACCTCTTCCTTCACTCACAGGTGATGTAGAGTGCACAGTAGGTTTGACATTCTCTTGGAGTATTGTACAGTGTTAATTTCGGGACGTCCTTATTGTATGTAACCCAGGCGATCAGACTCCAAATGGAATCCTTTTTATGCATGCATGGTACCCAAGAGGAACATGACTCTCTGAGCTGATCGTCCAACACCTGTGCGGCTGTGCGTCACTTTGCCTTATTGCACCAGGACAAATCCAACTGGAAATGCAATCTGTCTCTGTTCGGAACAAACACTACTGAAAACACGCAGCATCAGAGCAAGACGGCCGGGGGGGTTTATCATAATCATCAGCAACCAAACGAAGCAAAGCTCCTTTGATCGCGTCGTCTTGATCTGTGCCTCGTTCACGCGGCTAATGGAATGGCAAAGCTTTATCTCATTTCCGCGATTGTCCCGGCCGGCATTGGGGGAATAAGATCCACCGATGGATCGTGGATATGTAGTACAGGTCAGTGTCTGGCCACCAATCTTTCCGGTGGTTGGCCGTGGCCGTGAGCTGTCGGACTGCCGATTTGTGTACCGGTCGGCGAATAATCAAAAGCTTTCGGTGTCCGCGCGTAGGAGAGTGTGCAGATTTGGGCCATTGCCGGGAGCCTTTCTCGGCTGCTGGCTGGCTGATGCACCCGTGGCCCCCGTTGATCTCCCTAGGGTCTCACAATTATGGTAATGGCGGCCTTTCGGGCAGCTGCTTTTGCGTTGTGCCAAAAGATGGTCACAGTCGCAGGGTGCTAAATCAGTAAATCTCCACCCCCGATGAATAAACTTACCGTAAATATAGAGATGAGTAATCTAGGGGTTGTTTGGATGACCATAGAGTTATTTTAGTCTTGATTATGCATAGAATTATTATAGTAATCTGGATTATGGATTATAATAATAGGAGTGTTTGGATCTCTAGATTATTGTTGGTTAAACTGACAAATACCTATTGCTGCCCTTTAGTTTGATTCCACTTTAGATAAGATGGGGGTAGGTTAGACTTTTCAACACCCATAATCTCAAAAGGCAGGTATAAGGTGGACTATAAAATTATTGAAATATGATGTTTTGATTAAAATAATATAATCTATCTCATAAACTAGCTTGTTTGGATCACAATCAGATTATTTTAGCTGATTGTTATAATCACAATGGATGTAAACAGGCTCTTAGATGTAGGTATATATAAGGGTCGGGTTACTTTGTGTTGTTTCTTTACTATGGCAAAGGCAGAAATTTAGAAGCAAGTTAGAATATTAGATCTACTTGATGTTACTATTAATGATAATTGGAGTCTACAAAATAAGTGTCTAGGTATTTTTTTTCAGAATTTCTAGGATTATGTTTAAGTTTCTATGAGTGTGTGTGCCGTGAGAATTATCATGGAAGCTTAATAAAGAGGAGTCTAATTGGATGTATGTACCTCTATTAGTAAGAATGCAAAGGCTAGGCAAATCCATTACTCCTTGTGTCCTGAAATAAAAGGTATCTAAACAATTTTCAGATAAATTAAGAAGCCCGCTAAAAAACAATTTAGCTCTCACTAGTTAGGATAGAGGGAGTAGTTCATTTGCTACTTTTTTGGTTAGAGGACCCATAATATCTTATGTTTTGATATAAATTTTAAACTCTGAATCACTTATATGTGTAGATAGAGAGAGTACTTCTAAATATCTAATTGGCTGCCTTAATTTTCAAGATAAAGTTCTGCTTTTTTTCTTTATTAAACGTGCCTGCTTGTGCGTACTTCTTTGGCCCTGTTCGCTGGGAGGATTTTGGAGGAATTTGTGATAGCGTGAACAGTGAATTTCAGTCGTGAACAGTGAATTCCGGCTGGTTTTTGCACCAGCCGAATGACGCCTTTATGTGGACACGTTGTAGTGTGATTCGTGCTGAAATTTCAACACATGCTCAACCGGAGTGCGCCCGCATGAAAGTTCATTAAAAAAATATCGAGCTAAGAAAAGGTCAAGTTCATGTTTCATTTTAATTTGGACATGTAACTCAGCTTGAGTCACACCCACAAAGGTTGCCAAGAATCAATTACACAACAAATAACCAAACTTTTACAAGTTTTTTTCCAGAGACGAAAGCTTTAGCTCTGCCTTAATATTCCATAACATTAACAAAACAGAATCAACCTACTCCCTCTGTTCTTGAGCAAGTGTAGGACAGTTAAGCCCTCTTTGGCACGGCTCATCTAAAACAGCTTCACCGGTGAAGCCAAAGCCGGTGAAGCTAGAAAAACTGGCTTTTCCCGGCTTCTAGTTCATTTTAACCCCGACTTACAAAATGGCTTCACGCTACAGTGCCTCGATTTACGCAAAATAGATGAAGCCGAAGCCGGCATAAGCCGTGCCAAAAAGACCCTTAGTATGACAGAGAAAAGACCAAACTACCATTCATTAACTGGAGTAGTTGCACACTTATCGGTGATTGTTCTAATAGCACACCAATTATGGCATTAACTGAATACATCAAACCACAGAAACTCAACACGGGATTGAGAGGTAGGAGGGCGGTGCAATAAATGTGTAGAGACTTCGAGAAAAATAAATGGACCGGTGACCATTCAACCTCATAGAGATTAATTTTTTGTAGACAAATTCTTAAGCTAAAAGTCTATTTGTTCATGAACAGAGGGAATAGTATATAAGAAAAAACCATACAACCAGGAGGTCACCGTAACAATAACTAACACAACTCGCTGAGGATCGCATCAGTGAGCACAACTAAACCATAGCAGCGCGTACTACAGCACTCCGGCAACTGGGGGTAAGCTTTTATAAAGTATTGATTCACTTATATTTGTTGAAGTACTTTAAAGCTAGGTTAGCGATCCTATTTTCTCAAAATGACCTTAGCATGCAGTCAGCTAAGCAACCAGCAGGTAGAGTAGAGGCTAACAGTTCATGTACTCCATAAACAAAACGCATAAGACATCATTTTCCATTAACTCGATCAGCCTTTAAAGCTACCAGTGGCATAAGTCCATGGCCTCGCCCTAGTGCGGACTACCTCGCCTCCGAGCCCACCATCTTTCCGAAAGCAGATTGAAAACGGGAAATGCAACAAGGTTGAACGCCCACTTGCTCGTGACGCAGCTTACCGGCACCTGGCATGTGTGAGCAAAGCTGCAAATCATTCGACACTAGAGGAGAAAAGCTTTGAAATAATTCGCGCCTTTTCTTTCCTTTGCATGCATGTGGTGCAATTTTCGGTGATCTCCATCTCCTATAGCAAGCCAATGCCAACCAACTCGTGCTGGACGACCGGTTGCTTGCTCACATCACCCTCGTGCAATGGGCTCGTGGAAGGTGGAACGCGGCCGGCAGGCGGCTGCGGGTTCGTGGACTCGCCCTTTTGATTTCCCGCGTGACACCAACAGCATCACCACCCGGGAGACTGGGCGGGCGGGGCGCACCCGGCCGGGAGCCCGGGACGCCAGCGGCCCCTGTGTCTGTGTCGCACGGTCACGGGCGACCGGTGGTGACGCGAGGCAGAGCCAACCATGGATCGCGCCCGTGCCCGGGTCGGTGTCCGTGTTTTCTAATTCTAACACGTCCGGGCGAGTGAGGGCCCCGGCGTGACGAACGCGCGCGAGCGATGGGTTGATGGCCTTGGCTTTGCGTCTGCGGGAGGCCCACAGCGGGACGGTGCTGCTGCTGGCCCGGTCGGTCGCCCGTGACCGTGCGACACCGGGAGAAGGCGACGCATGGCCTGTGCCCGTCTCGCTCGCACAAAAGGGCTTTAATAATTTCAGGGACAAGGCAGCAGGAGGACGGCGTCTAAGCATGGGTTCCAGTGGGCAGTTAACAGACTGTCATCGGGTTGGACGTATGGGGGGGCGCTGCGGCCAGGTGCGTGGCCTCCTCGACCCGGTGCTGGAGATAAAAGGAAGCCGGCGGCGGAGACAGCAGCGCGGCAGATGATAAGGTTTCTAGACGAAAGAGTTGGCCAACTTGTGCTGTACGTACGCATGGAAATGGACACCACCGTCACCACAATATTATTATAGTCATCTAGTTTTTGGAGTCATATATACTTGTGGCACAGCTTAATCATGCAAGGGTACCGTGTACGGATGGCAAACAAATCAATCATTTCGTTTGTTGTATGAGACCGCCAAAAGGATTCAGGTGTTGGTCTGGGAGACTGGGACTTTGGGGTCCCATAATGATACGACGGTCGTCTGGACGGGAATGGACGCACCCACTCGCTCTTCCCCTCTCCCCCGCAGACATTCGCTCCCGCTTGCCCGCACCGCTCTCCGGCCGCCCCTAGGACGGGATGCCCCACCCGCACGCGAGCTCACTGCCGCCTCCGCCCGCCCGTGCTCCCTCCCTCCGTCCGTCCCTCCCTCCCCCCTCCCCCGCGACCTCCATGTCACCCCACGCTCCTTAGCGACTCCGCTCCCGCTCCTCACACCGGAGACGAGGACGACCGGGGCGGCTCCGACGAGGTAGGTCGGTCCTTCTCTGAATCTGAGCTCCACTCCTCCTCCTTTGGATCTGAGTGCTCCCCCTCTTCCTTCTCTGGATCCTCCTCCTCCTCCTCTGGATCTGGATCCGGATCTAAGGGACGTGGCGGTGGCTAGGGTTCCGACGAGCTTTGTTGTAGTAGCCTTATTTTGTTGTTGCAATAAGTAATATTTGTTTGCTGCATTAGTCTCTTTTTTTGTTTTCTGATGTTGCATCTCGCATTGTAGCAGCCTTATTATGATGTTGCAACAAGTAATAATTGTTTGTTGCATTAGTCTCTTTTTTATGTTGCTTCTCGCATTACGCTTTGTTTGTTGTTGCAGTAGCCTTGTTCTGATGTTGCAACAAGTAATATTTCTTTGTTGCATTAGTCTCTTTTTTCTGATCTTGCATCTCGCATTGCAGTAGCTTTATTCTATTGTTGCAATTGTCTTGTTCTGATGTTGCAAACAAGTAATACTTCTGATGTTGCATCTCGTATTGCTCCGTGTTGCAACAGATCTTTCGATGGAAATTTTCTCATTCGGGTGATGGAACACAGTGGGGATGAGGCATGGAGGGCAACGGGCGTGCAATGGAAGGCGGCACGGCGGCGCAGCGGGGGACGGGCCGCACGTGGGGGGCATGCTCGTTATATTGCATCGGATAGGTGGTCCCGTAAGGCGTTCGGACGCGTGCTCGCTCCGGACACTACCGGATACAGGAGCTTTGCTGAGTGCCAAGGGCACTCGGCAAAGCCCCAAAAACACTCGGCAAAGCGTTTGCTGAGTGTAACACTCGGCAAACGACACTCGGCAAGGGTTGTAACGGCAAAAAGCTGTTTGCCGAGTGTCAAATGTCGGGCACTTGGCAAAGACTATGCCGAGTCCCCAAAAAACAATAGGCAAACATTTTTCGGAAAAAAAATAAAAAAACAAGTCGCCGGCCACCACCACCACCACCACCGCCGGCCACCACCACCACCACCCCGCCACCACCACCACGCCGCCGCCTGCCGCCTCCTCCTCCGCCGGATCCGCCATCGGAGGGCACCTCCCACCGGATCCGCCGCCTCCTATTCTTGCTCCCACCGGATCCGCCCTGCCCCACGCCGCTTGCCCCCCCGGATCCGGATCCGCCGCCTGACTTGCTCCTCACGGATCCGCCCGCCGCCGCCGTGGATCTGATCACCGGAGAGGGAGAGAGTGAGGGAGATGAAGAGAGGAAAAGAGAGGGAGATGGGGAGAGCTGACCTACCTTAGACCCACGCCGGCCACCGCAACCCCATCGTCGTCGGATCTGAGCCCCAGCAGCCGGATCCGACGCATGCCGCCGTCGCGGGGCCCACCCGTAGCGGATCCGCCACCGTGGAGCTCCCCTTGGCCCTCCTCGCGGGATCCAATGCCAACCGCCATTGCGAGGACCACCCGCTGCGGATCCGTCGGCCTGGTGCTCGCCTTGGCCCTCCACGCCGGCGGGGGAATAAGGGAGGGGAGGGGCGCCCGCTGGGGAAGAAGAAGGGGGAGGGGAGGGCGCGGGCGGGCGGATCTGGGGAGCGAGGAGGAGAGGGAGGGCGAGGAGAGAGAGGGGGCGGGCCGATCTGGGGAGGGAGGAGGAGAGAGAGAGGGCACGGGCGGATCTAGGGAGGGAGGAGGAGAGAGGGCGCGGGCGGATCCGGTTAATTAAGTAGGTTTTTTTCTTTGTCGAGTGTCCTAGATTTGGACACTCGGGAAAGTTTTTTTTATTTTTTTTCTTCTCCTTTCCTAGAAAAAAGGTTGTATTTCTTTGCCGAGTGCAAAAAATAAAACACTCGGCAAACTCCCTCTTTGCCGAGTGTTTTTTTTTTTTGACACTCGGCAAACCTTCTCTTGCCCGAGTGTTTTTAACGCAACACTCGGCAAAGAACTTATTCACCGAGTGCCCAAGGGAATACAGTCGGCAAACCTAAAAATGATAAATTTGACGTTTTCGGTAGTGGGATGTCCGGACGCTAGTTGCGTCATTTGGGGTCTACTGTCTCTTAACCTTTCTGGAGGCCCATCTTTTGTAGAGGAAAGGAATCCGAATTGAACTGCAGCGCTTGGGGAGTTGGGGTAAGCAAGCCCACAATATCAAATATAACAGATGATGTTAATTCTGCTGCTCGCTTCGGCTTGTGCTGCAGCTATACCTAATCCAACGTCGGGGGGCCAAAAGACCTGGCGTTTCTTTGGTTGGTCCAAGCCCGACCCGAGTCTAACGTTGGGTCAAATTTTTTTAGCACGCACTCACTCAACGAACGTGTTGAGTTGGGTTGAATTATTTCTCGGATTTTCGTGTTGTATAGATCAAGTCTTAGATTAAAAATTGCAACCCGTACTGACTCAAAGATTGTTACGAGTTGAAATCATGGCCTGAACCTATCCAATGTTTTAGACTTTTAGTCGAGTCAGATTGGTCGGATCGTTCGGCCATGAATGACCCTATCTGCAGTTGCATGCCTACTGCTGTGCTGTGCCATACTGTTAGCTATACCTTCTGCAGCTGCAGCAATCTGTTCCGATCAGGCTGAATGGCTGATTACAGACTTTTTTATGTAGATCTCGAGTCTTGACAATGGTAGTGTTCCTGTATGGTCTTTCGGGATTCAAGTGCAGGCATGTGGATGCAACTGCCAGCTTCTACGGCATCTTTAATTGTTTCAGTTGAGTTCACTTAAGCGGACGACAGGTGAAGACAAGTTGATTTTCTTCGTAACAATTTTGAATTGCAGTCAGTCAAATGCCAATACCAACCGAGCACCTTCCTATTCATCTTCAAGAGTACATCGACCTTGTCCCTGTCTGCTACATACCATTTCGGAATATGACACCGGCAATTTCCATTCATAAATCATGGCAGCCGCGAGCCTATGCTCTACATCGGCATCGGCATCTAGTGAAAAGTGCATCAATGATGACAAACGATGTACATATATCTCAGCATTACTTACATTACAATGAAACAAAACAGTAAAGAGACGAGCCTGTCAACATTCACTTCAGTAGGTTCTTTTCCAACGGAAAATTTGTACTTCTTTCCAGTAAAATCTTCAGACTGATGAGTACATCAACCCAAATCGCTCTAGGTTGCAATACGTGTAAAATCTGTTCTGTTCACTGACTACACTAGAGCCCAGCGGGCATAATTGAACCTTATCGCCTTCAAGGCCAGCGCAGCATTGCAGGATTGCAGCCCGAATCTGATGACACGAAAGATCGCTAGTCGCTACCGGTTCTTTGATTGCTGACACCAATATCATTCTTCTCAATTGCGCTTTACTGGCCTTTGCACATACGACTTGTTCGGATCTTCAGTCTTAAGTTTTGGGGGTTTGATTTCACCTTTCCGTCCCTGCAGAAAGGAGTTTCCGTTTCAAATTCATGAATAGGAAGATATTACTTGCCATATGCACTAACCTTCTTTCCTGTCTTCATGAAATCCCTCCAGCTGGAGACCTACAAACCCAAAATCCATTGTATTACGCAGTTGGTACGTTTGAGCAAAGATAGCTGCACTATATACAGGTCACAGGGAATGAACTTTATGGCGTGAGGCGTGAGCACGACCTTAGTGACAATGCAGAAAAATCACTGTAACTCAAGTCATGAATGCATCTCTGAAACTATGGCCACTCTATGATGCACTTAGGCTAGGCTACAAGTATTCAGAAATTAACAAAGTGCTCTGATCCTTCAACCTTGCATTATTGCCTTGGGAATTGAGATTGATGAAGATTTCTCAAATGTTGTACCAAATGAAAGGACGCTAACCACCTCATGCTATGAAGAGTCAGAAATGGTAGCAGTACGTCACTAGAAAGAAATGGCAGTAGTACGTCACCAGAAAGGTACTCCCTCTGGTAAAAAAAAGGGTTTTTGGATTCATACCATTACAATTTTCGAAGTTTGGAGAAATACCATTACTATTCACCTATTCTAATTTCTAAACGTCACCATTACAATTCTTCTTTTGTTTGAAATATGCCATGGTATACGTCCGGAGAGGTCTTGGACCCACTTGCAGACGTACACGGTGTCATCGTATTTTGGTATGGACAAAACTACCCCTCCACCCTACTCTCTCTATGTCACTGATGTCTGGACCCCACTAGTCATCTTCTTCCTCCTCCCTTCTCCATCTGCTTCACTTCTCCATGGCCATGGTGTCCACCGTGTCCGCCCTACTCCAGGCCTCGCCGGCGTCCAGCCATGTCGCCCCGCCCCGCCCTGCTTGCAGCCTTGCCCGAACGCATGCCCCCACGCCTCCTTGGCCATCTCCACCAACACCTCCCACGCCGACGACAATGGCAGGGCGGAGCTCCCGCGCCGTCCTTCCGCCGGACGTGCTTGACGGCCAACTCCATGCCGGGCCTCCAGAACCTGAATGTGTAGACGTCCTGCAGGATCTCGTCCGCCATCGCACGAAGGTCAAACTACGGCTGCTGCCCATGGCGGCCATGGCGGGGCGGACCTCTAGGAGCTTGCCGAGGCTGCGCGGCAGCTCGCCGGTGAGGTTGTTGCTGTAGAGGGACAGGTTGACGAGCACCTTGAACTCGCCGAACTCTGGGGGCACCTCGTCATTGAAGCCATTGAAGAACAACTGCAGCGACACGAGCCGTGTGAGGGACCGGAGCTCGGCGAGGGTGCCAGTGAGGTTGTTCTGGGACGCGTTGAACGAAGTGCTGCAGCTTGGTGAGTCTGCCGAAGCCGGCGGGGGCGCGCCGCGGAGCGAGTGGTTGTAGAGCTTGAGCTGCGTGAGGTTGGTGAGCCTCGTGATCTCCGGCAGGATCTCGCCGGTGAGGTCGTTGTCGGAGAGCTCGAGGTCGACAAGGTTGACGAGGTCGCCGATCTCCGGCGGGATGGCGCCGCCGAGCTTCGCTGCAGACATGCAGAGCACGGAGAGGTTGGTGCGTCTCGTGACCTCAGCCGGGAACGCAGCGGTGGTGCCGGCGATGTAGAGGTGGATTGGTGGCTGCTGTTTGGGGAGGGAGAGGGGGAAAAGAGAAGATGATCACATGCGGGCCCCACAAGGCAGTGTCTTGGGGGTATTTTGGCCCATACGAAATTACTGTAGCCTGTTTGTGGGCCCAATATCGTTGGATACGTAGAATATGGCACAGTTCAGGCAACACAAGAATTGTAATGGTATAGTTCCAAATAGACGAATAGTAATGGTAGTTCTCAAAAGTTGCAAAATTGTAATGGTATCAATAAAAAACCCTAAAAAGTACTTGACACATTTCACTTTCCAGTCTTCAGTGCATATCTTTGACCACTAATTTCTTCTAGAATATATTCTGAAAATCATTTGAACTTAAGAGATTTTGCAGGTATTTTTAATACAGATCCACACATATAACCAACATGTTTCCAAACTAAATAGTGTAATAGTTATTTGATGTTCGTATTTTTTAAGGTTTGACCAAATCTAGCCATAAACAGCATGTGTTTGTGGCCAGAGGGAGTAGGCCACAAGTAATCCAGGGACTAAAGGTAGCATTTGAGGTAGTATCAGCTACTATGCAAAATGTCTACAAGCAGTACTGCATTATGCATCATAATCTTTCTCCTTTCCAGCTTTTGGTACATTTTTCAGTACGAGTACATAGACCTAATTTCGTACTGACATGTCAACAGAAAGCGAGGCATAGCTAACATTGTGAAATCTCTACATAGAATAGACTGCAAACATACCCGCTGGTCTCTGGTCTCCTCCCACTTCTCTTCATGCTCTCTCTTCCTCTTCCACATCTCTTTCGTTTCTTCCTCATCTTTCTTAAGTCTTCCTTCTTCCTCTGATATCTGTGCAATGCCCACATGAATATAGCTCATCCGACAAATTCGTTTCTCAAATGATAACATTAGGGAAAAAACACTCTACCCTCATTTGCATTTTTCTCCGACGCCATTCTTTCTCCGTCAAAATTTCACGTACTTTAATAATTAACTGCTTCTGAAATTCATCCGATCGTTCAAACTGCTCTTCATATTTTCCCTGGACATATGCAAGCAAATCATTAGAGGTTCTGAATTGTGGAAGATGCATGAAATCCAATAAGATATATCAAAGATTTCGCAGAGCCGAACCATTACCATAATATTTTGTTAATATCCAACTACTGAACCATGCAGATGATGTTTGCAAAATGAAACAGCTGATCACATGCATTGTGCATTCATTATAGATTTCAACAAACGAAGTTTCAGATACATGGAATAATTTTCTTTATGGATAGATGCTTTTTCTCAAGTTTGCATAGTCCAATCAAAAGTCACATCACCTTCCATAAGATTGTCTCACCTCATCTACGAGAGATTTTATCTTGGACGCACTGTCTTTCTTCAGCTCCTTTTTCCGTTTTGCCCTCAATTCTTCTGTATTTTTCAACACAAAGGAACATAAAATTTTGTTTAGTTCATAGTACCTCTACTTCAGTTGACTAAATCGTTATTGTCAATACCGTATATAAAAAAGATCAATTCACACCTTTTGCAGCAGTAACTTGGTCAAGAATGTAGCCTCTTTCCTGTGGATCAAGCAGGAGCTGTTGTGCTTTTGCCAGAGCTACACCATCAAGTGAATATATATCAACGAGCAAGGAAAAGAGATATACCATTCAAACATGGTCACTTTCAGTGGCGCTATGGCAGATTTAACTACAGAAGTCCAGATCTTACAAGCAGAGGTAGTGCAACGGTCCAAGATCTTTTCTCTAGAAAACCATAGGTCATACAGGAATACTCAAAATGAGCAATCCTAGGTTAACACCTTATTAGCACTACTATCTTAATGACCAAAACTAAAAATGCACAGATCCCATTTCTAAGATCATTTCTTTGTTGTTTAATTCTTTGAATAGTTAATCTATGCCTCACTGTGATATCAGGTACCATCCAATTAAATCCATCTCCAGTTCTTTTCTAGTATGAATTACGAACTTGTGCCCCTTTCCCCAACATGAAAATTTAAAAGCCTATTCATGCTGATGCTATCCATTTCAAAGTTATTTATTTATTCCGATTTGAAGGATATATAGAATTACCAACCGGCATATGTTCCTTGATGGTTTATAAATCGTACAAATCATATTTCAAAAACAAATCCATATATGCCTTACAGCAATTTAATGTGATACCATTTCACAACATGACAATATAATGAATTCTTGTAGCACTTTGCTTCTCATGTGCAGCAGTACTTTCATTACTGGCTCATTTCAGTACCTGCAAAAGCTTCTTGTGCCTGAGGATGCTTGCATTTATCAGGATGGACCAACAATGACAACTGCAGAAAGCATGTGAAACAAAAAATATTAGATCTACACAAAAAAATAAATCAAATGAAAAACTTCATAAATATCAAATCAATGTCTTTATACCTTCCTATATTGCTTTTTCACCTCATCTAGTGGTGAATCAAAAGACAACTTAAGATGCTCGAAGGGGTTTAACTTGAAGCAACCAAGTATCCTGATAAATTTAGGATGTGTAAGGCTATGGAACTATTGTTGACAAGAAATAACCAAATAGCATGACATTTCAACTGATCCATTTCTTTCAACAGAAAATATTCCCTATTTCCCATATACATGCTATTACAAACTTCTAATCTTTGTTGCAAATAAATACCACTGTATAATTTCAACTTATAAAAAGCATCATTGTATAAGTTGAAGGTTCATGTATAACTCTTTCTTCAATACTTGGTGTTACTTTTTTTTCCCAAAAACAGGGTAGTCTAGTCATGAACGATTTCTAAACAAGGACTGCAGATAATATTATACGACTACTTAACTCTATGATGACAATGCAAAAAAAAAAAAAAAAAAAAATTGAGGCCATAACAGTCTTCACAATGTGAATCTGCGATTCATTCAGACAATTAGAAAAGATTAACTTTAAATTCGAACAAGAGCATCTCCAGGAGTTTGGTATAATTTACTTGTTAAATAATAAATCTAGCATGTTAATAAAAGAAATAGCAATCTTAAATTTTGTTTTTCTCCAACAGTCTCCTATAAAAACTTGTTAAAAACTAAAGTAGGGCACATCAATTTGTTTTTTTTTTTGGTTTTACAGGAGACGATCCGTTCTGGGTACTGCCGCTGCCGTACGTCAGGCTGCTGCGCGCTGTTCCCTGCATCTGGCAACACCTGACACATGCCCCTGCCAACCAGCTGGCATGGGGTGCCCTGCCTGGTGCCTATCACAGGACCAGCAGGCACGCGATTCCCTGCCTGTTGCTGACGAGCACCTGGTCCGTTCCAGGGGCCTGCCGCTGCCCGGCGTCCGTGCATGTGAGGGGCCTGCCACCGCAGCCCAGCGTCTGGCAGCGCCGGGCAGCTGGCAGGGCGCGCTCAGATCGAGGCCTAAACCAGCCACTAGATCGAAACTAGTAGATCGCACCAACAAATACCTTGAGCCAAAAAAACACCACTCACGCCCGCGGAAACAATGTAATTGAGGAGGGATAAGGAGTTCTCTCGATTGCGGAAACTTACGAGTTAAGGAGGATATTTGGCAACTTTTTATTTTTGAGGAGCTCTTTTACCAAACTGTTGGAGGAGATAGTTTTTCTTTTTTTGCTAAAAAATAAAAATAGGAAGTTGTTTTACAAAACTCCTGGAGATGCTGTTAGGTCAGTCATCTAACTGCAAGGTCTACCTCCTGCCAACCAAACTTGAACAATTCCAATGCTCTGCTACTGAACTCAAACAACTACTGCTCAAAACCGTGCATTCTGTGTATTATATGGCTATAACAGGATATAATCATTGCATAAGGAAGTGGCAGAAGCCAATTTCCTGTACAACGGATTTCCACAGCAACAAAATAAATAATAATTATGGTGCACTTGACCAAAAAAAACAGTTAAGCAACAAAACCCAAGCGCTTAGCACGGTACGGAGGCAACTAGAACAAGAGAACGGCCGTACAAACGCAATCTAGGGTTCATTCGAGCTTAAAGGGTTCCCCAAATCTCAGCGAGACTTGGCGCCCAGCCAATTGCTACATAAACTAGGCCGCACAATAGAGACGGAAAACCAGAAACGAATGGGATCTGAAGCTACATGACACGCAACGGTGATTCGCAACGAAAGGGAACCGCCGTGGAGAAGATGAGAAAGGGAGGGAGGGGAAGAAGACCTGAGCACTTCGTTGTCCCGCTCGGCCTCGCTGACCTCCGCGAGGAAGCTCTTGAGGAGCTGGTCCTCGTCGGCCTCCGACGACCCCATGGAGGTGGTGGAGGGGTCAAACCGATGAGGAGAAGACGCGGTGGGGTCGGGGCGGCCTTCGGGGGGAAGACGGGCGAGACGACAGCGTGCTGCGTCTGCGTGACCTGCGTTCGGATTTGTTGTGCTCCCAAGGTTCCAGCCTTCCAGGTCCCGTCGTCCCGCTCCCGCACTCTTGCTGTGTGCCGGCGTGGGACAGTGGGGTGGGATGGCTTCGGCAGAGTGGGCCGGGTATTTTGTGGGCTGTAGCCCATCGTTGCGCTTGAATTCCAATCGTTTGACATTGTCGAAAAGCGTTTTTTTACATCCTCTAATCTATTTTTTTAAACCGTTCAAATTTGTTTTCCGCATGATTTTGAAAGCAGTTTTGATCAACGTGGCGTGACACCACACTAGCAGTCTTAATGATGCCACATCAGTTACAACGGAGGTAAATCGATCTTGCAGAGACCATTTAGACTTTATCCAAAGAATTATAAAAATATTTTTTCAAAAGATTATCCAAATATTTTTCTAAAAAATGCAACTAAACTCATAAAATTGATCTAATCTTATAAAAATAATATAATATTTGCTTTAGTTTGGAAAAATATGAAACCACTTTCATATTTTTCTTAAAAACATGTTCTATATTATGAGTCCTAGCTTTGAAATTGTTTGGATCTTATATTTTCTCCTTTTGGTGTTTATTTGTTATATGCTCTTATTATCTGTTATAATTAATCTATGTTGATGACCCTCACCATGTAGAAGTTCAACTGACTTCGTTGACAACACATGTGTCATGTAACTGTCTCATACTCGAGATCCTATTAATATGAACACATGTATCACTTGTACATGGTTGCTCTCAGTATGAAAGCACATAGTTATTATCAAAAAAAAATGAAAGCACACAAGCCACCCATTCCCTATGAGCATAAATCTTGAGGTTGACAAATTGACCATATACATCTCGATGTTGACAGTTCATAATATTGTGTTAGCTTATTTCCATATTATTTTCCTTGTGTGGTTGTGTCAATTGTGTGCTAATAATTTGAATCTCGTCAAACAGAATTCATTTGCATGTTAGTAAACAAGAAATGTAAAATAAAGGACGTTTTGTGGTGAGAAATTGACGAAAAAGGAAATGGTATATGTTTATCCTTAAAAGAGGCTCAATATCTTGGTGCAATAAGAAAGAAGATTGTTTCTCAGTGTCTTACCATTAGATTTGAATATATAGCATGCACGCCTACAGTTAAAGAAGAAATATTATGGCTGAGAAATTCTCTTAAATGTCTTGATGTGACTAAGCATGCATATGAGACAACCGTGATCTACTGTGATCACACGGCTTCCATTCTTTTCTTCTCGAAGAATATCATACCATGGGTTGTATGGTGTCATATTGTTATCTAACTGGTGTGGCATATCCGAGTCAATGCATACTATCTATAATAGACGAGAGCATCTACTAGCAAATAAACGCTAGAAGGAGACAACACAATACTAAGATATTTCCAAGTACTATATGATATAGCATGATTTAAGAAAAAAACTGAAACTAGTTTTCAAATTTTTCTTACCTAAAACTTTTTTCTATTAACTTTCTAATGCTAGATTTTAGAATTTTTAATCACATAGTTTTTTGAAAAAAGTATTTAATATTTTTAAAATTACTATTTCTATAATTGTTTATAAAGTCTAATTAACCTTCCTAAACTAAACTAAACTATTAACGTAGTCCAATTTACCTTCCTTGCATTGACACGGCCCACATAGAACAGTTGGTGTGGTGCCATGTCGACTAAGGTTTACTCTTGCTCTCTCTTGTGTCTGCACATTTTCTATTGAAAAAAAGATGAATGTGAGTACAATTCCAAACTAGTACATTTAAATCATTTTCCTCGCTGTCGGGTCTGGTCATGGTAGTTTTCCCCAATATTAAGTTGGATTTGATCTTGCTTATAGCAAACTTCAATTGCGTATGTCGGGTTCATAAACCCGGGGTCCCTCATGGACCGGCTTCCCAACAAAGGTTCGACCCAGCAGACAACGTTACGAACCAACGCGCAAACTCTTGGGTCGGTCCAAATACCTAAACAGCAGGCCAGAAGGACGATCCAATTTCCGACCGGAAGGCCTGGCCGAGGAGGAACGACCCACCTCTCGATCGGAGCGCTCACTTCGGTCTCCAGCCCGCCTCCGGACGGCCTCTCCGACCAAAAGGCCTGGCCAAACACCACTTTCGACTCCGATCCGCTTCTCCGACCAGGGATGCACCGAACCCCTGCTTACAACTCCTCTCCGACTGGCACAATCAGAGCCGACTGGGACCAACCGACCAGGGACGCCCGCTCGGTAAGGACCAGGAAACGGACGGAGAAAGTAAGGCAGCGCACTCAAGTCAACTGCAATACTAAGGACCGTACCCTTTACACCTGCAGGACAGTACCCTGTGACCTCCCTGGTATGACAGAACCCGAGCAGTGTTGTAGGCGCCGACATTTTTCTCTACAGTGTTGTGGGCGCCATCAACTCCTATACCGGACAAAGACGGTAAGGCTCCCCCCACGTGCCTCTGAGGCGTCAACAGTGTTGTGGGCGCCGGCATTTATCGTACCAGGCGAACATGGTAAAACCCCTTGCATACCTCCGGGTATCAACAGTGTGGCAGGCACCGACGTCTGTCATACCTGAAGAAGACAACGCAACCTCCCACGTGCGTCTGACAATAAACAGTATTGTGGGCGCCTACCATCATCTTGTACCCACCGGCGTGGGCAGCAAGGCTTAACATCGTACGTACTCTCTCTCCCCTCACTTGTAAGGCCATCCCCTTCATCTATAAAAGGGATGCGCTCTCTCTTAAAAGACAGTTCA
The DNA here is from genome assembly GCA_904845875.1 of Miscanthus lutarioriparius. NCBI lineage: Eukaryota > Viridiplantae > Streptophyta > Magnoliopsida > Poales > Poaceae > Miscanthus > Miscanthus lutarioriparius. The sequence goes on from CAJGYO010000001.1 coordinate 22,442,358, forward strand.
TTCAGATCGATCAAGTTCACTAGTACATAACAACATAACCACCAGGTTCAAACCTTGAGCTCACGCTCGAACACTTAGCACATAGCGGAGCTCCCGTCACTCTCGGCCCCTCAGACCAGAGTCCGACCGGACCTCTTGTACCCCCCATCTTTCTCTTCTTGTTTGTAACCCCACTGCAAACTTCGAGCACTTGGGCTCAAGAATAAAGTCACCGACCGACTCAAACTGGGCGTAGGGCACGTTGCTTGAACCAGTATAAACCCTGTGTCATTGAGTGCTAGGCCACCTCCGATCACAACGTACTGCAAAACTACAAATATTTACGTGTTGGTCACTTTCTGCACCGACAGTTTACGCCGTCCATGGGGAAGACGTTGTACGTTCAACACTTTTTGGTCATCGGATGGCCCACTTTTCCGCCACCTTCGCCATGGCGGGCTCAAGCGATATGACTCGCTTTAGCTCACTGGAGTTTCCCGCACTCCCACCTGTTGGGATGTGGGTTCCACCCATCTTCGAGCTGTCCCAGGCCTTCCTCTTCGAAAGCCTAGACTTCATCGCCGACCGGCTCGGCGTACTACACCTCCGCAAGGAGGCACTCGTTCCGGCGCCCGTCGGAGAGGCGCCCTCCATCGGCTCTGGAACGCACGACGACTTCAACGACGAGGCACCTATGCTTCATTCCGAGCAAACTCTCTACTCAAACCCCGCTGTGAGTAATGTACATAATGTTATTTACTCTCTATTTACTATCTTCCGCTGATTATCCGGATAGGCCATATTGTCTGCACCACGAACACCGTATGATCGGTTCCCTTGCGGCCTCGCATCCCCCGCGGACGCGTGCGCTCGGGGGCTCCAAAGGACGCTGGCGCTATCCCCTCTCACATCGAATTCGTGGGAATGGCGAGCTATGCTCCTACCACATTCCATGAACTTCTGGATGATGAGGTTGAGAGCGACGGCTCCAGCATCGGCGACGTGGCACCTAGCCACCGTCCGTCCCGGGAGTACGCTATGGTGGACGCCCCGACAAGCCGTCGGTGGTTGCGGAGTCTGTGCAGACTCACACCCCTCCGGACCCGCGGGCGGGGGCCCTTGCGCTCGCACAAGGGCACGCCGAGGAGCTATGACAATGGTGGTAGAACCAGCCGCCGCCTACGCCAGCATGCTCGGTGCAGCACGTTGCACCCATGCGCCTGACCCGGCGGGCGGCACCCGGGGTCGTGCCCGCCAGGTCCAACGCGACATCATGAACGAGGGGAATGACCCCCCACAGTTCACTCGGGCTAGCCAAAACATCGCCGCTGCGGCAATGCTTCTGTGCGACATTCCCGAGCCCGTCGAACCCCAGGAGCGGGCGGTCTACCGGAACCTCCGAGCGCTGGTAGAAGCCGCCGCCGTTCAACAGGCCAAAAGCTCTGTATCGTGACTCCGACACGTGCCCTTTCTCCCCACTAGGGGAGTGGGAACACACCAGATGGATCGCTCCATCCGCTCACCGCTACAGCCACCAAGCCCGGCTCGGGAGGCAGCGGCTGCGCCGCGGTCTGACCTGGTGCCTTCTAGCGAACAGCCCGATCCGCACCAAGACGCTCGCATCATCATCAGCAATCGGCATCAGGCCCGGCATGATGATGACGTCCACCGGGCGGTGATAAGGGCAGGCGACATGGGTCCCGGCCGAACCATCAAGGGGACTGGTGAAATGCGCCCCAGGCATGGTCACCGGCCAGATGACTAGAGTTCCAGCCCTGAGGGCCCAGGACCATAGGCCTTTGGCCGGCGTATCCGGAGAGCGCCGTTCCCACAGTGCTTCCGACCGCCCACCAACATCGCCAAGTACACCGGGGAGACGAACCGCGGTATTTGGCTTTTAGATTTCCTGCTCGCCTGCCGAGCCAGAGGGGTGGATGATGACCTTTTCATCATTCAATATCTCCCCATCTGCATGGGGGAACATGTTCGGGCATGACTCAAATTCCTCCCGCATGACAGCATCCGTGACTGGGCAGACCTCAAGAGGGTTTTCGTCGGAAATTTCCAAGGGACGTATGTCCACCCTGGTAACTCAAGAGGGGTTTCGTCAGAAATTTCTAGATGGAAGCCATCTAATATGTCGGGCATATCGCGGGACGTCGATGAGCACGTGCTGCGCCCCATCCCGGGCTCAAAGCCCGCTAAGCAACGCCTGTGTCGTTTCAACGATGAGAGGCGTATGGCCATAGGTGAAGAGATTGCTAAACTCCTAGTAGCTGGATTCATTAGAGAGGTATTCCACTCTGTCTGGCTTACCAATCCTGTTCTTGTTAAAAAGAAGACCGGGAAATGGAGAATGTGCGTTGATTATGCTGGCCTCAACAAAGCGTGTCCAAAGGATCACTTTTCTTTGCCGCGCATAGACCAGATAATCGACTCCACCTTGGGTTGCGAGATCCTCTCCTTTCTGGATGCCTACTTAGGCTATCACCAGATCGTGATGAAAGAGTTCAATCAGCTCGCAACCTCGTTTATCACCCCGTATGGTTCGTACTGCTATGTAACCATGCCTTTCGGCTGAAGAACGCTGGCGCCACCTACCAAAGGTGCATGTAGCAATGCTTCGCCGACCAAATCGACCCGCTCGATCAACTGATCAAGCCGAGTGGCCGAAACTAACAATCGCTGTCTATGTTGATGACATAGTGGTCAAAACGGCTCAAACACGCGACCTGATCGTAAACTTGGCCGCAACGTTCGCAAACCTCGAAGGTTCAACATCAGATTGAATCCCGAGAAATGTGTTTTTGGGGTTCCAAAGGGGAAGCTGCTAGGATACATTGTGTTCGAGCGCGACATCGAGGCCAACCCCAAAAATATCACGGTCATCTCCAACATGGGCCCTATATGCAACATCAAGGGCGTGCAAAGGCTCACCGGCTGTTTGGCTACCCTGAGCCGATTCATCTCGGCTCGCTGAATGGGGGATGCCACTCTACAAGCTCCTCAAAAAGACAGACACCTTCGTCTGGACTAAGGAAGCTCAATAGGCTCTGGAGAGCCTCAAAGCGTCCCTGACGTCGGCCCCAATCCTCATCGCTCCCGAACAAGGAGAACCCCTCCTCCTCTACGTCGTGGCCAGCAACCATGTTGTAAGTGCCGCCCTGGTCGTCGAAAGGGAGGAGCCAGGACACCACCTGAAGGTCTAGTAGCCCGTATACTTCGTCGGGGAGGTACTCACCGACCCCAAGGTTTGGTACCCTCAGGTGCAGAAACTCCTATATCGTCATGCTAATGGCTACCCGGAAGCTCCTGCACTACTTCACCGACCATGAAGTCACGGTCATCACTTCGTACCCGCTCGGGGACATCATCCGCAACCGCGACGCCGTGGGATGGATCTCCAAGTGGACACTCAAACTCATGGGCCATGACATTAGATATATCCCTCATACCACTATTAAATCTCAGGCTCTCGTGGATTTTGTCACCAAATGGATGGAGGTGTAGCTACCGACCCCATACGTCACCCACGAGTACTAGATAATGTACTTCGACAAGTCCATAATGGCGCCTGGCTCAGGGGCTAGAGTGGTTCTGATCTCCTTGGACGGGAGCAGGCTCCGCTATGCCATCCGCCTCCATTTCTCGGCCTCAAACAATGCCGTAGAATACGAGGCCCTCATCAACGGGCTGCGCATCGCCATCGAGCTCGGTGCTACGTGACTCTATGTCCACGGTGACTCGGAGTTGGTCGTTGACCAAGTCATGAAGGAGTCCTCCTGCAAAAGCCCCCTCATGGCGGCATACTGCTAGGAGGTGCATAAGCTCGAGGACAAATTCCAAGGAATCGAGCTGCACCACCTCCCTAAAAAGGACAATAGTGTTGCCGATTTTCTCACAAAATTGGCCGCCAGGCGAGATCCTTCTCCAAGCGGGATCTTCATCAACGATCTCCACGAGCCATCCGCCCACGTCCTGGAAGGTCCAATCCAAACACACACCCGACGCCAAGCCGACGCCCGGGGGCTCCAACCCCGACGCCAAGCCAACGCTCGGGGGCTTCGACCCTAGTACCTCTATGACGATGTCACCCGCTGACGTCACCATATTGGCACTCGATCAAATCGACTGGCGAGCACCGCTACTCGCCTACCTCCTCGAGGAGGTTCTCCCACCTGAAAGGACTAAAGCCCGATGAATCGCTCGACGTACCAAGACCTTCGTCGCGCTCAGTGATGAACTCTACAAACAGAGTCCATCGAGGGTCCTCATGAAGTTCGTCCCCACTAACCAGGGAAAGCAGCTCCTCCTCGAGGTCCATGCCGAGATTTGTGGACATCGTGCGGCCTCGAGATCGCTGGTTGGAAAAGCCTTTTGCTAAGGTTTTTACTGGCCCACCGCACTACGAGATGCAGAGGAGGTCATCCGTAAGTGTGAGGGATGCCAATTTTATGCTCGGCAAACTCATTTGCTGGCACAAGAGCTTCAAACCATCCCCATCACCTGACCATTCATGGTCTGGGGCCTCGACATGGTAGGACCCCTCAAAAAGGGTTCGGGCTATTTCACTCACCTACTCGTAGCAGTCGACAAGTTCACCAAGTGGTAGAGGCCAAGCCCATCACCAACATCGACTCGGAGGAGGCGGTCAAATTCTTTCTCGACATCATCTACCGGTTCGGCGTTCCTAACTGCATCATCACTGACCACGGGACCAACTTCACCGGAAGAAGTTCCTAGACTTCAGTAATGCATACGGCATCAGGATCGAATGGGCCTTGGTCGGACACCCACGTACTAACGGTCAGGTCGAGCGTGCCAATCGCATGGTCCTCTAAGGACTTAAGCCACGCATCTTTGACCGACTCAACAAGTACGTCGGGCGATGGGTTGCAGAGGTCCCAGCGATCCTCTGGAGCCTGAGAACGACCCCGAACTGATCCATAGGGCTCACACCCTTCTTCCTAGCCTACGGAGCTAAAGCAGTGCTGCCCTCTGACCTCGACCACGGCGCCCCAAGAGTGAAAGCTTTCGACCGTGACCGAGCCGTGGAGGCTCAGCAAGACGCAATCGACCTGCTCGAGGAGGCCCGCGAGACGACCGTCATCCGCTCCGCTCGCTACCAGCAAACTCTCCGCAAGTACCATGAAAGGAAGATCAGGGAGAGGATCCTCGAAGTCGGTGATCTTGTGCTCCGGAGGACCCAATCAACGAAGGAAAAACACAAACTCTCTCCACCATGGGAAGGACCCTATACGGTGACCGAAGTGATTCGACCGGGCACCTACCGACTGAAGGACGACAACGACAATGTTCTCAGCAACACTTGGAACATTGAACAACTATGTCGTTTCCCCCCCCCTAAATTTGGTCTTACCGCTTTTATTCAATACTTGCTCGGGGGCTCCATGAGGGTACAATACTAAATAATACCTCTCTTTTTTACTATCACATGGTAAAAACTTTATCCCCGAACGAAAGCGCATTCCATTCCTTTGATTACCCTACGTGACTTTGTTCTTACTCCCAACCGAACGCACCCCGCCACGACCTACGGTTATGAGCAGCCGAGACCCACAGGCCATGCCCAGGTTCTTAAAAGCTACAGCCTATGGAACGAACGGGCAGGTGCGAAAAAGAAAGGATAAAAACAAAGCTATGCTAGGATAAAAACCAAGGAACGGATAGTGATTGTATCATAAAAACAGAACATATGTATTCATTGATAAAAAAAACTGTTCATACGGGGGCTCCCCCTCAAACTTAACGATTACATTTGCTGACTACTTCTACTCTAAATACTACTGTGGCCGCTCGACGGTATCAGCTGATGCCAAAGGAGAAGCCATGGCATGTACCGCCAGACATAACCACCGCCGCAAGGGCCCTGCCCGGTTCTGCTCCCTCGACTTCAGCGAGCGCAACAGGTACCTTAAGGACCCCGCCCGGTTCCGCTCCCTTGACTTCGGCGAGCGCAACAGGTACCTCAAGGGCGTCACACCCATAGATGGTCAGCAAAAGAGCATGGAGCTCCTGACCTTCTCATGCAGTCGAGGCAGCTCCTAGGCACGGATGCTGCCACCGAAGTATGGCCACCATGGCTGGAAGAGATCTCATCAAACTTTATGAACTGGTCAACCTGAGCAGCTACAAGCACAGAACCCTCCACCAGCACGATCTTGAGCAACTTCCCCTCCGACAAGGCTCGCCCGATGAAGATCCACTGAAAAGAATCCACGCACGGCTCCATCCCGAAAAAGGCCTCATAGATGAATCCAGCGCACCATCTCCTTTGGCGAAAGCCGCCCCTTCTCAGACAAAGATGGCTAGCACCGCCTCGGGTAGCCTCCAGCTTGACATTGCGCTCCAGATTCACGAAGGGATCTGTGAGTCCTCCCCCTCGCTTACCCTCTCTCTCACTTAGGAACCATCACGACATACAGACACTCTTGGTGAGAAGCAAGGAGGAAAGGCAATAGTTGAAGAATAGGCAAAGGACTGCGTGACGAGAAGCCCTCTCCCTTCCCCTATTTAAGGAGGAAATGCAATAGCTGAAGAAGGGCAAAGGATCGGAGCGAAAAAAATTCTCCCTTCCCCCATTCAATGCGGATGGGAAACGACGGAACGACACCTGGTCAGACGGGACGTGGCCTGGGTATGGCCCACCACTACCACATGACCGGGCGCGAGAAACAAAGCGCCACCACGCGCGGGTGGCTCTCCGCCTTCCCAGGTGGGACTTGGAAAAACCCAAACAACGGGATCTCTGCTAGGAGAGACCATCGGGCTTCCTAAGTCAATCAAACGGCTCAGGAAAACACTGAGAGATAGGTAAGGAGCAAAGGGATGCCCCATGTAGGCCATGTCGACTCCGTCACGAACGACAAGCACGGGTCCCGGTCGGACATTTCCGATTGGAGCTCTTCAAACCCCGTCACTCGAGTCATCAAGGTAACATTATCGACCCCCACTATTTCTTTATATAATCATTCACACATCCATACACGCATTCATTCCATACGCCCACGCTCCTCGGATGATTCTACCCGAATCGTCTAGGGGCTCAGGAACTAAGGCATCGCACATGCGGCTAAATGCATCACAACGCTCTGTGTTGCGTCACGAAGCGGTAGTTGCCTCATTCAACATGAGCAACGACCGACTGGGGTTCGAAGGCCAGCCCATGAAGAGCTCGAGGTCATCTTGCGTCAAACAGAGCCAGGGGAGAAAACACAGATGAGCCCCGTGCGGCCCTCACCCAGTCTGCCCCAAAGCGGACAGGGTCATCTCAACCTTCTCGTTCGATCCTAAACCTCTGCCAAACCCACAGAATCTCCATCGAGGGGAGGCCAGCGGGCCACCCGAGTCGGTCTTCGGAATGACCCAGGCATTTGCCGGGTTGCAGGTTAAGGAGCAATGGAATATCACAAGAGGGCTATGCCGACCCTGAACGACGGACTCGGATTTCACTCGATCATATCCGTTAGCAACCTCACCGAGCGGGTCACTCGAGCCCGAGCGATCGAGGCAAGCGACAAAGCTCAGCCCCTCCGGTTGTGAGAAACCGAGGACGGGGTAACGCACAAAACTCAAACCGACCCCTACCAAGCCCAACGGGGCTTAGGGGCTCAAGACACCTTCCGAAACTAACCTCGCCTCGGCTATGCGGTCTGCTGCCGCGACTTGAGATCCACGTAAGCTCCATCTCGCTCGATCCCTAAACTAATCGCCTCGACATAACGTGAAAGCAAAGGTTGTAGGCGCCGACATTTTCCTCGTTGTCGGCGATCTCCCGAGCTCCATCTCGCTCCCCCGATCCCAAAACTATTTACCGTATCGGCGAACATGGTAAAACCCCTTGCATACCTTGGTATCATCAAAGGTGGCGCAGACGCTACATACCGAAGAAGACATCAGGGATCCATGAGCTCATCGTCTCGCCCGATCCCTAAACTAAGGTCGCCATTCATCTATAAAAGGGATGCGCTCTCTCAAGAGGCAGTTTATTGATCGATCAAGTTCACTAGTACACAGATCAAAACCACCGATTCAAACGAAGCTTCACTTAGCATAGCGGAGCTCCCGATCCCTAAACTAACTATCTCTTGTACCCCATCTTTCTCCGTCGTTTGTAACCCCAGCGCAAACTTGAGCACTGGACTCGCGAATAAAGTGAAGCGCGACTCAAGCGGGCCGGACGTAGGACGCCCTAAACCAAAGTATAAATCTGTCATTGAGTGCTAGGCCACCTCCGATCGTGCACGCCCTACTAATAACGTGTTTGTCACTTCGCCGCGTGCTTTCATTTTAGTATCTTTAAATCAAATATGATAGTGAAAAGTTGTGCTGCAAACCTAGTTTTGTAAGAATCATTTTTAATTAAAATCAATTTTCTTCGGCCTCGACCGAGAATCCCTAAACTATTAACTGTAATTTCCTTTCTAGTTTGAGGCGTTTAAGGTATTCCACATGCTGGGCTACGACCAATTCGACTTTAGTCTAGATTCACTATAGCTCTATTAGTGATATTTCACTTGTTTAAGAGCCTTTGTGGCTTGTGTAGTAAACCCATTTTGATTTGAGGATATTCATTAGTAGATTATTTGATTTATAAAAAGCTCTTGACGTATTCTCAACTAAGGAGGACAAAATGCACGATTTCACACGACGCCGTCCCGACAAAACCCCTAGGTGATCAAGGAGATTTAGCTAAGTTATGAATCGCTCGGGGGCTATAAGAGTCCGGGGCTACACCCGCAGATTGCATCTCCTTGGGCGCTGGTGATGAAACTCCCTGTTCCCTCCTCAGAGATCGATCTCGGCAACACGAAAACCCCTCCAGACGATTCTACTTCCCGAATCGCCGCCCGGGGAGACTTCTCGAGGCTACGGTGGCGCCATCCACCGGGGTGCCCTCCTCCGTGGCGCCCGGTGTGTCGCGCCGTCCACACTACACCACCCGCTCCACCCCACCCTCGCCTCAAGACAAAAATTCACCGCAGATGACCGCCATCAATCATTCTACCCTCGAATAGCCCGAGAGCTCGGGGCTCTGTCGGGTTTATAAACCTAGGGTTCCTCATGGGGGCTTCCCCACGGAAAGGCTCGATCCAATTCCCTCGCCCAAATCCCCAAACAACGTTGTGAACCAACGTGCAAACTCTTGGACCGGCCCAAATACCAAATCTCGTTCGAGAACGGCGGGAGGAAAGGCGATCCAATTTACCACCGATTTGGAAGGCTGGTGGAGGAGAACGACGCGCGGACTTTCGTTTCGACTGCAGCCCACCTCTCCGACCGGGCGCTGCGCTCGGTCGGCTCTCTGCCCGTTCGGCCTCCCGAACATGGGCCTCTCCGCGCCGCCAAAGGTCACCTCAGCCAAACACCACTTCCGACATACACTCGTGGACTCGCTTCTCCGACGCCATGCGCTGGCCCATGCCTATGAGGGATGCGCTGCGACCCGCGCTTCCCCCGTCACGACCGCACGCCGCGACGGGAGGCCTCTTATAACTCCTCTTCGATGGCGAGCGCGTAATGGGCCTTTGACTAGGACCAACCGGGGCCACCGGGACGCGTTATTCTATTCGTAAGGACCGAGAAATGCGACGGAGAAAGTAAGGCGTACTCAAGTTAACCGCAATACCAAGGATCTGTACCATGTATGCTGCCAGCGGCGAATCGGCAGAATGGTAGACTGCGACCTCCCGACATGATAGAACTCCATCCCTCTCGGCGCATATGCAAAGTGTTGTAGGCGCTAGGCCCCATCGACATTTTCCTCTCTGTGGGTGTTGTGGGCGCCATCAACTCCCATACCAAACAAATACGGTAAGGCTCCCCCACGTGCCTCTAAGGCGTCAACAGTGTTGTGGGCGCCGGCATTTACCGTACCAGGCGAACATGGTAAAACCCCTTGCGTACCTTCAGGTATCAATAGTGTGGCGATTCCGTCGTTGAGGAGCTCTTTGGACGAGCTCCATGGCGCCAAAATTTTTCTCCAAGCTAGCGTCTATCATACCAAGAAAACAACGCAACCTCCCGGCCGTCGTCTAACGTGCCGACAATAAACGCGGTGTCAGATTGTGGGCGTCTACCATCATCTTGTACTCCGCCCGTCCTCGGCGGCGCAAGCGCAAGACTTAGCTTTGCACATCGATTACTCTCTCCCCCTCTCACTTGTAAGGTCATCCCATTCATCTATAAAAGGGGATGCGCTCTCTCTTAAGAGACAGTTCATTCAGATCGATCAAGTTCACTAGTACACAACAATAGAACCACCAGATTCAAACCTCGAGTTCACGCTCGAACACTTAGGCACTTAGCACATAGCGGAGCTCCCGTCACTATCGGCCCCTCGGACAAGTGCATCAGCAGCTCGACAATCCCCAACACCATTGGACCTCTTGTACCCCATCTTTCTCCTCTCGCTGTACCACCATCATCCTTCGCGCTTGTAACCCCGCCGAACCAGCTCTTCGAGGAGCAAACTTCGAGCACCGGACTCGGGAATAAAGTCACCGATCGACTCAAACTGGACGTAGGGCACGTTGCCTGAACCAGTATAAATTATATGTCATTGAGTGCTAGGCCACCTCCGATCACGACGTACGGCAAAACTACGAATATTTACGTGTTGGTCTCTTTCTGCACCGACAGCGTGCTTTCATTTTTAGTATCTTTAAATCAAATATGATAGTGAAAAGTTGTGTTCCTGCAAACCTAGTTTTGTAAGAATTGGGACCTGGCCTCATTTTTAATTAAAATCAATTTTCTTCTACCTTCTGATTTATTCATGCTGAGTGCTGAGAATCCAACTTAATAGTGTCTATTAACTGTAATTTCCTTTCTAGTTTGAGGGCGTTTAAGGTATTCCACATGCCCTTTAAACATGTACGACCAGCCTTCTCGCTTTAGTCTAGATTTCACTATATGTTTGGCACTTTTTTCTATTAGTGATATTTCACTTGTTTAAGAGCCTTTGTGCCTTGTGTAGTAAACCCATTTTGATTTGAGGATATTCATTAGTAGATTATTTGATTTATAAAAAGTTAAATACTTGAGTCTAAGGTGTATTTTAGGAACCAAAGCAGGAATGCAGGATGAGTTGACATGGATGCATCTATCTTGATTTTAACAGATACGTTTAGCTGAAGCACAACTACAAGGTGACCCTGAAAAATTGAAATCTGAGACGCTGGAAAAGATGAAAAAGATTGATGGATGGTGTATGGAGCTGAAGCTTTTGGAGGACAAGAGAGCTCCTGCGGCCTAGACAAAATCGACTTCGGCTCTGATGTAGAGTAGAGCCATCGCGACCACACCAGGGTGCTGATCCAAATTCCAAGGTGCACTGAATCACCATAGGCTTCTCCATTACCTGTGTTGGTTACTGGAAAAGCAGTCCGGTAGATGTGGGTTTGCGCAGAACGATGGAGGGTTTTCACCGCACATTTGTTGTCTCATGTTCACCAAGTTTCAAGATTTGTACCGAAAGACCCATTTGTCAGAAAGACCACACAGTGAGATAATTCAACCGATTATTGTGACAGTGTGGTTTAACTTCAGTATACTATGCTAATTCTGGGAATCTATTGACACTGGATCAGAATTTACTTTCGCCCTCACGGCTAGAATTCATCTCTGCTTTACCACCATTATTCAATTATTCAGTTAACTTTACAGGCTGTTATATAGGTTGAAACTGATTGAAGAGTGCCGGAATGCTTTGTCCCTGGCTCCGCGGCTTTCACATGTGTTTCATTTGTTTCTTTGTTTAGTTGCCAAGAGGCAGAGCTTCAAGAATCTTAAGAAGCATATATCGGTGAATGCAGTTTTCCTTGGTTGAATAGTAAACGCTCTACGGGCTACACACGCCAAGTAACAACGCGTGAGAAAGGAATCCTCCTCCGGCTGGCCGAAAGCGATATGGCCTCGCATGCCAAATGGAGAACGGCAGCCAATCGAAGAGTTTTCTGGGAAGTAACGTTGATTGAAAAAAGGAAAAGATAACATAGCCGTATGCTTCCTGTCTTAGCACAAGTGCTGACAGCAATTCCAATCTAACAACTGTTGTTGACAGTTCTAAAGCTTTGAACCTTTTTTTTTCTTTCTTTTTTCTCATGACAACATATCATTGGCATCAAGACAATCTATTTACACAGCCCGTTCTAACTCTACAACTCATGCGCTCAAATGCACATTCACTATTCTCTATCCAGGCAGAAGAATATTAGCCGGCGGCTCAACGAGGACATCTTCCTCGCGAACGTATGCCAAAGAATCAACTAATGAAACACTAAAGGTTGATGACGATGCTGTTGAGCGTTGACAATACTAGCTCCAGGCAAAACAACCCTCCCTTTCGGCCAGCTCCGCATGATTTGCGCGGACCAATATCTGTAGGTCGAACAACCAAAGAAAGTCAAATTGTCAGATTAATCACGCACTTATAAAAGCAACAAGTGGCGCCCTAGTGAGCCACAGCTGAGAAGCTGACGACTGCAAGACCAGCCACAAGCTTTGTACCATTCAACATGACACGTACGTGAAATCTTAGCATAAGTTTGACACAAAAAGGTACAATGTTAACTTACCATTCTGCCACTGTCCAAAAGATGATCAACGATCCATTAATTGATGCCACGTGTAGATGAATTCGAGCGTGAAGATGTCGTCCTCATAGACCGTACTGATCTTATTGACTTGTTTACGAATGGATGCTCCAACAGTTTGGATGCTGATGGTCTGCCTTCTGGATTGGATTTTACACACTGGCTTATAAAATCACGAGCATCCTTTGAAAGAGCATTTGGAATTGCTGGTGATTCCCCCTTACCAATCCTGTATAGAGCTTGTGTCTGCATAACAAGTAGCAAGAAGAATGGGGTTAATCATATACCAATAGTTCAGAAAATCGCGTACACATAGGCACACTCATATAATTCGAAAACAGCAACTCGAATTTGCAGAAGTCAGTACTAAATGTTCTCACCCATTCGAGGTCAGGATAGGGTATTTGGCGTGTCAACATCTCTAGGACGGTGCAACCAAGACTCCATATGTCAGCTGCAGGTCCATATGTCTTCTTTGGATTGACAACCTGAAAATTTAGATTTTAGTGCTTCCATCTAGAATGATCTTAAAGTGTAGATCCAAATTGTATATGCTGTCATCCAGCAACCATGATTGTTCGCCAGCACATTAAGTTCACATGAAACGATGCCTATGTCAAATCAATGAAACGTCACTTAATCACACTAAAATATCAACTCAGCTACTACTCTATTAAGAACCAACTTTGATTGGACTGCACCAGATGTTTGATAGATCTGTAATAACATCACTGAGGCAGGGGCATAGGGGATAGGGCACTACTTCCAAGTAATATTCAATAATTTAGGTCTATTATTACTTCAAGACGATTATTCTAGACAAATCACTGAAGGTAAACATAAGGCGAACAAAATGCAAGAATGTTCTAATCTCAAGTCAGAGTTTATGGTGGTTACCTCAGGTGCCATCCAATAAACAGTTCCTTTGCATGATTTAACTGCATTGAATTTGGTAATCTGAAGGAAATGATAAAATAACTTTGTATCAGAGAAAGTGTTAGCGGATAAATTGAACCAAAAAAAGGACAAAGTTTTCAGCATGAAATCGACCTCCTTAGCGAGTCCAAAATCTGCAAGTTTCACAGATCCATTGGCATGCACCAGAATATTTGCGCATTTAATGTCTCTGCAATATCACAATTCAAACCATAATTCAGAACATACGTATATACAATAGCATGTTGATATAATTCTGCAGTACTTTTCAGATCAATGTGGAAAATACAGGTATTGGGCATTGCTTGCAGGGCTTCATTTAAACTAATGGGCACATAATTGCCCATATTTCTTATTTCCAGTAATCTGATTTGTTACACTGAATGGCACCGTTATAGGTATCAGAACTTAAACTAATTTCATTACCTATGAACAATGTTCCTTTCATGGAGGTAAGTCAACCCATTAAGGATTTGTCTTGTATATGCAGAGACATGAGTATCACGCAGGCGATATTTCTGATACAATGATGCAAGGGATCCTTGGGTCACTAATTCAAGGAAGATGTAAAGCTTTGAATCTTCCTGCAATAATAACACAGTTGGAGGGTCATCAATCTAATAGCCTAAGCATGCATACAAGGGGCATGAAGAAAACAATGAATTTCTGTGCATACGACATATATGATACCAACAGCATGATAAACTGAAGCTACTTACTTTGTCTGTTCCATAATACTGCACTATATTCTCATGCTCAAACTGGCTCAGAAGTGCAATTTCCTGGAAAGATTAAGAAAGATAAAAGAGGTCAGATTTTGCAACACTTGTCTTTTGAGGAAATTGGGCATAGTTTGCAAGTGGAGCCATCTTAAGGCTAACAGCGCACAGACCAATGGATCAAATCTCAGGAAATCACAGTGGAAGCCAAAAAACACTGGTGCTATCTTATAGGCTCATGCATTACCATGTAATCTGAGACAAATTAACAGACAACCCCTACAACGGGTTGTCTTTTAAGTTATATAGTAATTCCAAAATCCCTTAATTTGTGCATGAAATGGAAGAAAGCAAAAAATGTGAGTTACAAGGCATAAACAACTTATACAATGATGCGCGAGTAGTCTTATAGTATTAAATTTTAGCTTATATATGAGGCGGTTGCTTTACGAAAGAACCACCACTTTCTCTTAAGTCTCAATCTCAACTCCCTCGGTCCTCCACGTCATAAAAAAATCCTATAGGGCATTTGCTGCATGAGATGGCCTATGAGACGGCTCACATGTACAGATGTACTTGTCCTAAATAACCTTTCAACCTATCATGAACTGTGCCATTCAAGTTGAAGAACACGGGACATGCAATTCATGATAGGATGGGAAATTGCCAGTAATAGATTAAATCTCTCGTACTATCAAGAAAAAAATAGTGAAACGAACCTGCTCAAGCTGAAAGATACACTGCTTCGCATTGCTCCCTTGATCAAATAAGTTTACTTCTTTGACAGCAAAGAAGACACCCTCACTGATAATATGACACAGAAGCAGAAAAGCATGTAAGAGACTGGGCTCAGGCTTGCAACAGGAAAAAACTAGAGCAGGCTATAAATAGTGAAGGCAACCATCCCTATTGCATATTGGCAGAAAAAAAAGGACAAATGCTGAATTGCTTCATCCAGGACAATAAATTCATGTACGTTGTTCGCAGAGCTGAATATCCAAGTTATCATGACCAAAGAACACATAATCAAGTAAAAATCCTTAACCTCAGTTCTAAATTGAAATAAAATCAAGCTTCTAAAAAGAACAGAAAAAATCGAGTGATTATCAAATTATTCTCTGCTGACCCAGAAGTCAAGAGTGCAACATTTTGGCACACTAATATGTCATGGTCCCACGTACGATTGAGGAGATGGTTCATCAAATTGCATGTGACAATGATTTTAGTTGAGATCTTTGCCTATTACTTAGGATCATGTTGGTTTAGTTGTAGAAGACTATATCATGTAACTAATTCAATTGTTACTACTAGTAGGCTGTGCTTAGTGTCTAACATTTAGAAACAGACCTAGTAGGCTCTAATCAGCAATAGAATCAGTTCTGTGAAACCCAGATTAATCGAGGCTTCTAGCTGTACCTTATGCTGCCCTATGGAGTATGGACAGGCGTAGCATGTTAGATTGATTATTCCAAGCAACTAAACAGCACGGAAGAGCAACTGAATTTTATCTTTAGAGCACTTACTCGCTGATGCCCTCATAGACTGTCCCAAACGAGCCACTACCCAGGAGCACCCCTCGGCTCCAGGACCGGATCCTCCTCCTAAACCTCCCGTTCGGTGAGATATAGAACATGGATTCTGTGGTGGTGCTTGAGGTCTCGTCATCGTTGGTCGTTGATAGCGAAGAAGTACCAGTGAAGCCCTCGGACGACTCCTCCAGCCCAAGATCGTCCAACATTAACAATACCGCCCCATCCTCGTCGTCATCCTTCTCCACTGCATCCCGGTGTCCAAAACGACGGCCAGATCTGATCGCGGGGGCGTCCTCTTTCTCATCCGGCGCGAACGACCGCAAGATATCCCACGTGGATCCGACGCCGCAGACAGCTGGCAGCGCCATCGAAGGCGGCGGCTTGAGCACCGGCGGCGGGCGCACGCCCTTGATTCCTCCCTCCCCAGCTGCCCTCCTCGCATCCGGAAAGGTGGACTCGGGCGGCGGATCCAG
Organism: Miscanthus lutarioriparius; assembly: GCA_904845875.1. Lineage (NCBI taxonomy): Eukaryota > Viridiplantae > Streptophyta > Magnoliopsida > Poales > Poaceae > Miscanthus > Miscanthus lutarioriparius. The sequence goes on from CAJGYO010000001.1 coordinate 22,458,614, forward strand.
GCGCGCCGGCCGCTCCGGAGCTTCGATTGGGACGTCCCTTCCCGTTGCGGCCGGTAGCTCCGGGTCGGCGTCCGCAGCCTGGGCGGGCTCCTCGGCACCCACCTGACAGAGCGGTGAGTCCCGCTGAGGGGAGTCGTGGTTGGGGCGTGCGGAGGAGGGGGAGCTTGAAGCGGAGGTGGAGGAGCGAATGGCCTTGTGCGCCTCCCAGTCGGCCAGCGGGATGGCGAAGTCGTCGGGCCCGGAGAGGCCGAGGTTTTCGTACAGGAAGCGGAGGTCCCCGCCCCCGTCGCCGCTGCCGCCGATGCGGAAGCTGTTGACGAGGTCGAGGGAGCAGGCGACGGAGGCGGCGAGCGAGGTCGGCCCGGACCCCGGCGCGGAGGCGGGCTGCGGGGACGGCGGGTACTGGCAGTAGTTGGGGGCGTTGTAGCTGATGTTCTTGGACGCGTTGCGGCGGTCGAGCCGGCGGAGGCGGCGCCTGGAGGAGCCGAAGCCACTGCCGCCAGACGGCGACGGCGCGGGGTCCTGCGCGGCGTGGGGCGGGCCCATCGGCGGCGGCCTCAGCTCATGGGCGCCCTGGAAGACGCGGGGGAGAGGACCGCGCCGAAAGCGAGAGCTCGGCTTGGGGACGCGGGGAGACGGCAAGCGGGTGGGATTTTTTTTTGGTTCGTAGCCGCGGCCGCGCTTTTGGGTTTTTCGGTGGATCCGTGGAGGGGACCGAGCGGACAGCGGAGGGAGGAGATAGCGTTGTCCGGTTGTCCGCATTGACTCGCATCTTTTCGCCGCTGCGGCCCGGTGGTCGGGTTAGCGACGCGACACGGCAACCGCGGGCAGCACAGCAGCTGGGCCACCGCGCCGCGCGCCTGAGTTGTCTGTTCGGCAGACTAATTGCTATTAAAAAAAAATACTATTTTAATATAACGTAAACAGTGATTTCGTGAGTGACGGAACAAACCCAGCCGGCTGGCTTTTAAGCCAGCCGAACACGCCCCGCCCGCGGTGATCAGGCAGGGATACGGCCGGGGCCGGTGCGGCGCTCCCGCGCTGGCCCCCTGGCGCGAGGTAAAAAGCTTCGTCGGAGACGCCGGGCAGGATGCGGTCTCGGCGACTGATGGCGGCCGGGCGGGGGCCTTCTCGGTGGGGTTTGGCCGCGCGCCGCGGGGTCGTTGCGCTAGGCAGATCGCGGTGCGGCGACGGGAGCTGACGTGAGGGCAAACGTCAGTGGCGAGCTCAGCTGCTGATGGCTTGGCACGTGGCCAGATGTGCTGGCGATATTCAATATTCTACCGTGTGTCAGTGGGACTGAGCTGATGAGCTCAACAGCCGATGTGTTGGCACGTGCGTGCTTGTAAGCTTGTTCGATTGTTCCTGCCAGATGGGGAGACATCGTGCCATGTGAGTACGTGCATGTCTGATGAACTCATCACGCGCTCATCATAAAACTGTCAGCTTGTCAGTAGTTTAACGTTGTAGTAGGAGGAGGAAGAGGAGGAGCGATTCGGCCCTGTTTTGTGTCGCTCTAGACCTGGCCCCGTTTTACATTGATTAAAAAATAACCACGAAAAAGGAATTGCTATTTTTTTATTTGAAGTCATAATCCTCTCAACTTTGAAGACGTTGGGAGACGTTACGGCGCATATGGACCCACCGACCATAGACACATCCAACGCCTCCCTCATTAACGTCTTCCCTCATATGGATCCACCAATCATTGACACAGCTAACACTTTTTCGACGTCTCCTAAACCATACTAAAAAAAAGTTCTTTATTGTTTTGTGAGTTCATTTGTCTAACAAGTCTGAGCATGCCAAACAGCATGTGGAGAGGACATAAACTAGTTTTTAGTTGTCTAGCATAAACATGTACTCCCTCCGTCTATAAAAAAAATATATAATTATCACTTCTTAAGATAAATAAATTCAAATTCAACTAAATCTGTGTAAAAAATATTATGATTTCAAATAAATATATTTTGTAGTAACCACAATAAATATTGATATTATTTTATATAAACTTGATCAAATTTAAAAATGTTTGACTCGTCCTAAACCTAGGATTGCATTTTTCCTTTTGGTGACTGAGGAAGTATAGTTTTTCCGGTGCCTAGAATTTTGGTTGAAGCATCGGTCAGCTGCAAACGGCAAAATCAAGGTTTGGACCTCCTTTCATCTATCCAAGCATCATTTTTATCCTACACACCGTTGTCTGGAGTACGTTTTCATCAGCGACAAGCTAGTGCGGAGCCGAAACATTTTACTAGTCCTGTTATAAGCGCACGCAGAGAAACACTATCAAATGATAAGCACATGCAATTAATTAATCAGTAACAACTTGCAAAGCACGGCGGAATTCTGCAGGAGCGAGCACCACGCGTACAGGTGCAGTGTCTGGTGGTGGTCTGTCTCCACGGCTCGGTAGCTTTCGTGAATTTCACTGGATGGTAGTCTCACTCACTCTGCGATGTCCAGACGCGTGCCTCCTTGCTGTGGCCGTTACGTTCCCAGGGCAGCTAGCGTAATCCAAGCGGAGGCGTTTTACCGCCACACGACCGACGACCTGGCCGTGCCATTGCCGCCCGGCCACGGCCAAACCCAGACCTCTAGTGTCACTGTACTGTGTCTGTGTGTGAGTGTGAGCGTGAGCGAATGCATGATGCAGGTGCAAGCGTTCGCTGCTACGGCCACACGAGCGAGTTACCCGACGGCAAAGCTGCGTGCCGTGTTCCCGCGGCAATCCTTGATGTTACTTGCTTTCTTTTCCTCTGGAAACTTCTTTTTTTTTTCCGCGAGGTTTTCTTTGGAGACTTGTTGTTGCTGTTAGTCTGTTACTACTAGTATTGCACCGGCGCTTTGAAGTTTGTGGTCAACCGGCCGGCGGTTGCATCTTCAACGACAGCCACGCGCCGTCTTGCTCCATGTTCAATGGCTCGTTTTCTCGCACCAAAGTCGTTGACCACGCATAGGAAGGTCCTGTGATCCCACGTTAAAATTTTAGCCTTGCACTTTTAACCCTTTTATTTTTGTCATGGGGATCCAAACATAGAGGCTAAAAGTAAGCAAATAACTAAAAATTAGGCTAAAATCTTTTACTTCCCAAAGAGATTCTAAATTGGACTAAACTCCCTCGGGACGGACGGTGGACGCCTATACTCCTTACCACTCGCATGCATGGTGTGCATGGATAATTAAATAAGGGCAAATCAGTCATTGTATATTAGAGAGCTAAAGTTTAGCTTATAGATACAAACAAGAACTAAATTTAAGGACTAAACTTTAGTCTAGGATTAGTGATCAAACACCACCGAAATCGTATAACACTACTATATGCAGCGCGTTTTTTACCTTACGCACACACGGTAGCCCGTTAATTTGACCCAGGGACGGTGCCGTTTTCTACACAATCTGCATGCCAACGAACAGCAAGGAAAGATGGCGATGATTGGCGCCTGACTGCTCCGGCGGCCGCACCATGTTCATGTCCATGTCCATTCTAAAGTGCGCACGATGGCAAGAAGCCAAGAACGCTGCTGTTGAAATGGAACTTGGAAGCACCCTGGAAAACGCTGCTATAGTAGTCAGATATACTCCTATGTGGCTAAGGCAAATCACGGCAACTGCTTTTCTGGGGAAAAAACAACAACAGGAAAAGCAAGGCAAAGCGCATAGAAAGGCGAGGGGATCTCCGAGGCACCGAGAGCACTTTCTCCTGTCATTAGTGCGTGAAACGGGCAGGAGAAGCGCCGTCGAAATGAGGCGGAGACCCGGGGAAACACCCTGGAATGGATGATGGCTGGATTGCCGGATGGGATTTGAAGCGAGCGAAAAATCGAGCAGAGCACGCCGCCGGAAACGAGGGCCATGTGCGGTGCGCCGGTGCGTCGAAGGAGGTCGCCGAGAAAGTACAACGCGCTGTCCAATCAACTCACGGTACGAATGCACGGTAGCTACAAGCAAAAAAGGGTGCCGTTCTGCCAGCTGTCCAAAGAGCTTCCTTTCCATCATGCTCTGCGAGAAGAAAGTTGGAAATTGGAACGGAAGTGCTCCTACTCCAGAGTCCAGATGGCAACTTTCACGACACGACAGTGTTCCATCGTTTAGTTCCGCCGAATTGGCGCCGGCAGGAACACTGTAGCGGCACTGTAGCTACAGTGTCGTTTTGTTTTTATTTGGTAATAATTGTCCAATTGTTCATTGGGGGGCTCCAAAACGTCGGATGCCGTGAAATCTGTGGCTGTAATTACTGACTGGCATTTAGTGGCGTATTGTAAATTTAATGTGACGGGTTTTTGCATAATATCGAATTCAGGAATTTGGAGCAAACTAAACGGGGCCTAAGCGTCGCTGGTGTCAGCACAAAGTGGGATGGGTTCCAGCTCATTCATTGGGGGCTCTTAGTAGGACCGGAGCGAGGTGTGGCCGTGGACTGACTGGCGTAGTGGCGTTGTACGCGGCACCAGCGATTTGCTAGGTCGGTCCCAGTGCAGCCTTTCGTGTATGTGTATCCCCGCGCCACGTAACTGACCAGCACGACACGACGACCCGACCCGGTGATTGGTAAAGCAGCCAGTCAACTATCCCGCCAGCTTGGACTCCAGTCTACTGTTCACGTCGGGGGCACAGGCCTCTGTCAATCCTTCCGACCGAGAATTTTGTTCAACTCCTGGCCCTCGATTCTCCAGAAAATGGTTGTTTGCACGTGGCAAGACAGCAGAGCAGGTATTCTTCGTTTTATTTCTAATGTTCCTCAATTGCTGGGGCTGTTCGCTGGTCTGGTCCGAACCAGCCAGCCAGCTGATCCCCCTCTCGTTTCACTGTTTACCAAACCAGCCAACGGTGTTTTTCTCTCACAACAATTCAGCCGAAACAGTGTTTTTCAGCCAAGTTTCAGACCAGCGAACGGGATGTCCAATTTCATCCGCTTGTGCCGTTTTTGCGACATGTTTGTATAGCTGGACTATGCCTACCTCTTGCTCAAAATTGGGTGTCCAGTACGTCGCAACACACCAGTGGCTGCTATACCGAGGAGTGTTATCTGACGAAGAGGAATCGTATCATATGTACCGAACTTCGATTTCCCTTTTTGTGTGCCATATGTCGCTTAGACTTATCATGACATGTGGGGCCTGTGTGCAGTTTATATATTGATTAGAATCACCAGCTCAAAGACCCTATGTTCCCATGGGATAAATTAGCATGACAACACTGACAACATGCATTACATCAATACAAGGCGATGATACCATGGAACGATCAACTGCACCCGTTCCGGTTCCGACTCCACCGCCGGGACTCGGGATCACGGATTGCAACTACAGAAATGGCTCGGCCAACCCATCGTCCTATTGCCTTCTAATCAAGTTGAGGGGAAAAAAATGGTGCCGCTCATCATCAGCACGAGTTTATTAACTTATGTACTGCCTGGTGCCTGCTCTACAACCTTCTCGCGTCTGCCACCAAAACAACCGCTTTCTGCTAATAATACAACATCCTCAGGTGAAAATGGAAGTGCGCCAGAACTCAAGTAATGTCTTGACTGACGGGACCTGCAACAAGACGGGAAAGGTACATGTTTATGTTAAATTCGTGAAACTCCAGTTGGTGGCAAATTCAGTTGAACGGTGCAAATTGCACACAATTACTATTTGAAAGGGGAAGATTGTTGGAAACCATGTGTAATCCAACTGAAATAAAAATATATTGAAAAGAATGGGGCAAATACAAAATTGCATAAACATAGCAAATACAGGAAAAGCACACTTGCTGTGGGGTACAAATCCTGGTGTTCACCTATTTATATGTTTATACAAGTTTAACAGCTGTGCAAAAAAAAAAAAGAACCAATCTTTCACAGAAATTAAATTCGTTTACCCAACAAAACCTGAAGAGGTTGGCTCTATTTTTTGCTTTCAGTGGACAAGAGTTCTAGCATGTAATATGATGATTATAATTTAAAGGTGTTTCAGAAGAGTAGGACAGTGATTTTAAACAAAAAGAAAAAGGACCAATTTACTGTTAACTTTCCTCTTATTGTCAGGGACTAGAGAACAAAAAACATACTAACATCATAAGATTCGGTAAAATGCAAAGTTACAAAGTGCAGAATAACATTTTGGATTCCGAAGTGCTGCTGTGGCTATTTGTTCCCGTTTTATGGCAAGAGTTCTGAGAAGAAAATTCTATAGAGGGTGACACATAATTTCATATAGTTGCTTACTATCAGTAAAAGGATTACTGAGGCAAAAACCTTACCTTCTTTGCTTGTTTATGACTTTATTTTCAGAGAGTCGCAAGTTTTCTAATTGGGAGATCTGGCTGATTGAAGACAAATAATCCACAAAAGCAGGGCCTCTCAATGACTGCAACAACTTTGGAGGAACTACTGGAGACAGGGTTTCGCAAAGATGAACATGCCGCTCCCTGCACAAAGCATTATCACTAGCTAATCATGCAAATTATCCATGTGAAGATTAACAAAAAAAAAAGTCATAAATCATCAACAGTTCAATATCAGTGGATCCTACCATTTTTTTTTTGAAAGATCGGACCAAGTCGGCATGTATTAATAAGAAGGAAGCAGTTTTACAGCTGTGCGCAATGCGCACTAGGTCCTCCTCGGCAGGCTGCTGAGAAGGCGATTACATCAATGTGGATTACTCGCTAAGAAGTAAAATCTCTAAAGATTTACAGGCTTTTGCCCCTGCTAGCTTCCACATTTTGCATTCATCCACCACCATCAGTAGCAAGGCGTCATCCCCAGTCGATGTCACGCCCACCAGCCACAACTCTATGTTGTTATCCTACCAAATTTATGGGGGACTCAGAAGAAGCTAAGCATCTTGCATGCTAGTGCTTCAAATGAATCGTCCAGTGGTATGCAAAAAGAGCACGCACATTTATTTAATTAGTCCTGGCTAATTTAACACAAAATATAATCACAAGTCACAAATCTATTTAAGTCGAGTACAATTTATACACAATCCGGTGTTCAGGATTTTTTACCATGACAGTTTCATATGCCTGAAAGAGCTCTGTAGTGAAACTGAAAAATATAAAGATTTTTTGTGCAATGGAATTGTAGATGAAACCACAATCTATCACTATAGTATGGACTTGGATTTGCTAATTACATCAAATGCGGCAATATAAGCAACCATGTAAGGTTCAAGGGGCACAATGATAAAAAGCTAATAGCTTTCCAGGATACGCCAGGTACCAGATCACATATATTTCCAATTATAAGATATCTAATATAGATAATAACTAACAGACAATTGTAAATAGATAAAACCGCCATCGTTGTTGTCATTATATGATCTTCTATTGACACACATTACTTGTAGCCATTTATTATTTTGACCACTAAAATAAGCTGCCCATTTTTTAATTTATAACCACAATACAAATAGGATTATTAGGGAACATATAGAGTTCTATATAACATAACCAGCGATATGAAAGCAGTGTATAGAAGCAACTAACCTACTGGAACAGAATCACGTTACTTACCTTCTTTTAGAAATACAGGTAGTTGGATTTTTCATATGAGAAATGTTCGTAGATCCACAATCATTCCTGAATCCTGAACAGATAATTTTACCAAGGGATACGGCAGCGGTACTGGCAAACAACAACTCTCGTGATAAATCGACAGAACCACCATCTAGTTTTTGGGAATTCCTTGAGAAAATGCAAAGAGCATGCTGGGCATATACAGATCCCATCTCAAACTGATTGTTGTACCAAGAAGAATCATCTGGCTCGGCACAAGGAGTTGAAGATGGATCCAACATATCCTGCACAAATTTAGAAATGCTTGAGTCAAATATTGTATTTCAGAGATATGAATCTTTAAAGCAAGCAAAAGAGAATATGCCTGACCTTAGTAAGAGGGTAGTAACGGGAAAGCATAAGATCTGATTCTGATATTAAATCAGACACTTCTGAGGCAAGCTTCAAAGCTCCAGAAGCTGCTCTGTTGTGATTAGTGTCACTGGAAAATTCAAGACAGCAACTTCGTAGCCTGTCCCAAGTGTCCTGTACTTGTTCAACCTTGCAAGAGTCATTAGTTTTTTTGCCAGAGAGCAGCCAGATGCTTTCAGCACGACTACATTCATCCATCAATTGAAACCCAGCAGTTGAACAGCTTGCCTGTTCATTCCTCCCAAACGATTCCATATAAGCCTCACTTGTCTCACCAACTACGTCTTCTACATCTTTCTGTCGCTCAGCCATTAGATTCTTCACACAGTCAGTGTCTTCTAATACCATTCTGGACGTAGTGTATGTACCATCATAAAAGGCAGAAAAATCATTAGACACTGCCCTTGACAAAAATTCATCACCACTTATGGATGCAGATGTGCCATCCACAATTAAGGATGACTCAGGTACACATGACACGCCCTGTGACATAAATGTATCACAAACTTGTGAAATGGACCCATACATGTTGCTTTCAGGTGGGTTTTGGAGAGAATCAGCAATTTCAAAGGTCTCTCGTGATTCAACGGGAGAACAGAACTGATCGGAAATCCCTTGCCCATGTATAGGAGGCACCTCTGAAGGTTGTGGGAAGAAACCAACTTCAGTAACAGTAAATATGTCATGTTTTTCAGTACCTACATCAGCTGGATCATCATCGGACTCAGATAATAGCAGCGAACAATGTCGATTTCTTTTTATTTGTTTATCAGATGGAAGAGGTATATCTGGAAGATCATGGAAATCATCAAGTTCATTCTTGCAAGGTGAAATATCATTACGCTCAGTCGAGTGGGCACGCTTCAAATTGGATTTCTTAGCCTTTCTTGTTTTAGCTGCGCTTCTTCCCTTGACCAAAGGTGCTGTTACTTGTAACTGCAGGCCTTCAAGATCTGATATTTCCTTCTGTTTTTTCTTTTCTTCAGCCAAAAGGATAGTTTTGTCTACCTCCATGCATAATGTTTCAGATAATTTACAAGGGAACTCCCATGGCAACATTTTTGGTACTGTAGAATGTACAGCGTCTAAATCAAGTGAGAAAGGACCACACAAACATTCCTTTGGCCTCTCTGAAAGTAGAATAGGACATGATCAGCACTTCAAGAGTTAACACAGCATGAGATTGCAAAAGAAACAAAAACAGAAAAGAAAAAAGATTTCAAGCTCAACTACCAGCTAGTTAGGCATTACATGGATAAATAACTAGAACAGCCCTTCTGGAACCACGAGGGTGCACAGCTGTTAGTGTGGGGTGCCAACAGTTCATTCTGACAGATCTAACACCCACATCATTTACTGAAAGAATGAAGGAAAGTATCTGCAACATGTAGATAAAACTTTCTATAAATGAAGTTCGTTTTACGCCAGGAACAAGCCCTAGTAAATTAAGAACCTCCTAGGCCCACCTTAGATTTATAAGGTGACTAATGTGCATATCACACATGAACTCATGATATAATCCTTAAAGCTGTTGCAGGGCAATACTCTGCGACAAACCCCATCAATTTATTCCCTTCGTTCCAAAATGTAAGGTGTTCCAGTTTTCTCCTAAGTTATACTTCTCTAACTTTGACCATAGAAAATTGTATTACCATCTATAATAGCAAATAAATGCACTATCAAGACATATTTCATGGTGGATTTTATATGAAACTAATTTGATGTTGCAGCAGATGTCGGTGCATTTATCTGTAAGCATGGCCAAAGTTTAACATAGTTTAACAAGGGTTCACAAACCAATTGCAGAAGCAAATGCAATGAGAAAGAAGCATAGTAAGTTTTACATACTGAAAGGTCTAAAAGAAGTGAACAATGAGCCAGTACAACATAACTACAAAAAAATATGGATAATTTTTCCCGGTAAAGCATCAAACCTGTGAATTGATGCCTTCCTTGGTACCAAAACTGCAGAAGCATCACTGTCCTCCTAATGTCACCTAGACAAATATCAATCACATGCTTTAACTGAGGAACAGTGACATTCACTCCCTCAGATTTACAAATCTGCATTAAGATAGGATACAGTCAACTTTCAACAAATCTGGCAAGCAAAAGAACTTCTCTGTGATCTCAGCCTATAAGAGAGAGGGAGGGAGACTGTTTACCATGCCAACATGTGAAAGTAGCTCTGAGGTCGATGGGTATTTGAAATTTAAAACAAGTTGATCCAAGAGATTCGGCAAAGACGGATCCTTCCCTTCACAAATTACGAATAATGGACAAAAATAACAAGAGTTTTAGTGTACTAGTACCACATTGACTGAAATTATTAAGGTCATCTGTAGGAGCCTAAAAGGAAAGGATAAAATGCTCACTGTTGCTAGTCAGTATGATTGGCCATTTTGTAGTCTTTGCCATCTTAAGTATGGTTGAAATAAACCCACGATCCTCATCAAAGACAGTATCCACATCCTCAAATAGTATGAGTGTCTTGTTAGCAACTTGTTTAGGAGCTTCATCACAGGCCTTCAAACCTGAGTAGTATCCTACAGGTGATTTTGGTTGATCACAGTCAATCATTACTCTTGTAGCACAGGACATCAAATGTTGGTATTCAGTCCTATCAGGAGTTCCTGAATCTGGATCCAAGGAATCATCCCTTAGTGGATTGATAACCTCCTCCTGTGACCTGTACAAGAGATTAAAAAAAGGATTCAAAGGTATGTTTGCTTCAACTAGGCAACCATGTGAAATATTAGAGAAATGCACATATTATTAGAGCCTAAGCTACAATTCACTGCATATCTACTTCTGCAGAAAAGAACTTCACAGAATTTTAACCAAGCTACTACATTACTCGCATGGTCATTGCTATTTTCATGTGCCCCAAATTCATTATGCCATCATTCCCTGCAGGCGTTTTTTCCCGCATGCTACAGTTACTATTCCTTGGAAGATCAAATACAGTCAGCATTAATTATTTCTAGAAACACTTGAGTTGAAAATTGTACAATACAGTTTTATATAATAAGGTGAAAAGTGTTGGGAACTAAACGAAAACAAGGAGCGAGAGGGAGGTTAGAGAGACAGAGTCAAGAAAGCAATTAGGGAGAGTCCCCCACCCAATTGACCCTTATAAGGGTGGAGGTGATTGTTTACCTCCTAACCTAGTAAATTTACAAATAGGTCCTTGGACCTTACACAGGCTGTGCCTTTTACAACACGGGGTAGGCACAGGCTAGGTCTTCCCCCAACAAGTTTACAAAAAGCAAACAAACAAGGCTAGTTTTCAAATCTGCACAATCCATAGAAGTGCATTTGTCGAACATATAGAATTACAGAACTATACTTACTAAGCTAGAATTTTACAGGTTAGAAAAATAATGTCAGGCTGCTGGTTGAACTACTAATTTCTGACAGAACTACTAGGAGATCCATTTGATTTCCTGAACTACTACATACTGCCCAATTTATGGACGTTTATGCAACTATATCCTACATGACCTTCAATTAGTTCATCTTGTTTGTAACACCCTAAAATTTGTCTTTCTAAAATAAAGTTAAATTGATTTGAATACTTGTTTTTGTGCTCATGAAATGTAGGAAAAAGAATATTTTTCATTATATTAAAATTCATCATAAGGAGTAGCAACATGGATGTGCATACATGCCGGTGCATTTGATCTATTGCAATGAGTGGTTGAATCTAAAAGAATTTGAAAATGAATTTGAAAATGGCTTTGAAATAAAAGAAGAGAAAATTAGAAAAATAAAGGAATTTAAAAAAAATTTGTAAAATTTATTTTTGGAAAATTTACTAAAATTGCTCATTTTTATTTAAATTAAAAAGTGTATTTTAAACCATATTCCAATTCGATTTGGTTTATATTTGAAACTGGTTTTGAAATAGGAAAATGGAAAAGATCTCTCTCCCCCTCTCAGAATTCTGGCCCGCTCGGCCCTGCTCTCCCTGCGGCCCAGCGCGCTCGCGCTCCATCTCTCTCAGGCCGGCCCAGCAAACCGCGACCGTTGCCCCCCTCTCCTCCTTCGCCTCACACGGCCCAACTAGGCCCAAGCCGCACCGGCCCAGCAGCCACGCCGCCACGCCTTCCCTTTCTCCTCTCTTCCTCTGACTGCCCGGCCCCGCGCTCCGTGCCACTGCCACCTTGGGCCCGCATGTCAGCGCTGTCTCCCTCCTTCAGCTCGTCTCCGCGACGGACACAGTCACCGAGGAGACCGCGCCGCTCACGCCGCCTCCCATTGCCTTGCGTCCCAAGTCACTTCCGGCCATAAATACCGAAGGCCGCCACCCCCATCTCGAGCCCTAGGAGCAGCCGCTGCCGCCACCCGAGCCCTAGTTGCGCCATCGCCATAGCCGCCGTAGATCTCCCTCGCTGGCGAGCCCGCGCCGACGAGAACCATCGCCCGAGTTTCGCGTCGAGGTAAGGAAGCCGCCGGACCCTATCCCGTGTGCCGCTGTGTCCGGCCGCCGGCAACCCCTGCGAACCCCATGGCCGAGTTCGCGAGGCCGCGCTGCGCGTCCCCATGTTTTTCCCGTTGAAATCCAAGGCTGAAATCACCGTTCCGACGAGGAGCCGAGCTCCCCAGCCATGGCGCCACCGCGCTCGGCCCTGTTCCGGCCGCCGGCGTCTCTCTCTCCCCTTCCCATCTAATCTGAGCCATCCATCTTTGATCTAACGGCTCAGATCGGCTAATACCCCTTCGGCCGGACGTTTTGCAAAAGAGCCCCCGCAAGTTTTTAAGTTCGAACCCGCCGTCCCTGCAGTTTTGCTAGAGAGCCGCTGCCTTTTCTTGAATTAGTACCCGCAGTCCCTAGTCTGTTTCAAAATCTGATTTTATTTATTTAAATTTGGAAAATCAAGTTCTATCTATTTACAAAATTGCCACTATCTTCATTAGGCCATATCTTCTCCGTTTTAACTCTGATTTGACCCGTTCAAGTTGTGTTAGATTCGTAACGACATAATCTACGCATTAGTATCAATGTTTTCCATGTCAAGAGCTCTGGAATTTTATGGTTTAACGCCTAACTTGAATAATGACTATACAATTGGATTTTTCTAATTAAAAGTAACTTAGGCTTTTCACCTTGGTCAATTATATGATTAGTTTTACCTTGTTTTTCTAAATCGAGTATAATTTGACTTAACTCAATTAAGGTATTTCTCTGAAGTATCTTATACATGTTTTATATAGATAAAATAAATAAAGCCTATAGTTTCTTTTCGAAGCAAATCTATCGGTAGATGTATCTTTTTCACCGTAGCTCCAATTAGCGTGCTTTTCGCGTCTGTGTGATCATAGCAACGCGTAGATTTGATTTCAAATTCTTTTTCACCGATTGATGTATTGTTCTAATATAGTTATGTTTGAATGCTATGCATGTTTGTTCGGATGCTTGTGTGGTGCTGTATGATCTTGTCCAGTCGGTGAGTTTTACGTGGTGATCAAGAAGCAGTTCTTTGGAGGCTACGAATCAATGGAAGGATCTAAGTTTAAGGCAAGTATAGCGTGGGATCTTTCTTGTTGTCCTATACACCTTTAATCATTTAATTCATGCAGCATGTGTCTACCTTGGCAACCGTAGTAATTTTCCTAGCTAATTGATATCCTGGATTCCTTGTCACCTTTGGGTTATGGCATTGGGTAGTATGATGCTAGTGCTCAACTACAACCATGATCTTGTAACTTGAATAATGATATATGCAATAAACACTAAAAGATGCTTTTTAGCAACATGGAACAAGGGGGCTAGAGCATTGAGCTGTTTTTATTGTGCTCTAGATTCCTCTCCCTAAGGACTTATCTGTAAGCAAACATCCGGGACTTACATTACAACTGTGAGGGGTACATGGCTCTGCCTTTAGCTCAGTATGAGGACATTTTCTAACTTGTTAGTGGTTACCTTTATTGGCGTAAGAATGGCTTGACGAATCGGGTATATGACAGCCTCTACTCTTATGCGTATAGTCGTGATGGAATTGTACCATTCGACAGGAGAGTTCCTATATCTGTTTGCCGAGTGAATCTAATGGCCCTAACTTGTTAGACGAAACTTTAAAATGCTTCATAGTGAACCTTGCCGACCTTCCTTGGTAGTGGGTCAAAAGGTTGGCCGCCTCGGGCGAAAGGGTAAATCACGACTCACAGTGAAAGTGTACAACATCTGCAGAGTGTAAAACTGGTATATCAGCCGTGCTCACGGTCACGAGCGGCCTTGGACCCTTACGGAATAGATGAAGAACATGGATGATACCGATGATGAAGATGCTCATTAATGATTACTGTTTATGCTATTCATTATTCATGTTTACCTGATCATGTGTTTATATGGGCTTGTGAATAAATTTGTTGCCACCTAATTGCTAAAAGATGACTCATTAAAAGCTAATTGCAGTTAAACCAGTGTCAGCCTTTTGAGCCTCATGAACCCCATGTTATATTTGTTGAGTACGACATATACTTACGTTTGCTTTATGTTTTTTCAAATATTTGGATAAAAATCCTGGACGGGTACCAGATTGCTAGAGTTTGGAGGAATTAGGCTTGTGATCAACCAGTCAGTTGTCCCTGTGGAATTGGAGTCTTCACCCGAAGATCGGAGCTGTCTTTCCGCTGTTTGCTGTCTAAGGTTATATCCTTTATACTAAGTACGTTATATATTGAGCATAGTCTTTCGATATTACCCTTATTTGTAGCTATATGTGAGATTTGACTTCCTGGACTCACATATGATGTGTATCTGGTTTTATTTTTAAAACCAGGTGCTACATTGTTGGACTTTGCACGAAATTTAGATACACGATGTTATGTCTAGTTCTTATTTTTCCTTGAGTATGCATCACCATGTTGTGTTCTTCAATGCCAAGTTATGCCCTGATATTCTGAAAGTAATCCTACAGATATGAAGGTTGCTGACTTAAATGCTAGTGCTATTTCACATAAGCAGTATTTTTTATACTCAAGCACAAAAAAATGGATTCAATCAACCCTCACGGTAAAAGTAAAGCGCTTTCTTCATGAAAGGTATGTTTTTGGATTATTCTCGGTAAATCCATAACTGACTATGATAACTTATAAAGGATGTGGTATCGCCCAAGAATACAGCTTGGCAGCCATGACAACCAAAGGTAGTGCAAAATGCTAAGCATCTTCATGAAAGCAAGAGACTAACATATTATTAACTAAAAGAAGATGCAGCTGAGGCTGCAGCGTGAACTGGATAGAAGCATCACAAACCGGAATGTGAGCAAACATAGAAGGAACTGTACAAACCATTTTTCAAGGCCATGTGATTTAGTTGCTTCCTCAAACTTCTGCCTTACATAAGCCCCATTTCTCATGTCAGATGTATTTACCTAGAATAATGCCAAACATTAATCAGTAAAATCAAGCATATGAAGCAGCAGACTTGCACTTCTCAGAAAGAAATGCTGCTGAAACTACCTCTATCACATTGAAGCCTTGTTCCTTGGCACATGCAAAAACTGCAGCCGATTTTCCACACTGAATTTAAGAACAAAGATATCATAGTAGCATAGACACAAATGAGAGTATATCCAGTTATATATATGTATATAGGTATAACTACACCGAGACATAGCCAAGTGCTTGCAAATATACAGAACAATTCTTGAATTAGTTATAGGAGGTGCAGAATTCCTTGCTTAGGGTTTATGTAACAACGAAGTCATACAGTAAATCTTTTGTCCAAGTAAATATACTACTACCTCAGTTCTAGAATGTGTCAATGGCCTCAGGAAAATATGTTCTAGAATGTGTCAATGGCCTCAGGAAAATAGATTCCACAACGTTTGTCTATTGAAGATATCAAAAGTCAAGTTATTGTTATGTTTCTACTCTCTCCTAGCAATTAAATGCTTTGAAATAACAGAAGCAATTGTATCATGTTATTAGTTACGGGTATAGATGGTCACTTCACTTTGATATTTTTTTTATTCAAAATAGTACTTGGTCAGTGTGCATGTTGTGTTTTTTTTCGAAAACGCAGGAGAACTGTGCTTCATTATATTAAGAAGAAAAAGGGGAAAGAGACCTCGTACAACACACACCACACCGCTCCACTTTAACAAACTTACATACGCGCCTGTGGAAACATAAAGGCGACCAAAGCTAGACTATCTCTAGGCTAAAACTGGGGGGGCTGCTAAGAATGAAAGCCCCCGGCCCCAGCCAAAACCCACAGCGATGCTCCTCCAAAGCAAAACCCAGCACCTGGGTCATTGCAGAATGGAGAGAGTAGCTGACAAGCCTTGACCTTAAACATTTAAAAGTAAATGAAGAGTGAGATATTGAGGTATTTTCCTGAATTATAAAATGGGAATTGGGAAGCACTAGCATATCAGATAGTAGTTTCCAGAAAAAAGGTTCATTGATCCGTGAAACATTCCCCTTTTTGGGATGGTGTCCTTTAGGATGGGATTCGGTACAGACAACCAGACACACATTCATTAAAAAAAACACTACTAGCATCAGTATATACATGACAAACTAGCTCAAAGGCATTTAAATGAAGCATGCAGCTCAAATGCCAATTATTCTTTAGTGGCACTCACCCCAACTGGTCCAGTGATTAGAAGTGTGTTTTCACAATCAGAAGGACTCTCTGAATAATCTGAATCAGATTCATCTTGATATGAGCTATCATTAGTGTCCCCATTAGCAGCTCCAATCTTGTGGCCTTTTTCATCCCAACCTTTGAGCCATTCGGCGAGAAACTTTACATGCTCACTATTTCCACATACCTGCTTAACCAAATATAGCAGTAACCTAAGACGAAATGTAAGCATACTACAAACATTGATCTGCGCTTTCCTAAATGAAGAATTTTCGCAGAAAAGGCTAATGAAATAGAAGCGATAATTGGGAAATGAGCTGCACAATTGCTTATCTTCATATTATGCATAAAGGACAGTACAAACACAAATAGTGATGTTCACCTGGGCCGCAGTTTCAGGTCGGTACTTGTCAGTCCATAGGTAATAGGTAGGCTGACAACTGCGATAGAAAATACTATGTTATGTGCAGTTAAAGATTTGAAGATTAAAAAAACAACTACCAGTTATTTTGCCAATACGTCTATTTGGATTAAAATTTGGTTGGCCTGAAGTTCCTGATGAATAGTTAGGTGGATTATGACAAGGAGATAGGAGCTTATAGTGTTAGAACAAGCGTGAGGAAAGCAAGTCCCTGTAAATTGATTAGTGAGGTACAAACAAGTTAAAATCTGCTACAAAATAAAACAAGGCTGCAACTTCATTTGACTACCAAAAAAAAGCAAAAGGCAAAAAAAATATCCATCCATAGTTTGAGGGCAATTTCATATCTCAGTGGACAAGCAAAATCCTTATTGGTTGTACTTTGGACCTTCAGTCTTAGAAGAGAAACTATCTTAATGCTGAGTAACCCGAACTCTTTGAGCAGGCATTAACATGGAATAGCTGATGTATTGATAGCATGGGCTGTTGGCCAATTGGCATGGTCATTCTGATTAACATTGGCTAATAAGATTCCAAGAACTTATTCCAATTTTGTTGTGAAAATACTACCAGACCAGCTAGAAGGAAACTGCAACATTTAGGGAAAATATACATAATGTTGATTACCCATTCTGTGGAACTTCTGGCTCTACATTCAGATCAAGAAGAGAAGCTTGGCAACTAGCACCAGGCATCAACAAGTTCTGGTTCTCCACATTGATCTGGACAGTTCAAACAGTTGTGAAGCACAACTTCAAATCAGTGCATGATTAGAACAATAAACTATGAGAGAACAAATATAGCTCTTATTATGTATAAAATGTTAGATGAACAGGAAATTCTACCGCATCTGAAGGACAGCTGTGTTCACTTTGCTTGTCAGTAAAACTAGCAAAAGGCATTCCTGAAGTTGTACACTCAGCAAGAATCGGCTCTGCCAATTGATTAGAATGCCTCTTGCAATTAGTTTCTATTGTCAGTGGTTTAACCAAGCCCTCAAAGAATGACATTGATTTTTTAAGAGAGGCAGTATCAGCGTCAAAGGAAGACAGATCAGTGATTATCCAATTACTCCAGTGGATCGGTATACTGGCCTACAAAAAAAAACATTTCTCTTCACTTGACCACGAGTAATGATATAATAACTTCTGAGAAAATATACAAAACATGCATTTGCTTGGCATACCTCTGATTGGTACACAACATGAATAGGATAAAATGGTGGGTCCCTCTCAGAATCACAAAGCCCGTTCACATTTTCAATATTGATAACATCTTGATCTTGGTTAGCACATTTGTTCATTTTCCGAGAAGCAAAGAAAGGGTGCATTTTCTTTCCAGATGATAACCTTCGAATTTCCTGGCAATGAAATCAAAATATACTTTTATATTGAAAAAAGAACATATGCAACAATATTGTAAACACAAAGTCAACTAAAAAGAGGGGCAACTGCAATCAGAAGTGCTTTTTTCCTTAAACAACTAGAGTTGCAACTAGAGCACCTGTATGGAGATTAAACAACTAGAGTTGCAACTAGAGCACCTGTATGGAGATGGAAATACACTTAAGATAACAAGCTGCTACTGAACATTGAAAGATCAAGGAGAGGAAAATGAAAAGGAGGATACAGCATAGGCGCATAGCATTCTTTCTGCCCATACTTGTTTCATAGGGTGGCATTTAAACAGATGTAAACATAGACTAGCATTAATTGTGACAATAGTAGGAGGTAGAGACGCCATCAATTAATTTATCAAATAACAGACAAGATTTGAAACATTCCCTTAAAAAAAGATTTGAAACAAGCTAACAAGAAATAAGTCAAAGGGAAAGCAAAGAATAAAACCTTAAAAACATCAGCACAATAGCACACAATGTATCTCACCAATGCCGATGGACCATACCTCTGCTGCCATCTTCGCCTCTGACCTTAGGTCAACTTTCAACGGTGATATATCCTGATTGACTGGATTAGCATGTCCTGCTTTAGAAGGCGTACTCATCAAATCAATGTCAATTATTACTGGCGCTGCTACAGGCGAGCCGGCTTCAATCTGGCTGATATGCAATTGCTGACAGCTTCCAGGACCTTCAGAGCAAAATATTTATTTATACTTCTGTCGAAGTGAACTATAACTGATACAGGCATCAAATCATAACCCACAAATAATATTCAATAAATTGTATAGTATAATAAGAAGGATATAAGTGCAAAAACAGAGATACATGCAATTTTTGGAATATTTATTATCACCACCACAATATGCATCATAAGAAAAAAAAACAGCATGTGTTATACAGTGTACAGAAACATCATTCTATGCAGCAGGTATGCAATCATAAACAGATTTAAAATACTACGCAAGTAAATATAAAATTTCTCAATATTTGAACATTGTTTTCACACAGCGATATAATGGAAAGTCTACCATTTCAAACTTGCAGATTGTATAACATCGTTACTACTTCTTTATAATGCAAACTAACAGGTTGGGAAATTTTAACAGGTGTGAGTATTGATAAGAGGGTTCCAACTAACTATCAGTACCATCTAAAGAAAATAGAATAAAAAGAAAGACGTAACCATCAGGAGATTCCAATGTCTTGCAACGCTTTCTGCTAGCATTAGGCACCTTCGGTGTTGCATCTTGCTTTCTGCCTTTACATTGCTTTTTCTGAGGGCTTTCATCTAAATTTCAACGGGGCAACATTGAGACACAGAATTCTGTCAGCACGACTGTATTGCTTCTCATACACAAATAACAAGCAAAATTTGATGACCAGACTGGTAAAGGATTATAGAAATGACAATAGTTCTGCAAAAAAGGTATCAGGACGACATACCAACCAAAATGACTTCATCCTTGCTAGCAGGATCCTGCCCATGTTTCTCTTTGTTTGAAGAGGGCTACAAAAGTTTGGTAAAGAAAATAACTATTTTAACTAGAGGCACAAGAAAAAAGGTGAACTGAATAGCAAACAGGTACCTATTTGTTGGAATGAAAGGATACATATTTTCTTATCTTAAAAGCTAAACATAAGGCATAAAGACGAACAGGCCAAAAAAAAGGGGTGGTGTCCCATCATTTCTACTCCCTCCATTCCAAATTGTAAGTCGTTTTTGGCTTTTCTAGATATGTAGCTTTTCTTATGGACCTAGATATACACTATGTCTAGATACGTAGTAAAAACTATGTATCTAAAAAAGCCAGAACAACTTACAATTTGGAAAGGAGGGAGTATTGATGAAGTAACAGATGTAGTACAAAGCATGAACAAGGACCCAAAACAAAATTTAAAGACCAAAGTTCTGCAGGCCCTTTCCAAAAAAGAAAATGAAACAGATGTAGTTCAATTTAAGTCGGGAGAGACTGAGTTTGGCGTGTCTACTGTGGACTGCTATCCAGGTAGGATTTTAGCTACGTTGTTGGTTCGCTTGGTTGCAGAATTACCTCCTTATCCAAGTTGAAGTGCATCATTATCGGGCATCAGCAATAACCAGAAAAATGTACGTAACACAAAACAATGGCATGGTATCCCCCTAGACAAACTAAGTAGATCGAACAGCAGAAGCAGGCAAGATGCTTATATCTATCAACATTCGACTGAACAGAAATTGTATTCTCCACCTGCACAATTCAACGAGAAGACACAAATCAGCAGCTGAAATGGGCAATGTACCTTCTTCCCGTTCTCTGATTTTCGCGGCTCTCTCTTCTTCTTCCCCTTCTCCGGCTCCTCTCTAACTTTCGTCGCCGCCTCCTCCTCAGCCGCAGGCACGGGAGGAACAGCATCCGCATCTGCTCTTCCTGCTTCACCGGCGCCGCCTCCTTTTCCTCCACCTTCGCGGCCGCCGCCGGCCGGTTTGACAAGCCCCCACGAGAGCTTCGACTGCACGCACCGCCTCAGCTGCTTCCCGTCGGCCGACGAGGGCGATGGCTTCGCCGGAGACGGCGACGGCGACGGCGCCTCGGGATCAGCGGATCCGCCCATGGGTACGAGAAATCAAATGGGGAATCGCAGTGGGTCAGAGCTAGGGTTTGGGTTTCGGGAGCTGGGAACGAGGCGTACCAGTACAGCGGGAGGTGGTGTTGGAGTTGGATTAGCTTCACTTCACGTTTGCCGCGCGGCGGAGTGCGAAGGCGGGTGGTTTGCGCGGGCGCGCGTCATATTGCGCGCTGCGCGCGGTGGAGGCGGGCGCCGCAACCGAGGGCAGGGACTTTGGGCGGGGGTATGGCCCGGGACGAAAGGGACTCTGGTTAAAGGTCTCCCCGTAAAATTTTCTAACCGTACTAGCTATGGGCCCCTGGATTATCGTTGAATGGAAGATGGCCTTATCCATGGGCCACTAACGGGCTGTGCTGTTGTGAGCCGAGGCTTGGAGAGTCTGTGTAGCGGCCTAGCGGCAAGACGACATCGCGTGCGAAACGTGAGGCGACATCGTGTTCAGCGCGGCGAGCTCGAAGATGAGACAGGAACAGGAAGCCATTCGTAGCGCGTGCCCAATAGACTGCTAATACAGGCCACGGTCATCTCATTCGCTTCAAACTGAACCCAATTCCATCGAAATCAACGTAATATCTTGGTTACCATTTCTGTAGCAATTACCAACAGAACCAAAGACAGACGCAAACCCTAAACATTCACTTCGATGCTTTTGCAAAAACCATTAGATCATCATAAACTTGATTGTTGAACGTTTTTTTTTAACAATGTAGCGGCTTTTGACTAGTACATTGCATAATAGTCTGCGTTCTTGGTACATAAAAGAGTCTATTTGCTTCAGAACCGTCACAGTGAAATAGTACCGAAGCTGGCGACAATCATGGGGGCTTATCCTCTCAGCCATGTGTTCCTGTAGGACGAGTTGTCACGCCGCGAAGCATCATGTGGTTTGTACTCCATCAGATAGCTGTGTGGCAGCTTGAGGTGCCTCTTGATAGAATCCCTCAATGCCATCACAGCCTGAACAGCAAAAGGACATGAATGAGTAACACAGCCTGAAATCATATCTGAGCAGTATCATGTGCTGTAATTAACCTGATGGTCTGATGCGTTCCGGTTCCAGACGCTCAGAATGTCTTCATTGAAACGGACACTAAGCACAGCACCACAAACATCATCACTATATTCAAGTTGGTCGCCTACTAGCACCAGCACCTGGAGATCATAAATATATTGGTAAACAGAATTGAAATTCAAACCATCATACATATGGAAATCAATCTACGCCATGAACACATTTTGTACACTCAGGCATCAAGCCTGATGCCAATGAGGAAATTTTATAGCAATAACATTATAAAAATTATTGGCTGCAGAGACTGAACGGAACAACTTCCCCGTGTAACAGTGCATTGTGTGAATGTGGCTTCGATGCTTAACAGTCATGACATGAAACAAAGAGATAGTGCCATTATATGCCTAAATGGTACAAATGTTGTAGGCATGGATTGGAAGACTGAAAAAGTGCAAAAAGAAGCAACTTTACTCTGTCTCTGTCTCTCTCTCTCTTAATTTGAGTGCAAAACAACGCATAAAAGAATGACAACTAGGAAGGGGGTATTTGTATCCCCCCAGTTTCAGCTCTAGCCCCTCTTAATCCCATCAGAAATCATACTAATAAACACAAATGTAAAAAAAAAAAAATCAATGGATCAGACATGACCACAATATGAATCTAGTCAGTCTACTAGATGTTTCTGCAAATCAATATAACCAAAAAGGTCAGTTGATTGTTCATTGTTCTATGTTAATTCATGGATGATTGGCAAAAATGCTCCATCTTGTAATAACTATATTATCAGTAGTCAAAACTTAAAGATACACTTGATGACTTGATGGCATAAAAAACATCAATTTCAGAAACATCCATTTAGTAGCATCTAGGCATCTAGCATATAACACAAGTAACGACAACAACAAAGCGTTTTAGTAGGCCAACAATCTGCACCATACAACATAGCAGGTCAATGTCTATGACCGTTCTATTTGATTCTATGGC
The DNA here is from genome assembly GCA_904845875.1 of Miscanthus lutarioriparius. Classification (NCBI taxonomy): domain Eukaryota; kingdom Viridiplantae; phylum Streptophyta; class Magnoliopsida; order Poales; family Poaceae; genus Miscanthus; species Miscanthus lutarioriparius. Next base: position 22,481,556 of record CAJGYO010000001.1, read on the forward strand.
TAACATCTTCATCGATATCCTCATCTCTTATCTTCATCGTCTCATTGATATCCCCATCTCTCAGTAGCATAAATTCCAAAACATCAAAAGATATCCTTCTTGGGCAGTACCTGACCCTCCAAACTAACAGCTCCCTCCTCATGTCTAGTGTGCCGAAGTCACACCTCATATAATCAGTCTTAGTTCTGCTAAATCTACAACCTTTTAACTCTAGAGTTTGCAGCCACAACTCTAGTTATCTACTCACGCCCAACACCCACATCTTTCAGGATCACTACCTCGTCAGCAAAAAAGCAAACACCATAGGGTTCTCTTTGTATGTCCCCTGTGAACTCATCTGTCACCAAGGCATAGTAGCATCTAGCATACAATGCAAGAAACAAAATGGAATGCCATGCTTCAATAACTTCATTACTGTGCATGACTGAACCATTGAACCAAAGAAAGTGTTTTTAGAGTGCAAAATTAGGCAATCTGTTGACAGTGTTCAATTGCCCATTCAATCAACTTGGACATCAAGCTATTATCCACGTGTTGCTCTTTAATTTTTTTAAAAAATAAAAGATAGCAAGTTGGAAACTAAGGAAACATCTGCACAATAGAGATTGGAAAACATATGTCGAGCCAAACATGTAAAAACACAGATACTATGGCTATCGATCTACATTTTGCATCCATTTTGTGCAGGCAAATTTCATTAAGTTCACATGCAGGAGGCAAGCAAAATGACATTTGATATTATTTTCACAAATGTTAGCAGGTAAGGAAATGAATCGCATTCACAATACCATCGCCGAATCACAATTAAAGTCCAAATCAAAGCTCACAGCACAAAAGTTCAGGCAAAATGAATATGTAGTTCAATTAAATTAATTTAAGCACAACAAACATATTGAAGAAATATGGCTCAGTAGAACCATGTAAACTATAGATATGGCATGCAAGAAAGCTCAGCCATAATAACATATAACAGCAGAGAATATGGTTGGAACTAGTTTCAACTTTCAAATTGATCCACACTAAAACATGTCTCGCAGCATAAAAACAATCCTACCATTAAGCTTGTTTTGTTTCATCATGGGTTCAACTTGCCATCACATGATTTTAATGGCTTGATCATGCCCCTCATTTCTTATCTACATTTTGGTCATGAGGAATAACTACTACCCCATTTCATTCTGTAAACAAAAGAGGACTAGGAAAAGATTATCTTGATTGGCTTTCAATACATGAAAGAATGGGTTGGTCTATCACCATGGCATTCCATATGATAGCTTGCCAATCAAAGAGTGATTCATCACAAAAAATGGTAGGATGCTACCAAGGTGGACGAGATCATAATAAGATAAGATCATTCTCCATATTGTATCAAACAGGCCAAAGTAACTATGTACTATCATAGAGTAAATGCTCAGGTAATGGATGAGTTTGAGGTTTAACCAAAATATGATCAACCGCAGCAAACGATCTTGTAAAAACACATACATTGATAGCACAAGTTCACTTACCAAATCCTCCCAGAATCGACCTGAAACTGCCTTTTTGAATCTAATTATCCACTTGCCACCATTCTGATTTGCAGCATCCTGGCCAATTGAAAACCATTAACCACTAGCCACAGGGACAGACATACAACACGTAGACAGAGAGACAACAGAGAATGACACGTTCTGAATAATACCTCCCAGAGGGGACGAATGCCATCCTTGAAGAGATGAAGGTCACTGGGACTCGGCAGGGAAGAAGGGCGCGCAAGGTGGCAGTAGCAAACCCAGAACGATTCGACCTTCGAGTATTAAAAAAAAAGGAAACAGCAGTCAGCTGAACTGAAATTAGGAATCCCCCACAACAACTACAACCATCTGAGAGACATACTGTGCTGAAATCGATGATCTTCTTGATGTTGTCCTCGTACGCCTGCGACCTCGCACCAGGCGTCCGGCGCGTGTACCAGAGCACGAGCTTGCGCTGCAGACACGCAGCCAAAATTCAGTGAGTCAAAATCCACTTGTACAATCTCACCAAACAATCTACCACGCACAACGGTGATGTGGGGTGCAAAGTCTCCAGTTAGTTGAGGCGTGCGACAGATCTAGCTGCGGCGGGATCTTACCCTAAGGGGGTGGAGGCCGGCCTTGAGGTCGCGGTTGCGGCGCTCGGTCTCCTCCGAATCCGCTTCGTCTTCCTCGGCGGCGGCGGGCGCGTCATCCTTCCGCGCGTGCGGTAGCTGCTGCTCCTCCTGCTCGGTCTCCTTCTTCTCCACCGCCGCCTCCATGGTGCGACCTTCCACAGCGATTTGGTCGGCTGGATGTAGCAGGTTTGGTCAGAACTCTCGAGCAGGAAGAAGGGTCGCGAGGACTGGAGGAGAGGAACGGGGAAGGTGCCAAGGAGAGTGTAAGGTCTTGGGCCTTTTTCTCTTTTTCTCTTGGGCCTGCCGCGAGAAGCAGCGTCCTGGATAAAATTCTTTGGTGGACCGTCTCAAGACGAAGTTCCATCGAAATCTTCTCTCGGTTTGCTCACAAAAAAAAAAAATCAAAATCTTCTCTCGGTAGAATGATGTCCGGTCAACATTCTCAAAATGAAAAATAGGAATCTATATTCACAAAAATTCAAGCAGTATTTTCCTTGGAAAAACCCTGCTCACACAGGTAACCAACTATGGCGTATCACCGTCTGAGGTTTCAGAGTTCAAACCGTGAATCCAGATATAAAGTGACTACCAAAATGGAATCACGTGTAGGTTTTTTAGATGAAGAAATCGTGTGTTGGTAGCTAGGTATTGTGTTCAAACCAGGAAGGTTCAACTTCAAAGGACGTGTTATAGCTTGCAAATCATTGCGTATTCTCTTGGAAGGGAAATTCGACAGCACATGTCATAAAAAGTGAAACTCATCGCTGCTTTAAGTGTTTTACTGAGGGGCTAGATCATCCTCAAATTATTTTTATTGTTTTCCATGGCTACGTTTGTGCCGGTACGTTGCCAAATGCAACCTGACAAAAATCAATCAAAATAAATTTAAAAGCATGTGACGATGCAACAAAGTATTCTTTTTTTCGAGAACGTGCTTAGACACGTATTTCATTAAGCAGATGAATAGAGTTTTGTTAGAGCCAATACACCCAAACAGTAATCTAAAGATTACCGTTAGCCATCCCTCACCAGACTCGCACGTTGTAATTACACATACACATAATTCGCGACTAAGACGAGGAACAACCTCAATCCGCCAGACCAAGCGAGTCTAGCGCACCCAAGTGCCGGTACGCCGCCGCAGTCCACGTGATAATCTCATCTTCATTGATTTGGAGCACCTGCGCCACCGACTTTGGCGCCCGACGATGCAACAAAGTATTCTACCCATTGTATATGTGGACATGAACTGAAAAAGAAGAAAGCTAATTAGAGCAGCTCCAGTGTTGCTGAAAATCGAACCGTGAAGAAATGAAAGCGAACCATGAACATTGGACGAGTTGAATAATATATATATCGTACGGACTTGTTTCTGGCCACCGCAGACGACCACGCGGGGGACGAGCTAGACGGAATCATATATTTATTCGTGTATATGGGGTCCACGACCGATGTCCACGTTAACCATTCTTTTGTTCGTCCTTGCCGACCCGTATGGTTCGCAGCAGCACTAGAGGTGCCCTTAGGCTTCACCAACGCGAGGCAAGAAAAGTGTTGGCTTCAGAAAAGTATCACCTATTCACCTACGACCAAGTTATAGGCAAGCTGAGACCATCGCAGTCACGTAGGCCTCGTTTAGTTGCGCGAAATTTAAAAATTTGGCTACTGTAGTATTTTTGTTTTTATTTGACAATTAGTGTTCAATCATGAAATAATTAGGCTCAAAATATTCGTCTCGTGATTTCCCAACAAACTGTGTAATTAATTTTTTTTTCCGTCTACATTTAATGCTCCATACACGTATCGCAAGATTCGATGTGATGGCTACTGTAACACTTTTTGGAAAAACTTTTTGGAACTAAACACGGCCACAAAAATTTTCAACCCAAAATGTCACATTGAATCTTGCGGCACATGCATGGAGCATTAAATGTAGACAAAAAAAATAATTACACGGTTTGGTTAAAAATCGCGAGACGAATCTTTTAAGCCTAATTAGTTCATAAAAAGCCTTAAGTGCTACAGTAACCTACATGTGCTAATGACCGATTAATTAGTATCATTAGATTCGTCTCGCAGTTTTCTGATGGGTTCTGTAATTTGTTTTTTTATTAGTATCCAAAAACCCCTTCCGACATCCTCCTGACACATCCGATGTGACACCTAAAAATTTTCTCCTCAACGATTAAACACCCCCTTACTAGCTCCAACCTTGTCACAATCTGCAAAATTGACACTGCTTTTCATTTACTCTCTCTTGTGGAGAGATTTTCTCTCCTGCGACTGTGACTTATTACAAACTTTATTTCCTTGTTTTGGAAATTTACATAGTCTCAAGACGCTTTGATCATGTTAGAGTAACATTACAGTAGCAACATAATTAGAAGTATAGCTATATGGAATTGATCTGATAATGCATTTCTTAATATCATGGGACAATTGTCTGGCGGACATCCAAAGTGATGGTCATTTGCTGACGGACACCCATTTTGGAGCAGTTTGCCAAAAAGACACTCTGGTTCGTTGAAATTAGGCCATAAAACACCGCGGCCCAGTTTCAACCGGTTGAGGAGAGAGAAATTTTTATTTTGGACATCCGATGTCCCTAAGCCACACTTGGGTCCGCCCCCGACCTGGTCTGGTTGGACCACATAAGAAACTGAAAAAACTCGGTCTTTCTTCTTCCTGCCGAATTGAGCAAGAGGAGAGGCGAGTGCGGCCCCAGCGGACGCGGACCATGCGGGCGTGGATCCTACGGATGCGACGACGGCCGGTCGTGGCTTCATGATGGCTTCCTCGATTTCTGCACGGTCTTAAGAGCCGCCGCGCCGGGGAGCTGGTGATCGGGGTTAGGAGGCGCTTTATGGCCTCCAAAGCTCCCTCGCGCTCGAGGTGGTGGTCTGTGACCTCGAGCTTGTCTTGGCCGGGAATGGCGCATATTCGGGAGCTCATGAGCCCCATGGTGGGGCTCCGTCCCGCCATGGCGATCTGGAATGGCGATGGCTTGTGATTAATGAGGTCGCGACCAGTGTCGCATGCAGGTCGACGGAGGTCTTAATGAGCCACAAAGCGAGGCTTATATATAGGATCGCGGGAGGAAGAGGGGTTCTGACGGTGAAGAAGCGAAATAGAACGAATCGATTCAGATCTAACCCTAACAGCCGGGTCGGGGCCTGTTCTTACGTGGTCCAACCAGTCCCCTCGGGTCGGCAGTAACACCCGCGGGAATTCCCCGTTGACATTTCCACCCGTCGGGGGTTACTGCCCCATCCCCGTCCCCGTCCCCGTGAAGGCTCGTGGGGAGCACTTCTTCCCCATCCCCGCATCAACCTGGAGGCTCTCGCCGGCGATGATGGTGAGGTTGGTGATGATGGGCTTGGAGTTGAAGGTGAGCTCCTCGCGCTGGTCCCGTGATGGCCGAAAGCAGCTCATCGGTGAGCAACGCATCCTGGCGGCGCCATTGGAGGAAGCGGCGGGCAGTGGAGGCGCGGCTTGGCGCCATCGGGGTCGGGGCTGGCATGGCGGATCTCTGGGCGGGCGAGGCTTCCATGGGGACCGTGGAGGCGAGGCGCGCATGATGGGTGGTGGGCGTGGGCGGGTGACAAGCTAGGGTTTAGGCGCATGGGAGAGGAGAGAGGGGAAGCTAGGCTTTGCGAGGCGGGTCAGCTGGTCGCGCCGTGCTCGAATCCAGGCCGGGATGGAGAGGAGATCACATGGCGCCGGCTCTGATTCGGGAGGCCTCGCGGCCACGAGCCCTCGGCCGGGGGGAGGGTGCGATCACCACCAGGTTGAGTTGGAGGGGGAAGCCGATGATGGGGAGGGGGAGGCGCTTGGTGGGGAGGGCGCGCAGAGAGAGAGAGAGAGAGAGAGTGGAGGGAGGAAGAGGGAGAGGCGTCGGGGGCGTGCCGCTATCAGGGGCGTGAGGGCGTGAGGGAGAGGGAGGCATCGGGTCCCGCGTTGAACGGGGACGGGGGCATGCATACCATCCCCGTCCCCGTCATACCCGACAGGAATGATTTTTTCCCCATTTAATTCCCCATTGGGAGAAAATTTATACCATCCCCGTCCCCTAATGGATGAATTCTCCTCGGGGAATCGGGGAATGGGGCCCCGTTGACATCTTTAGGAGCACGCCTTTGACCGGACCGTTTTCCAAGACGAAGCTTCAGCTTCATCATCAAAACAGGTAAATATTCTATCCACAGAATGATCTTCAATCAACTTACCGAATCATTTTACGTAGGAATCCATATATATAGTTATAGAAAATGTAAGCAATTTGTCTTGGTAAATATACCAAGCACACAGCTATAGCATATTGGGTTTGAAGCCGAAGAAAATCCAAATATGAGTTGACTTCTAAAATGGAATCGCGTATAGCCAATCGTTCAGACATGGAAGCTTCAAAGGATGTGTTGGAACTTGCAAGTCATGGCGCATTCCTTGTTCAGAAAAACTCGACAGCGCGAAGTAATGTCTACCAGAAAAAGCTGGATGCTTAGCAATGATACAATATTTTTCTCTCACACCAAAATAGAATCAGTCAGTTTATAAGCCACAGAAACGATCAAGCGATCTTGGTGTTAAGTGTTTTATCTGGGGCCAGATGGCAATCTTATTCCCTCCCTTCCTGAAATCGGATTCATTTTTCCATGATATAAACTCAAAAAGAGGCGAGAGGAAGAACATCGGCACGTCATTCCTCTCCCCTACTCCAGACAGGCAAACACAGGTCTCGACTCCTGAAATCCCAGTTCCCAAGCGGAATAAACGGCGTTCGAAGGAACAACGGGAAGAAAGAAAACCGGCGCACACGTACACGCTCCCACTACGCACGCCCACCGTCCCCACCGCCTATTTCCCCACACTTGCGGGCTCTGGCCCGCTCTGGCCCCCAAACCCCGCACTTCCACTTCGCCTCGCCAAACTTTCCCCTCGGCCTCCGCCCGCACTTCCACCACCGCACCCCGCAGTCGCAAATGCCCCAGTAGGCTCCAAAAATCCAAAGCCATCCCTCCCCAACCCTCCTCCCATCGACCCCCGGGGCGGCGGCCGGCACCATGACGACCCGATCCAACGGCGACGGCCAAGGCCACGGCGGCGCAGGGTCCTGGTACCCGCAGCGCCGCCCGCACTACGGGTACGGCGGCGGGTCCGCCTCCTTCCGCGGCTGCTGCTGCTGCCTCTTCCTGCTGCTCACCTTCCTGGCGCTCCTCGCCCTGGCCGTCGCGCTCGTCGTCGTGCTCGTGGTGAAGCCCCGCAAGCCGCAGTTCGACCTCAACCAGGTGTCCGTGCAGTACCTCCTCGTGGCCTCGCCCACGTCCCCCGCGGCGGCGTCCCCAGCCGGCGTGCCCCCCGCGGCCCCCGGCGCCGCCTACCTCTCCCTCAACATTACGCTGCTCTTCACCGCCGAGAACCCCAACAAGGTGGGCATCCGGTACGGCGCGACGGCGTTCGACGTCATGTACCACGGGGTGCCGCTCGGGGTGGCGGCGGTGCCCGGGTTCGAGCAGCCCGCGCACAGCACCCGCCTGCTCCAGACCCGCGTCATTGTCGACCGCTTCAACGTGCTCCAGACTGACGCGCAGGATCTCATCCGCGACGCCGCGATCAACGACCGCGTCGAGCTCCGCATCACCGGCGACGTCGGCGCTAAGATCCTCGTGCTCGGCTTCTCCTCCCCAAAAGTGCAGGTACGAAATCGACACGCCACCCGCAACGGGAACCAACAACTTCCGTTCGCTTCCGCCGCAAGTGTTTTTAGCCTCTGCTAAAAAACACCTCAGCGGGCGAAACTGACGTGATGTGTGAACGAACCCCGATCTACAGGTGTCGGTGGATTGCACGATCGCCATCAGCCCGAGGAGCCAGTCGCTGAAATACAAGCAGTGCGGCGTGGACGGGCTAAGCGTGTAGGAACCAAGCCGCCGCCGCCGAAGCTGTAATCCAGTGGAGACGGTTAAATTAAGTGGGTGGATCTGTGCGTCGATTCTAATTTCCCTAATCTGTGGGGTTTGGTTTCGTTCATGTGGTTAGGTGGTAAATTTTGAGCTCTTTTTTTGGTCTCAAAATTTTGAGCTCTTACTTTAGAGGAAGCTGCTGGTTTTGTGAATTATTGCTGCTTGCAATCAGTAGTTATCAGTATGACCATGGTTATGCCTACATTCATCGGTCGCCATGAACAATTGCTTAGGAGCTAAGGGAAGTGGTGGGCAAAGGTGTATGAGGGAGCGAAGAAGCGAGCGGAATCCCGTCGCTTTTGCTGCTATCTTCCTCATCCTCCGGTTCGTCTGTGATTGTTTCGTTTCGTTTCGAGTTGGTGGGTCTGCGCTGTCTGCCATGGCTTTGTCTGGCTAATCTGGTTCACTTCAGCTCGTAGGTCGTAGTGGTAGTGGAGCTGGGCATGGGAGATTGGGAGGGAGAACTTACCATGCGTTTGGTTGGAGGGATTTGTAGGGGTGGGATGGGATGGACCTGGGATTTGGGCTGTTTGGATGGGAGTCAGCCCAAGGACGGAGACATCCCACCTAAGCATATTCTCCTCAGATTCCTGGACTCCCATCCCACTTTTTTTCACGGACGGGGGCGGTCCCTGCTTTCTTCTCGTTCCTTCTCACCTCTCACCGACAGTCTCACTCGGTTCTTTCTCGGAAAAAGGCACGAGGGGGCGAGAGCTTGTAGGCGGCGCATCCTTCACCGGCGCGGGACGTGGGGCCACAGCACTTGGCGGCGGCGCGGCACCAGGCGGCGCGTCGGCGGCGCGGCACCGGCCCCCACGGCGGCAGCGCGGCACCGGCCCTCGCAGCGGCGGCGTGGGCTGTGGTCGGCAGCGGCGGCGCAGCCTGTGGTCGGCGGCGGCGGTGCGGCACACGTCCGGCAGCTTCGTCCTCCTTCTCCATTAGCAGATTTGTGATTTGCCCAAGGTATACAAACCCTAACACAATGGATTTGCCCAAGATTTGTGATCTCCATTAACAGATTTTTTTGTTGCCTCCAGTAGTTCAACAAGTATGATGTGATTTATGCTTGAGACATGTTTGCTTCTGCATATGGTAAAAAATCAGCAAAGTTCAATGGGAATTTTTTCCCTACGCTGTAGCGCTAGTAAGTAGATGAGTGTTGCTGCATGCCCCTGAGTACATGTATCTGTTTGCGCTGAGCCGCTGAATTCAGTTTGCCTGGATCTGTACTATCGCCATGCAAGGATGTACCCTTTGTATGACGATGTTCAGTCCAACATTTGTTTATGGATTCAGGCTATTCATTCATTTGTGCTCCTAGCGTCCTGTGGATGCTTAAGAAATATTTGCAATTTTTCTATTTGGTATATAGTTCTGGTAACATCCAAAGAAAAAGTTTTGGTTACAAGTATATGTTACTCATCATATTTAGTATGACATTGAAAAGAAAAAAAATATAACGACAAGTACTAGCAAATTTATCAGTGACAAACAAAACACTCTCTATCAGTTATCAGACCGAAGTAGTATCCAGGTTAATGTAGTATGCGCTATGCCCACAGATTATTTAACTATTTACCACTTTTTATGTACTGAATGGCAACACATCTGCCAGTCTGCCACAGTGGCAATGGCTCATTGGTATTGACTCTGGTGTTCCCAGATGTTAAGTTGCCTTATGTTTCTGATCTGTGTTTGAGCATGACATGACAATATTGTTTTTCTTTCTTTGATTGTTGCATTGTAGATGGATCAGAGAACCAAGGTTCTAATTTGTTCAGCTGCTGCATATATGTTCTTGTTCATGGTGGCCACGGTTATTCAGTCTAGAAAAAGAAAAAGACGTGCCAGTAGAGTTGGTATTACTTATGCGCCAATCGAGGAAAGGGATAGAATTAGACAAGAATACCTAGACAGTTGCATTTGGAAGGATGATACAACTTGTGTAAACATGCTTAGACTTAATAGAGCATGTTTCTATCGATTTTGTAACCTTTTTAGAGATCGAGGGTTGCTTCAAGATACCACTCATATGTGTGTTGAGCAACAGGTGGCTATGTTTCTAAATACAGTAGGGCACAACCTTAGAAATAGATTAGTTGGCACTAATTATAAAAGGTCAGGAGAAACAGTAAGCCGCTATTTCAACAATGTCCTTCGTGCCATTGGAGAGCTACGAACAGAATTTATTAGGCCCCCATCATTGCAAACTACGTCCAAAATTGCCGGAAACTATCGGTGGGATCCTTATTTTAAGGTGTGAGGTTTATCCCTACCTTTGTTTCACATTTAAATTATGTAACCTTGTGTTGGCCCCTAATTAATTTTTACTTTGATGAACATAAACTAGGATTGTATTGGAGCTATTGATGGTACACACGTAAGAGCATCTGTTCCTAAAGATTTGGAGCATTCGTTTCGTGGTAGAAAGTCCTTTGCAACTCAAAATGTAATGGCAGCCGTAGATTTCGATCTACGTTTTACTTATGTTTTGGCTGGTTGGGAAGGCACAGCACATGATGCTTTAGTTTTGCGAGATGCTTTAGAACGCCCTAATGGCCTTCGTGTTCCACAAGGTAACAAAAAAAATCACTAACTTAATTTCGTTATACCAATTTTTGATAACTTGAAATGTGATCTCCTTTTCTACAATATGCTAGGCAAATTCTATCTTGTTGATGCCGGTTATGGCGCCAAACCGGGATTCTTGCCTCCTTTCCGTGGAGTTAGGTACCATTTGAATGAGTGGGGGAATAATCCGGTCCAAAATGAGAAGGAGTTATTCAACCTTAGGCACTCGTCTCTTCGTGTGACCGTAGAGCGTGCATTTGGTTCACTTAAGAGGAGATTCAAAATTCTTGATGATGCAACTCCATTCTTCCCTTTCCAAACTCAAGTAGATATTGTTGTAGCTTGCTGCATAGTCCATAATTTTTTCATAGCAGATTGGATTGATGAGTTCATCATTCAAGATTCGAATTGGCCAATGCAAACCCATGCTACATCATATACTGGACAGGCAAGTGAGCATGATGCAACCGTTCAATTTAGACAAACAATTGCGGATCAGATGTGGGTAGACCGTCAAAACCATTATGCAAATTAATACATAGTATCTCTATGTATTTTTATGTATTTAGACAAACAATTGTGGATCAGCTGTGCTGATTTTAATTTGTATGGACATATGGCTTGCTGAAATGTATGTACAGCTCGCTGGAATTTGTATGACATATGCCTTGCTGAAATTTATTGGTTGAAACATGCAACTTGAGAAGTAATTTATGTTGAAACATGCAACTTGAGAAGTTATTTATTAATTGTTTCTGGCTCTATTTTCTTCCTTGCAAGGTGCGCAATTACACGATATAGTGACAGGTTCAATATATTTCTGCAGGCTAATAAGCACTGCTTTGTGTGCTTGTCTGTGCGAATTCTGCTTCGTTGCTATTGAATTGCCTGTACTCAGTTTCAGTGTGTTCTTTGTCCGTCTTTGGTTTTCTTTCAGGTGTTCAAATATACCGTCTCAGCAGCAGTGCATCAAGCCGATTTTTCTTGATTAGCAGCTGGAACAAGTATTCAGGTGAGCAGGTTCATAATAATGAAAGGCGCTGTCTCGGCATGTTGGTTGTTCAGCACTTTTGATCTCTAATTCTTGTGAAAGGTCTGTAGTGTTTCAGATTTCAGTATTTAGTGTTTCAATTTTAGTCCTAAATATTAAACTTTATTGCTTGCATGCTTTTGTTTGCATAGTAGCACATAATTTAGTTCAATAATGTTACGTGTGAATTATTGTTTCAAGTTTCAGGGTCTGATATTCAGTCTTCAGCTGTGTTTCCTTTGAATTTTTTGTCTCCACTATTTTGCTCGGTCTGCAGTAATTTTCTTGTTGTCCCATCCTTCTTCCTATTGTAGTCGAAAGATGCAGGCTTCATTGGTGGTGACACACCAGCAACAATTCACAATTGAAAATGTGGATTAAATTTTTTTGTCTCATCGGCTTTCTTTGTCTTCTATGTCGCCACCGCCATGGCCATCTACGTGCGTTGCAGCGAATGTGTTTTGTTTTGGGTGCTGGTTTTCTCTCTTTCTTGTCCGTCAAGTTGGTGCCTGTACCTGTGTTGTTTGTCTGCCAGAAACAATTACTAAATAACTTCTCAAGTGGCATTTGTGTTTCCTGGTTTTGTATATGATAGGTCATGGCAGACCTAAACGAGGAAGTTGAGGGAACAAATGGACATGCTGTATGGACAGCACCAGAGACCGCTTTTATGCCGACTCACCTAGCCAATCTGGTGGCTAGTGGCACAAAGACATGTTCTGGCTTTAAGAAAGTCCATTTGAACACTTGTGCTAAAGCTGTCAATGAAAAGTTCAGGACTATGAAGACTGGAGAGCAAGTTAAAAATCATTTGAAGACACAACAAAGGAAGTTTGCAAAGATGACCAAGCTTAGGAAAGTGAGTGCTACTAGTTGGGATGAGGACAACTTCATTATCACTCTTGATGAGGAGCACTACAATGATTATGTTAAGGTATAATTGCAAAAAACTTAACCAGCATGTTAAGTTCTAATTGTTTGCTTCTAACTAAACTTCCATTTATCCATTGTAGGATCACAAGGCTGATGCTGAATTCTTGAACAGGCACCTTCCAAACTATGGTGAGATGCGGACAATCTTTGGAAATAGTATGGCAACAGGAAAATTTGCCAAGGACTCAAATTCAGCATTAGGTACTGAAGAAGCTGACAATGAAAATGAAGACCTGAATGCAAATACTGTGAGTGAGTTGAATGCAAATGGTGAGAGTGAGGCCACTCCCTCTCCTTCTAATCAAGGGGCTACCTCATCAGCAAGCAAGCCAAAGAAAGCTAGGGTTGGTGGGGATGAAGAGGATGGGCTGATTGCTGTAATCAGTCGTGTTGGTGACAGACTTGCTGAAGCTATAGAGAAGGCCTGTGCTGCACCCCCACCACAGCCCACCAATGATTTACCAGATGATCTATTCAACATATTGATTAACCTTCTAGGTTTTGATGCCGCCCAGTTAAATCTGTACTACCAGTATTTGGTGGCCAACAAAGACATGGGACGCGCATTCTACAACATTCCTTTTGACCACAAGTTGATGTGGGTGGCTATGTTTGTCTCAGAGAGGTTCCCAGGACAGTGAAATAGGGGCTTCAATGGTTCTTTTGCTTGCAAGGTTCTCAGGACAGTGAAATAGGGAATTCAATGCTTCTTTTGCTTGCACCACATGAGACAATTAGTTGTGGTTAACTAATTCCAAGGCTCGAACTATATATTGTGACTAGCCTTGAATTTACTATCATGTGTTTGTATATTATGTGGTAGGTTAAAACTTATACTGTTTGTAAGGCTTAGAACTGTTATGTATAAGCCTTGAACTTCTATTGTGTCCAATAACTTGGCATGACCCGTAGTCTTGGCACTTGCTAATATATGTGAGTTAAGACCTTTATGACAAACTGTGCACTTGAATGTTACATATGCATTTATCTTTTTTAGATATATTTGTGGTGATTTTAGATGGCAATGTCTTTTTTTAGATATATCTGTGCTGATTTCGGAATGCAATAGCAATGGTAAGCCATTCTATTTATTAACAGTATGTCCTCAATATAAAAGGTGGTAAGTATAGCTACATTATGAAGGAGGTGATCATATGGAGATATCCTATCTCTATCCCTTCATCCAAACATGAGACAGGATCACTCCGTCTCACTTTATCCTCCCAACCAAACATAAAACAGGGATCATCCCATTCCACTGACCAAACAGAAATAGGAACCATCCTATTCCAGAAAACAGAGTCAGGACCATCCCATTCCATTTCGCCTCTCAACCAAACGCTACCTTAGGCCGGGAAGTGTGGGTGGTTGAAATTTTATGACAGTGGGAGATTCCTCACTTTCATGATAGTGGTGGGGTCAAACCGTCAAAATTTTACTGCAATTTACGAGTGTTACGACTCCATGATGGTTGATGGAATTTAGGCATTGCAAATGCGGACTTTGTATGTAGGTCGTCGCGTGACTTGTGTCGTCTACACATATGCTTGTATAAAAAAATGTGTGAGCTACTGACTTCAAATCTTAGTTCGCACATGGCACGGTGAGTTTTGTGTTTTTTTTGTTTTCTGGTGAATTTACAAGAGACTGCCACCAGGGTCTTGGTTTATTGATTCCCATGTTATGCTGCATAAGACTGTCTCCAACGCCTTATGCAAACGGCGACGCAAACCTAAAATGGGTTACACAGTGTTTTTAGCTGCTGAAAACCGGTTCCAACGGAGGACGCAAACACATCATGCATTTTGGGGATGAGGCCGTAGTGATCCAACGGAACCGACCAAATCATAAGAACGTAAGTACAAAAACAATCACCGAAGTGATCAAATTCCTGTATTTAAGCTCCCATAATCCCGGTAGTCCGGAAATCACGAAGGATTTCAACCAACTCTCGACATACAAACCAAGACCGTAGTGATTCAACACAACACATCATTCGTTACAACATTTCACAAGTAGCATTCGGATTACATCCATCAGAGTTCAAATAAAATATTACAAACCAAGTTTAAATTTGCGGAAGCAACATAGTTTAGTACATAACTTTATAGTTTCAAATACATTGCCAGATCTTAGTCATGTCCCACAAAAGCATCTTCAAATACGAGAACTAGGAGAGACCGCGCCCAGCGGTCTAGTCTTCATCCCAAGCTAGAAGAAGGCAATACTTGTAGCAACCAAACTAGAACTAGTCATCTGCAATAGGTGGGAGATAAACCCTGAGTATGAGAAGGTACTCAGCTAGACTTACCCGACAAAACCATAAATAAAAGACACCAAGGATCATGCAAGGCTTATGAGGTGGGCTAGCTTGACACAGTTGCATAAAAGAGCTTATGAATATAGTGACCAATTTAAACTTAGCATCAAGTTTATCATTATTTATCTGTCCACTAGATTAGCACCTGTACTAGAGTACTCACTTATTAGGAGCAATCAATATTAACCATAGCAGGTATAATAAGGCTGTCATCATCATATCATCATTTCTTGACCATTATGTTATTTAGTATATCTACTTTGGAGATAAGCCAGTCAAGTTCTCACTAACCGGGAGAGACGGCGACTCGAATCGAATTACAACTTAGCTGAGGGGGTATTCCTAACTCTCACCCTGGCATACTTTGCAAGGGTAGCCGTGGGTCACCTTTGGGACAACTCAGGAACCAAATTCACGGGTTCGATCAGCGCCAGCACTCTTAGGGATTACCCTTCTGCCAGGACGATCAGGACTTTTAAATCACCTGCCCTTGGACTCACGCCTACGGCTCCCTTCCGAGGCACACTTTATACTTATCGACTCCTGGACTGAGGTGGGCTACTCGGCTTCGTGGTCGGTCTTCGGACACGGCCAACTAAGAGAGAGGCATGCGTTCAACATGAACAGGAAAGGCTCCAAGATTCAGTCCTTAAGCGACACAGACGGAGTCACTACAAACCGGCAAGCCTCCGTCCGGTCTTCATTTCAAATTAAGACAGGTTCTTTTCCACGATAGCAAATATAGCCAACCATACCATATGTATCTTTCTATATCTCGCAGGTGACAGGAAATCACCTGACTTCTACCGCGTCTAAGCAGGGCTAAGCACTACGCGAGCCTGAGCTACATAGGATTCAGGGTATCAATATCTGGACAAGGATTGTATAACCAATGCAGCAAGTGTTTGCATCCAACACCTAAACTTAATGCAACAATATATATATGTAACAATAATACTTTAACTGCATTTCGAAAATTAGGAGGCTTAATATGCTCTGGGGCTTGCCTTTCACAAAGTTGCACGGACGGTGATCCGGGCACTCAACGGCGACCTCGTCTGGCACCTCTCCTGAGGGCTGCACCTCTAGAACCTCCGGTGTTGGCTGCTGCTCCTCCTCGCTCAGTTCCTCGAATTCCAGCAGTGTCACAACTCCCACTTACCAGAGCGTAGAGGTATTTTGATCCATACATTACCACCCAAGCGGATGACATCCATACAATAGCACGCCGTATGGACAACGAAACAGAAACAAGTAGGAACCCCCAAGTTATTATTTTAATAAGCCACCTAAGAGTCCTTATTTTGGCATAAGGGATATGGCCACTGGCAATACTTAGTATTTAATTTAGAATTTTCACAAATACTTTTGTTTTAAATACACAAATGACATGTTTAGTGTCGAATCTTGCTCTGATGCCAGCTGTAACAGAACCGACCAAATCATAAGAACGTAAGTACAAAAACAATTACCGAAGTGATCAAATTCCTGTACTTAAGCTCCCATAATCCCGGTAGTCCGGAAATCACGAAGGATTTCAACCAACTCTCGACATACAAACCAAGACCGTAGTGATTCAACACAACACATCATTCGTTACAACATTTCACAAGTAGCATTCGGATTACATCCATCAGAGTTCAAATAAAATATTTCAAACCAAGTTCAAATTTGCGGAAGCAACATAGTTTAGTACATAACTTCATAGTTTTAAATACATTGCCAGATCTTAGTCATGTCCCACAAAAGCATCTTCAGATACGAGAACTAGGAGAGACCGCGCCCAACGGTCAAGTCTTCATCCCCAGCTGGGAGAAGGCAATACTTGCAGCAACCAAAGTAGAACTGGTCATCTTCAACAGATGGGAGATAAACCCTGAGTACGAGAAGGTACTCAGCTAGACTTACCTGACAAAACCATAAATAAAAGACACCAAGGATCATGCAAGGCTTATGAGGTGGGCTAGCTTGACACAGTTGCATAAAAGAGCTTATGAATATAGTGACCAATTTAAACTTAGCATCAAGCTTATCATCATTTACCTATCCACTAGATTAGCACCTGTACTAGAGCACTCACTTATTAGGAGCAATCAATATTAACCATAGCAGGTATAATAAGGCTGTCATCATCATATCATCATTTCTTGACCATTATGTTATTTAGTATATCTACTTTGGAGATAAGCCAGTCAAGTTCTCACTAACCGGGAGAGACGGCGACTCGAATCGAATTACAACTTAGCTGAGGGGGTATTCCTAACTCTCACCCTGGCATACTTTGCAAGGGTAGCCGTGGGTCACCTTTGGGACAACTCAGGAACCAAATTCACGGGTTCGATCAGCGCCAGCACTCTCAGGGATTACCCTTCTGCCAGGACGATCAGGACTTTTAAATCACCTGCCCTTGGACTCACGCCTACGGCTCCCTTCCGAGGCACACTTTATACTTATCGACTCCTGGACTGAGGTGGGCTACTCGGCTTCGTGGTCGGTCTTCGGACACGGCCAACTAAGAGAGAGGCATGCGTTCAACATGAACAGGAAAGGCTCCAAGATTCAGTCCTTAAGCGACACAGACGGAGTCACTACAAACCGGCAAGCCTCCGTCCGGTCTTCATTTCAAATTAAGACAGGTTCTTTTCCACGATAGCAAATATAGCCAACCATACCATATGTATCTTTCTATATCTCGCAGGTGACAGGAAATCACCTGACTTCTACCGCGTCTAAGCAGGGCTAAGCACTACGCGAGCCTGAGCTACATAGGATTCATGGTATCAATATCTGGACAAGGATTGGATAACCAATGCAGCAAGTGTTTGCATCCAACACCTAAACTTAATGCAACAATATATATATGTAACAATAATACTTTAACTGCATTTTGGAAATTAGGAGGCTTAATATGCTTCGGGGCTTGCCTTTCACAAAGTTGCACGGACAGTGATCCGGGCACTCAACGGCGACCTCGTCTGGCACCTCTCCTGAGGGCTGCACCTCCAGAACCTCCGGTGTTGGCTACTGCTGCTTCTCGCTCGGTTCCTCGAATTCCAGCAGTGTCACACATTCCGATACACCTATTGCATGCCGATGCATAAGATAAATATCATGGATCCATAAGGAATGACATGATGCTCATGATGAATGAATCACAGTAAATGTTTAACGAAAACATCACTGGACACTCGTTTACCGATTAAGAATAGCTCTATTCAAATCACTTTAAACATGTATCTAACTTAATTTGAAGAATGAGATCAACTTACCTAACTTGCATAGCCTAAGATAAAGATACTCATCTTCGGTTAAAGGCCTAACACCTAGGAACATTACTACAAGCTTAGGAAATAGTAAAGGCATACTTAAATCAAAGTTAAGGTTTCACATGCAAATGAGTAGTTCCTTAATTCAATCATAACCAACGTTCTATAAATTCAAATGACTTGCAAGAGGACATTCTGGAAAGCTTATGAAATTCTCTACAAATCATTTATAAACATCAAAGCATGATTCTTACGTTAACCAAATCGAATTCCAGTAAACCTAAAATCTGTCCAGAAATGACAGGTTTACTAAATTAATTATTTAGTGATGATGCAAAAGCATAATTGGACCAAACCAAGTTTACCAACTTGTTTCACATACCAAAGGAATATCAGAAAGTATAGTGCCAACCTCTAAATAAATTATTTAACGTCATTTTCTAATTTATTTAGTTAATTATGTGATTAAAGCAATATATAGTAAAACTATTCAGAAAAATCTACAAAAATTACAGTAGCTATCTCATGCTTCACATAGACTACCATAAAAATTTCAAAGCCATTGGGCAAGCAGAACTTGCTGTATCCAAAATAACAGATGGCATGTCTATTTCTAGCATAATTAGGAAACCCTAATGAAAAGTGTCAAGCAACAGATTTAACATTTTTCCTAGCATCATTCTAGCATAAGAATATCACTCACCAAATTTTACCTTTACTGGATCTATAGAAAAATTATGAAAATTCACACAAGATCCATCCATGCAAACAAGAGAATTTTCTATCTCCTACATACAGTGTCCAAAATGTATGAAAATTTAACTACAAGCTACTCATGAAATGAGCAGTACACCATAAAAATTTCATGCCATTTAGAGCTACATAGAAAAAGATATAATTACCCCTATTTCCTTCATGATTAAAAGAGATAATTAGCAACTCCATTTTTCATAACAGAACATGGCATAAATTATATTTTTGATATAAACTAGATATTATCATGAACTCAACAAAATTGGAACCACATCATTTGGATCTACCAACTAGGAGATACACATTTTTGAAAATGTACACAAATCTGTGAAAAAGGATAAACAAACAAAAATGAAAACCTAACCCTACTGCCGGGCCGGCTCGAAAGCACACGGCGGCCCGCGAAGCACACGCCCGCATACGCCAGCGTGGCCTAGAAGCGGCGCGGCCCAGGTCAGGCTCCCGCCTCTGCGCGCCAGCTGACAAGAGGGGCCCGCACGATAGAGAGACAGACAGGGGAGGAAGAAAGGACGGCGGCGTAGCTCGTCGCCGGTGACAGCTCCGGCGAGACCATTGGTGCTACGGTGTTCGCCTCACCCATGCGCATCTAATGGTGCCATCTATTGCAGGGATTACAGCAGCTAGAGGGGGTGGCGACGGCCATGGTGGCGCACGGCCACGGTTCGGCCGGCTCCGGCGAGGTGATGATGTCACGGCTCTAGTGGGTGACCCTACGAGCATCAGTAGCACTCACAGGACCTAGCGCAAGGGAGAGAGGGGACGGTAACAGGCTCGAGCAGCACGGCCACGTGCGAGCTCGGCCGGCGGCGGTCATGGCGACCCGGTGGAGCCGCGCTCACGGTGAGCTCTACCTAAGGCGAAAAACGCGATGACGGTGAGGTCTCGGACGTGGAGGAGCTCATGGTGGTGCTGTGGCTGGGATGAATCGGACCAAGGCGCTCGGTTGAGGTGGATTTTGGCTCAGCGGTGTCACGGTGTTCCCGGTCGCCGCGCTCGTGGAAGCGGATGGCAAGGGTGAAATGGCGAGATGAAAGGCGAGTGAGCGAGGCACTGGCTTTCATCTGGAGCACGGACACGCGACGTGGAGGCGCTGGCAGAGCATGCGCGCCACGCGGTGCTCAGCTCCTGAGCCGGTCGGCCACGGCGGCTCTGTCGGTTTTCTGAAAACGGACTGAAACGACGCCCGATGGCACGACTGACAGCGTGAATTCGACGATCCATAACTCACAAACGGTGGCGATCTGATTCATGGCGTAGTTAACAAAATTGAAGATCGAAGTGAGTACAACAACTTTGTCAAAAGGAGCTCGAGTTGGTTCGGCCTGGTTAGGGAGATACAAGCCTCCAAACAGTGATACTCAAAACTGTAAATCGTCTTAAAGACTTAGAAAAATTCTAAGTGTGAATTCAGCATGGAAATATGACTTGTGGGCCTTGTTTGAACATGTTCTAGCCATTTTCATGAGTTGGTCATATTGAGACTTTTGTTCCTTGATAAATTGGCTACAACTTTGGTAAAGGGTGCACAGCCATGCAAGGTCTCTAAGTTGGTCTTTTGAATCAGTCAAACAGTGGCACTCTATAGGTCATCTTAAGTCAAACCTCCACTAGAGGGCATTTTTGTCATTTTGATCAACATGAACAATGTCCCAACAATTACCCTAAGTGTAGTTAAGGTGTATTAGACCATAATCAACCACTTTACCCAAGTGCTATACCAATTTCTAATGATCACATGTGATGAAGCAACAAAACAATCAATTCACTCAAATGTTGCAATTCCATGTTTCACATGTTTCATTACTTTTGTTGCAATTTTAACTTGCCACATTCCTACCATGTTGCCATGTTTCAAGGTATAAGAAACTCATGTTGCATTCACATGTTGCACTACTACCATTCACAAGCAAATCAAGTATGAAACAAACAGAATTGCGAAGGTTGCATATGTATGGTTCAGTGACAATGGCATGATGAGATAGATGATGCATATGTTTATGAAATGAAATGCAATTTTGTGGAAGCCAAACACCTAGGGTGTTACACGAGATGCTTATTTGCGTCGTCTTTCTCCAAGACGCAAAATCTTCGCCTGCGAGGCGGGCCCGACGACGGCGAGGCGGGGAGGGAGGCGGGCGGTGCTCACCGGATCTCGCTGGGAGGGGGGGAGGCCGTGCAGGGGAGGGAGCCCGGCCGACGCAGCCACGCCGCGCAGCCGCGACGTCCTCCCCGCGACGCAGCTCGCCGGAACCCTAGATCCAGGAGGAGGAGGAGGGCCTACATCATCGAGGCTGCCGCGCCACTGGATCCGCGTCGGGGTTGCCGCACCAGGGCCCGTCCGTGCCAACGCCGCCGCGCCTGGGTGTTGTGCAGGGCCATCAGCGCCGAGGCCTCTGCCGCCCGTCCATGGCGCTGTGGTGGCCTTGGTGGGTGTGAGGAGGACGCGGTGGGGCCAGCGGTGGGGCGTAGGGCGCGCGGTGAGCTCACCGGGAGGACGTCGGGCGTCGGGGAGGGAGAGAGAGAGAGAGAGAGAGGAAGCATCGGAGAGAGAGGAGGCCCGGTCTCCTCCGTGGCACGCTCCACTAGATCGGTCGCGGGGAGGGAGGTGGGCTGTTGGAGAATGGAGGGGATGGGTCAGTGACCTATTTACTGTGTAGAACCCAAATCTGGGAATGGGTCGTTGATTTAGGTATTGCTCGTTGGAGATAGTCTAAGCTTGTACAAATTTACGCTGGATTTCAATTCCTCTTTGGTTGAAGTGCTTCTAGGCTTGAATTCAAAATTAATTTGCGGAATGCAAATCTAGTTTAAGGTTTTTGCATGAAGGTGTTATGAATTCTCAAAATCTTTTGGCAGTATCATTTGTCCATAGGTATAATGTTCCAATCTTAGAAACAAAATATCATCACTTCTTCCAATTCGGATAACCGGACATGGCCTTGTTCGTTTCGCTGAAATTTGGCTTATGCTGATGCTTATGCTGATTTGTTGCGAGAGAAAAATAATGTTCGTTTGCTGAAAAATACTTATTTAGTACCTTTTCTTTTCCTTCTCACAACTTGCTGGTTGCTGTGGACTTCTCACCCGCCTAGACTTTAAGCTCACACTGCTTGACTAAACCAACTCAGGTCGCTTCATTTCTAATCCGTTGATCGCGGTGAAATGTTATGGGATCTTAGGCTGATGCAAATGCGGCAGCCACCAGCCAGTCGTGATCATGAATGTATCCATGGAGCAGTTTGTTTTCCTTGCTTTGACGTTTTGCCTTTGGTGTTCGGCTGTATTAAATCTAGCTGATAAGCTGACTAAAACTGATTTATTGTGAGAAAAAAATACTACAGATTCTAGCTGATATGCTCATGCGCCCAACGGCTACCCTAACAACGCCGTTTCCTCCATTGCTGGACCTGGACATGCGTCTTTATCATTCAGCCTGTTCGCATGTTGATTTCAGCCAGCCCAAATCAACCAACCAATAATATTTTCCTTAAAAAACCCAGCACCAGTCGGTACAAACCAATAACGGCACCCATCAGCGAACAGGTTGTCTTGGGCCTCGTGGATTTTCTGAATTCTGACTCACTGCAACCTGTCCGTTTCGCACTTGGTAGTCGGAGCTTGGACGTTGGAGAGCGAACAGCTGAGACTGGAGAATCACGTGGCGCAGACGTACAGAGGACGAGGCACACACAGACACATTTCTGGGGAACTACTGCTGCATCCGTGCAAGCGGTGGAAATTGGCTCGGCGCTTCAGATGAGAGCACTTTTGGCCTCTTTGGGTTTGGCAGTGAGCAAGATTTTATTAGCTTCTGTTAGCGGGCAGAGAATCCAATAATATATAGCCTGTTTGTTTGGCTATGGTTTGTCGTAAACATCGTAAATTTCTAGGAATAATATTTTTCTCTCACACAAACCAACCAGCAGTACTTCTTCACGAACCAGCAACGAAACAAACCAACCAACCGAACAGGCTGATAATATATTTTCTGCCAATCTGCCATGCCCATCTCTCTGCACATGAGACGCGGCTAAGGCTAATTATTATCCGAAGTTAAAAATTAGCTCAGCTAAAATTTATCAAACTAACCATTAGTCCGCCCATGTTTAGATCCATGGCTAAGGTGTATGCATGCATAATTTTTGTATAGATTTTGGTAAAATTTAGAATTATTTGACTCCTTAAAAAATGAGTTTTTTTTACAGGGGGAGTAGTTAACCTATAGCCATTGTTAGCTAGTTGTGTTTGGTTAATAGACTAACAACTAGTTAAGATCTTGACTAACTTTTAGATCTTCTATTTGGATCACCCAAGACTATTTTTACTCACTCCATTCGAAATTATGAGACGTTTTTTGCTTTTCTAAATACATAGTTTTGTTATGCACTTAAATATACACTACTTTAGTCAATTTACTCCCTCCATTCCAAAGCATGTTTAAATAAATACATAGTAAAAACAATGTATAATGAAAAGCTATAATATCTTATAATTTGAAACGAAGAGAGTAATGGCAAAAAATTAGCACCTGGTATCCACAAACATATGAAACCGACCAGAGGGGAAAAGTTGAAGTGGACAAGCTTTCTGGTGGGATATTATATACTGAAAAGAACATAACAGAGGAGAAAGCAAACCAGGGAAGACTTATCCCCTCCACGCCACATTACTTTCCTCAATTTTCTCTAATTTCTAGAAAATGCGTTGGCATCTACTCCTGATAGGCATATTTGGATATATTTCATTAGAAATCTTCCTATTTTCTTCCTACAAGGTCATAAAATAAATATTGTATTAATAATTACTAAATGAAAAAAAAGCGGTTGGACTATATTTTTTTATTAGGTAGGCTATTAGCTAGACTGTTCAAATCTACTAAGTCATTTGAAACTTCTAAATCTGAATCTCGAAATATGAGTAAATAAAATGAATATTTAGGACTCTAGATAGCTTTAGATAAAAAATTTATCAACAACAGTTATAGATCTCATTGATAAGTACAACTTCTATATGGACCATGTCAACATGTGACGTTGTTCAATTGTTTTTTAAATTTCAAGATCTAAGAAGTTAAAATATTTTTGGATACTATAAATAATTTGAAAAATTATAAATTATAGAGTTGTAGATATCATTGAGCTCTATAACTTTGATATAAAATCCGTCTTCATATATTTTCATATGCAAAAGTAATGACTTTTTTGAGACAACTCTTAAGGTTTGGGCTAGCATTGTTAAGGGCGTAGCTGTCACTTTTAACTTCTCTCCCCTTCGTTTCTAAAAACTATCATTTTAACAACAAAACAATATTAAATAGTGTCCATTAGTAAATATCAACGTTAAAGAATATTGTATGATAAATTTTCTCTACAAAAACCAATCATTGTATCAATGGAGAGTGATATGTTTCTCTGTCAATGCCAGTTTCTATATTAACTTCGACGATGGTAGGGTGGCGAGTACTTAGAGAAAAATATTCATAAAAACTGGATTGTTTAAACATATCTGCACAACATCGTTGCCTTATTGGAATAGCATATGCTGAAAACTAGAGCATGCTTATTGCCTGAATGTCTGGCTTTGCTTTGCAAGGCAAGCCTAACTTTGCTCAAGCAGGAGAGCTAAATTGGCTAGCTTCTGTTAGCAAAGAAATTCTGTAAAGCACAGGCCCTAAGGCACTACTGGCCAGAGAACTAAGCTCATAAGTCATATATCATGCCAACTTCTTACCCAACCAGGCAAAACAATAACCAGTAAAGAATCCAAACACATCTTAATACAAAAAAGGGTAGTGAGCAGTTCCAGTTGCTCACTGGAACACAGCAAAAAATATTTGAGAGTGCTCGGCTGCACTGGCTGCCGCTAGCCGAGAGGAGCGAATAGTTAAAATCGTGATTTTGTGTTTCGAAACATAAAATGTAAAAACAGGGGGAGCGGGTTGAAAACTTCTACAGTTAAAAAAGAACAGGCACACAAAAACGAGAGAGAGAGCAAACAGGAATTAGTGAATTTTGCGCATCTTCATTCTTCATACAACAAAATCGCCGACGAGTGAATTGAACATGCTAGTATGTTCAGAATGTACACGGATCCTCCGCGCACAAATGCTCGAGGAACCTCGGCACGGGCGCGGTGCCCACGCGGAGCGATCCCTCCAGGACCTGCACCACCTGCCCCATGGTCGGCCTGAGCGCCTCGCTCTGCTGTATGCACCAGCACGCGACATTGCACGCGCGGCTGACCTCCTCCACGTCCGCGTCCCCAGCCACCGCCAGCCGCTCGTCCAGCAGCGCCAGGAACTGCCCCTCGCGGACCTTGGTCGCGGCCCAGAGCGGCAAGTAGCAGCCGCAGCCGCCCGCGCCGGGCGCCGCGGCGTCACGGTTCCTCCGCCCGGAGATGAGCTCCAGGAGCATCATCCCGTAGTTGTACACGTCGGCCTTGGCCGTGATGGGCAGGCCCAGGATCCACTCGGGCGCCAGGTACCCCACCGTGCCGCGCGCGGTCGTCAGCGCCTGGCTGAAGTCGCGCACGATCAGCTTCGCCATGCCGAAGTCCGCCACCTTGGGGCACAACCCGCCGTCGAGGAGGATGTTCTCCGGCTTGACGTCGCAGTGCACGATCCGCTCCTGGCACTTCTCGTGGAGGTAGGCCAGCCCCCGCGCGACGCCGGCCATGATCCCGAACCTGGCGCGCCAGTCCAGCAGCCTGAAGCTGTGGCCCGACAGCACGGACGCCAGGGAACCGTTGGGCATGTAGTCGTAGACCAAGAGCCTCTCGTGCCTCGTGGCGCAGAACCCTCGAAGGCGGACGAGATTGACGTGTTGTATCATGCCCAGCGTCCGGACCTCGGTGCGGAACTGCTTCTCCCCCTGCGCGGACCCCTCGAGCCACTTCACGGCTACCGCGGTGTGGTCAGGGAGCGTCCCTCTGTACACGGAGCCGAAGCTGCCCATCCCCAGCTTCTGGGAGTAGTTCTTCGTGCACTGTGCAAGGTAACCATAGCTGAACACGAGGAGAGAGCCGTCATGGTGCACGGTCTCGTCACGGCGTCCAACCCTGTCAAGAACGAAGAGCAGCAGGCAGAGTATCGCGAGAACAATAGCAGAGGACACGCCAAGGATGGGGAAACGACCGTCTCTCTGGTTTGCAGCAGCAAGCTCGGCGGCGGCGACTCTGAGGAACAGAGTCGAAGCCCCAGCATCGCCGACGGAGAGCTGCTGAACGTTGCGAAGGTCACCGTGCCACACCAAGCAGCCGTCTCTGTAAGCATAAGCCGTGCAAGAGCAGTTTCTCAGGCACGCCGATGCACAGTCTCCGGAGTTGCCAGCAGCCGCCACCGGGGAAAAGCCGCCGGGCAGCTGGACATTTTGCAGCGGGAGAAACCCATCCGTCGATGGCGCGTTGCCGCTGCACTGCAAGCTCGTCTTCCTCGCGCAGCCGGCGCTCCAAAGCTGGTTGACCCAGTCCCCCTGCGCCACGGGGTCGAACCCCGGCAAGCACCGGCAGTACTGCGAGCTGGACACGTCGCAGAGACCGAACGGACCGCAGACGGAGTACACGTCGCACTGCGACGTGGGGGTCGCCCAGTGCAGCAACCACTGCCCGGACGCGCCGGGCCAGTCGTACATGGTGAGCTGCCCGTGAGGGCTCATCACCAGCCTCGAGACGGTCGACGGGTCAACGACGCGGAACGAGTAGCTCACCTCCACGACCGGAGCGCCTGGTACGCGCCGGTGCTCTTGTTCAGCCCCAACCAGCCGCCTGGCACCAGCGTGTCGGTCGGGTGGTCGAAGCTCTGCCAAATGATCGCCGACGAGTTGCCGCCCCGCCGGCACCGGCCACGCAGCACCAAGTTCCCGGTGTCGAGGAGCACCGCCACGGCCGTGTCGAGTTGGATGACCAAATCATCGCCTCCTTGGACCGGTTTCCCGTTAGTAGGAGGAGGAGGAGGAGGCTGCCGTCCTGAGCCACGGTTAGCTCCGCGGACGACGGGTCGGTGACCGGGGAGTCTCTGTTCATCACCCAGATGACAGTCCGTCCCGGGATCCGCTTGTACCATATGCCGACGTAGTGGCTGGAGTTTCCGGCCGGGGAGAAGAAGCCCAGCTCAAACTCGCCTCCCGCCGACACCAGCGTCCGGTTCCCGGTGAGAGATTCTCCTGCGGAGAGCGTGTCGCTCGCCGCGGCAGATGAGCACGGCCTCCGGAACAAGCACGCGAGCAAGAAGAGGAGAGCGAGGTGGCGCCACGAACACATATACGCCCGTGCGTGCGGCAGGGCCGACCGTAACAAAAACTCTGTATGGTGATGGTTGTAATGCTTAGTTGTTTTACCCTAAACTATTCACCATTTCGCTCGTACTTATGCGGGGCACACGGGTGGGTTACTCGGTTAAGTGACTCCGAACGCGCACGGCGCACGGACACGGTCAAGTATTCAGTGCTGCCGCTCCCCACCAAAAAAAGTATTCAGTGCTGTCATTGTTGATTTTGTTAAATCTGTTAGACGCTCGGAGATTGGCGGTGCATGGGCAGTGGAGCACGCTGGAAATGACCGAAGACTAGTGGTGGTTGGGTGTACAACTTGGCCAGTGGAGCTCGTGTCGGTCTCTCAGTCGCAGCACCGGCCTAGCCGCGTAGGTATCAGGAGTTCTGGACACACACACACACACACCTGCTTCGCTTAATCCGTTTCGTCGTAGTAGACGGCAAGCAGAGAAATTAAGAAAGGTCAGGCATGGGTAGCTAAGAATTATTCGTGACTTGCAGCTGAGGTGTGCTGTTTGTCTATCGTCTCCCGCGTTGTGTTTGCCCAAGTCCAAGCCAGGAAGATACCAGTATGCTCAGAACTTCTTCTTTTTTGAAAACTCAGATAGATTACTCTCGTCCAGGCAAATCGCCGGATACCAGTACAGATACAAACTCAGGGACTTGGCTCGTCAACATATAAGAGCCAGAGTCAAGGACACACGCTCCATAAGTTGCTAGACAGTCTGCTACATTATTTCAGTCCCCATTACACACACAGACAGTACATGAAGAAAATTCCAATTGCATGAAGTCTCTCATTTGTCTAATAATACAACCTATGGCGCTTCGATCAATCAGCACATAGTTAGTGCCTTCGCAAGGATAGTTGCGTTCGTCTCCAAGATGATTTTCGCCATACCCAGCTGTGTTGCATGTTGAAGGCCCTTGTAAGCGGCAATTATTCCTTGTAACCGCATCGTCGACGCCGTCATGGTCTACAGCAAAATGCCGTGTGCGCGTTGTGCGATCAAGAAGACGAAACAACTGATTACCTACTGCTAGCTTGCGTCTACGGCCGGGAAGTGTGGCATCGACTGCTCAACTCAGTACGACTGCAGACCTGGGCACCGCAACCTCAAGATTCTCTGCTGGAGTGGTGGCAGGTACACCGTTCGCAAGCACCAACTGGCCTCCGTAAGTGCTTCGACTCCATGGTCATGCTAACCGCATGGTCGCTGTGGAAAGAGCGGAACCGTAGGGTGTTCGACGGTGCACTCCGGCTACCCCATCAGTTATGTCAGCTCTGTCGGCTCTTTTCGTCGCTAGCCCAGCTTATTAGCTTGGTAGTCTCCTACTGGTCGCCCCATTAGCCTATGTAATCTACAACCTCGTGCGCTTTTTCTGTTTTTTCGTTTGTGTGTTGCTCCAGTTCACGGTATCTCACCGTTTGCTTCTGGGCTTGTAATGTTCCAAACTTCTCCTTAATGAAATACGGGCTAATGCGCGTTCTCGAAAAAAAATGAATAGCTGATGCTGCAATGAGATATTCCCGGCTCCAGATGCAAGCACCTCTCCCTTTGTATTCCTTATAACAAAACCCCATCTTCCTGTTCTAGAATCTGAGTGAAATGCGCCATCAACGTTTATTCTGTATATATATCATCAGGAGGTGTCTTCCATGAGCTTTTTATACCCTTAGCCACATGATTGTATACTGTATTCGGTTTCTCAAATTCCAAAAGATAATATAGAACTGAACTTTGTGTCTCAGCCACGTTAACAATTTTCCCACAAGCATCCTCGCATTTTCAAACCACTGAACACTGATGTAGAAGAGCTACCGTTCTGCGCATTATTAACACTCAGATATCATTGAATCCACCTGTCCACTGTAGAGCTAATGGTGTTTTTGGCAACTAAAGTGGGAAGAGTACAGGGAATTACTAGCAGTAGTTGATGAAAATTTGATTTTGTCATAATCTCCTTTTTAATTCGTGAATGGGGAATATGAGGGGAGTGTTTAAAAGAGAATTTATATTCTTTGTTTGGTGTGTGTGGGTCTTTAAGTAAGAAATGATATGACAAGTCACGATAAATGGTGAAAATACGTTCACCATCCCACTGGGAAGTGATAGGTGGGAGTTGCTTTAAATTTCTATTTTTCACCTCACAAAAACTCACTCACTCGCGAAACAAACACAATATTTATAAACTCATATCTTCATACTTCCATTCGCTCATTTCAATTACCTCGAACCAAACGTTCTGTAAGAGCACTGCTACATTACCAAATTAATCTAGACCACTTCCAATCCAATAGGCAAAGGGCCAAAAACCTTTACATGCGGGGCAAGTCTGTCTACAAATTGTATTCCATCATCCATCAATGTAATACACATAATTTAACGCTATCCACTTTAAGGTGATAATTCATGTATAAATTTAGTGCACATGACTAATAAATTGCTTACCTTTGCTACTGTTCAGTTGCCACATAGACACTCTGAAATCTTTTACTTGATTTTATGGAATTTAGTAATCAACTATTAGTACTATACATGTTTCCGTATCTATTCATAGTTTAACATCTTTACATATAATGTTTATGTATGTTTAGGTTGGACTATGTATTTGGCATAAAAATTGATGTGCCCATCGCTCTGTTGAGTGTATATATATGTGATCTTTTTTAGGTGATTACACAGTACAACTCAGACACTCACAACGCATGTATACTCACCCCTATAAATGCACGCAAAGCACAACGCTGTCGACGGCAATGTCGCCTACCACTGAAAGCACAACGCCGTTAAATCCTGAAATATTCTCTTCTACATAGAGTCGAACCCAGGACCTAAGGTGCTACTGAGGCTCTTGTAACCACTATGCTACAGTTATGATGACACACATCATGCACATACACATTGAATAAGTCTTTTTTATATTAACAACAACATAATCAGGTAATCTAGAACATATACAAGAGTAATTTGGAATTTTTTACAATAGCCGATAGGTACTTTAGACCTAGATTTAGGAGGTTTCTCTATGTTATTTTAAATGATGACATGTGTAGTTTAGTTACATGTTTAGGGTATATTTTAGGTTACTTTTATAATGGTAACATTTAAATAATTCAGACGAATATTTAGAGTCTGCTTTCGGTTATCTTCGTAATATCACGCATGTATAGTTTGGGGCACAGAAAATTTAGAGGTTACTTAAAACTAATTTTCATAATAACAGTAGTGGTTAGTTTAAATATAGATATGCATAATTAATTTAGACTATTTTCATAATGGCCGATGTGGTAAAAATTTAGAAAATAAAATAAATCCAATGATTATTATTGTTAATCCTAACTAGATTTTATTTAATTAATGGCTTGATGCATCTGGATTATCTACTTTTTAGATGGATTAATATAACCGCTCTATAGTAAGTCTCTAATTAGGCCTTATTTAGATTGCAATTTTTTGTAATCTGGACACTGTAACACGTTTCGTTTGTATTTGACAAACTTTGTCCGATCATGGACTAACTAGGCTCAAAAGATTCGTCTCGTGATTTACAACCAAACTGTGTAATTAGTTATTTTTTTTACCTACATTTAATGCTCCATGCATACGTCCAAAAATTGATGTGATGGAGAGAATGAAAAAACTTGAAATTTTGAGGCAATCTAAACAAGGCCTTAGTAAACACTAGATTTGTTTTCATAGAAGATGACGATGATGTCTGGCATCTGCAACTTAGGCCTTGTTTAGTTGGCGAATTTTTTTGGGAAATGGTACTATAGCACTTTCGTTGTTATTTGACAATTAGTGTCCAATCATAGTCTAATTAGGCTTAAAAGATTCGTCTCGTGAATTTCGTCTAAACTATGTAATTAGTTTTATTTTTTATTTATATTTAATGCTTAATGCATGCGTTCAAAGATTCGATGTGACAGAGAATCTTGAAAAATTTTGTAAAATTTTAGGAACTAAACAGTCACTTATGCCGAACATTATGGATTCATTTTATGGTCTCTGACTCCAAGGACGAATATTGTGGACTTATTTTATAGCCTCTGACTCGCCAAGGCCTTGGGGTGGGTGGGGGGTGAGATGTGAGTTACTGGTCTTTGTGTGTTGTTCATTATGACAAAAAAACCTAATTTTAATAAGTTGTGTTCCTCATAATCTGCTATATCTTGCCTCGGCAGCGATGCAAAAATCGGTGAAGGTGGAGGCTGCTACAACCAAGTGTAATATGCTGTGCTATAACAAGAGTGTTAGCAGCCCCAGCGCAAGTTAACAAGAGTGTTAGCCTCAAACAAAAGTTGCACGTATGCCACCTTAGATAGAGAAGTTGCATACTGATGTTTTTCCCAATACAAACCATCGCTCATATGTGGTCTCTGCTTTGGCTTAGCAGAAAGCATCACTGTCATCCTTGGTAGCCTGGCTCGCGAGGATTGGATGCACTCAGACTATTGTGATCCGTTTAAACAGCGCAAAGCCCATTTTTTCTATAACGCATGTTCCACTAGCTGACTAAACTTTTTGTTAGACGAGGCATTCCGTAGGGCTTCTTTGACGCACCGCACTACAAGATCATCGTTTGACGTGACGTGTATGTAGAGACTAGAAAGTCGATGTGGTGTCGTTTGAGGTTAAAAGACACGATGTCGCGTTTGGAAAGCCCTAAGCGGCAACATCAATGATAAGTTCTCCCTCTGTCCAAGTTTAGCTGTCGCTATGTGAAGCGCGCTGGTTAAACTTTTTAAGCTTGAGTAGATTTAATTTGTAGAAAATATTAGCGGCATTTATATCGTAGACTAAGTTCATTATGAAAATAGATTTGATGATCTATCTAATAATACTAATTATGTCTTATAAATATTGCTATGTTTCTATATAAATTTGGTTATTAAAGTTAAGAATATCTCATTTTCTTTGAACTAATAATGGGATGGAGGGGTAGGTCAGTTCGACAGTCCATCTCTAGCGCACATCCTTGCTCAGAGTTTCATTTGCATTTAAATAAGCCGCCACATAAGTGCTTTTGATGATGTGACAATGTTTTTAAGAAGAGAGAGAAGAAGCGAGCTCCATGCTGGAGCCCGCCGGAGATGAGGCCGGTCGATCGCCATGGGAGAGGAGGAAGAGAGAAGAGGAGCGTGTGGGAGACGAGGGGAAGCTGCGGAACATCCCAAGTGAGAAAAGATAAGGCTGAGGAAAAAAACTACGTGGATGGATGAGGGAAGAAAGGAGCGAACGAACGGCTGGTGTTTTCCTGGTGACGTGGCCCCACCGGCCTACGGGCGACATAGAACCCAATTGTAGAGGTAAATAAATAAATGGTTGACAAAGCCACTACATACTCATGAAAATTATATTTGTCAAATATATATAAGGCCGATGATGATACATGTAAGGAAAATAGACCCTAAGCTCATTTACTTGGGATTTTGGTGTTTGATGACCAACACAACTAAATTAGACTAATGAATTTGCAAGTAATTGTTTTGTAGTTCAATATGGTACAAGACGTGACTTGGACGAAGGCGACATGATGATCCGACGATTAACACCATAAGTAAGACCCTAGAAGCATAAGAGAAGACCCAAGATATCAAGCAAAGTCCAAGCATGAAGATGGGAACCAAGCCGAACGCAAGATCGCGAAGAAACGAGCTCGACAGAGGTGACCAGATGAAAGGTCCTTGTTTGGTTTTGATAATTGAGTAACAACTTAGGTGGACTAATTGTGTTTAATATGAGATACACAGGTGATTAGTCCATAGGTACTTGTGTGAGCAACTTATGCCATGACGATGAAGATGACTTGGATTTGTTGCAAGGCTCACGCATGTGATGAAGGAGCTCATTGCATGTGAGACATGACATTGAGTCATGTGACTAAGGTGTAGAAGATCAAGACAAGACTTGGCTCGACGAACCGGTTGCAAGTGTGAAGGGCAAGTTGAGTGATGACTTGACACCGATGGACCGAAGCAATGATGAAGAGCAAATAATGTCAAGATTGATGAACCAATATAGTCACGTGATGATATGAAGTGGATCATATCATTTGATGATTGGTTGGTGCATGTGTTGCATTGACATCAAAGGAGATGAAATAGAATGCGCAAGGCAAATGTATAACCTAGGGCATTTCATTTCACCGGTCATAGGTGTGTAGAAAAGTTGATGACCGGATTTAGGATAGATGTCCGTACTATTAAGAGGAGCAAACTTATTTGCATATCGGTCATCTAGTGCCACTTGAGCGATCTAACTTTGCATACGTGTTAGGATCGAGTGGCGTTGGGAAAAGAGTGCTAATACTTTGGAAAAATATTTGTGAAAAGCTAACACACATGCACAAGGTGTTGATCACTTGGTGGTGTTAGCACATTTACAAAGGAGATATGGTTGGAGTTGTTGTGGATCAACTCGGCGAAGAAACAGAGGCGAGAAAGTGTCATTGTGAGTGACTGGACGCTGGCCTCAGGAGGACCTACACGCCCGGTCAAGTGGCAGCCGAGAGCGCGTGGTCTCGGTCTTATGACCGGATGCTGTGGCGAAGAGTGACCTGACGCGCAGGGGCCGCGTTCGGTCATCTCTGATGTTCGCTGATGCAGTGGCGCGGGCTTAGCGTTGACATGTGGCAGGCGGTGAAGGACCGAACTCAGATGTTGCGTCCGATCGTGACTCACCTGACGCGTCCGGTCGCAAAACAGAGGCTCGGGGAGCTCTCTGGAAACGACCGGACTCGGGCGGTAGCGCGTCAGGTCGTGGAGCAGAGGCGCGTCCGGTCAGGTGTTGGCTGCGCGCACGGGAGCGATCTGACGCGGCTCGGGTGCGTCAGGTCATGGGTTTGGCGTGTTCGGTCGTCTTGGACCGTTGGCGCGCGAAGTTACCGTTGAGACCGAGCGGCTCTGGTTGAACGTAGAGCGACACGTGGATGGCGTAGCGCAATCGGACGCTGGGCCGACGTGTCCGGTCATTGCGACCAGCGTGTCCGATCAGGCCGCAAAATGCCTAGTGAAGAAGTAACGGCTAGTTTAGCCCTTGGGGCTATAAATAGAAGTGGTGGTCGGCCTTGGACCGGTTGCTGAGCACCCTTAAGCCTTGGTGGCTTGTGTAGGTGTGCTTGGATGCCCTCTAACTCACTTGTGCTTGCAAGAGTGCGATCTGAATTAAGAGTGAGTGTGATTCTAGTGCGTTGCATCGTGAGGCTGCATCGAGTGGCACTAGATGATCGAGTTGCAAGTCGGTGGTGCTTGTTACTTTTGGAGGTTGCTACCTCCTAGACGGCTTGGTGGCTTGTGACTCCGTTGAAGCACGCGAGAAGATTGTGCGGTGCTTCGGAGGAGGATTTATGAGGGGGATTGTGCTCACTCCGTGGGGATCGCGAAGAGCAACTCTAGTTGAGCGTGTCATTGAGCTACCCTCACTTTCGGGGTAGGTTCTTGCGGGCTTGGCGAGTGATGCCAATTAGTCGCCGAACCACTAAGTGAGCGGTCGACACAACGGGGACGTAGCTTGGTGGCAACCAAGTGAACCTCGGGAGAAACTCACCGTGTCAACATTGTCTTCATCATCTTCTCGGTGGTTTGCATTCCACGAAACACAAGCTTGTATTACTTTCATATACATTGTGCTTGTGTAGTTGCTCTTGTGACTAGTTTAGCTTTAGTAGCTTGCTAGTTGCCTTCTTACTTGTGTAGCATAAGAAGTAGCTCCCTTAAGTGGCTAATGTGATTTTAGTAACCTTGTTAGTCACATTGCTTAGTTTGTGTAGCTGAGTAATTTGCGCTCTCTAATTTGGCTTGTGTAGCCTTGTTATTAAGCATTGCTAATAAGTTTAGGTGGCTTTGTGTTTTTGCTTACTAGATTGTGTAGGGGCTTTCTCGGTTGTGTGAAGTACTAGTTGCATAGGTTAGTGTGACCTTGCAAGCTAGATTGGTTAGGTGAGCTCTAGCTAGCCCGACACCTTAGTTACTTATTTAGGATCTTTTCAAGGTGCTTGATAACTTAGATAGAGGGGTGTAGTCTTGGCTAGACCGATAGTTGCACATTTAGATAGATTACTTTCTTGCATATGTGTTTGCTAAAGTGGAATTAGAGGCCATAGTTTAGAGTAGATTTTTAAGTTGCCTAATTCACCCCTCCTCTTAGGCGTCACGATACCTTACAATACACACTATATTAGAGGCCAACGTATCGACCAATACACCAATAGATAGTTGAACAAACCCTACTACATTATTACACGCTATAACTCATGGCCGATTTCTTGACCATCGAGTCCTACATCGGCGGCCATGATATGGCTGCAATGGCAGCCGCCACCATGCACATCCATACACATTAACAGTTTTGTGGGGGATGGGAGCACATGCCGCCTTCATGCATGCAGCCACTCAAAGTCTCCATCGTACATCGATCGTACATGAATTAAGGGCTCCTTTGGATACTGTGGTGAAAAAGGCACGTGGGTTTGCTCTCCAAAGGGATTATCTTCCATGAACACGCCACCCCCATCCCGCTAGGCAACAGAAACCCCCTCGGAGAGAAATTCCCTGGGTACAGTTTGGGCACCGTAGGGATATAAATCCCAGCCAACCACAAAACATTCAGAAAACACAGAAAAAATAAGGATTTCAAAAATGCAATTGTAATATGAAAAATCAGTACCATGAATAATCTTTCAACGGTACAATACACACATTAGATTTAAAAGGTGAATTAACTTACTAATTCAAAGCACACAAACTCTTCATCTCATAGGGTAACCAAACAAATGAACTTTGATCTAACAGAAAGCTACTCATCACCATTGGCTTCAGAGCATACAAACTCTTCATCTCATAGGGTACAAACAGATGAACTTTGTCTAACATAAAGCGACTCAAAACTGTCTCATCGCCGTTGGCTTCAGTTAAATGTGTTAAGCAACCCAAGAAAACATACAAGACTATAGGTTTACGACAAAACTACAAGCTACATTAATCTTACTACATAACCAAAGAGAATTTTTGAGTGTCTAGGCATAAATCCACTACAATCTCTCTCACAACCAGCACCAGCAGGCCAGAACATATAGAATCAACCCTGCAATTAGATGATAAAAGCATTATTAGTCGATGCAATGTGACATTGCCCTGTTCGCTTGAACTTATCAGCCATGGTACAGTGTTTTTCTCTCATAATAAATCAGCGAACAATACTATTAATTGCCAACAAAAAATATGTTCATAACCATCTTAGATATGCCACATGAAGGCAGCTTAAAATTGCCAACAAAAATATGCTAATAACCATCTTAGATATGCCACATGAATGTTCATACAATCAGACCCAAAATATCTAGTTATATGCCCACTCAATTGATTAGCTGCATGTCACTAGAAGAAAAAAGTGACTAAAGAAAGATTCAAGGACTCAAGACTCCTTTCAGGTTCCAACATGCTGAAAGGCTGTATCAAACACCTGCCGCTAAAATACTCCTGGAATAGTGGCACACGCAATCAGGGTAAAAGTTCCTATCTTCGAAAAAGGTTCTTTCTTTATTTTGGTGGAGAACACACAACATAAATTTTAACACACTAGAAAATGAGATGTTGAATATGCAGTCGAAATTGTACTCCTTATTACACACTCTGAATTTGAGACTCTGTTGAATATTCTAGTCGCCAAATCTTATCACATCCAGGGATAAGATGCTCTGGTCCTGTACAAGTTTATCCCAATAAAACTACTCCCGGTCCCGATGCTCGTCATCCTAACACTAGTTAACAGCACCTATGTCCCTAGAACCAGTCCACTGGAACCTTGCTGGTCCATGTGGGACCTCAACAACATCAGGCTGGGCCTGTGCATTGACCACAGGCACGTTATGCCCACCCATCTCAGCCATCATAGCTGGGTAAAAAGTTGTTAAAATAATTTTATGGAGTTGTAGCATAGAAAAATGTCACCACATATTGCGAACCAATAAACTGATGAAATTAAAGCATATAACTAATCTGTATCTCAATGAATAAAAATGGCTTCAGGTCAGTATCTCAATGAACGAATAAAAATGGCATCACATATTGCAAAAAGCCCCATCATTTAATCATTGCAAGGCCTCATGAAATGAATGTTTCAGCAGGTATACTTGAATGAAATTGCATTTGACAACAAATAGAGGCATAGCAGTAACAAGGACTTGAACTAGTGTCTGCCTAAATCATGCACTGCACTTGGGAAGTACAACGAATCAACGAGTACTGCTCAAATTAACCAAACAAACATTTAGACCGGTATATTTGCAATGTTTCGCCAATCAGCAGGTTGAAACAGAGTAGTGACGAATAGGCTACTTATCGAGGATGATGCTGTACATGATGAGGAGGCTTATGCTGAAGCTTTCCTTTCTCCAGACTTGCAAGCCAACCCAAATTAAAAGCGACACTGTAGTTTGATACTCCAGTATGTTTAAGCTAGGCTTTCCCAAACTACACGTGAAACTGACTCTGACAGCAGCAGTAGGTTCGGTCAAGCTAGGCTGCACAACAGATTGCAGAAAGAAAAAAAGAGAAGGTGCTGTATCCGTATGGTATGTTTGTGTAGTAGCTGTGGGGGATTGCACGAAGAATGCATGAAGTAGTTGCATTTATTTTGGTCTCACACCACCGTTATCGACTTACCGTTATGGGTGGCTCAACTGAAACGCTGCCGCAGATTCAGTTGCAACTAATCGGAAAGCAGGGCGGGAGAAGAGAAGCACACACGCCAAGCATGCTGCTGCACTGCATGCATCAAAGATTCAAAGCTCGCTGTGACCTGAATAACTGATGATGACGAGCCGTATGCATTGTTCCTGGGTGTCGGCGGAACTGGCACCAGTGACACTGACATCACTGTGAAAAATATCTCTGAACCGAAAATAAATTGCTCAATCAATGAATAGGACAAAAACACGATCTGATGTACACCCCTAGAACACGATTCAATCGAAAGCACCAGCCATGCCCAAGAACTGCCACCCAGTTCATCCATCCATCTATCCATTCGATTTGATTCTAAGAAGTAAAGATTGAAGACTAGTAGATCTAAGAAGAAACACACAACAAGAGGATGAGGATGAGGTGCCCAACCTGCGCGGCTAGCCGAAGACGTACCAGGTACAGCCGGAGGCGGCGGCGGTGGCGGCGCGAAGACGCACGGTTCAAAGTCGGAGTAGGATACGGGAGCGGCGGCGACGCTGCCGTGACGGGCTAGGACGACAACGGCTAGCGCAAGCGATGGAGGCGGTGGCACTCAAACCCTAGCCACCATGCTTTCCTGGGCGAGGTGACACGGGAGTGCGAGGAGGACCGAGTGAGTGCCGAGGAGACGGGGAAAGAAATAAACGGGTGCGGAGGAGTTTTTTCTATTCCCCGTCGATTGACGCAGATAGAGTCCAGAAGGCACGCGCTTTTTCTGACTCACGGCGATTCCAAGAGGGCACCGGGGATCGACGATGAAGCAAACGCATGGGCGCTTCTCCACCCGCGGATCGGGCGGGGATCCCTGCAGGTATTGGGGTACCCAAACGAGCCCTAAGGGCTCCTTTGGATGACAGGGGGGCAAATGCGCGTGGATTTCAACACCAACGGAGATTTTGACCCTGCACATGACATCCCCTCCCACTCCGGTGACAGTAACCCGCGGATGCCAAATTTCCCACGGTGCAATCTGTGCACGGGAGCGAGAACATGGGCGTGGAAAGTCGTGCAGCTCCGGCGCAGAGCAGAGCAGCGGCAGGTAGGCGACGCCGGTGGCCACTCCGCTGGCGGCTTTGAGTGCAAGTGTGTAGACGGCCGCCCTGGCCCCGCATGAGCCACCACGCGCGGCCCACTGCGCTCGCGCCGCACCGCCCGGGCTCCGCTGTGGACATGGCAACAGTGACAACGCACAGACGACGGTGAGGTAGACGAGGAAGAGCGTGGCGAGGAGCGCGAGCAGCGCGTCGAGAAAGAGCAGCATGAGAGAGTAGTCCAGGAGGACGACCGCGAGGCGCGAGCACGGCCAGGGCCACGATGGCGGCGGCACGGGCTAGTTCCAGGACGTACCCAAACGCGACGGTCAGCACGGCCCTAGACTTTACCCTGGGCCGCGCCGAGCGCCGTGGTCACGGTGGCGCGTCGGTCTACGGCGGAGAAGACGGTGGAGATCTTGATGGCGGATCCGGCCACAACGGCGGCGAGGAGGCAGACGGCGGCGGCGAGAAGAAGTCGCTGGAGGTCGGACTGGAGGGCCTTGACGAGATCCCGGTATGCGGTGGTGGGACGCTTGGTGGTGGCGTCGCATCCGGCAAGCGCAACGGCGTCCAAATGCGCCGCGGATAGGGCATTGCCGAGAGCGGCGCGGCTGCCGCGAGGGCGACCGTCGCGGACCAGAGCGGATGAGGAGCACGCCGTTACGGCCCAGAGGAGGGCGCGCGCGTGCTTCGTAAACGTCAAGGAGCCATGGCCATGACGAGGCAGAGACGCTCGGAGATCCAGTCATCCAGCGAGCGCGAGGGAGAGAACGACGAGGAAAGAGAATCGCGAGTGCGGAGTAGTTTTTTCTGCGCCCCGGGGAATTGACGGGGATAGGGCTATAAAGGCACGGGGTTACGTGGGGGTGTGGTGTATCCAAAAGGGCACCGTGGATTGGCAAGGCAGCGAAGACACTGGCCTTCTCCCCCACGCGGATTAGCCAGGGATCCCCCGTGGATTGGGGTACCCTTTGGATGCAAGCCCCCAAAACCCACGTGGATTTAAGCCCCGAAGGAATATTCTCCCCTGCACTTGCCACCCCTTCCCCCCAGGAATCAGAATACCCGGCTACCATTTGGAAAACATAGGGATATAAATCCCGGATGACCAAAATATATTTAAAATAATCAGAAAAACGCAAAGAAGTTAGAAATGACGTTTTCTCAATCTAAAACTTAGTACCGCAAACAAATTTAGTACTGCTACATAATTACAATCATTTGCATAGGCTTTCAGATTACGAAAGTAAAGACATACATGTAGCTACATCCACTTCAAGCACGGCATCATGGCAATCTGATCTCTTAGCAGATTTGATGTATGGTACTTCATCAGATGGTGTATCTTGTCTCTTCAGATGTCCTGCACACTCAAGCCTGCATTAACAAACATTGTCATTAGAGAAGTTTGGAACAATGATGAAAAATATCTTCAGACAGTTGATGGTTGAGAAGATTGACAGCAAGTGATTTTGCACATAAACTTAAATACAACATAGGTTCATTGGACATCTAGTACAACCCACATACTACACAGATTCCTGTATGCATGAGAATTAAAATAATGCTGAGCAGACCAGCATCACTTCAAACTACATAACAAATATATACAATAGTATAATCTGCACATAGGTAACTGAAAATAAGCCTGCACTTTTCACTTGATTGTTAGGATTGCAAAAGAAATATCACATTTATGGACATGAAGTGTACAATGCACACAAGCTGGTCAGCTATTGTTAGTCACGACAGCAGCAAAAATGTGGGTACAACAGCTCACTAAACTCAATTTTTTGAAAGCTCGCAGAAAGTCAAACAGTCAGTTGCAGCACTAGGCATTGGGAGGTCATATTTCATAATAGATTCTACAAGACCTTAGCAAACAAGAAAGAAACATGATCACAGGCAACAATATTAATTTCTCTACCTGAAAAATAAAGTACGTTGTTAGTACTTCATTTTTCTCTCTGAACCAAAAACTAAAACTAGATCACAAGTAGCAATACTAATTTTGCAAGTATGAGCGAACTAAAAACAGAGGCATGTCCACGTCATGAGCAGATTTATTGCAGGAAGCTAGCATCTAACAGCCAAAAATGCCAGTCTGCGCTGATTAATGGTGGTGAACTACATCAGAGATAACGCAACTTTGGCATTGCCAAACTCTCTAAGCAGCTATCAATATCATGAGGACCATAGTTGGCAGAAAACGAATATTCAGACGGGTAGTACTAGTACTAGCTAACAGAAAATGCATATTCACATCCAAAATAAAATTTCTCAGTTTCTCAACACTAGTATAAGTAAACTAGCAGGATCACACAGAGCACTGACAAGCAGAGCACTAAATAAGTGAAAATAGCACTGACAGCATTATGGTTATTAAATATTCAAAATTAATAACACATCTTAGGTGCTTGTATTCAGTAAAGACACAAACCGGGTGCCTCACCAATTGATCCAAAATTTGGAGAACACTTGTGTAGTTAGCCATTGACCTCTTGTGCTGCTAACCACATCCCAAAAGTGAATCTTTTTAGGAGGCATTTGGATGCATAAGCTCCATAAATGCAATGCTCAATTAATTATTAGTGTGCGTATCAGCCAGCAGGTAGCAATTAA
Organism: Miscanthus lutarioriparius; assembly: GCA_904845875.1. NCBI lineage: Eukaryota > Viridiplantae > Streptophyta > Magnoliopsida > Poales > Poaceae > Miscanthus > Miscanthus lutarioriparius. Next base: position 22,523,193 of record CAJGYO010000001.1, read on the forward strand.
TTATGAGAGCAAACGCTTAAGAATGGACAAAGGTGCTGTGAATGGCGAGGTGAAAAGGATTTATTACTTATAGCATCTAAGTATAATTTGTAGGCATAGCTATAATCCAGAACAAGTAACTAAGTTCATGTTTTGAAAAGCCTATCTTCTCCCTTAGTGTTGAAAAATAAGGCATTTTCATATTTATTTTAATCCATAAAAATAACGCAACAAAAAGGAGAGTAAAGTCATAAATAAGAAGACAGAAACAATTCATGGCAAATGTTAACATGATGATAATACAAACTATAGAGCCAAAACATATGTGAAACATAGTTTTACATAGCTGAAGCATCACAGACATGATTATAAATATAAAAGATGTGTTCTCAAATATCAAGATCATGATGATCACAAAAATAAAAGGAACCAGAAAACCAGTACTAGCATAATCATCCAAATCAACCAAACAGAGCATGTTGAATATGAAAGCAGTATTGGCTAGGAACATCATGATATTGATAATGAAACTCGTAAGAGGATGAAGAAGATTATACCCGCTGGGAGCCGCCGCACTGTGAAAGGCCATGGTGGCTTTTTTGTTGTTGTAGTCGCCCGCTCGATGCGGTCTGGTGCATAAGGACGCCGTGGAAGAAGCACCGCCATTGGTTCATCAATGAGTAGTCGTGCAAGACCGACACTCCCCAAAAACGTAATCGCCTGTCTTCACCCGGAAAGGTGAAGCCCACGACGGAGACGCGCCCGGAGGCCTACTCTTCCATCTCCGGTGCTCACATGGGAGGTGGAACGGGAAGAACTTATGACTTCTTTGGAAAGTGGTGTACTTCGCCAAGAGAACTTAACCGAGAGGAGAGGATTTGTTTTATAGGCGGAGGCCGGAAACGAGAAGCCGACGGCACCGAGGGGTCACACCTCCCTTCTGTGGTGGGAGAGGCGGAGACGGAGAGCCAGGAGTCACGGGAGTTACCAGAAACTCCTCCAATCAATTCCTATCAATTCGTCAGTTTCAAAAATAAAGGCCTCGCCCGCCCGTCCGCTCGCTCGCCGCCGCCCGCCTGCCTGCCTGCCTGCCTCGCCTCGCCACGCCACGCCACGCCCACGCGCACGGGCTCGGGCTCGGGCCGGGCCGGGCGGCGACGGCGGCGGCGCGCGCGCGCACGTGTGGCATCCAGGTGATCCACTTTTACTTCTCAAATAGATCGGCCAATGACCAAGTATTTAAGTAGAGTCGCCTCTCGATTAAATTCCCATATGGTATAAAACCATTAATGCACATGTACGGACCATAGAGTTTAATAGAATTATTAAATAAATGGGCCAAGCCCATAATATCTAACAATCCCCACCAAACTCTAGGGTACGCAGTTTGGAGTTCTCAGAACCACATTCCTTTTATATACCAGTGTTTCGATGGAGACTGTTAAGTTGAACATCCATCTAGAAAGCTAGCTACACTCATCCACAATCGAACAATGGGATGAACCTTGAATTGACAGTTTTTGTGCGAGATGAGTTTCACATAGCCTCTTAAGCGATACTAGGTCGCCAAGTGCCTTCCCTCTGTTTGAAGCATATAAGTCACACTTGAGGCCTTTTCATGAGCATCTAGAGATTACCCACATCTCATAGATTGTGACTAGCAATCGAGCTCATATAGGTGTGTTCCTTATAGGATGTTCTCAGAGGACAACATCCCCGCTATACCAAGCCCTTTCGGATCACATTAAGAACTTAATCATCTCGCTTAACAAAGATTGGAGGCGGTGCATCTCCAACAAACCGAGCTATAATCTAAGGGTCTCTCCTCGGTCAATCAATGCTTGTTTCGCCATCCTAATTCACGGGATCTCCGATCACATAGGATAGGTTACCATTGTTGATGGCTCTATGTGGGTCTCAAACCCAGTTCCTCGACGCACCTTCTATCACATTGCGTAGCCAGACCCTTAGTGAATTGATCTGCCAGATTATTTGATGTATGAACATAGTCCAATGCAATTACTCCGGAGTTTCTCAGTTTTCTGACAGTCTTCAAACGTCTCTTCACATGCTTTGTGGACTTCATGTTATCCTTAGAACTGTTTACCTTAGTGATCACAGTTTGATTATCACGATTCATGGAAATTGCCGGGATTGGTTTCTCAACAATCGGCAAATCCATCAGAGATCACGGAGCCCACTCGCCAAAGCACTAGCGGTATCCAATGCAGTCAGTTCTGCTTCCATTGTAGACTTCGTTAAAACAGTATGCTTGCAAGACTTCCAAGAAACAGCACCACCTCCAAGTAGGAACACATATCCACTCGTGGCATACAAACCGATCCAAGATCGAAATCCAATTAGCATCACAATAACCCTCTAGTACCCTCGGATACCGGAAAAGTGAATGCCAGTAACTCATTGTCCCTTTCAAATAGCGTAGCACTCTCTCAAGAGCATTCGGTGAGTATCTCCCGGATTTGACACAAACTGTTGGGCTTTGCTTTACAATGAACGAGATATCAGGCCTGGTTGCGCTAGCTAGGTACATAAGAGAACCAATTATCTGTGAATATCTCAATTGGTCTCTTGCAATTCTGTGATTTTTCCTCAAATGAACACTTGGATCGTACGGAGTAGGAGCAGGCGTACACTCACTATACCCAAATCGGTTCAAGACCTTTTCCACATAGTGAGATTGCATAAGAGTTACCCCACCATTTCCTTCCTCCCTTGAAAGCTTAATGTTGAGAATAACATCAGCCTCTCCTAAGTCTTTCATCTCAAAGTTACTCGACAAAAATTCTTTTACTTCTTTAATCACATTTAGATTGTTGCCAAATATTAATATATCATCCACATATAGGCATAGTATCACACCATCACCACCACCAAACCGATAATATACACATTTATCAGCTTCATTCACAACAAAGCCGGCTGATGTTAAGGTTTTATCAAACTTCTCATGCCTTTCGCTTGGGGGCTTGCTTTAAGCCGTCTGAGGACTTCAATAACTTACAAACTTTACCCTCTTGACCATTTGCAATAAACCCATCAGGCTGATCCATGTAGATCTCTTCCTCAAGCTCTCCATTTAGGAAGGCTGTCTTAACATCCATCTGATGAATGATAAGACCATGTGAGGCAGCCAGGGATAGCAACTTACCTAATGGTCGTCAATCGAGCAACGGTGAGTAAGTATCAAAGTAATCTTCACCTTCCTTCTGTATAACCCTTAGCAACAAGCCTAGCTTTGTACTTCTCAATTGTACCATCAGGCCTCAAACTTCCTTTTTAAACACCCATTTACATTACATGTGTTTGCAAACCAAATGGACGATCAACCACTTCCCACGTCCCATTGGACATAATGGAGTCCATCTCACTTTGCACCGCCTCCTTCCACATGTCGAATCGGGAGAAGAGTATGCCCTCGAAATGGTTGTGGGAGTGCCATCCACGAGATATATAATAAAGTCTTCTCCAAAGGATTTTGCAACTCTTTGCTCTTTACTCTTTCGAGTGACAGATTATCATCCTCCTCGAGATTTTGCTCAAGCTCATTGGTGTTATCATCAGCGTGTATATTTGATTCATGAAGTTCGTGAATAGGATTATGTTGGACATGCTAGATGCACCTATTTTCATTGGAAATTCATTCTCAAAGAACGTGGCATCTCTAGACTCCATGACCGCTCCAACAATGACCATATCAGAGCACTAGAATTTATTATTAAAAAACGATAACCCACACTATGAATGGCATAGCCTAAGAAAACACAATCTACAGTTTTTGGTCCAAGCTTTCGCTTTTTGTTTATTGGCACGTTCACTTTGGCCAAACAACCCCAAACGCGAAGATAAGAAATATTTAATCTCTTTTTCTCCCAATCCTCAAATGGAGTGATTTCTTTGTTCTTTGTGGGCACTCTATTTAGGACATGATTCGCAGTTAAAATTGCCTCACCCCACCATTCCTTAGATAAACCAGCTGTCTCCAACATGGCATTCACCAAGTCAGTTAGAGTACGGTTCTTTCTTTCAGCAATCCCATTAGATTGTGGTGAGTATGGAGGTGTCCTCTCATGAATTATACCGTGCACCGCGCAAAACTCAGAAAATTCATTAGAGAAATATTCTCCCCATGATCGGACCGCATAACCGCTTGATGTGCTTTTCAAGTTGATTCTCAATTTCAGCTTTTAAAGGTTTTAAAATAATGTAATGCCTCATCTTTTGTTTTAATTAGGTACACATAGCAATATCGAGTGCAATCATCTATGAACGTTATGAAGTATCTCTTACCACCTTTTGTCAAAATTCCGTTCATTTCACAAATATCGGAATGGATGAGTTCAAGTGGTGCCAACTCTCTCGCCACAGCTGCCTTGTGAGGCTTGCGAGGTTGTTTTGCCTCAACGCATGTATGCCATTTGGAGCTTTTGGCAACGTCAAATTTAGGAATTAAATTCAAACCAGCTAAGCGAGACATGCAACCAAGATTAACATGACATAATCGAGAATGCCAAACATTCATCTCAACATTAACGTTATTAATGACATTATTCACTGCAAGAGGTAAAGTATCAACCAAAGACAAGCGGAACAAGCCTCCGCTCTCATAGCCTTTTCCAACAAAGGTTCCATACTTTGACATAACACATTTATTCGACTCAAACACAAGTTTAAAACCGTCTCGACATAGCAGAGAGCCACTAATAAGATTTTTCCTTATTGAGGGGACATGATGCACGTTCTTGAGTTGCACGGTCTTCCCGAAGTAAGCTTCAGATCCACCGCGTACCAACACCATGAACAAAGACGACGCGCCATTCCCCATCAAGAAGGCTCCACTCCTCTCGTGCGGTAAAAAGAAAACAAGGACTTATCACCACACACATGTATATTTGCACTGTATCAACCCACCAATCAGGTGATGAACAAAGCTGTAAATGCAGATAAATTACTGTGCACTGTAAGCTGCCTCAGATCGGGCCTCGGTGGTGTTGATCTGTCTTTCGCCTTTGGTGGAGGCTTCCACTTAGCCTCAGGACACTCTCTAGAGAAGTGCCCAGTGTTCCCACAAGTGAAGCAGTTCATCTTTGCCTTGTCTAATCCCATCTTCTTATTATTACCTTTCTTGAAGAAGGTAGTGGATTTTGCTTGAGCTCCTGCTGGGCTTCTTCTTTTGTGGCTTAGGGACGAAACTTTTGCACCACATGTGTACTAGTAGTCGCCTCACCATTCCCGCCCTTACTCTTTTCCTTAACATCCTTTGCTCTTGCCTTGTCCTCAACATCAAGAGTGCCAACAAGTTCAAGCAATGCTAAACTGCCGCCTCTTGTGTTTCAAGGTAGTAGCAAAATCACCCAGAAGGTGGCAGCTTAGCAATAATGCACACCGCCACGAACTCTGTCGAGGGAGAGGACAGCCAGACAGCTCCAATTCCTTCACTAGCCCCTCAGATCTCATGAGCCTGTTCGACTACGGGGACGGTTATCAACCATCTTGTAGTCATGGAACTGCTCCATGATGTACTGTACTCGTAATCCGGGCGTCGGAAAGACCGCATCGGGCCTCAAGGGCTTCCCCACACAGCTCGCCAATGGGAGTGGTATGTAGGCATCAACCAGAGAATCATTGATGATGCTCAACAAAGTGCAGCCTTGCACATGGTCTCAAAGATGTCCCCAAGCCCGCTCATCCTCATCGGATCTCACAAGAGCAGCAGTTTGCTCATTGAGCACATGACCACAGCGCATGGCCGACAACCACAGAAGGGCTTTCTCACGCCACCTCTTGTAGTGAGTGCCCTCAAACGGCGTAGGCTTTAGCATGCCCGCAAAGCCAACAGATGAAAATGGCCTGAAATTACGTTTTTGGAATGTTGAAAAATAAGGCATTTTCATATTTATTTTAATCCATAAAAATAACGCAACAAAAAGGAGAGTAAAGTCATGAATAAGAAGACAGAAACAATTCATGGCAAATGTTAACATGATGATAATACAAACTATAGAGCCAAAACATATGTGAAACATAGTTTTACATATTTGAAGCATCACGTACATGATTATAAATATAAAAGATGTGTTCTCAAATATCAAGATCATGATGATCACAAAATAAAAGGAACCAGAAAACCAAGATTAGCATAATCATCCAAATCAACCAAACAGAGCATGTTGAATATGAAAGCGAGATTGGCTAGGAACATCATGATATTGATAATGAAACTCGTAAGAGGATGAAGAAGTTTATACCTTGGGCGGAGCCCTCGCTGAGAAAGGCCATGGTGGTGCTTTTGTTGTTGTAGTCGTCCCGCCGATGCAAAGGCGCACATAAGGACGCCGTGAAGAAGCACCGCCATGGTTCACCAATGAGTAGTCGTGCCAAGACCGACACTCCCCAAAAACGTAATCGCCCGTCTTCACCCGAAAGGTGAAGCCCACGACGAGACGCTGCGTCCGGAGGCCTACTCTTCCATCTCCGGTGCTCACGGAGGTGGAACGGGAAGAACTTGCGCTTTGGAAAGTGGTGTACTTCGCCAAGAGAACTTAACCGAGAGGAGAGGATTTGTTTTATAGGCAGAGGCCAGAAAACGAGAAGCCGACGGCACCGAGGGGTCACACCTCCCTTCTGCGGTGGGAGAGACGGAGACGGAGAGCCAGGAGTCACGGGAGTTACCAGAAACTCCTCCAATCAATTCCTATCAATTCGTCAGTTTCAAAAATAAAGGCCTCGCCCGCCCGTCCGCTCGCTCGCCGCCGCCCGCCTCGCCACGCCACGCCACGCCCACGCACGGGCTCGGGCCGGGCCGGGCGGCGGCGGCGGCGGCGCGCGCGCGCGCGTGTGGCATCCAGGTGATCCACTTTTACTTCTCAAATAGATCGGCCAATGACCAAGTATTTAAGTAGAGTCGTCTCTCGATTAAATTCCCATATGGTATAAAACCATTAATGCACATGTACGGACCATAGAGTTTAATAGAATTATTAAATAAATGGGCCAAGCCCATAATATCTAACACTTAGCATACTCAAATTCCCAAACAAAACAAATCCAATATCCTACACTTAACGGTGATAAAGCAAAGATTTTTTTCTAAACAGATCTGCACTCCGAATGAAACTAATTCCGATCAGCCACCCACAGATCAGTTGTGTGACAAAAAATTGCTAATCAGCTCAACATCGCAAAGCATTACCAAGTTTAGATTAGTTACAACCTTGAGGAGCAGTGCGACAACAGAGTTGTCGGCCTCGTCGATATTGTGCTTCGGTGACTTCTTCCCCTCCAGGACGGCCGTCAAGTAGTCCTTCTTCCCCTTCCTGCACACGCCATCGCCGGAAAACAATTATCAAGCGAATCCACCATCGGAATATCAAAACCAAGCATCGCAGATTGGGGCCAGCCAAACCCTAGGAGTCCACCAAATCATATCGGGCTGAGAGGAGGGAGAGAGAGGCGATGATATCTTACAGATCGCAAGCAGATGCTGAGGGCTCCCCTTGGTTCGCCATGTTGGCAGTGGCGGCGACGACAGTGTAAGGTGAGGCGGATGAGGGCTTGAGAACGTCGGTTACCACTTGGAGAGAGGCTGGCGCACGAGTTGGGAGAGGGGCGATAGATGCCTTGGAGATGGAGGGAGCGATGATGGACGGCGCATGAGTTGGAGAGAGCGGCTCCCAAACCCTAGCCGCCATTCTTCCTCTGCGAGAAGAGACACACACCACGCGAGAGATGGAGAGAGCGATAGGGAAGAAGAATCGCGAGTCAAGAGGTGTTTATTCTAAGCCCCGTGGATCGACGGGGATGGGGCCGAAAAGGCTCGGGCTAATTCTGTCCCCTCTAGCACCAAATGGCCGCGTGGATCACGGAGGGGAGCAGCGCCGCAGGCCTCTCTCCACCCGCGGATCAGGCCAGGATCTCCGCGGGTATGCCCCTATCCAAAGGAGCCCTAATGGTGGCTCCCTTTTCGCCGGCTTTACTTCTCAACTATCAATTCACGTACGGTCAACTATCAATTCACGTACAGCATATGCATGCATGAGCTCTATCACCTGCCATGCATGCATCGCGACGAGACGTGCGATCGTTGAATTTCTCGACCAAATGGCATACGGCATTTGATTACCGATCTAGACACTAGTAATCAGACCGGCTGACTTTAGCATTCGTAAAAAAAATACTGACTTATGATTAATCGACTACTCTGTAATAAGTAACAATATCAACTCAGTGAATTCACACTCGATCCATAAATACAAGCTTGAAGCTTCATCCTTTCTCTCAGATCTACGCCTTTACCGGTCACCAACCATGAACAACGCCAATGAGGGTCACCGGCGCCGTTGTGGCTGTGGCGTGCTAAGGCAGCACGGCGCGGTCGCCGTCGGCGCACCGCAGAAGCAGCGTTGGCATGTGCATGCAAGGGGGCATGTGCTCCCATCTTCACATTTTAGTATTACTAGGTAAATACCCATGCGTTGTAACGGAAAAAATGTACCACGATAGTGTAAATATGAGCGCATTAAATTGTTACTAAAAACAATAAATGTTCATGCGTTCTTTTAATACCTCTAAAACATGAATTACCATGAAGGAACCAACATGCTGCTATACTCTGGAGCTGAATCACACACAGAGCTTCAGAACCAGAGGAACTGAATGGACGAGTCCGGCAAGCAGTAGAACAAGAATAGTAAGGAGAATAGAGATACCATTGGCACCCTTTGCAGCATCTTGTAGCCTGGTATGAATCACTCTGCATAATAGACAATAGCAAAGCAATGCAGCAATGAATGAGATGATGCATCATTGCGCTAGAATATCTGCTAATCAAGTACTAAAACATTAATAATATGAGCAAGAGAAACTGAATTTGTGAGACTTACAATCCAGTATGTGAACAACCTAGTATTGTTGTCTAAATAGAGGTCAGGGCTAACCAACTGAACCTAACATCACATAAATGACAGACACTTAAAAGTTGCAAGTGACTGCTGAAAATGGTCAACTTTTACTTGACACAAGTATGTGCATAAGTACAATTTGCCACCCCAATTCTATTACACCATAACATCACTATATATGAAAAAACAATTGCAGCTCCAATGTTCAGAACAAGGTTGTAATCCAACAATAGAGTCTTTTTTTTTCTCTTGATCGTACCATGAGTTACGTATTTCATTAAGAGGAAGCAGAGTTTAAACAAATACAAACTCTGGTAATCCAAGGATTACCAAACGGACAGGGCCAAAGGAATACAAACCATTATAAGACAGGGACACTAAACTGCGACCGATGTAAGAGCTGCCAGAGCTGTCTGAAGCCTGCCATATCCCAAAGAGTTCCTTTGTCGATCATATCCTGAAGCAGCCGCACCACTGTCCTGGTTTTGTTGCTGAACGTTCTCTCGTTGCGTTCCTTCCAAAGCATCCAACCAATTAACAATACCATGGAATCAAAGCCCTTTCTGAGTTTCTTGGGCACCACCTTCCTTGAGGAAAGCCACCACTCCCACCAATTGTTTCATTACTTGAAAAGTCATAACCACTTGATGCAGGAGGGCAAAAAATATAGTAAACATAATTAACAAATTGCCTTGTCAGAATGAGAAACAAACCTCACAAGCTTGCTTAAGATCCATGAGCTGATTGTTTAGGAACAATGGACTTGTATCCTGATCTGTGTAGATGATAGATAATCTATAGTTAGTTGATGATATATATGATACGACTGAAATATATTTTTTATGCACAAAATATATCCATGGGAATATATTTAGCACTCTATGTATCAACAATTCACAAATCACAGACCAAGAAGCTATAGCAAGGCATCATCGCTGCATTAACCACACTAACCGGAGCAAACAGTTTTGTCTCCAAAGATTTGGACAATAATTGTGCAGTCATCTAAGCTGCACAGTTTCGTTAGCCACCTCCACAAACGCCGCGAATATAAATACAAATGATTCCACAATTTATTTTGATCCTTAATCAAATCAATAGAAAGTTATAAACCGGCTCTTACGCTTCAGGGAATATATTTCTACTCTCTCTCTCTCTCTCTCTTTCGATCTGTGGCTAGCAATGAGAGAGCAGAATGAGCAGATACATGCAGTTTGTTGTGACGCTAGATGATGCAGAAGAGGTGAGCAAGCCAAGCAGTAACCACCACTCACCTGTGGGCTGTGACCTGATGAACAGGAGAGGCATGCCCTGCCCGTCCATGAGCAGCAGCTCACCAGCGCGCAAGCAGTTGTTGACTCGGAACACTAGCCTTCCCACGTTGTTGTGCACCCAGAAGCTGTCGGTGCCCTGGAACACCATTGATCTCCAAAGGGGAAAAATTAGAACCAATGTAGCTCCAGCCCTTGGACCTTGAGGAGATGGAGTGGGACCTCACCGCTTGAAACCCATGGATTTGAGGCCATGGCACCACAGAACTAACATTGTCATCGTAAAAGTTGCTGCTGCCACCACCCTCCATCACCGGCGGCTGGAACCTGGCCTCGTTCCTAAAGAGATGGCCTGGAGGCCATGGATCCCGCCGATGGGACGGCTGTCGCACCATGGATCTCACCACTACCATGGCGAAGGGGATCTAGGCCGTTCTGGCCGGAGGCCTGCTCCTCCATCCACTGCCTAGGCCGAACGTGCGATCTGGGGGAGGGATGCGGAGCGACGGACGAACGTGGAGAGGTACGCGGAGGACGGGCGACGACGATCACCACTACCATGGCGAATGGGATCAGCAACGGGTGAGGCGAGCTTGGGGGTGGGACGAGGAGGATGGGCAACGGTGATCTTGGGGAGGAGAGGGGTGCGCCAATCAGATGAGGGGGTAGGGAGGGGAAATCAATCAGGGCAGGGGACGAGCCGATGGAACCGGCGGGGGTGGGCCGGGCGGTGACTGGCGGCGGCGTCAGGAGCAGGTCAGGGCGGCGGGGTAGGGGCTTGGGAGCAGGGAGAGGACTCCTGTGGAAGAGTGAGCGGGGGCCCACATGTCGGTGGACTGCAAAATCACCAGAAGACTTCTATCGCAGCGGCTTCAGCACGGTGGTAGACGGGTCCGTTTCGCTCTTTTTAGTAGTAGAGAAGACATAGAGAATTATTACCTTGTCATAATATATGTGGAACTGAAAACTGATGATTTGCTTGCCGTCTGGGCATTTCGATGTAGTACGATAACAGTATTTGTAACAAAACCGACAAATAACAACACTTAGAGCATGTCCGAGAGTATTTCTAAATCCCGCTCTCTAAATCATCATTTGAAGAGTCATTTGCATAAAAATCGCTTTTTATATCTTTTCACTCTAACAATTTTTCTATATCTCGTGGTCGTGGGCACTCTAGAGAGCCATTCTCGTCTTCTATTTTTTGCTAGCGAAAAACCCGAAATAGAATATGCCTATTTAGAGAGCCATTTAGACAAGCTGTTGGAGAGTAATTTTTCACCAAAATCTTTATTCCTAGCATTTATGAAGGAAATAGAGAGTCTCTTGGAGATGCTATTAGGTCTTGTTTGGATGCATGTGTATAACTTATTTTAATTTCACTCCAATAACACTCAACACATGTGAATTGAGATGAATATATCCACATCTAAACATAGCCTTAATGAGTTTTACGCCACCCGACCAAATGGTTCAAATAAAGCAAAACCTGCATTCCTAATTATGACGTCAAACAAAACATCCATCTCAATTTGTTATTTTCAGTGACTTCGTCGAAATGAGAAGGAAAACACACACGCAAACACACGATAACAATGCGGAAGAGCAAAATGCCCATCTTGCTCGTCCGGTTGGATTTTTTTTTAAATTTTAACCCTTTTTTTAATATAATTTTAAATTTAACACTGTCGGTTTTTTTAAAACTAACACTTTTGGCCGCGTCTATTGCCCTGGCGTGGCCAAATACCTGTGCCGCGCCATGCATGGTGGCGCGGCAGAGGGCTGACGTGGCGAGGGCCGGCCTGGGGGACCGCTGACGTGGCAGCTCCTGCCGCGCCACCTACCTTGGCGCGGCAGTGCCGCGCCCTGATCCGTGGTGCGGCAGGACCATATATATACCGCGTGCGAGCCCGCCCGTCCGCACGCACCCTGCCCTGCCCGCCCGCCCGAACGCCGCCGCCGCCAGCCGCACGCGCCCCACCGCCAGCGCCCTGCCAGCGGCCGCCCTGCCACGCCGCGCCCGCGCCCGCCCGGCCTCGCCCCGCCCGCGCCCGCCCGACCCGGCCTCGGCCGCTCGCCCACGCCGCGCCCGTCCGCTCCCCCCGCGCAGCGCCCTAGCCGGCCGCGCCACGAACGCCGGCGCGTCAAGGCCGTCCGCTCCTAAGGTACCTCCGTCTCGATTTCATATTTTTATTATTATGTAGTATAGTTAGTATTTTTTGTATTCATAAGGTACCCCACGTGCCCTCGCAATCCTCGAGCGGTAGAACGACTATTTTCATTTTTTTTCTAGGAGCATCTAGGGGCATCGAGGCTATTTTCATTGAGTATTAGTGTCTTTGCGATATCTTAGAATGACTATTGTTATGTGACGGAGGAAGTACCTTTCGTAATAGGTACTATTATATAATAGGTAATATTACATTAAGCATGGAGTATACTTTCGTAATAAACTTATTATGAGATACAAATATTGATACCGTTTTTTTAGTTTTGATCAAACTTAAACTTATTTGACTACTTGAGAAGTCAGATGTGTATTTATGTTGAGACGGAGGGATTACTTGTAATTTGGAACCAAACTTTTATATGGATTGATTATGTATTTATTATCTAGTATATTTAGGATTTTGGGTTTAGGGATTTAGGCTAGTTAGGTTAGTGAATTTGTTTGTGATTTGTTTGTGAACTTACTAATGTTAACTTGAATTTTGTTAATTTGAATACTCTAACGTTTTGTTTATCAATTTGTAAAAGGATGGCCCCTCCCACGCAGCACCCGTTGTACCATATTCTTGAGGTGGAGTACGACGACCAGCACCGAGGACACATCTTGAGTGACAACGACGCAGAGGTGTCCTTGCCTCCTTTGAGGCCCCGCACGCACACCAGGACGCATCAGTGGGACGAGCGTTATACGCCGTACATACGGCGTGCCGGCTTCCTCGAGCTTATCCGTGTTGTGAACCATGGTCTTCCGCCTCTTGACCCAGCACTACTTACTACAGCTGTAGACAGGTGCAAGTGCATTATTTGTATGTAAACTTTCTTGTAATAAATTTGAGGCAAGTAACAGTCGTTCTATTCTTATATAAGGTGGAGGCCTGAGACCCACACGTTTCACCTACCTTGTAGCGAGATGACCATGACGTTGCAGGATGTGAAGGCTATTTTAGGCCTTCGGTTGGGGGGACTTCCAGTGACAAGGATAGTTGACAACGATCACTAGAGGGAGCTGGTGGCTCAGTTTACTGGCTTTCTTCCACCGGACGACGATGCTTCCAAGAAAAATAAGTGAGTAATTTTAAGCCTATTTAATACTTGCATTGTTTTACAACTGGCATCGGGTCTCATTTTCTTTGATCAATTACAGGAAAACTTTCGGTGTTTCGTCGTCCTGGATCATAGAGCGCTTTGATTACTTGGACCCACAAGCTGAGAAGGCTCAGATCGACAGGTTCGCTCGAGTGTGGCTCTGGCACTTTCTTTGTGCTTTCCTCTTTCCAGACGCCTCGGGTAACACCATCAGCTGGATCTTCCTTGACATACTTCGCCAGCCGTGGGAGAACATAGCGGGGTACAGCTGGGGCAGCGCAGTCCTGGCATGGGCGTATCGACAGCTATGCGTTGCCTGTCGTCGCACCTCAGGACATGCGAACCTTGGGGGTTGCTCGTACCTACTCCAAGTTTGGTGTTGGGAACGATTGCCCGTTGGGAGGCCCCTTAATAATGGTTTACCAATAAGTACTTCGGTTCATTATATTCTTCCAGGCAGTTAGATATGATGAGATTATTTGTTGCTAATTCATTATCGTGTTCAATGCAGCGATGGAACGGGCATGATACACTCCCTACAGCTCTGTATATCTGGACGGAAGCACAGTTAGTTAGAGGGAATGCGTGGCGCAAGTACAGGGAGTACACGGATGGTCTCGACGTCCTGACACAACATCAGGTTAGGCTCTCTATACTATCGTACCAGTGTCTGCTTCGATGTACAGTATATTACAACCTAACACAATTACGAAATTTCAGGTGTTTTGGTGTCCTTGGGATTCTACGGAGCTCCAGGGCTACCTGAGTCCTGTCACTAGGGACGAGTCACACGAGTATCGCTGTGACATCCCTCTTATTTTCTTCCATGTGGTCGAGATTCATTTGCCCATCCGGGTCTGCAGACAGTTTGGAAGAATAACAACCTGCCCACCATCGCTTTACTCCACCAACCAAGAATTACACGGGCGCGTTATTGATTAATAACAATGCTATAATTCAGAGGTGTGTTTGGTACAACTAACATCGTTTTGTTGCAGGTTTGACCGCAGGAAGAGGTACAAGACCAGGGATTGGCGCGTGACACACAGCCCGTACATCCATTTGTGGCAGACCAGGGTACCACATGCGGTCCTTGCGGGTCCTCCACACGACCAGCACACATTCGACGAGTACCTGCGGTGGCTTCATAGGTCTACGAGAACACATGTCAAGCCCCCGTACACTGACGTGGCGATTGACGAGGACTCAGAGGAAGATGTCATCGAAGATGTGTACGACGTTACCACTAGGGAGGACACAGCTACAGAGAGCCCGCTTCAAAGATACGTGGTAAGATACTTAAATGGTACAATTTGTTATCCTTTTGGTTTTAAGTATGTGTACTAAAACTGTCCAATCGCGTTTCTGTACCTAGGCGACACAATTGTCAAGGCTGTCCAACGAAGCAGCGTTCCGGCTTCACGAGTCTAGAGGGCAGGGGCCAGGCGTTATCGCGGCTTTTGTGGAGGTAAACATAAACTTGTCCATTTCGAAAATATTTCTTTAGTGTATATGCGTTTGTGTAATGAACTAACTTTAACATCTATTTATGCAGAAGGTGAAGAAGAGCTGCAGGAAGCTAGCTCAGAAGCTGATCTGCATAGACACTCCTTATGAGGAACCGCCACTCCTGGCGCGGTCGGGTGGCACGTCTTCAGCCTCTTTGAGGACACCAGCCGGCTCTTCTCAGCCGATGACAGGTACCACTTCCGCGGTGCGTACACCACCACATCATAGCGCTGGGAAGGACCCTGCAATCGAGGACGAGGAGGAGGACGATGACGACGACGACGAACCCCCGGGCTTCCGCGGACAACACGACCAGTGGGACGAATGGCCGCAGGACGAGATCAGCATGTCTCAGCTAGATGGTGCCCCGCTTGGCACCCAAGGAGCTTCATAGGTACTAACAAAGATAGTTTGTTTCAATACGTAGGTTCCATGAACTAACGATCATAAGTAATCGTGCGTATCATATACCTGCAGGGTACGAGCTGTACGCACCGTCAACGCGACCATACCGACGTTGGTTACACTCCCAATGTGTTCTCAACAAATCCGAAGAGACAGAGGCGTCCGAGGGATCCTTACACTCCTGGGTCTTAATTTGTTAGGTCAAACGAATATTGTCATCCGAAACTTGCGTAGTTATTTGGTTATGTTATCTCAAATTTATGTCAAAACAATGAATATGTTACGTGACAGCTTGTCAACTTGCTTCTTATTCGTTTCTTTGAGTCGCGGCAGCACTGCAGACGAGATTAAGTACCAACTAGTTCGGGAACCGACAATTCCGGTGACAATTTTTCGTAATCGATTAGTTTAAATGGTGCGTAACCGTATTATGAAAGACGAAAAACTTATCATTGGCTTATTAAATTCTTTATTCGGCCGTGAAAAAAACTCAACAAAATACGTGCGCGACGCATTTCAATTCAACCATCCGGTACTCACTGCGGCGGCAGCGCAGCGTGACCGGGGTGTGGCTGCGTGGGCAAGATATATATGGTCTCCGCCGTCACGTATCGTGGCGCTGCATCGCCGCCGCTTAAGGTTTAATGGCAGAGTCGCCACGTCAACGGTCCCCCAAGCCGGCCCTCGTCACGTCAGTCCTCTACCGCGCCACCATGCATGGCGCGGCACAGGCATTTTGCCGCGCCAGAGCTTCTATTGCGCTGACGGGGCAAAAAATGTTAGTTTTTTTTAAAAAAATTGACAATATTAGATTTAAAATTATATTAAAAAAAGGTTAAAATTAAAAGAAAATTCTCCGGTTGCGCGATGACCCATAGGACCGACCATACATCCACACCCTCGGCGATTCCGACTCCGACGGTACAGAAAATCGCCGCGTGGTCGGTCCATCTGGGGCGACCTTGACTTCCCCTCTCCAACCTCCTCAGAACCCAGCCAATCCGCTCATCCGCTGATCTCAACTGCCGGGCACTCCGATCCGGCGACGATGGAGGGGAACGCCGACGCCTCTTCGACGGCGCCGCTGGCCTGGCACGACTTCCTCGAGCGCATGCGCCAGCCCTCCGCCGCCGAGTTCGTCAAGTCCATTAAAAGGTCAGCTCTAGCCCCCGCGCCCACTCCCCCTCAATCCCATGGTGAAATTAGGTTCATGTGAGATTCAGTTCGTGGGTGACGAGATCCGAGGCGAAGCATGTTGCGATTGGTTGAGCTCTAGTGGCCTGTGTAGCCGAAGTAGCGGGAGGAGGGAAGTAGGAATTAGAGGCACGAATGGGATTTCATTGCCGTGCCCTTCGAAATGTAAGCCACCGGTGTTTGCGAGCTTGTAGTTTCAGTAGGTTTGTTTTTGCAGAGCTTAACCTAGGTTTGCTATTTGGTTGGGCTGGGGCTGGCTGGCTGGCTGGGCTGGCCAGCCCCCTCACATGGACACTATTCACATGAACCAGCCAGCGGTACTTCTCTCTCACATAAACGAACCAGCAACGATACGAACCAGCCAACCGAACAGGCGGTATGGGTTCGAGATGGATCCACAGGTCATTCCTTTTTGCGCCACTTCTGGATTTCAGGCTTAGGTTACTTTGACGGATGCCTTTCAAGCTGCACTATGATAGAGACATTGCACAATGCGAGATAGTTTTGCATTGAGGTTTATCATATGTACCATACCGCAAACTTGATTGATTGTGTGTATGCTTTAGCATATGTAGATGATGCCAGAATTGGTAGAAAATAATGGAGTACTTCCGTCGGGCTTAACGCAGTGAGTTTAATTTTTGATTTCATGATAACTATCTGTTTCCTGTTTAGGGTCAGAGTATGGCTTGGATTTCCCAATAGTGCCTGGTACCAAACCTAGGTTGACTTGAGCTGTGGCATAGTCACAATAGCTGAGTATATGTTACTAATTGATCTTATGTTACTAATGGGGCGAGAAGCCCAGAGTTGTAAATAAATGTTTCCTGAACTAATCGAATTTTCCAAATGCAGCTGTATGCAGTGGAGATGCCTCATTTTCTTACTAGACTTAGTAGCTATTAATATTTGACATTTATGTAGGTCATTTTTCAAAATGTTTGAAATTGACTTAGTTATGTTTCATGCATACAGCTTTATTGTGACATTCTCAAACAGAGCTCCTGATCCAGAGAAAGATAGTGCTGCTGTCCAGGAGTTCCTGGAAAACATGGAAGGGGCATTCAGAGCCCACACTCCTTGGGCTGGCAGTTCAGAGGAAGAACTAGAGAGTGCTGGTGAGGTAATTTCTTTATTCTGCACTCTGCACTGCTATTAATGTGGCTCAATAATTTTGTTCGTACGGATGCCTGACTCAGAAATAAAGATGAGCTAACTCATGTTCAGCACTGAGCAACCACACCAAGCAGACTGAGATTCAAATACCAGACGAATAACGCTCACACTGCAGGGCTAGAACTAAACATCTTTTTAGTTTCCAGTGACATTATTTCAGCCTTTTGAAACCCATCAATAGTCGGTGTTCTTTACTTGTCTCTTTCATCTGTCAGCAGCTGAGTCTGCAGGCTGTTTTTCTACAGTTGCATCTTTCACAGGTTTCCAGGATGTTGTTGAGGAGTCACATCATGGTTATTTTCCACAACAGTGCTGACGTCTTCCTTCATCTCTTAGGCCTTGTTTGGATGTTGTCGGATTCACCTCAATCCACATGTGTTAGGGTTGATTGAGGTGGAATTTAGTTTAAGTTCCTCTCCAATCCACCCCAACACATGTGGGCTGATGCGAATCCGACTACATCCAAACAAGGCCTTAGGAGTTTAGAACCACACATGCTGGTAAACATTGGCTTACCCAGACAAAGTAATGTTAAAAATAGATTGTATCGTAAACAGCATTAAAACACAGGGTTACCGTGTTCCGAACTGCTGTAGCAACTCAGAACAGAAGCAAAGTAGTTTCAGATTTATTACAAAAGTAGCATATAGGATATCCTGCCATCTTCTTTTGGTCATCCTTAGTTGAAACATCACTGTTACCAAATACCATTCAACTATAGAAATGTCTTCTTTGAATGAAATCTTGTTGCTAATCCACTACAAGTATCTGTTGAAATATTTGTAAACGTATATTTGTGAGAATTATTTGCTAGATACCCACTCAATTGGGACTTATTCTTTTCTTCGGATATCACAATACCTAATACAAAGACGTATTCTGTCTTGTTGGGTACAAGATGACTTTAAATGTTCCCAGCATCAAACATGTCGATATTGGATTTGGTTTCATTGCATATTGTTAGAGCTCTTAATTAGTTTTCTTGCCCCTTCATCTTAATTTCACTTCATCTTGGTGGACATATTATTGAGTAGTTTCTCTTCTATTTATTTAAATGTGATTACTCTTTATGATCATTGCTAATTTATAATTCCCTGTCCAATAAAATGGAATTTGATGTCAAAACTTCACTAATTTACAATAGTCATGCTGCCCCTTTCTTCGATTAAGACTAGCAGTGGTAAATAATACTGCCAAGTACTAATCGATTTTCTACTAATAGTAATACCGTTGTTCTATTCATACAAGCAAAAAAAAGGGTATTAGTCAACTGAAACTTAAATGCTGTATCATTTTATTACTAATCGTTTAAAGCATTATGCAAAAAAAAAGGGTATTAGTCATTCTAGAATTTACTTACTAATAGTTTATCATTTTATTATGCTGTATACTGACTAATAGTTTACCATTTTATTATGCTGTATAGTGTATACTGACTAAGATTTTATCATTTTATTATGCTGTATACCAGATAATAGTTCTATGTGCTGGAATTTGACAACATTTGACTTCTCTTGTAGGGACTTGAGAAATATGTTATGACAAAGCTGTTTAATCGGGTATTTGCTTCAGTCCCAGAAGATGTGAAGAGTGATGAAGAACTTTTTGAGAAAATGTCTTTGCTACAGCAATTTATAAGGCCTGAAAACTTGGATATAAAACCAGAGTACCAGAATGAAACATCCTGGCTGGTATGAAAATTAACTTCCCTTGTTTTTGGGGCATTTTATTCGCTGGATGTATATCCCTGGCAAGCTGCACACATGATAAAGTTTCTGGCAGAAACTGAACTAGGATAGCGCTGTACTTGTGTCTTGGGTTGGGTTGCCTGCTGGACCTTTCTATGTAATATATGTCTATACTCTACACACTACTATTTGTTAATTTGTATGTCATTCCATTCACATATTACACTTCCATTGTGAACTTTTGCTGTTCAATTTCTTAGCACTGCCAGCCACTCAGCTATCCACTCAAGTAGTAGTTAAGGACACATTTAGTTTTGAAGGAAATGTGAACTTCTATGATTCATTGTCAGTGGATCTGCTGATCTTCAAATTAGACCACTGGCCAAGCCATTTATTTAGGTCCAAGCCATGTATTTAGATAGACCTCATAACAGCTGTTCATTCTTCATATAGGTGTGACTAATTGATACTTGTTCTTGTTTTTGGTATAGCTCGCACAGAAGGAGCTGCAGAAAATAAACATGTATAAAGCTCCAAGGGATAAGCTTGCCTGCATTCTGAACTGCTGTAAAGTTATAAATAACTTACTTCTAAATGCTTCAATTGTGTCCAATGAAAACCCCCCTGGAGCTGACGAATTTCTTCCAGTCCTTATCTATGTCACCATAAAGGTATGGCTAGCCTTTGCAAAAGAAGTATCTGCTGTCAGTAGTACTTTTTATATTAAGTTCCCCATTGAAGGTCAACCCCATTGACATGCAAGGACAAAGTTTCAATGTGCTGGTGTCAGTTTGGTTGATTTGACTTAGCTTTTATATATGTTGGAAAAATATCAGCGAAGTGTCTGATGAAATCTGATGCATTGGACATGTCTCTTGTGACTTGTGAGGTGTCCTTAAGTGTGTTGGACTGTCAGTGCACGGTGCATCCTTGCTTTGTTCCTCATTTCCTTTTCCCTCGAGCACTATGGCTGTAGCTATCTACTTGGATACATCCTTTGTACATATGGACTCAATAGTGAGCTAGTGTTATGGTTCCGTTGTTTCAGAGTAATAACTTTTAGTCAGGATCTGCTTGAGTTTTGCTTACAAGAATGATTATACTTCCAATAGCAGACTAACTGTGTATTTCTCAGGACCTTGAAAAAATTCAAGAATAGAACCGCTGGACTAACATTGTAGGAACATAATAATGAGAAACATCGTGCTGAACTGATCAATAAGGACTTCGAGTTGGAGCATCTTGTATAGGTGTCAATATTGTTCAGTCAATCACACATAACCAGTAGGTGGTCTTAAATAAGTTATTGCATTTTGCCCTTCTGCAATAGTCTCACTGAGCACTAGAAAATGTATTGCGGTTATCCTCTAACAGTAATTGAAAATTTTGCCCTTGTGGCCTGAGTAGCTTTAATAGTTTTTATTTCAAATCTAGACAATAATGTCAGGATCCTTTTGTCGTTTGCCTCAATATTATTCTGTTAATCATTTTTTTGCAGTTCACATAACAGTCAGGATTGTTGTAATAATCAAGCACATGTTCTTAGTGCAGGCTAATCCTCCGCAGCTCCACTCAAATCTGTTGTACATACAAAGATATAGACGGCAAACACGATTGGTGTCAGAGGCTCAATACTTTTTTACAAACATATTGTCTGCTGAGTCTTTCATATGGAACATTGATGGGGAATCATTATCCATGAATGAACTAGATTTTCAAAGGAAGATGGATTCGGCAAGGGAACGCTTGTTGGGATTATCAGCTGACTCAGAAAACCAGGATAGTCAAGCCAATCCTGATGTCCAAGATCGGAAATCACAAAATCTTAAAGCTAACAGGAATTCTGATGCCAGCTTATCTTTGAAAGATCACGCCCAAGGTTCAGGACAGGATATGAGAAGGGACAGTGATGTGACTGTGAGTGGTAAACATGTTGAGCAGGTGCAATCTGTTTCTGATTTAGAGAAGAAAGGAGCAGGGGAACTCCGCAATGAAGATGACTTGAACAAAAAATCCAGGAGTACCCGTTCCTGTTTGCCCGTGCTGGTGATCTGACTATTGCTGATGTAGAAAGCCTTTTGAATTCGTACAAGCAACTAGTACTTCGGTATGTAGCACTTGCACAAGGTATGGGTGTCAGCCCTGAAACCACTCTTGCTCAGAGCGGGCAGACATCTGATCTTGTAGTATCTGAGGAGCCAGAAAATTTGAATAGCGTGGTAAATGACAATGAGAACAGTGAAAGAAATAGTAAAAAAGTTGATGATGTTATAAGCGAAAACCATCATTCAGAAGCGGTTGACACAGAAGCATCTGAACAAATGACCCTGAAAACTGCTGTTGATTCCAGTGATGATCTGAAGGCATTGCATCAGCCTGAGAATGAATGACCTGCTGGTCAAGCCAAGATGAAGTGGCGATACACGGCGGATGTACTCTGAAGTTTGGACTTATACCTAAAGACGACAATGATCACAAAACAGAGTGCACATTTCCCCTAAGCCATATGCAGCAGCTCCTCGAGCTGCAAATGTGTATGCTGGAGGCTTGAACGTCAACATAGTGGAAGATTAATGCATTCTGCTGAAGCTGTTCTTAGATCCAAATGCTCATTGCATTGTAGTTCTTGGGCTCTTGGCTCTGTTCTAATTTCATTTTGTGGTGAACACACCTTTTCGTGTTCTTATGCTTCTGTAACTAGAGTTTCGGTAAGTGAATCTTAGGTCATATCAAAATTTTATATTCAGGGCAGAGAGTGTGAAAATTCTGAAAATTGTTGCATTTTTTGGTATATGTTTCGTTAAATTTTGAGACTCATTGACTCCCGAGAAGCAAGAATGAGACGCTTTCGAGAACAAAAACAGTAGAATATAAATGATTAGATGCATGTCTACACCTCTTATCCAACTAGTTGAGTTAGCCCCACTCACCAGTGTGGTGTTCGCGTGTTCCGGTGTAACTTCACGGATTCGATGTTGGTTACATTAAACCGCTACCTGTCTGGTAGATTCCGATCACACAGAAGAATTTTCGTCGGCTCAATCATAGGGGATCTACCATCAGGACTGAGAATTCGAGATCTACGAGAGGTAAGTGCCGTATAATAACAATACATTTCCTCTTCTGTTAAAAAAAGCTGCACAGTTACAGAAAATGCGAGACGTACTTTCTACTTCTCATAATTAAACACCCCAAATATAAATCGCTGTAGCCAAAAGTAAAATTTTTCGATCTAAAAAGGCTCCAGAACAATACATTTCCTCTTCTGTGACCTTACAGAACATGCTAGTTTGTACCCCCAAATCGCTGCGTAGTCACCGTTCGATTCATGAACAAACCGATGTTTGCTTCCTATTTATTTAAACAAGGACGACATGAACAATTTATTTGTTTATTTACTTACAAGGACTTGCTACAACAATATATATATATATATATATTATAGATAGATATATAGATAGATATCTAATAGTGGTAACATGGAATGTGCTAAGCTTCTATACGATGGAGTACCTTGTTACCTTCTGTTTGGCCGGTCGGCCCCTTGGGGCCTGACTCCCTGAGTCGTCACCCGAGGTCGCAGCAGCCACAAGGTAGCACGAATTTATGCCCGGCTAGCTTGAGCTACTCGAGCTACTTTTCAATCATGGTATAATCAAATTTCAGCATAAACATCAGTATAAGTCAAATTTTAGCATAGCCGACATCATGTGCTAAACAAGTACTATGTGTGACTTGGAAGTTTTGCCGATGAACGCACCCTTCCTTTTCATATTGCCGATTAACCGCAGACCTCTTAAATAAACTAGTACATGTGAAAGGAAACGAGAACGACGGGTGCGCTAGATTCGAGCTGGATCAAAAGCAGCGTGTGCATTCACCTTTACAACACCAAAAACTATTGATAGATCAGCAGCACAGGTACAGCACAGCTAGCGTGCAACTGCGAACTGCTTAGACGCGAAGCCTCCTCAGGATCGGCCGGAGACACAAAGCGCGTCCTTCCGAGCACTTTCTGATTAGATTAAGCAATCACGAGAATTGTAATTCTTTAACAAAATGGAGGCAAATCTAGTCTAGCAGAAAGTATCCAATGCTCTCGCTCGCTCAACAATCCATGAACTTACTGTGTTCAGAATTCAGATGAGTACAAATAATTAAATCTATCTTTTTGATCTTATCAAAAAACAAAAGAATCTTTGGTGGAAGCTGGCTGGCTGGGCATGCATGCACCTAGCTAGGCACTCCTTGCAATGCTGACAGGGAGAAGAAAAAAAAAACGGAGCAATGCATGTATGAACACTGCATAGCGATTGATCTTTAGAGGCCTAGCAGAAACTCCACAGCCTCATCAACTCGCCGTCGTCCTCGGGCTCCTCCCACGTCGACGAGAACGGCGCGGCGGCGCCGGTGTCCACCAGATCCATGAACTTGGGCGAGGCGAACGCCTCCAGGTACGTCCACAGCTCCTCTCCCTCGGGCGGCGAGCCGGTGCTGGCCGCGGCGGACGATGTCGTCGTCGCGTGCTGCTCCTGGTGGACGTGATCGGTGCTGCCCTGCGTCGACGACAGCGAGGCAGACGTCGGCATCGTTGCGCAGGCGCTGGAAGAGCACCTGTCGTCGGCGCTGGCGGTCATGCCGGCGTCGTCGATCGCCGCGGCAGCCGCGGCCGCGGCGCGCTGGATGGACCTCGGTGACATGCCGCCGCCGGCAGCCGGGTCGTCGTCCTTGTCAGCACGCCGGTGGGAGGAGGACGCGGACGAGGAGGGTGATGACGTGGGGAAGTTGAGGACGGCGTCGGAGCCCTTGAGGCAGAGCAGCGCGGCGTCGTAGGCGCGCGCCGCGGCCTCGGGCGTGGCGTAGGAGCCGAGCCAGATCCGGCGCTTCTGGTTGGGCGCCCTGATCTCCGACACCCACGACCCCCAGCTCCGCATCCGCACCCCCTTGTACGGCCTCGCCGCCGCCGCCTTGCCGCCTACGCCGCTCTCCGGCCTGGCTAGCTTGTTGTCGGAAAAGGCGGTCGCCGTGAGGACGCCATTGCTGCCTGGGTTCTTCACCATTATATATGTTGCCGTTCGCCGCGGCATCGCTCAGATCTTTCTCTGTTCGTGCCTGGGCGGGGAAGGGACTGAGGTTGACACGCTGATGCGTCATGCGTGAGCAAGTCGACTGCAATATATAGTGGCGTCGAGCTCGAGTGCGAAAGGCCGCCTGCGCAGTGTGCGCGCGCAAGCAAAGGGTCACACACACCCACACTGCTTAGCTGTGGTCCTGTGGAGAAAGGGTTGGGGTTACCGATTTGGAAGACGCGCGTGCTTAGGTGTCACGCCACCCTCCTTTTAACAAAGTGTGTACTTCTTCGATGCTCCGCTTTTCTAATCTAGTTAGATCGTTCACATACGAGCGGGGACAAATCTGTGCTGTACTAACTTCTTGGTTGAGTTCGTCGAACACACACGGTAGTAGTAAAAACATGCGGTGTAAAATACACGTTCGTTATTTTAGACACCATATCATCACGATAGTGAAAACAATACTTTGAACACCGATCATCATTATATTATTCTTTATTTATAATAAAATGCAGTAAAATCATGACATCGACTTGTTATTAAGAAAAAACAATACCGATGATATGGCCTGTTTCAGAAGATATCATTGTTCAAAGTTTAACCGAGGTAAAAAGGACGTGCAATGTCAGAATGAAATGTTTTTTTATTTATTAACTGGAGAGAGTACTTGGGGGTGGTAAGTTTTATAGGAGATCAATGACTGGTAAGTTTTATTTATTAACTGAAGAGACTAAATCTTACATATCTATGCTTTAAACTTTACAACAACAAACTTGCAGGGGTTCAATGATCACGTTACTAATCGGAGAGTACTTTTGAAGTATCCACGTTAGACACGATAGAAAAAAAGGATAAATCATAGATAATTTTACAAACATCAGAAACATCCATCCATCGATTCAATATACTCTAATCACGGTCGACAATAACGATGCGATTTTTTCAATTTTTTTAAAAAGAATTACCCACCCACCTTCATCATTATGAAAATACTTCAAAATAACCCCTTAAATCTATATACAATTTATTTATCTTTGTCATTATGAAAAATAACCTAAAGTCACTCCTTAATTTCTATCTAATTTACCCACCAATGCCATTGTAGAAAATAATAATAACTCCCTAAATTTGCATCTAAATTACTCATCTTCTCCATTGGGAAATATAAACTGAATTAATATCATATATGACATTATGAAAAACAATATAAATTAACCTCCTAAAATTGCATCTAAATTATTCTTCCCTGCCATAAGATAACCTAACCCTTTATATAACGCACCTAAATTACCTATATCTACCATTTATAGAAAGAAAAATCCTAAATTACTTTTATATGTGCTTCTAAGTTATCCACTTATGCCTATTTTAATATAGAAAACCTAACACAAAGTATACATTCATGACACATGGCATCATTCGCACCACATATACATTTATGCAAAAAAACGATGATCAGATTTATTTCCACATCAAATCTATATCTCAAGTTAATATGAGTTAAAAAATATATAGATTATTTTGTAACTAAAGTTTATTACAACTGGACATAGATAATACTAATTGTGTGTTAGAATATGAAAAAGTTATCAATTAAGAATATAAATATAAACAACTTTGTTTAGCTATTGGTCCTAAGTGTTAAAGTGTATCCATAAATTTCGAACAATTCTCTTTTAAAAAGTTATTAGCTTGTGCAGAGTATGGTTTGATAGATTAGTTAGAATTAATATAATTCATTGTCAGATAGACAATGAGATTTTTACACCTCTTTTTTTTCTAGCTATAACAGAATTGTAAGCTCAACGCGCGGTACAAATATATAACCCTTGCTTTACCTGTTGTGCCGACTTTGCCCTTTAGCAATTTAGGCCTTGTTTAAATTCAGGATGTAAAGTTTGGGGGTGTCACATGGGGGTGTCGTATGGAGTGTTTGGATACTAATAAAAAAATAAATTACAGAATCCGTCAGTAATCTACGAGACGAATTTATTAAGCCTAATTAATCCGTCGTTAGCACATGTGTGTATTGTAACACCACATTGTAAATCATGGACTAATTAGGCTTAAAAGATCCGTCTCGTAAATTAGTCGTAAACTATATAGTTAGTTATTTTTTTATCTATATTTAATACTTTATGTATGTGTCAACCATTCGATGAAATAGAAAGTAAAATTTAGGAAAGGAACTAAACAAGACCTTAGCTGCTCAGAAGCTACTCCTACGTGCCCACTGCCTAGCTAGTTCGTAGACATGGCATATGGGAGAATGGAGGAACGCAGCAAAGCCCACTGGAGTTTCAGGAATATTTTTCTGCCTGAGAAAGAAAAAGAAACGGAAACGATCACATGCACGCACTGCCAACTTCGCTGATGCTGTCGGAAACCAATAATAATAAAGCCATATTTACAAATCATAAAACTAGATCGATTAGCTGCCAGAAAGCAAAATACACTGTAGAAGGACAGAAAAATAAGCTTTCTCATTTTCGGCCCCTATATTTTTTATACAAAAGGTAGTGTCAGATCAGCAGCGGAATAAACGACGTCATAAATGACGTCGTTAGATTGTTACTCTCTCTGAAGTCTGACTGTGGTGAGTGGTGACCCATGGTCATGATTTCTGAGGAAACCATTTATTTAGGAGTAATTTCTCAACTGTCTACGTACGCTTTAATTGCAGCTCTAGCCTACAATGTGTAGGTCCCAGGTTACATCCAAGATGAAGAACTCGTCAACCTATCGTCACATCCAAGCAAGTTCAGACCCGGCCGGTCCCATCGAGCTCCCACCACGGAACAACGGCTCTGTTCGTTTCTCTTATAATCCGTACTTTTTAGCTTATTTTTTAGCTGAAATAGTGTTTTTCTCTCATAATAAATCAGTCGGAACAATACTTCGATTTGTTTTTTTCAGCGAAGCAAACGGGACCTATGTGTAGTACTCCGTAGGTCCCAGCAGGTTGAAGGCTGACACCGCAATGATCGATTATCCACGGCAAGTGATCATGCCATAATTTGCTAGCATCCCCCTCCCGATCGATCCAGGACCAGGAACAACGAGGATATGATGGCGAGCTTGTCGTGTGGGATATGATGATGCATCCAGGGTTTAGTGTTGATAATAATGCCAAAAACCAGATGCAAGATGACCACAGGATCGGAAATAAACGTGGGTTGGGTACTCATATATAACATACATACAGTACAAAACAAGCGACCGTGATGCATCCATGACACGGGATAATTTGCCGCCGGATCCGCAGGCCGCAGTTCTTGGTTTCGCACTTTCGAGTGCATGCAGATCCACTGGTGCGCCCCGGCCGCTGCTTGTGTCAGTGCGTCACGGCTTGACGCACGGCGGCATCTCCCTTTCTTCTTCATCAGTGATCAGTAGTAGTTCAGTACCAGTGGGCGGCTCGGCAATGCCATCGATTTGTTTCCGACCACCGACCCACCCATCATTGCAGGATCGAGCCACCGAAAACGTACACCTGTGTAGGGGCTCAGTATGCGTACACCCTGTGTTTCTTCGCACCGGGGAGAAAGGATTAGCCCTGGTTTAGTTGGTTTAGTCGGGTGAATTTGGATTTTGGGGCTACTGTAGCACGTTCGCTTTTATTTGGTAAATAGTGTTCAAACATGGATTAATTATGCTCAAAACGTTTGTCTCGCAATTTCCCACCAAACTGTGCAATTAGTTTTTATTTTCGTCTACCTTTAATGTTCTATGCATGAGTCACAAACATTCGATGTGACAGGTACTGTAGCAACTTTTTGGACTTTGGATCCAACTAAACAAGGCGTTAATTGATTTCAAAGGAGCGATCAAGAGCGCGTACGTTGGTAATGGGGCCGGGTATATATAGCTAGCTAGGATAGGCTAGCTAGCCGGGCACTTTACCTCACGTTTGCACATGGACACGGTTCGATGGAGCGTGCTGCGCTGCAGGCATATGCATGGGCACCACGGTGGCTCCTTGCATGCCTTGCCGCGGAAGGAAGCGGGGCGCTGTGCTAGCTTGTTGGAGTAGGAGTTCATATCCTCCGGCGAGCTCCCTTTATTTTGCCTTTCTCCGATCCGTGCCAAGGAAAGCCAAGCGCAAGCGGAAGCCTGCTGCTCCAGCCCCAGCCTCCAGGGAAAGCGAGCGCTCCATCAGTCCATCATCTGCCAGCAGGCGCAAGCTTCCTTCGCGGAGGGTTTGTCACTTTCTTTGACAGGGCAGCTAACCAGCGTCAGCCTAGCTACTGCAGGCCAGACTGTCCGTCCAGAGCATCTGCATGTCGCGCCGCGCTCGGGCTGGGCTTTGTGAACTGGCGTCGTGCCTCGGCCACGTGCGCTTAGCTACGCGCTACCGCATCGTGGGCTTGCTCGGCCTTTCGCCTTTACGTGGGCCCCACGGTGTATGGGCCTTAGGAACATACGGAGCGCACTTTAGGCCCAGTGCTCGCGCCACGAAGGCCCGACCCATGTATGAGTCCCAACCGTTTCTCAAAAAAAAAAGTACTCCAACGCTGCACTATTAGAGACTATATATACAATCTGATTCCTGATCAGAAGCAGTACACAAAGGGAACCCGTGTTCTGAAGTGCGTGCAGTGCAGTGCAGAGCGAGTTTTCTGTGGCATGTGAAATCCGAGGATCCACTGACCAGACGGTCGTGTCTCGGCAAAACAAAACAAGCTGATGGCTCGGCTCGACTCAGTCTCTCACATGATCGCCTAGTTACTCCCGTCAACCGTAGCCCCCCCCGAAAAACCTATTGTACATTCACCATTCAGGCCCTGTTCGCTTGTCTGAAAAAAGAAATCAAAACACTGTAGCGGCTGGTTGTGTGAGAGAGAAATACTGTACCGGCTAGTTGGGAGAAACCAGCCAGCCGAACGGCACCTCAGTATTCAGAAACCGACGACGAGCATGCCCTGTGACCTCAGCATGGACGGAGCTGCCTGGGACCCTGTCACTGTGTGAACAGGAAGGCGAGTTTGGTATCCGGACACTACTCGTGACTCATCGCGAGTGATCAGGCGGGGAGATTTAAATTTTGCAAGTTGCAAGCGGCAGGCAACTGGGCAGTATTTCAGTCTTCAGAAAAAGCAGACGCTCCATGTATCTCGACGATGGTTGGAGGAAGGGGCACGGGTTGTTGGCATGTATGTCGTCGAGCGATATACCCGAGTACTTAAAGCCGGTGAGTTTCGCATTAGGATATGTATGGTCCCTTGCCAAGGGACACGCAGCATCATCAGCACCCAGCAATAGTGGCTAACAAAACCATCAACTGCTCAAGCCACAAACCATTGGAGTGGAGCCACCCTGATTCACAGGCTTGTCTTGGGGGGTTCTTTTTTTTTTCGAAGTGTCTGGGTGGTTCTAAACTACCCTTATCAAAACATTGTTCACAAGAATCTTTTGATTCGCCACAATTATTGAAAAAGAAAGAAAGAAACTTCACGCTTCCAAATAAAGTATAATTCCTTCTTGTTCGCAAAAAAAGAGAGTATAATTCCTTCTGTCCCTTGTGTTGTATTCTACTACTGATGCTACATACGCTGCACTTGCTTCTGAGGTCAATACAAATGTATTTGCCAGCGCATCAGCTTCTTAGAGTACTACTGCCTTGCCTGTGGTTAACAAACTCGCATTTGAAAACTGTTGGGTGATGTGTCACTAAGGAGCAGGTGCCCTCCAACAAGACGTATAGGTTATCCCTTATCCGGAAGCAAATTGCGGTCATGTCCTTTAGTTTGCTTAGCGCAAAGTTCAAAATCCTTGATACGAAAGGATTCAGATTCTCAGAAACTAATGTTGACTCTTTGTTTTGTTGCGAATGAATATGCATTTTTGATACGAAAGGATTCAGATTCTCAGAAACTAGTGATTATATATTGAGCAAAGATGGCATGGAACACATTCAGTTATTATAAGGGATCGACATCTTATCAGCCTGTTCGGTTGGCTGGTTCATATCGTTGCTGGTTCGTGAAGAAGTACTGCTGGCTGGTTTGTGTGAGAGAAAAATACTGTTCCGGCTAGAAATTTACGATCATATACGATCGTTTTCCTCCAGCCGAACAGGCTGTATATGTTTTGGCTTTAGCAAGCGAGTACCATTTTACAATACCAAGTTACTGTCAGCTTGTTCGCTTGTTGGTTTCAGCCAGCCCAAACCAGCCAGCCAACAGTGTTTTTTCTCTCACAATAAACCAGCACCAGCCAGCCCAAACCAGCCCAGAAACCAACCAGCGAACATGCCCAACTAACTGAAACATGGATGCAAATTCTTTTCTTTACCTGTTATTATCAAGTAGCTAATATATCGTGTGCTTCTGATAATGGCAAAAAAGAATACAGAAGAAATGAAATGTGCGTGCAATTTATTGCATATTCTATATGATGCAGCTGCATTCGATCTCGATTCCGCTACTCTGAAATAATAATAAGCACCTATCCAGAGTTAACAATCTCTATGCTTTTAGAAGCTACAAATCCAGTCTAATTGGAGCGACCTTAAAGTTGTTGGCTCAGATAAAATCAAATTTTTCTGATATATTTGTGTTGCTAACTTGCTTGGTTTCGAGGTCATTACAAATGTGTTTGGTTTCTTAGACTACTATTACCTCCATCCTGTAAAAAATGTCACTGGTTTTATTTAAGTCAAACAATCTTAAATTTGACTAAGTTGAAACAAAATAGTGAAATACCAATATTTATGATACCAAATAAAATGCAATTAGATTTAGCATAAAACATATTATTATAGTAATTCCATTTGGTGTTATAACTTTTGATAATCTTCTCTATAAACTTGTCAAATATAAGATACTTTAACTTAGGTCAAAACCAAAACGTGACTCTTTGCGAAATTGGAGGTAGTATGAATGAACATGTTTCTTCCATAAGTGCTAAGAATTGGTTATCAAAAAGTGCTAGGTCATTAGTTGTAGTGTGAATGAATAAAACTACTGGGAAAAATATCATCATAATCGTTCAAAAGTAGCTTAAATATCAGTTTTGGAACCGTTGAAGTACAAGTGAATTGTTTAGCCTTTCCTACTAGCTTAAGCTTTGGATGGTTAGTTCATGCAAACTCAATATAATGGTAGTCGGGACAGAGGCCTTTAGTTCGAAGCTCAGCAGGCACCATTAAGTAAATTAACTATACTTGACTTCTATTTCCCGAGGAACTTGCATACAACGGAGAGTGTTCAAGTATAAATGAATTGCCCACCATCCTTCCTCACTAGATTAAGCTTTTAGGTTGAACTGGTAACTGCATGCAACTCAGTAGGAACCCTTAGTATGCATGCTTGAATGATAGCAATTGTGGGGATGACAATCCAATATGTGGGTTTGGGTGCCCCTAGTTGTCACACCTAATTGGTCTCAAGGTCTCCCTAATTGGTAGCTAGTGTGTTTCAATCTTAGTTGTTAGCACAAAATGGCAGTGGGGCTTTATTTGAACATTATTACTAGTTGTTCTCAATAACCAAGAGTATTTGCTAGAGCCAGGTTATAGAGGGTTAGTGTAAAATTCAGATTGTAGTTTTAAAATTACATTCAAATTAATGTTTCATGCTAATTATAGACTACAATTTTGAAATTATTGTTTTCATGCATATAGCACATTATATTTCAATCCACAATGCATTCATTTAGCATGGAAGTTCACAGTTCATTCTCTTAACATCAAAGTCCACATAACTCTCGCAACTCTCCTGCATGTTCGAGAAAAAAGTTCCACGTACGTAATGTTCATATTTATGCATGACTTCCCAAACATACACAACATTAATCGGAGAAACAAACACGTCATGTATCTAGACGAAAGTTTAGAAAAGAGCACAAGTTGTTGGCATGTCATCCAGCTGCACTACTTAAACTAGTGATTTTGCATTAAGATATCCAGCAGTAGTGACTAAAATGTGAGATCCAACTTAGGAGGAACTAGACGGTTTTTCATTAAGAAGATAATTAGACACCCAAATTTAAGCCAATAGAGGAATTAAACCTGGATGGTTGGCTGCATGACTACGCCTTCCACCCAACTAGTTGAGCTATTTTACTC
This sequence comes from Miscanthus lutarioriparius, assembly GCA_904845875.1. Classification (NCBI taxonomy): domain Eukaryota; kingdom Viridiplantae; phylum Streptophyta; class Magnoliopsida; order Poales; family Poaceae; genus Miscanthus; species Miscanthus lutarioriparius. Next base: position 22,555,788 of record CAJGYO010000001.1, read on the forward strand.
CAAAAAAAAAAAAAAAAACTAGTTGAGCTATGCTCATTTCCTAGAAATAGTTATTACAAACTCCCAACTACTGAAACCACAAATCATTGGAGCTATATGGGCACACAGGCTTGTCGATCTGGGATTATATGTTGCCTTCAATCAAAATATTGTTGGCAAGAATCTGTTGCTACGTTATGATTAAAAAAAGGTTAACTTATGGGCCTCCATGTATTACTCCTCTCTGTCCCTTGTTTTGTAGTTCTAATGTTACATGCACCAGCTGCTTACTGCCAAAGTCGATAAAAATGTATCTTAGAGTAAGAAACTAACACATCTGAAAACTATTGTGTCACTAAGGACTAAGGAGCTTGTGTCCTACCCTCCACCAAGATGCAACGTTATCCAGAGACATATTGCAGCTATGTCAACAAATTGTCTTTCTCTAGTTTGCCTAGCGTGAAGTTCAACATCTTTGATGCAAAAAGTTTCACCGAAACTGAATATGCATTTGCCTGTTAAGGTTGAACATGGAAAAGTATTAATTGACATGGACGATGGATGCCGATCTTTTCTACTTCCTCCGTTCCAAATTATAAGACGTTTTTTGTTTTCTAGATACACTATTTTAACTATGTATCTGAACATAGTGCATAGTGTATCTCTAAGTGTATATATATATATATATATATATATATATATATATATATATAAGCCAAAACATTTTAAAATTTGGAATGGAGAGAATATTATTTATTAGCAGCAAATAGCTAATTTATCGGCCCCGTTCGGCTGACAGAATTTTGGTTGAAACTGGCTGAAAAACACTGTTCCGGCTGAATTGTTGTGAGAGAAAAACATTGTTCCGACTATAAAAAGAAGCCGAATATGAGATAAGCCGAGTAATGACAGTAAAATAACTGCGAGACGAGGCTATACATGGGTTATCAGGAAGCGTTGAGCACTAGTTGCAGTGGGTGAATGGATATACTCCCTCCATTCCATGACGTTTTGACTTCTTTTTAGATACGTAGTTTTTGTTATACACTAGATATACACTAAGTCTATATATATATATATAGCAAAATCAATGTATAAAAAAAAGTCAAAACCTCTTATAACGTTGAACCGATGCAGTACATGTGTAGCTTATGCGCTACGATTATTGTATAAAGCACTGACATCTTATTTTGGTTTTATCAGGCGCATACCTTGCATTAATACTATACCTGGTAGGTATGCAGCAATAGAAAGACTATTTTATTACTGCCAAACTAATAACAAACTGCTCATATCGCGACTAAACATCAACATTGGTCGTCCGCTACATTTTTCTTTATACCAAGTTGTTAGTGTTTCGAGATGTCATCGACAAGTAAATTTCTAATATTATGCATCTAACTTGGATAGTGTGTTTAGAGGACACGAGGTTTATACTCGTTCGGGCAGAATGTCCATACGTCCAGTTCGTTGTTGCTGCTCATGTTATTAGCACTGAAAGTTCGTAGTAGGGGTTACAAACGGGTGAGAGAGGGACAAGTCCCAAGTCTCTGGTGAAAGAAGTGAACGGATGCTGAGAGAGCTCGATTGCTACTCAGCCGTGTGTTCGTGTTGTGTTCTGGTCGGTTCGAGGTTTGATGGGTTCGTGATGATTCGATCAGGTCTGGCCTGGATCGATCCGATGTGTTCCGATGCTCCGCATGGGACGCCCTGCTTTCCCTTTTATAGGCCAAAGGAAAGCATGGGTTACAGCAGAGAAAAAAGAAGAGCGAGAGAGAGAGCAAAAGGCCTTTAGGATCGCCGGGTTCTTCTTCTTCTTCATGCGGGTCCCGTCGACCATGTAGATGTTAACAGGGACGGCTTCGCGTCGCGGTCCTGTCTGTCACAAGCGCCATGCGCAGGCATCATATGTCGGTCATGGCGCTCCACTCCATCCCGGCAAACGTCGTGGTGAACTGACGCGCCCGTCAATGTTCGTACGGGGGTTAGGCAGAAGAGCACCGGTACGTCCGATGCTGTTCTTGATGTAAATCATCCGATATGGCCCGTTAAGGCCATGGGTTACATCGAGGCGTGCCGGTCTCTTCTCTGGTGTCAGAGCTTTGACTCAGACCCATACGCTTGGACCTGGAGTGGTTGGCGGCGGTATGGGTCTTCGTCGGACGAGGCGGAGCGCAGACCCAAGGGTTGGGCAAGGCGGATCCCGTGGCCTCGGGGTCAGGCGAGACGGAGTCCTCCCCCAGACGCCGGGTGAGACAGAGCGCAGACCCAAGGGTCGAGCGAGGCAGAGCGCAAACCCAAAGGTCGGGCGAGGTGGAGCCCGCGGCCTCGGGGTTGAGCGAGGCGGAGTCCTCCTCTAGAGGCCGGATGAGGTGGAGCGCAGACCCAAGGGTCAAGCGAGGCAGAGTGCATGCCCAAGGGTCAGGCGAGGCGGAGCGTAGACCCAAGGGTCGGGCAGGGCGGAGCCCGCAGCCTCGGGGTCGGCGAGGCGGAGTCCTCTCCTAGAGGTCAGGTGAGGCGGAGAGCAGACCTAAGGGTCGGGCAAGGCGGAGCGTAGACCCAAGGGTCGGGCGAGATGGAACGCATACCCAGAGGCCAAAAGAAGGGGAGCTTACGCACCGGGGGGGTCGGTTGGAGCTGTAGTCGTGCTCTTGACTGCTCGGATGAGTCGATGCTGATGGTCATTAGCTCCTCCTCTTTGGGTACCCTAGTATTGGTCCCCGACAGTAGCCCCTGAGCCTACGGAGGAGTAGAAAATTCCTTCAGAGGTTTTTGTGAGCGAGAGGACTCTGATGGCCTTGGCCTTCTTTTGTCGCCCACGGCGTGACCTGGGGACAGTGATTCCCTTTCGTCGAGATCGGACCCCTCGGGGGTATAGCCGTGAGGTTTGGTGGGTCAGAAAAGGTCCTTCCCTGATTTCGACCCCTTTGGGGGTCTGTCGTCCTGTGACCGTGCGTTTGGTCTCCTTACGAGCCCAACTTTCCTTGAGCCCCTGCGCGTAGCGAGGGTCTGGTCGAGGGTCGGCTCGTCTTTGTGATCATCACCCCATCCATGGTTTCCACAACCGGAGGAGCTGAGCTGTGCCGTGATTTTTTTCTATGAACGAGCCATGGTGCTCGGTGAATTGTTAGCTGGCTAGTCTGAGTGGGGCCCCGGCATCCCGTTCATGGGGATCCGGCTCGGGTCAACTGGTGATCGACTCCAGACCCTCGATGGTCAATCCATATAGTTCTTGGGTCCGTTCGACCGGTCACGAGGGCCTTCTACCTTTCTTTTGAGGAAAAACCATGGATTATATCCGCCGAGACTCGAACGTGGGCCAGGATGCCTGCGGCACTCATGCGCCTAGGTACCGGCTGCTAGCGGGCCCATCCCTTTCCACCCCTCACTTCAAAAAGGCGCCCAGAGCGGTTGTTGAACCCGTCGAACTCCTGAGCCACAGTAGAGTTTTTAGCTCCGTATCCCTTACCTATGATGGGTCGTGGCTTGTCCGAAGAGGCAAAACATCCGGTGAGTTTTTTGAGGAAATAGACAGAGATTGCGTGCGCGCGTCCCGTGGCGAGACATGGTGGCAGATCATGGCAGGCGCGGAGATCTAAGCGGGTGGTTGGTATCCTTGCACTCGTCGCCCCTATAAAACCAAAGGGTGCGCCCCCTGAGTTCTATACCTTGCATCCTTGCCTCCGTAGCCACAACCCCCGCCCACAAATTTCTTTGGGGGCTACTGCACTATTACAAGATCGAGCTATAGCATCTCAACCCCAATGGGATCCAACACATGGCGGCGTTCGTCGCCCTATGCGAGGGGTTCCTGGGGATCAGCCCCCACTTCGATCTGTGGAGGTACTTCTTCGCTGTCACCCTCTAGAAGAATTGAGAGAAGAGCGGCAGGCAGGAGCTGCATATGCTGATGGGGTGCACCGACATCTAGCTCTGGAACAATCGGGTCGGCGAGTTCCCACCCATGCGGCTCTCGACGTCCAACAAGGGGTGGCACTTGTAGTGGTTCTACCTCAAGAACAACATCACTGCCCATCTGCTGGAGTTCACCAGGCGCCTGATCAAAGAGGCCCCAGAGTCATGGAGGAAGTGGGACGTCCTGGAGAAGGATAAGAAGAATATCCGGGACCACATCGCCACCATCCACATCCTGAAGGAGAATGTCCTAAAGGGGCCAGGCATCATCAGGGCCTACCACGCAAGAAGGGTGTCACCATTGATGACGTGTGCGCTCCCGCTATATGCGATGGCGCCTGAGGCATCGTTTGACGGAACGACGCTCGCCGAGGGGGCGCTCCCCAACTCTGAGATCGCTCAACGCATCAAGGAGGCCATGGAGCCCTCGTAGGATGATGTGGGTGCCCCCTCAATTTCATCTTCCTGGTGCCAGGACATCCTCCAATGCAGCCAGAACCAGGCCACGTCATCTTCGTAAGTTTCCCCTTCTCTTGCCTTCTCTTCAATTGATTTCCTGACCCCTTGATACTAACTTTGAAAGGGGCGGGGCTAGCTGAGGGATATCATCCTCACGGATCACACGACACCGTTGCCAAGGGATTCGGCCATGAGGATGGCGAGGATGGCGAATCGCACCAAGGGTGAGCGGTTGAGGAAGGCGAAGGAGGACAGGAAGAGGAAGAAACAGAGGAAGCTACAGGCACAGGAACGAGGGGAGGACACTGATAGTGATGATGATGATGACGCCGACGATGAGGTAGTCGACGACATTGAGTGGGATGACCTAGAGAACGAGCATGTGCTGACAGGTATCGGTTCATCCTTGCAGGCATTGGGACCCTTCCTGTTCCGTCGGCCTACCCTAGGAGCCAATAGGGGCATATGGCTCTGCCGTCGTGCCCAAGGTGCTAGAGGAGGCGGGTGGTCCGCCATCGCACCCCAAGAGCCAAGGGGAGCGAGCCCCTCTACCCAGAAGTAGTGGGCAGGCTCGAAACGGCCTCATTTCGACTAGGCGGAGCAAAGGTCGAGGGTTCGCCCCCAAACGCATCTGTCGCCCGATGACACTGAGGTGAGTTGTCAGTTCCTCTATTTTTTCCTGTTTTTGTTGAATTTCATCGTGACTTATGCTTTTCATCCCTTGCAGCATCGGCAGGCAGCGTAATCCTTTGGCGCTGGCGCCGAAGAAGAGCGTCGCCCTCCAATTGAGACAGCAATCGCCGGCTGGTGTCGCGCCCATTTTGGGCAGGAGCGGCACTAGTGTGACCATGTCATCGGCTGGTCGGACGCTGCCCACGGTGGCGGCCGTGCCCTCAGCAGGACAAACGGACGTAGGGGCTCAAATGGTGCCTTTGGAGGTCGCGGAGCAGCTGGCGATGGCCGCGATACCGCTACCGATGACGGGGCAGATGGGGCTACTGACCACGGTCGTGGCGCCGACCGTGGCTGGCGCAATGCAGTCGGTCGTGACCACGCCAATGCAGGTGGAGGTGGCGGTGGCCATGACAGACAGGTCATGACCGGATGCAACCGCAGCGGCGCCTGAGGCACTGGCACGACCCGCACCATCGGCGGCCCAAGCGACGGCACCTGGCATGGGCTGGATGGAGGGGGACACGACCGAGGGGTCCCCGGGAGTCGTGGTGGTGGCACAGAGGTCGATGTCCACACCGCTAACCCCTTCCATCGCCAGAGGGGGTCCCTCGACGGGGACGTCATGGCGAGAGGGGTCGGCAGCGCTTGGGACCAGCGGGGAGTCATCCCTGGCCCTGACGTCGGTAGACAGTGACTCGCCCATATGGGGCAAGCCCCTGCTCTGGTGGACAAATCCACAGGTTTCGGCGTCGACGCTCTTCACCCTCGACGCCGCCGCTGAGAGCATGGAGCGGGAGAGCCTCGATGTGGGGATTGCGTCCATGCTGGAAGCCTTGGACAACACTAGGGGTGCCTTGTGTGATGTTGTCATTCCCTCTAGCTGGGTATTTGCCTCATCCTGCTTCTTGCCCTTTTCTTTCTCTATATACTTTTTGTATTCTGACCATCGTTTCCCTGCAGTCCCTTATAGCTCGCAGCCGGGGGAAGTCTCGGTTCCTTCATCAATAGAAGGAGACCTAGGACCACCTCATCAAGGAGGCGTGGCTATATAGGGAGGTGACCACTCAGCTTGTTGCCACCCAGCAAAGGGTGGCCGAGCTGACTCCCCTCACCGAGGAAGCAGACAGTCTTCAGTCGCGGGTGGCCGAGGCCCGTCAGTGAGGTCGTGGAGGGACGACAAGGAGGCCACATAGGTCAGAAAGGAGCGGGATGAGCTGCTCCAGAAGGATGCCGTGACCCGCCAGCGGATCCTCGACCTTCTGGCTGAGGTTAAGAAGGAAAGGGAGCTGAAGCTGGGGGCCGAGGAGAAGCTCACGGCCCTAGAGAAGAGGGCGAGCCTAGATGCCGTGGCGGTCACCTGGCTGCACAAGGAGTGGGATGAGCTTCTCCAAATCGTGGAGAGGCTCCGCTCAAAGCGTGGTGCGGCTCAGGAGGGGCATGACTAGGCCTTCCGAGAGCGTGACCAGGCCTGCCAAGAGCACGATGACACACAATAGAAGGTCGGCTCCCTCCAGGCTGAGCTTGGAAATGTGACAACCCAGAAGCTGGAGGCCAAGAGCATTTCTACCGGGCTGGCCGTGGACCTCACTGAGGTGAGGTGGAATCTTCAAGCGGATAGCGATGAGCTCGGTATCATGAGCGCTGCCCTTGGAGTGGTCTGTGATGACCTTGAGGTGGCACGGTAGGAGGGGACCAGCTCGCTCATGACCCATGCTGTCGATATCACGGCTCGGGTGCGCCAGCTCGAGAGGAATGCCCTTCACGCTGGGGTCAATCAATCCTTCGCGATTGCTCATTCTCATTATGGGGACAACATTGATTTGGAGACGATGAGCCATGGCTTTGCACCTGGCTATGAAGTCCATGAGCTGGAGGAGATGAAAGCGGAGGTGGGTCCCCTTTCGCAGGACCTAGCGGATAGGATTGAAGGCATAGCTCTCCCCCGGAGGGGTTAGTTAGTACAATAGGTCAGGCGGTTGTTCTTGTAATAAGCGAACAATATCCGACCCTTTTGTATCATTTGAACAAACTTGTCATTTTGTTTTGTTTGATCAAATCTGTTCTTTTGTTTTGGTGCGAACGAATTTGTTTTTCCTCCCTTTTTAAGTGTGAAAAGGGGTTCATACATTCTGACCCTTCCGTTTGTTAAGACCGTAGAGTTTGAGGTGTAGGAGGGGAACTCTGATCACACTGGTAAGCAAGAGTGCCATAGCCACTAGGGCATTGGTTTCTTGCAGTCCGACCAGCCTTACTCAGTCGTTTGTTTCCGCAGACCTTGCCACTAGGTTTTTTAACGTGAGGAAGGGGTCAGGCGCGGCGACTATTTTAGAGAGGGTGTATATATACCCTTATCAGCCCCCGAGTGAGACCTGACCCCTTGCCATTGCTGGGGTCAGGTGTCACTAAAGATCAAGGAGAGGATAACGAAACTAGTAAGAGAAAGCATCTCTTATTTTCGTACGTACCTCCTCCCTGGGATCTGAGCCATTGTTCTATGACCGTGCGTCCGGTCTTCTTGCGAGTCCAACTTTCCTCAAGCCCCCACGCGTAGCGGGGGTCTGGTCGAGGGTTGGCTCATTTTTGTGATCATCGCCTCGTCCATGGTTTTCACAACTGGAGGGGTTGAGCTAATGTCACTTGTCTCGATGGCTCAAGTGACGTGCTCGGCGAGCTCGCTAACGGGCATGTTCGAGTGGAATCTAGGTCCGTCGTTCATGACAGGGTCAGCATAGCCCTCATGTGGCATTCCACTGCTTCTTAACCCACCTCTCAACAGATGCCCATGTCGCTCTGGAGAGCGACTCAGGTGGCCCGCTGGCCTCCCCTCGATGGAGATTTTGTGGGCTCGGCTTGAGGTTAGGATTGAACGAGAAGATTGAGATGACCCTGTCCACTTCTAAGCAGGTCGAGCAAAGGCCGTTGGGGCTCATCTATGTTTTCTTCCCTGGCCCTGTTCGACATGAGGCGGACTTGAGCCCGTCGTGGGCCAGTCTTCGAACCCCGATCAGTTGGATTCTAGAGATAGAGTCGAGCGTCTCGAGCCCCTAAGCCCTGTTGGGCTCAGTAGGGGTTGGCCGAATTTCATGCGTCACCCCATCCGTAGTTTCTGCAACTAGAGGGGCTGAGCTAATGACACTTGCCTCGATGGCTCGAGTACCGCGCTCGGCGGGCTCGCTAACGAGCATGTTCGAGTGGAATCTGGGTCCGTCATTCGCTGATGGGGTCGACATAGCCCTCATGTGGCATTCCACTGCTCCTTATCCCACCTCCCGGTAGATGTCCGAGTCATTCCGAAGACCAACTTAGGTGGCCCGCTGGCCTCCCCTCGATGGAGATTCTATGGGCTTGGCTTGAGGTTAGGATCAAACGAGAAAGGTCTAGATGTCCCTGTTCGCTTCTGAGCCATGTCGGGCAAGGCTGCTAGGGCTCATCTATGTTTTCTCCCCTGGCTCTGTTTGACACGAGGTGGCCTCGAGCCCTCCGTGGGCCAGCCTTCGAACCTCGGTCGGTTGCCGCTCATGTCGAATGAGACGACTACCGCTTCGTGACGCGACGCGAAGCGTTGTGATGCAATAATTGCATATGCAATGCTTGGATGTATGAGATGAATGTATGAATGCATGCATGAGAATTGATGAATGAATGCTCATGTACTGGAAAAGTAAAGTGGGAGTTGGTAAAGTTACCTCAATGGCTCGAGTGATGGGGTAGAGGAGCTCTTACTAGATATGTCCGTGTGGGGTCCGGGTCCATCATTCATGACGGAGTTGGTGTGACCTGCATGGGACATCCCGCTGCTCCCTACCCGTCTTTCGGCAGCGGCCGGAGCCGTCCGATCGACTTTGGGTGACCTGTTGGCCTCTCCTTGATGGAGATTCCATAGGTGGGCCCCTCAAAACCCTTCCTGAGAAGGCAGAGGCTAAAGCTCGGGGTGCGGGGACAAAACTCTAATCATGCTGGTGAGCAAAAACGCCACAGCCACTGGGGCATAGGTTTCTTGCGGTTCGACCAGTTTCACTAAGAGTTTGTTTCTGCACACCTTGCTTCTAGTTTTTTAATGTGAGAAGGGGCCAGGCATAAAGAATTTCTAACAAATAGATACTCTTGCCAGCCCTTGAGTGAGGCCTGACCCCTTGTCGTTGCTGGGGTCGGGGGCTAGATAGCAAAATTGATAAGAGAAAACATGCGCAAATTAAGGGCGACCTGCTGGAGTAGGACCTAGCTTGATGGCATGAGTGACGGGTTCGGGGAGCTCTTACCGGACATGTTTGAGTGGACTCCAGGTCCATCGTTCATGACGGGGTCAGCATAACCCACGTGGGGCATCCTGCTGCTCCCTACCCGTATCTCAATAGTGGCCAAGCCGTCCGATCGACTTGTGTTACCCGCTGGGACATGACTTACCTGCTGAGATAGGGGATGAGAACATCCCGCCCAAAAACTTAGGCAGATAAGCCAGGCGATGAACTTGTAATAAATGGACAAGCTCTTAGATTTTGTTATGGCCAAACAGTTTTTTAGCCCTTCTCCCCCTTTCGTATAAAAAGGTTGGTGAGTTCCAACCCTTTCTGTCGTTAAGGCCATAAAGCTCAGGGTACGGATGAACAAATTCTGATCATGTTGGTGAACAAAGATGCCATAGCCATCGGGGCATAGGTTTCTCGCAGTCCGATCAGTTTTACTCAGAGTTTGTTTCTGTATCCCTAGCTTCTAGGTCTCAACATGAGAGAGGGTCAGGCATGGAGAATGTTTACCAGATAGGTACGCTCTAATTAGCCCCCAAGTGAAGCCTGACCCCCTACCATTGCTGGGGTCGAGCGTCACTAAAGATCGGGGAGGCGATAGCAAAACTGATAAGAGAAAGTGTGCGTTTATTAAGGGTAAAAGTGACGTAGCTACTCGATGTTCTAGGCATTGACGAAGACCTCGCCGTCGATGGTCTTGAGCTTGTTGGCGCCTGTCCAAAGCACCTCCATGATGACATACAGTCCGTCCCATGGCAGAGAGAGCTTATGGTGGTCCTTGTTGCTCTGGACGAGGCAGAGCACTTGGTCTCCGACATTGAAGGCCCAACCCCGCATGGGACGGCTATGGTACCAGCGCAACGCTTGCTGGTACTTGGCCAAACGGAGGAGGGTGATGTCGCACGCTTCATCTAGCTGGTCCATGGCATCCTCGAGGGATGCCTCAGCTCCCTGTTCGTCGTACACCCTAACCCTTGGTGCTCCATAGTCAAGGTCGGTCGGGAGGATAGCCTCGGAACGTTAGAGCATGAAAAATGGTGTGTAGTCAGTGGCCTGGCTGGGGGTTGTCCTTAGGCTCCAGAGCACTACGGGAAGCTCTGCAACCCATCGTCCACCAAACTTGTTCAACCAGTTGAAGATCCTAGGCTTGAGGCCTTGCAGGACCATGCCGTTTGAGCCCTTGACCTGCCTGTTTGTGCGGGGGTTCGCCACGGCGGCCCAATCGACGCGGATGTGGTATTCATCGTAGAACCATAGGAATGTCTTTCTGATGAACTACGTGCCATTGTCTGTGATGATGGAGTTTGGGACTCCAAAGCGATGGATGATGTGAAGGAAGAATAGCACGGCTTGCTCGGACTTGATCGTGGAGATCGGTCGAGCCTCTACCCACTTTGTAAACTTGTCTACAGTGACAAGCAAGTGTGTGTAGCCCCCTAGTGCCCTCTTGATAGGTCCGACTAGATTGAGCCCCTAGACCGTGAATGGCCACATGATGGGGATCATCTGGAGCGCTTGGTCCGACAGGTGGGTCTGCCGAGCATAGTATTAGCACGCTTCGCAGGTGCGCACAATCTGTTCGGTGTCAGCTACTATGGTTAGCCAGTAGAAGCCTTGTCGAAATGCATTCCTGACCAGGGTTCTAGGCATGGCATGGTGACCATAGACCCCATCGTGGATATCACTTAGCAACTGCTTCCCCTATTCGACGGGGATGCAACGCTACAGGATCCCAGTGTGGCTTCGCTTATAGAGTTCGCCCTCAATAAGGACAAAGGACTTGGCACGACGCGCGAGCCACCAAGCCTCCATTTTGTCCATCAGCAGCGCCTCATGGAGGAGGTAGTCGAGGTAAGGTGTCCTCCGGTCGGCCAGAGGGTTAGGCTTTATCACTGGATCTTCGTCAAGTTCCATGACCTTAGGGTCGGATGGAGCCGACGGCTGGTTAGCCCCCGAGCCTAGGGTAGGTAGCCCATCATCAGCCTGTTCTGGCTCCTCATAGCGGACCAAAGGTTTGTGTTGATCGCTAGCGAAGATGCCCGTTGGAACCGGCTCTCGGCTGGCCATCGCTTTCGCCAGCACGTCGGCCGCCTCGTTGAGACGCCTTGGGATGTGGTTGAGCTCGAGACTATCGAACTTGTCCTCTAGCTGGCGGACTTCTTAGCAATATACAGCCATCTTGGCATTGTGGTATCTCGACTCCTTCATGACTTGGTCGATGACCAGCTGGGAGTCTCCCCGGACGTCGAGGCGTTGGATACCAAACTCGATGGTGATGCATAGGCCATTGATGAGCGTCTCATATTCAGCCACATTGTTAGAGGAGGGGAAATGGATGCGAACCATGTACCTCATGCGTACCCCAAGGGGCAAAACGAAGACCAACCCTGCACCGGCGCCTTTCTTCATCAGCAATCCATCGAAGTACATCATCCAGTACTCCTGGTCGACGACTGCTGGTGACATTTGGACCTCGGTCCACTCTGCAATGAAATCAGCTAGCACTTGGGACTTGACGGCCGTCCGGGAGGCATACAAAATGCCTTGACCCATCAGCTCGAGTGCTCACTTCACGATTCTCCCCGTGGCATCCTGGTTTTGGATGACCTCACTGAGGGAGAAGGATGTCATGACCGTCATCGAATGTGACTCAAAGTAGTGATGTAGCTTCCTCTTAGCGATGAGGACAGCGTACAAAAGCTTCTGGATTTGGGATAATGGGTCTTGGAATCAGATAGGACCTCGCTAATGAAGTACACAAGATGCTGCACTTTGAGGGCGTGTCCCTCTTCTTCTCACTCTACCACCAGGGCAGTGCTGACCACTTGCATGGTGGCCATGATGTAGAGCAGAAGCTGTTCCCCATCGGTCAGAGGGACCAGGTTCGAGGCCTTCGTCAGAAGCCGCTTGACCGCGTCAAGCGCCTCCTGAGCCTCGGGCGTCCATTCAAAATGGTCGGCCTTTTTTAGAAGACGATAGAGGGGAAGACCCCGTTTGTTGAGGCGTGAGATGAAGCGGCTGAGCGTGGTGAGGCACAATGTAACTCGCTCTACCCCTTTATGTTCTGAATCGGGCTCATCCTTATGATGGCCGAGATCTTCTCTGGGTTGGCTTCGATGCCATGCTCAGAGACGATGAAGCCCAGCAGCATACCCCTCGGGACCCAAAAACGCACTTCTCGGGGTTGAGCTTAATGCCGTTTGCTCAGAGTTTTGCAAAGCTCTGCTCAAGGTCAGCTATGACCTAGTCAACCCACTTAGACTTGACCACGATATCGTCTACATAGGCCTCAATGGTTCGCCCGATGAGGTCTCCGATACACTTGGGCATACAACACTGGTACATAGCCCCTGCATTTTTCAGACTGAACGACATTGTGACGTAGCAGAACAATCCGAATAGGGTGATGAAAGATGTCGCGAGTTGGTCAGACTCTTTCATCGTGATTTGATGGTACCCGGAGTACGCATCAAGGAAGCAAAGGGTTTCGCACCCTGAGGTAGAGTCGACTACTTGGTCTATGCATGGCAAAGAAAATGGATCCTTTGGACATGCCTTGTTGAGACCCGTGTAGTCAACACACATTCTCCATTTCCCGCTCTTCTTTCGAACAAGGACGGGATTGGATAACCACTCGAGGTGGTATACTTCCCTGATGAACCCTGCCGCCAACGGCTTCGTGATCTCCTCGCTGATGGCCCTGCATTTCCCCTCGTTGAAGCGATGCAGGGGCTATTTCATTGGCTTGGAGCCTGGCCTGATCTTCAAGGCATGCTCGATGACTTCTCTCGGAATGCCTGACATGTCCGAGGGTTTCCATGCAAAGATGTCTCTATTGACATGGAGGAAGCCGACGAGCACGCTTTCCTATTTGGAGGAAAGCGTGGTGCCAATGTGCACCACTTCACCCTTGGAGCTGCTGGGGTCTATGAGGACCTCCTTAGTGCCCTCCACTGGTTCAAAAGACTCAGCCAACCACTTGGGGTCGGGTGCTTCTTTGGTGACCTCCTTCCCGATGGCCACAAGCTCCTTGGAGGCGATGATTGTCGTGGCGTGATCGCAACACTCGACCTTGCATTCGTAGGCGCGCTGGAAGGAGGTGCCGATGGTGATGACCCCGCATGGTCCCGGCATCTTCAGATTTAGATAGGTGTAGTTAGGGACTGTAACAGAACTGCCCAATTTATACAAGATCAAGTACGACTATCCCCGCTAACACGTTGACACACACATACTTTGACTTATATAAACCCGGTAGTCCGCCGAGTGTCCCGAAAGACCTCGGTAAATCAACATCACAACCAAGATCGCGTGATTAAGCAAATACACATTACATACACAGGGTTGCAGCGGAAATAATATTACATATGGGTTCACAAATAAAAGTACAAGTTTGGGTTTCAAAACCGCTTAGTGAAAACAACATAGCTTTCAAATGATTACATTAATATAAGTTCTAAATATATTGCTAGCATAAGTGACATCATCCGACAAAAGCATATAGATGAGAAGTAACTATAGAATCACCGAGCCCACCAGCGGTTAGCCACCATCTTCAACAGGCCGAGAACTCCACTTGCAACATGGTGGGATAAACCCTGAGTACTTGAATGTACTCAGCCAGACTTACCCGTCGGAAACCAAAACAAATGACACCAAGGATCATGCATAGCTTAATTTAGTGGATCTGGCTAGACAACCTTTTTGCATAAAATCTTGAGTAACCATTAGCATTATTCACCTATACTAGCAGTGACTTTTAGCCATTACCTACCATCTATATTAGCACCTGTACTAATCAATCACTTGATTAAGTTGCAAACAATAATAACCATATCAGGTATTTCATGGCTCATTGTCATTATCATCATCATCATCATCATTATCATGATTTAACAATATCTTTAAATTTAGTGAATCTACGTTGCCGCTGCTCAGTCAGGTTCTCACTATCCAGGAGAGACGGCGATTCGAATCGATTCCTATCTAGCTGGAGGGGTATTCCTAAACACAAACCCTGCTTCCCCCGTTAGGGTCACAAACGAGTCACCTTTGGTACGATTCAGGAGTCGCGAGTCCGAACAGATCGACATTCTTAGAGAACCACTCTGCCAAGGTTGTTCGGGACTCTAACCCGCCTTGGACTTATGCCAATGGCTCTCCGCACATCCTTACTACCTCCAGAATGCACGCCACTGCTCGTGTCTCGGCCTGAGTCGAGCTACTAGGCTTCGCGGTCGGAACGACTTATCCGGCCAGCTAAGTGTTAGGCTACGTTCAACATGACATGAGGACGTACAGCGTATCGGTCCTTAAATGACATAGATGGGGATAGATTCACACCCAAGACCTCCATGCCTTGTTGCTGCACTACCATCATCCCGTCCGGTCTCCTTTTATTATTAACACATGGTTCTTTTTCATGATAGCAAATATAGCCAACCGTGACCAGAGCTCATCCTACATCTTGCGGGTGACGGGAAATCACCCGACTTCTACCGGTCTATGCATAGCTAAGCATCATTCGATCCTACACTTAATTAGGATTCACAGGATTTTCTCTGGACAAGGTAAGGATATATTGCAACAATTGGTTCCAACCAATTCCTATACTTAATGCATCATCAACAATAAAAGATACTCAAGATATTTGTAAAAACATGGGAGGCTTAGAATGCTTCGGGGCTTGCCTGGGATCCAACACAAGTCAGTTCAGTTAGCTTGCACCGTCTTAGTGACATCTCTGGTCCTAGCACTTGCTTAGTCCTTCCATCTTCGGGATATATCCACCAAACCAAATCTTTGGGTTTGGATCCAACATCGCATCCTTCATGTGGTGCATCTAGCGTACCTAGATGAGATGCAATATACAAGTGCATAAATATGAAGAATAGTACCATGAGACGCATCACAAAATAGCAAGCAAGACAAGCATAGTTTACACTAACACACTTAAGTACTTTGCGATGCTTAACTTAAACATCACACAATCTATCATGCTAAGATGGCAAAGAAGACGACAACACCAAGCATGACACAAGTTTCCCAAGATCTCAGGTGCTCTAACTCAGTCATCATTCAAGGCATAAGTCACACTTAACAATATACAAGCAAACACCATAATTGGAATCTGCCAATTTCTGAACATGCAAACAGCAGCTACAAGATTTAGCTATAACTGAGTTACACAAATCCAAATGACTTGCAAGAAGACATTTTGGAAATCTTATGAAATTATCTACATTTCATCTATAACCATCATAGCATGATTCCCAAGTTAAGTAGGTCAAAATTATACCTTTACAGAAACTGGTTCACCCAAAACAGAGAGCAACAAATCCTGTATTCTAACTTTAAACAGTTGTTACTCAAACACTACTCAGCCAAATGATACCAAATTTTAACAGCAGCTAGATACATAAATTATCTACAACTTTTGTATAAACAAATTTCACAACAAAACACATTATCATGAAGAACTTAGCTAGGTTCCCAGATCTGTCCATAAACCACATTTGCAAGAAAATAAATATTAACTTATGTTGCAAACACATAATTAGGCAAAACCAACTTTACCAACATGTCACACATGACTAAAGAACACCAAAAAACCTAGTGTCCCTGACCAAATAAATTCTTTTAATGCATTTCTTAATTTATTTTAGATAATAAGGTGACTTAATGAACATATACAAAAAATGCACAATAAATTCTACAAAAATTACAGTAGCTCACATATACTCTCAATAATCTACTATACAAATTTCATACTATTTGCATAAGTATAGCTGCCTCTACAAAAAAGACAATTTGCTATTACAAGAAATCATGTGAGAGCGAGATAAACCAATAAATCACTCATACTTCATCCAATACTCATGAAATGTTTACCACACATCAACTATCACATGAGTAGCATGCCACAAAAATTTCACTTCATTTGGAGCCCTAGATCTGCAGTTATGGAAAATAACAAATTGAACTAGCATTACAACCTTACTGCACAAATCTATTTTTACCGTAAAATATTTAAACTAAAACATGCTATATTATAGATCTAGTGCATAGAGAATTTCACAAGGATTCGAAAAAGTCCTCATTTGCTATTTTACAATTTTTCTATGAATTACTATGAATTTCCAAAGTTCAGCTAATTTCCTACAAATAGGTCCTTATTGGTACTATTCATTTGAGTCACAGACTTTGCAGTTAGACCCCTTCCCTTTGTCGAATTCTAGCACGGGGTCCTTGGTCGCAAATCACAGCAGGGGAGGCGCGGGAGTTCACCACGGATGGCCGGAGGAGGCTTGTCGGCGGCGGTGGAGTGGTGGTGGAGCATCAGCAAGTTGGTGCACACTCGTAGGTGGCAGCATGACTTGCTCGCCGAGAAGCGACGACGACAGCTTCGCCACGCACGCCGATGGCCTGGTGACGACACGACAAAGCGGCAAAGAAGCGCTGCGGGGCGTGGCATGGCCGACGGGGGAGTACGGGAGGGGTGGCGTGGTGAGAGGAATATGATGGCACTGTCGGCTTGGAAAGAGGAAGGCGAAAGCAAGGGGACGCTGGCGAGGACGAGAGCGAAGCCATGGCGGCCATGGTCTGCGTCGCGTCATGAGCAACAAGCAATGGCGAGGGTGCAAGGGAGAGAGTGACTGAGAGCGAGCGGGAGGGTAGGCAGATGCAGCATCCTTGCTGTCGACCACGGCCAGCGACGCCAGGCCAGTCACGGCGCGTGGCGGCCACGCGGCGGCAACGACATGCGGCCGGTCGGGTCACTGTAGCGATCTGAAATTTTGATTCAGCGTTCAAAACCGAGCCTGACAGCGATACTTGACAGCGTTCGATCTCCCAAACCGTGATGATCCAGGATCCGGTGTAATTGACAAAGTTGGATATCTAAGTGAGGGCTACAACTTTTCCAATTGGAGGTTGAGCTCATTCAGCTTGGTTAGGGAGCTACAAGGCTGACAAGTCAAGTACATGAAACTGAAAATCTGTTCTCAGACTTAGAAAATTTCCAAGTCTCCAATTAGACCTAAAAATTGACTTGTGGGCCCTTTTTGAGCATGTTCTGCACATTTTCATGAAATAGTCATAAAATAACTTTTGTTCCTTATAAAATTTGCTACAACTTTGCTTTAGGTTGCTCAGACATGCAAACACTCTAAGCTGTACTTTTTAAATAGTCAAACAAGAGAGCTCTAGGGGTCAACACTAGTCAAACCATTCCTTGGAAACATAATTAGGCAATATGGTCAACATGAACATTATTCCTAATGACATTCTAAGGGTAGCTAAGTTGTTTAAGAGGATAATTAGCCACACCACACATTTGTCACACCAAAATCAAGCATCATATGCATTGAAACAAGGAAGAACAAGTGAAATGTTACTTTTGTTTCAAAGCCATGTTTCATACGTTTCATGAGTTTGTTGCATAGTACTAACTAACCATGTTTCGCTAAAGTATGTAACATGTTTCAAGAGTGAGTTGCACATGTTGCACTTGAGTGTTGCACACTATCCATTTCATAGAACAACACACATGAATATAAACATATGTTGCAATGTTTCAAAAGCATGTTCCAAACAATCTAATCTCATGAATGAATGAATGATGCTCATGTTTATGAAATGCAAGAGCAAATGTGGAAGCCAAACACATGGGGTGTTATAGGGACGGTCATAAACTTCGCGTAACATGGACATCCCAGGATGGCGTGGTAGGTTCCATGGAACCCGACCACCTCGAAGGTGAGGGTCTCCATCCTATAATTGGATGGATCCCCAAAGGTGATGGGCATATCAATCTACCCAAGTGGCATGGCCTGCTTTCTAGGCACGATGCTGTGGAAAGGCGCTCCGATCGGTCGGGCGCGAGATCGGTCGATGCCCATGGCATCAAGCGTTTCGGTGTACATGATGTTGAGGCTGCTGCCTCCATCCATTAGTACCTTGGTGAGCCGCTTCATGTCGCTGATCGGGTCGACCATGAGCGGATATCTCCCCGGTTGCGGAACGCTCTCCGGGTGGTTGGTTCGATCAAAGGTTATGGCGGACTCCGACCATCGGAGAAAGGCAGGCGTGGCTAGCTCAGCCATATAGACCTCATGGCGCACGAGCTTCTAGCAGTGCTTGGAGTCATAGGCCGCTGACCCTCCAAAGATCATGAGATAGCCATCCAGCGTCAGAAAGCCACCGTCCCTCCCCTTGGGGTCGTCCGCGGTCGGCTCAGGGTCCTTCCCATGCCCTCCCTTGTTGAAGCCTATGGACAAGAACCGCTTTATGAGGCCATAGTCCTTGTATAGATGCTTCATAGGAAAAGCATGGTTTGTGCATGGCCCTTCAAGCAGCTTCTCGAAGTGGTCCAGGGTTCCCTCAGTGGGCTTTTGACCCCCGTTGTGGTTGGCGGTGGCCATGAGCGAGCCCTCACACCACTGCTTGTTCTTCTTCTTGTCGGGACGGTTAGAGGTGCCTTCACCGGCGTCCTTGTCCCACTTTGCCTTGCCTTTGAGACGGTCGAAGATCGCTCCGACCGCCTCCTCACCTGAGGCATGGCTAGTGGTGATGTCGAGGAGCTCCTTGGTGGTTCATGGACCCTTACGTCCCAGCTTGTGAACTGGGGACTCGCAGGTGGTCCTAGACAGGAAGGCTCCTATGACGTCGGCGTCGACGACATTGGTCAACTCATTGCACTGCCGGGAGAAGCGCTGGATGTATCCACGAAGGGTTTCTCTGGCCTTCTATCGGCAGTTTTTGAGATCCCATTGGTTCCTAGGATGCTTGTATATGCCCTAGAAGTTTCCCACAAAGATCTTTTTTAGGTCCACCCAACTTTGGATTCTGTTGGGCAGAAGGTGTTCCAACCATGTTCGCACCAAATCGGCCAGGAACAATGGAAGGTTGCGGATAATGAAATCATCATTATCCGCTCCACTAGCTAGGCAAGCAAGACGATAATCCTCGAGCCACAGTCCGGGGTTCGTTTCCCCGGAGTATTTCGGGATGTTGGTTGGTGGTCGGTATTGTGGCAGGAAGGCGACGTTGAGGATGTGTTGGCCGAAGGCCTAAGGTCCCATCAGGCCGGGGCTCGGACTTCGGTCCTCACCGCTGTCGTAGCGTCCACCATGATGAGGGTGGTAGCCGTGGCTAGCTCCCTCCCTCGGATCACCGTGGGCACACCTGCGGGCGTCGAGGGTGTCACACATGTCATGGTTGTGGCCGAGACGCTCATGTACCGGGACCACGGTGCGTAGCCTGCTGCCTTGTGGTGCCTAGTGGACTGACGTGTCCTTGTCGAGTAGCTCTAAGGGTGTGCGTTGGCTGGCGTTGAGCTCACATTGCCGAGACAGCGAGCTCTCGGCCTACTGTGCCGCCACATGCTCGAGTAGCGTGCGAATCTGGCGATGGGCCCGATGGTCTTTGGGCATTACGGCCCTAGAAGCCCCCGGAGCAAGGCCGCTGCAGCGGCGATGTTCGGGCTCGCCCGGGCAAAGTGCGGGAGTGCTTCATCATCATTGATGATCCTTCGGTTCATGTCGCGGGCCATGACGCATGCACGCCCACCGTCTCCGTGGCGCTTGATCTCTCGATCGAGCTCCGCGCGTTCCTGCTTGAGCTGGAGTCGCGCTTCCTCGAGCTCTAGCTTTCAGCTGCTCCACCCACAGGCGAGGCAAGGCCCCTGCATCCTCCCTAACCTCATCATCGAGGTCATTCGTTGGGGTAGCCTCTTCCTCGTGGATGCTTTCAACGTGTCCCTCGGGGGTACCCGCCATGAAACACTCATGAGAGGGGTGATGGCTCTGCCTACTAGAGTCAGAGCTAGAGGGTGACTTCGATTCTCCCACGAGGAGGTCATGGAAAGACTCCACGACATATTTGGTCATCCCCATGAACTCGTCGTTCGCGGGGGATGGAGGCGTGCGTTGTGCTACAAGGTGGTCCACGGTCTCTGCGGCGTTGCGAAGATCGAACGGGAGCGCTGTCGTGGCGCTCCGGGTGAGGTATTCCGAGGAGAGGGGCTCTCCCCTGGCAAGCTGTGCCATAACGTTGGCAAATGAGAAGGTGAGGTGGCGCAGGTCCTCTTGGGATGGTCGAGGTCCTAGGAAGGCGCCGAATAGGCACTCTAACCTCTCATAATCGAAGCCAAGGAGCTGGTCGCTCCCGGGGGCACGGGCCTCTGGTGCGTGCAGTTGTAGCTCCTCCAGCGCCTCAGCAATCACGCTGAGGCCGGCTGAGTGGAGAGGTTGGACGGTGGTGGGAGCCTACGCCAACTCTCCTTTTGTTGTGATGATGAAGTCTAGATCCCCGAAGCTCATGTGTGTGCCCGGCACCCAGCTGACATTGTGACTAGCCATTCAAGGCTTGGTGTGGATGTCAAGACACGCAAAAGGTCCCTACCTAGCGCACCAACTCTTGGTGTTTCGAGTTGCCACCGACAAGTAAATTTCTAATATTGTGCGTCTAGCTCAGATGGTGTGCTTAGAGGACACGAGGTTTATACTGGTTCGGACAGAATATCCCTACGTCTAGTTCGTTGCTGCTGCTCGTGTTACTAGCACTGAAAGTTCATAGTAGGGGTTACAAACAGGCAAGAGAGAGACATGTCCCAAGTCTTTGGTGAAAGGAGTGAATGGGTGCTGAGAGAGCTCGGTTGCTACTTAGCCGTGTGTTCGTGTTGTGTTCTGGTCGGTTCGAGGTTCGATGGGTTCATGATAATTCGATCAGGACTGGCCTGGATCGATCCAATGTGTTCCGATGCTCCATATGGGATGCCCTGCTTTCCCTTTTATAGGCCAAGGGAAAGCATGGGTTACAGCGGAAGAAAAAGAAGAGCGAGAGAGAGAGAACCGAAGGCCTTCAGGATCGCCGGGTCCTTCTTCTTCATGCGGGTCCCGCTGACCCTATAGATGTTAACAGGGACGGCTTTGCATCGTGGTCCTGTCCATCACAAGCGCCATGCGCAGACGTCATATGTCGGTCATGGCGCTCCACTCCATCCTAGCGAACATCGTGGTGAACTGACGCGCCCGCCAGTGTTCGTACGAGGGTTAGGCAGATGAGCACCGGTAGGCCCGATGCTGTTCTTGATGTGAATCCTCCGGTATGGGCCATCAAGGCCACGGGTTACATCGGGGCGTGCTGTTCTATTCCTGGTGTCAGAGATTTAACTCAGGCCCATACGCTTGGACCTAGAGTGGTTGGCGGTGGAATGGGTCTCCGTTGGGCAAGGCAGAACATAGACCTAAGGGTCGAGCGAGGCGGAGCCCGCGGCCTTGGGGTCGGGCAAGGTGGAGTCCTCCCCTAGAGGTCGGGCGAGACGGAGCGTAGACCCAAGGGTTGGGCGAGGCAGAGCCCACGGCCTTGGGGTCAGGTGAGGCGGAGTCCTCCCTAGAGGCCGGGCGAGGCGTAGCGTAGACCCAAGGGTCATGCAAGGCGGAGCCCGTGGCCTCGGGGTCAAGCGAGATGGAGCTCAGACCCAAGGGTCGGGCGAGGCGGAGTCCTCCCCTAGAGGTCGGGCAAGGCGGAGCGCAGACCCAAGGGTCGAGCGAGGCAGAGCGCATACCCAAGGGTCGGGCGAGGCAGAACACAGACCCAGAGGCCGGAAGAAGCGGAGCTTGCGCGCCGGGGGGTCGGTTAGAGCTATAGTCGCGCTCTTGACTGCTCGGATGAGTCAATGTTGATGGTCATTAGCTCCTTCTCTTCGGGTATCTTAGTATTGGTCTCCAACAGAAGTGCTTAGAAGTTACAAGTGCCTACCCCAAATTTTTAAATCAAAATGACATTAGTACATGTGATTTATTCAAGAAAGAGTAGTACTTTCTCATCATGCACTAATTGATTGGACCTTAAGCTTGTTGACGCCCTCTTACTGGTTGTATAGAAAACAACGTAGAGCTGAATGACCTAGCATTAAAGATATATGGCGCGTCGAGTCGGCGATCTTCCAGAGTGTTCACGTACGTTCTATTTAGTTGGTGCGTTAGATTGAAATTCCACGACTCAGATGAGGCACGTCACAACCAGCCTTCCTCCATGCATGGACACATTCAATGAAGCAGAGCTTTCCTGGTGATTATACGTGACACACAAATGGACGGTGGCACGTAACAGGGACGGTGGATTCTCGGCATTCATGGCTGGTGCCTAATTAACGGTGGCACGTAACAGGGACGGTGGATTCTCGACATTCATGGCTGGTGCCTAATTAGCACGGTGGTCGACATCACGCGAGTATGATTCACCGACCATGCACTTACACATGCATCCATCGTTTTTGTTTCGTCCCTTCCACGTTCCAGCCCTAGGAATCCCGTCCCCAAACCTCGCCATCATTCAATTGCCGGTGCCTTTTATATTCTTCACGCTACGGACTTCCCCGGCTGCAACGCCGCCAGCGGCTCTGCCCCCACCCCACCGGCGGCATTGCCCCCTCCCCTCCTTCCGGTACTGGCACCGACGAGGGCCCCCTACATCCGGCGGCGGCCACCCTCCCCATCCCTCCCTCCGGTGATGAGGAGGATCCGTGCAAGGGCGTCGTGGATTGATCCCCTTCGAGCTCCGGCCTTCATCCTCCACCCCATCGATGGCGTCAGCGGCCCTCACGCTGCCGGTGGTGTCTCTGCGTCTGCGTGCCGTGGTTGGTGGCGGCACTGACGGGCGGATCCCCCGGCTTCCCCCGCTGGAGGCCGGACGCATCGGCGGCGTGTGGCCAGTGCTCCGAAGCTGCTCCACCTTTTCTACGATGGCGTGCCCAGGCCCGTGCGCTCGGTGTTCCCTGGTGGTGTGGTCTCCTTCGGCGGCGGTGTCATCGAATCTCGTTCTCCACTAGGATGGCATGGCTCCCCGGCGACCGGTAGTGGCCCTACACGGCTGCACCACAACAGCGATGGCATCGTCGTCCTGGTTCTCCCCTGGTAGCAAGATCCGGCGTCCTGGGTCTCTGGTGGCCAACGGATGAGCATATTCTATCTTTTCTTTTTGCGAATAGCATCTCCCATCCTGGATCTGAAGAGCATCGGCTCTCTCTTTCTCTGTCTCTCTCTCAACTACTACTGATGTGCTTGATTTCAGAAATTTTCTTTTCACGACGAATCTGATTGATATTTGTGCAAATGTGATGGATTTCACCTCTCTTGTTCAGGAACTGTGCCTACTGGTTTCTTGGATTTGAGATTATTTACAGTAGATGATTTTGATTGTTTTTTTTGTACAAACCGAAGGATCCTTCGATTTTGCCAGATTTTGTATATATTGATGAATCTTTTAGATGCTACGTTTCCCTTTATTTTAATTACTGTCAAGAAACGAATTTTGTAATATCAGTTTGCATATAGAAATATTGATTTGTAAAATTTACTAGTTGAAAATATTTGATTAGCTATTTTTTGTTCTGTTTTACGGTTTGCAAAAGTCAAATAATTAGTACCGAGCATCATCTATAGGATTACTCCTATAAAAATCATCTTTACCCCTATTGCTACTAATCCCATTAGTACTTAGTATTACTCATTTAATTTAATAGTATGGTAAGAAACATTTAAAATGAGTAACTCGAATAAAAATGAATTAACAGAGGAGTAAATAAAGTAGGTACACACAAATTTTACACGAGGTGATTTGACATTGCATTTGATTGATTTGATTTGTCATGCACAGTATTGCATGGTGGCATTGCTTTTGCAGCATGCAAAGTGAAAACCAGCCTTTACGGTTAAAATCAGGTGCTCACTGCTATGAGCCGGAGCAGTTAATGTTTCCAGCTATTGGCAGACTGATGAGGATAGCGTTGGCCGTAGTATTTTTACGTTTGAGAGAAGGGAAGGCAGGAATAGAAGTGGGAGTCTTATGGTTGCGCCTCCAAAGTGTAGCGTGTTCTCTCGATCGTATTAATCATGCTTATAAGTCATGATACAATATTTTTCTCTCACAACAAAACAGCCTCGGTCGGTTTATAAGCCACAGAGGTAAATATTTTTGGCTCTAGAGGGCAGACAAAAAAAATCTTAAGAATCTTACTACTAATGATTTCGACTCCAGAGGATAAACAACCACCACATTTACCACCCACGCACCTTGTTATCTTTAACCATGCTAACTAGCCGCCGTCCATTTGCATGCACCATGCAAAGTTAGCACGTAGGCATAAGCAAAGGCCTCAGCAGCAGGCATGCAGTTCGTACTCGCATAAGTGCCGACCATCACGCTACGAGCCACCGGCCATGCATGCCAAGCATCCACCCCCCGCTACACGCCGCACCGCCCACCTACAGTGTCGTCCCATCATCCTATGTAGCCATGGCCCCACAGCGACACCATTAATGGCGAGAGGCTGAGCACCGGTGGCACAACTCCTCTCCGACCGTAAGTAGCCAAATATGAACCTAAAAAGAATGGAGGTGACCAAATTTGAACTAACTTTTTCAACACCTTGTAAGCATAAACCGTGTCTGTAAGATTTTGTATGGTCCTGACAAAGTAGAAGGCAATTTCTGAGGTTCACATCACGCTATCTCTAGCCGCGTCTTTAAAACCACACCTTCTATCTCATCGATTAAATTTAAAATTGTCTGACACATTGAAAAGTGAGAATTATATTCATTTTAGGACGGAGAGAGTACTTAAGTGTTAAAACTCAAAATTGTCCGCAAATAAGGCTTTATAATCCACTAAAAGCATGGTAAAGACCCACCAAAAAAAGCACGGTAAAGAAGAAGCAATAAATGGTGGTCCCTGCAGAATTTATACGAGGAGTGCAATAGACTGAACGTGCAAAGTATATAAAACAAGATGGCGAGTGCCTCCCTAAGCTATCCAGAAGTCCACTCAGTAAATTTGAAAGCACTAGACATCTTCAACTACGCAGGGTGGGTCAAAAGCAAGTAGACATATTTAATGCCTCCCCTCCATGGTACCATCACATAAAAACAAGTTGGGCAGGTGGACACATTTAATGCATCTCCTCCTTACCATCAGATAAAAATAATTCACTGACCATGGAAGAACATTTATACGTACACATGCATCCATGCATCTAAAAGATGGCTTGGGTTGCGTGCACGTTGCTCCCGAGGTGGTCGGTGGTTGGGATTGGTCGCCATTAATACGGCTCCCTAGCCAGTGCATGTTCAACTTCCCAGCCGTGCAGCGCCCCATCATCCCTTAGCACCTCCGTGTCCACCTCACCATGGCAAACATCAAGGCGATCGCTACGTACAACGGCCGAAGATCTGCTGCCTTCCTTGCACCGCTCGTGTGCCCTACACTACCAATAGCACCATCGGCATAAATGAGGAAATAAAGCTTCGGAAACTATTTCTAAACTAAAACTTGACAACAAATTCTTTTCAAAAAGTTAGAACGTTGCATGCGAAGTTATATAAGTAGCCCTATTACTATGGTTATATATCTAGGATAGATGGCACTCTGCTGACTTAGGTAGGCATAATTAAGCTCTCTGCAGGTACATTGACCCCGAGCATAGTCCGATAGTATCGACTAGCTATAGGGAGAGATCGGTGTGCCAAAAATCTAAGAACGGTTGCCCTATATGTTGGCAACAGTAGGAGGACGTATAGGACGTGCATTCATGCATATCCTGTTTGTGCATTGTAGTGCCCGTATTGCTTGTAGATATGCCATCCATAGGTGTCACGCGTGTCGTATGGTGCACGCCTGACTCGTTCCTGTTCTAGAGTTAATGCTAAACTATGGCTTTGTGCTTCGCGTCGCCTGTGGTTCACGCCTGCCATGACCCGCTTCTCCCTGTACTCTTTTCTGGGCTCTTGTCGGAACCTTGTCTTGCAGCCGTATTAGTCATTAATGGCCTCGGACATCGCTCGCCTCGAAACGCGCAAAAAATTCGGTCAATTCATTTATAGTGATCTCGTGCTGGAACCTTGGTGGACCGCGCCAGGGCCAATGGCCGCTCTGCCTTTATAAGCAGGGTTTGGCTTAGTTGTTGGTACCACCACCCAGTGCGGTTTAGCTCGCCTAGCTTTTCCTTTTTAGCTAGCTTTTCGCTCAGTCCTTCCTTGCAACCACCGCCACTGATGGCAGGAGCTTGGGTTAGTAGTTACTGCCTGAACACTGAGGGTTTTCCCAAGATCCTGTATGCCACCCTACAAAAGCTCGGAGTCAAAGATCGTCCTGAGTATGAGGGCCGTGAGTATGAAAAGCATGGCACTGAGCGGTGTGAAGTTACCGTCTACATTGGGAAGAGTGAAGAGTTCCCCGACATCACTGAAGCCTGGAATGTGATCGCAACCGGGTTTCGCTTCATTGACACCTACCAGGCTGTGGCCCACAAAGCCTTACGGTACCTTTGCCAAATCTATGAAGAGCCCATTGCCCGTACCCCCATGAGGTTCTTTCCACCTTTGGAAAAGAATCGACGGCCATGGAGGGCTCACATGGAGGCTTTGCAAGGGCGGGATGCGCAAGAAGATAGTCCTACCGTGGTGCACTTGACCATGTACCTGCTTGCTCTAGATGAGCAGTATGACCAGCAAGCCTCGAAGCTGAGAAAGTGTCTTCAGCGAGCCAAGGAAGCTGAGATCTTCTCTAGGATGCTCCAGGTGCAGCTTGCCGAAGCGCATGCTAGTGTGGCAGCCGCTGAGAGTCGAGAGACTGCCCTGTCGAAAGCTCTAAAGGAGGCTGAAGATCGGCATGCCCATCAGTTGGGAGAGGCCTACCTTGTCACCAGGGCCAAGCGGAGGACGCTGGCTACTGAACGGCAGGATCCCTTGATCGCGGAGAGGATCACTATCCACCCGCCAGAAAGAAGGAGAACCGGTGTTGCGGTACCGCCAGCACCTCCACCCTTGAAAGTGTCAGAGGTAGAACCCTTGATTTCTCTCACTCAGCCGTTGCCAAGAGAGGAGGCAGATCCATAGCCAGGGCGGTAGAAGAATCCACCGAGCCCAGGAATGAAGATACGTGGTCTAAAGTAGATTAGTTGCCTTGGGATGATGTACCCATAGTTAGTAGTGTCTTTTGTCGTTGTCCACCGGCATTGTAATCTTTTCGTTGTATTTTGTCCGTTGTTGTTGAGGTAGTCCGATCGTAGGAAAGGTGAACGATGTGTCGAGAATGGGAGAGTAAGTGCCTGTGTGTTGTACCAGCATAAGGACGTTCAGAATATGCATTTTATTTATTTCACTGTGTTATTGCGTCCATCTACCTTAAGTCTCGTTAGACGTGCTTAGGGTTTTCGAGGGCGATGTTAAGTGGGTTACAAGAGAAATTACCATTCGGATGCGAGCAGACCAGCCATGATTAGATAACATAGGACACTGTCTCGACTAATTGTGGATGTCCCAGCAGAACACTTGAATCTCTTTAAATCAAATCCGTTGTTGGATTTGAAGTCCTTGTCCCTTGTTGCGAAAGGAACCCTTGTTGTTTGAATCTTCCCTTACAATACTCCTCTGATTCTGTGGTCTATGACCCCACCGTCTTCATTGCGTGTAAGTTGGTAGTAGTTGCCTGATTAATAGCTTATGGTGCCGCGATGAAACCGAGGGCCCCTGTGGAGCAGCTGCCACATGGTGACGCTGCTCGGCACGCGCTGGTATCGAGGTTGTTGACCAAGTACCTTTACCAAGTTACATCACCATACCACTTTTGATACAAATATTCGGGTGTTTGAACGGGAAATCCACAACAGGTTGATGAAATAGTGTTCTCTCAAAGTAAACAAGAGGCGGTGGTTTCGGAGGAAGCATGTATGTTGCGATCTCACTTCATACAAATGTTGGTGCATATTGTGGACAAGAAAGGGAAGGTAAGAAGAACACCTAGGAAAAGTTAGCCTTGGGTAGTAGGGAGTGCTTAGAAAATCCTGAGTGAATGTCAGGTCCCAAGCACTGTGCCCAGCTCGACCACGCTACGCACTCCGGGTCGCTGTCACCGCGTGCCCCGCGGACGCCGTCGGTGTCAGGCCCATTAACACCATGTCCTCGCATGTCCACGACACCGTGCCACACTCGCCATCCTCGTGCACTATGCACTTTTCCTTTTCCCGGCCTCCAGTCCGCTCTTGATCCTTGTCCTCATCCCCGTACTGGAGCCCCCCTCCCTTCTTTCTTCTTTTGGGGACACGGCCACCCGCACGCCTCTCTCGTCGAGCGAACACTCTCTCCTCTCCTTTATTCCCCCTCCTCTCGCTTGCGCAGGGAGCGCGCCATGGCCGACTTTATCCCCACATCGTGAACCGGCAGTGTATCCCATCCATGCCGTCTCCACTTCCGGTGCGCTGCGCCCCATCTCCGTTCGCCACTATAAGATGCCCTTGGTCCTTGCTCGTCTTCGTCATCTCCATCCATCTCGAATCCGAAGCAGAGCTACGAGATCTAGTCGTCATTGTGGAACTAGGTTCGTCTGACAGAGGCGATGGTGTAATCTGAGAAGAAGGGATCTGGTTTTCGAAAAAGTTCAAGTCTACCCTTGGTTAGTTTGGTCTTAGGGTTCACGATGTTTGACTTCTCAGTCTCCTGTTTCTGGATCTGTTGGTCATACGCCATGTTTTGGATAATCATTATCTTATTGTTTCTCCATTGCTCTTGTCTATCCCGACTTATGGAGTAAGTCTTGGTTGTACTAGGTTGTTCTTAACTATGTAATTTTAAATCATGGTGTAATTTATTGTTCGACGTCGTGTAATCTTTTGTGTAATTTCAGATTTACGAAATGTGTTGTAGTTTCGCCTAAGGGGAGTGGATCCTAATTCACTCTTTTATAAACCCTCGTGTTAGGAGACGTGCTTGTGTTGTAGTTTTTACTCTTTTCGCCTATAATGTAATCCTAGCCAATGTTGTGCTTTGAATCTAAGTGTGTTAGTTGCTTGAGCCTAACTCCATCAAATACTTCTTTTCACTACCATCTCATTGATTTGCTGGCCTATAATAGGCATCATGTAATGACATCAACTTCTATGTTCGTTTACAACATTGTAATGAAAAAAACCATGTTACCTTTTCTTTCCATATTTTTCTATTTAATGTACCAAAGAGACCAATCTTTCGTAGCAACGCGATGAGAAAACATATTAGACATATAAGCCATATTTCTCAAGATTTTTTCTATACCAAACACATCACCCGCAGCGAAGCGCGGGCAGCAGTGGCTAGTGCCTATGATTCTAGAACTGTACTTGACGTTCCTTTCCGCAGAGAGAAATAAATTAACTTTCCTGGTTGTGGTCAGCTGCTTACAGATCCAAAGTGCTTCAGTTCTATAGGCTCCCAACTGCAACCAACATTTTTTTTTGGCGATGGAGACTTTCACAAAAACAACAAATTAATGACAATTCAAAAAAAACTGTGGGTAGAGAGTAGAGGCACCAAAACACTTTTTCGATGACGAGCTCGATGTGGTGGATGCTTCTCGAGGAAAGGCCAAGAGCTCATCATGATTCAATATTGTTTAGTTCCCTGCCACTACTAGCACAAGGATTAAAACAGCCTCATGATTAGGTGATCAGGGCCCCAAGCATACACCTAAAAGTAACTTAGTAAGAGTTTTTCTTGTCATGATATAACGTTAGGAATAGTTTTTAGATAATGATAACGTTTATATTTGAGGGTGCATATATAGAGGCTACTCCTATGTAGTTTGACAAAATGCAGTATGAGATGCATGCCGAAAGTACATTTTCAAGGCTTTGTATCACCTTGATGTAACGTTTTGAGAATTTAATAAAAGCTCCCTTCATAAAAAAAAATCAGCTGTGAATGCATCATAGTAGTTGTTTGAATGTTGCATTGTTTTTTCCGAATAAAAGAAGTATTTACTACTTTTTCAACCAAAATACATTGAGTTGATGCGAAGCATTTAAAATTTTACTTCCGGCCTTAGAAAGCACACAATCATAGACAATAAGAAACTCTAGACACACTCTAATGACTATCAATTTAAAGATTATAACACCACTCATGTACCCGAGAGAGGATAACCTTAGCCACCAACGCCAAGCGCTGCGAAGCTGCCATGATCAAACCCTGTGAGTCCGGTGTGGGGGTGGGGGTGGGGGTATGACCATATTCGTGCCACTGTTCTGCTAGGGACTAGAGAGCCATGTCTCCGGATCAACTCGATCGGGAACTGGTTTCAGGTGAGGAGTTAGCTGAAGGTTGCAAAGCAAAACTAGATGAGCTGATGTCAAATTAGGCTGGTCGCACAGGATTATAAACAGTTTCGCCGCCCGGATCCCGTTGAATTCATAGGTCGGTTCCACAATCACCGCAAGCAATGATTTGAGTCCCACCTTCGCTTACCGAAGCATGCATCGGCCATCACCACCAGAAGCTAAACAAATGCAGAGCCTTTTCCTCCTTGCGGCTTTAGTTTATCAGCAACTCGGCTTTCGCTGCTGGCATCGCCCGGCATGTTAACGTTACCACCGTTTGATTCTCGATGCCCTTCTGACCCAGGCCGCGACAAGAAACAACTTTATTGAAGTCAGTCATGTAATTTATTTAATTAACTATCTGTCAAAAAAATCATTAATTAACCACAAGGGCCGGGTGATGTAATCGCGAGGCGGGTTATGCAGTATGCGCTTATGCCTGAGCATATGCCTGGGCCCTGGGGTTATGCCGACTTGCCGAGCATATGCTTCCGGTTTGGGCTGCTGGTGCCACAAAGGGACAGCGTAAGAGTAGAGCGCTCGTGTTTGCAAACTGGAAAGCTGTCTCATCGTCTTCCTAATCGAGCATTTTCAAGTTGGCAGACGGAGCTGGAAATGGAATGGGAGTTGGACACAGCTGGAGCAGGTGGTCCAATTAGGGAATGTTTGTGGTCTCTCGCTGCCCTGCACAGATAAATAGTAAGCTTACCAGCACACACACTCACTCACTATGGCTAGAAGTAAAAAGAGGGGTTGAGTTCAAGCACAATGCACAGAGCATAAACACCAACGCTGGCTAGAGCTCTGCTCTTTTGGTTTGTGGCAACTGAACTCCCTTTTCCATTGCATAGTGGTAGAATAACTCATATACCAATTATAAGGTACACATGAGCATGGCTGAGTACAGCCCCAACTACTCCTAGTACCAGTAGTACAATTTCTACCTCAGTCCATTATCAAGACATGGCTGATGTATTAGCTATCAACTAATGTACCAGTGGTGGCCTATTGTCCTACTGCTATAGCAACTAGGACAGCAGAGAATGACCTATTGCCAAATCTGCTATGCAGCAAACAAAGAGAGAAAGATCAGCATTATCCTTTTGGTTCTTGAAATAGATTGAGATTTCTGTTCTCTAGACCACTTCTGTTATGAAGGAAGGTTGTTATCTGGTCTTTTGTTTAAGAAATAGAGCATGTAGCATAGCAATGGCAATTTGTCTGCAACGAAAATAGCCAGGGATTTGAATTCCGGTGAATTCTGAGCTTCTTTCTTCAGGCAACACATGCAAAATCTTAACAGGTTGAATTCAGATTGTTGATGCGTATCTCAATTAAGAGATTGCCGAGAGTGTTTTAATTTTTTTTCTCAAATACGCAAAAGACTTGTGCGTCTTTGTAATTAAGATAGAAAGTTTGATACATAATACAACACGCTTCTGGCAAACACCCTAGGAGGTTTAGAGGATTATAGCCGTGGGCTGGAATATCCTAGCAAACAGATACACATTTCGATATTACACAAATGATAAATAACTAGGAAAGGGCAGCGGCGCAGCATAGGAAAAGAGCTTGAGCTGCTTCCGACGCGACTCATTCCCAACGGCATGGAAGAGCACTTCTAGCGCATCGACGTTGGAAGCGCTATGTTTGGCTTTGTAGAGCATTTTAATTGATTTATTAGTCGGCCGTCAATCCAGAGGAAAACAGATAGTGCAACGTGGTGGATTGAAAGATGCATTTAAAGTACCTAATGTAATGCAACAATAAGAACACGCTCCACTTTCTTGAGAGAGAGAGAGAGAGAGACGGCAACACTGAAAGTAATATAGCTAGATTTCACCCTTGTAATTGACCCTAGTCAACAAGTTGAGGAACATTATTTACCTAGTCGGCTAGTCCAAGTGAACATATATCAATCAAGATGATTTCTTCTTCTTCTTCGAAAACTAGCTCATAGACCAGCTCACTAGGAAAACCTAATTTAAACACCCATCGGCAAGACGACGGCCATGAGCGGCCACCAAATGAATTTTAGCCCCTGTCAGCATCAAAACCATCTATTAATCCTCCATCATCGTTGTACGCCTAGTCAGACACGGAGAAGACGACGCGGGAAGCAAGCATTTCTCTAGTGCCACCACCCTTAATCAAACACCAGGCCGCGAGCAAGAGACGGCGCTGCGCTTTTTGGCGAACCGATTGAAATAATTACCTGACGACGTCCTCTCCCCTGCGGCTCCCGGTCATCGGCGGCCGGTCGCTGTCGTCTCCGGCCGGCGCGCCAATCCCGATGCGAGGACCTCGCAACGATGCGATAGTTTTTATCTCCCAGTTCCAGTTGGACGCACGCAACGCTAGCTGCTGCCTGCTTTGTACTGCAACTGCAACCCACCACTACTCGGTCATCCGGACCACGGACGGCGACCGCGACGGCTCCGGCCGGAGCTTTGCCGTTTACTAATGGCGGAACGCACCTGGCCAGCAGCCGCTGCCAGCGTGTGATGAATAAGCCGCGCTATAGCTTTGCAGCCATGCATGGTGCCACATGTCAGCATCGGAGTTACGTCTCCGTGCTGTTACTTATATTTGGCTTCGATCGGACAACAAGCTGGTAGCAGATGCATCATGCCAGTGGGTAACTGGACTGCCGGCCGGCACTAGCTCTTTCCCATGATCCATGAAATTTTAGTATTTGGTTGACCACTGGCTGGGAGCTAGCGTAGGCATATTACAAGATTCCATAGCAACATGGGATGGATGATGACGACGGAGGAGTGAGTGAGTGAGAGCTCTCAATCATATGTTTACATGGAGGTGTTAGGCCCTAGGTAGATTTGCTCCAGTGGTCTGGGGCGGGGCAAAGCAAGTGGCTTGGGAAAAACTGAAAAGGTAGGCTGTCAATTTCCGCTTACCGGTTGACAGTGGTTCATGACTGATTAAAAATGACGCAAATTGTTACAAAGTTTTTCTTCCGGGTACATAAATGGCGATCTATAGTCTTAAGATCGATAGTCATTAGAGTGCTGGACAGTTTCTTTATTTGTTTGGTTTAGGCTGTGTGTGTGTTTTTTTGGAGGCTGAAAGTGGGTTTGCAATTATTGTATCAACTCGCTGTAATGATTCAGAATTAATAAAACCCTTCCTTTTTCAAAATAAAATGACTGATTAAGATAAGTTAAATGTTGATGGCCCACTAAGTTGGGATGGAGGTCAAGTTGTCAATTTGCTCTTTAACCAATTGCAAACAATGGAGGTGGATTTTCCCCATGAAAGGTAAAGAAACATAGAAGATTGCCAGGTACAGTGACAGGGGGGCATTAGGTGCAAGACCAGGGATCTTGAACTCGCAACATACGGACTAACAGGGCTGGCATATGGCACTTATAAGAGTATAAGACCGTAAAGTGAATGATAATTGCTAAGTAAATTAATATTCCGTTTCTTTAAGAGTAAAATTCCGTTTGAAATGGAAGAAACTTTATAAAATAATCCAATTTCTGCATAACTTTAAAGTCTTTTTCTCCCCTTGTTGAGTCGTTGGACGCTCCTCCGTAGCAGCACTAAAATAACAAGTCCGCCTAGTAGCCTCAGCCCTCCCCAACAGAGACAAATATATAGGTGATCCACTATCCCAGTTTTCGACATCACTGCCGGTTCAAAATCCTCCTTCACTGTCGGAATTTGAACCGGCAATGGTATACCGGCAGTGATGTCAACCCCACATCACTATCTGTTCTTATAAACCGACACTGATATGGTTTTTAGGAAATCCAAAAAACAGGCCGAAAAATAAGGATTTTTTTTAATTTCTAGAGAGACCCCATTAGACAACCACACGGTTGCGCATCGCGTGTCTTTAGCCCATAACCACTCCACCTGCAAGTTATGTGTGTCCGAATGAGATTTTTGTCCTTGTCATTTTATGTTTATCTGATTTTGAAATGAGTATTTGGGACCCTAAACAAATTCAAATGAAAAAGTTGTCAACTACAAAGTTTTATAACTTTTCGAGATCTATAACTTTTATTTTGGTAGTTTCTTCATCCGAGGTTGTTTACAAAATTTAAATTTCAAATTTGAGAAATTGAAACGTTATTTTCCATGACAAGATTTCAAATCAAAAAGTTATTAACTACAAAGTTTCATAACCTTTTGGGATCTACAACTTTCGTTTTTGCTGTTTATCCATCCAAAGTTGTTTAAAAAATTCAAAATTCAAATTTTTAGGAATTTAAACGTAGTTTTTTTATAAGATGATTTCAAATAAAAAAGATGTCAACCGTAAAGTTTCATAACTTTTTGTGATCTACGACTTTTATTTTGGTAGTTTCTTCATCCAAGATCGTTTACATATAAAATTTGAATTTCAAATTTTAGAAATTCAAACGTAGTTTTCCTTGACAAGATGATTTCAAATCAAAAAGTTGTCAACTACAGAGTTTCATAACTTTCTGAGATCTACAACTTTTATTTTGGTCATTTAATCATTTATTCATCTGACATAGTGGTAGTAACATTGTTCACAAATGTTACATATCCCTCTTATAGTTTATGAAACTATAAGAGAGATATGTCATATGTAAATTTTACGAACAATGTCACTGCCACTTTATTGGATGAACAAATGATCAAAATAAAAGTTTTAGATCTTGATAAGTTCTACAACTTCTATGTTCATGACTTTTTTAGCTGAAATCATTTAGTGTTCCAAAATAACGTTTGAATTTGCCATTTTTTAAAATTCAAATTTCAAATAGATAAAACATAGTCACATGTAAAGATGGATAAAATAATAGATGTAAGAACACAATAAATTGATAGAGCATGATTTTAGATTTTTTTAGGAAAAAAACATCAAATTTGAAGTTAGTATAAGGGAGAAAGACTAATTTTAACCAGAGATTAAAAAGAGAAATAAGAGTTCTTCGACAATTTTAAAATTTAATTTCAAATAGCATTTTGAAATAGTAAATAATTTCAAATGAAAAAGTTGCCGGCTATAAAGTTGCATAACTTTTCGATATCTACAACTTTTGTTTTGGACGTTTCTCCATCCAAGGTCGTTTGAAAAATTTAAATTTTTAATTTTAGAAATCAAACGTAATTTTCGTTAGATAGATGATTTTAAATAAAAATATTTAGATATTCAAATGATCTCAAATTTAAAAAGTTTAAACTACAAAGTTGTAGATCTCGTCGAGTACTATAACTTTGATATAAAGTTCGTCTTCATTGCACATCATATGAGAAACTTATGAAGTTTTCTTGCAGCATATCACTGTCGTTTCAAGCCACGAACCGATAGGGATAGTATCAGTGTCGGTTCTTGGCTAAAACCGACAATGATGACTCAATATCACTGTCGGTTCTTGGCTAAAATCGACAGTGATATGAACCGACAGTGAAGACCCGAATATCAGTGTCGGTTGATCCTATTACTGCCGGTTTTATAAAAAAACCGGCAGTGATAGACTATCACCGTATGTTTCTTAAAATTCAGCAGTGATGAGACCGACATTGATGTTTAATTCTGTAGTAGCGATCATTTGGAATCCCATGTGGAAACTTTTTTTTGAAGGGTCTGGAAGGGCCTAGGCCCCTACAGTTAAGCAATTTATTAAAAGAGCACCAAAACAGGCAGGTTTAACACAGGAGGGTTCAAGAGACAAAAAAAAAAAACCATGTGGAAACTTTCATTTGTCACCTATGGTGTAGGCCCTGTTAACGCCCTTTAAAAAGCCTTAAATCGACTAGTTCGTTGCGTGCTGCTATTGCAAGAGATTTGGCAAGCACAAGCGCCTTTTGCAGTAAGTTTAGTTAAGCTGCTGCAGCAGCTAATTTCTTTCTCTTAAGAAAAGCTGCAAATTTTGATTGGGTCTATAATATTGAGCAATAGATATACATATATTCATTTGATCAGTTTCCTATAGCTTGGTATCCCTTCAGCTTCCAGTCACCAAGCTTATCATGGCCTAATCTCTACTTCAGCAGATGAGACATCATTAACTACTTGGCTTTTGGCTTTGGCTTTTGCTCTCCAAAAGCCAAAAGCCAACCAAAGAGGTTGTCTTCCACCCAAAGCCACAGCCAAAAGCAGCTTTTGTCCAGTACAAATTTCACAGCACCTCCACCCCTGCTTTTACCTGCTTTTGGTCGCAAAAATTACCCACCTGCCACTCTTTGTGTGGGTACCGGTTCGTTTTTGCCTTCTGTTCTTTTCCCGTCCGTGTATCGCTCCATCGCTCACAGGCCGCCGGTCGTCCTCTCCGATTCCAGCAGCCCCCACGCCTGGCGCCCGCCGCCCAACTTGGTGCCCGCATCCCCGGCCGCCGCGACCCAGCATGGTGATCCCAGGCCGCTGCGCCCCCATGTCACCAGAGACGCCATGGGGTGCCCGATCCGCTCCTACCCCGCGGCACCAGATCCACCATGGGGCGCTCGTGAGCTCGGCGCCGTTTCCATGCCCCTGGCGAGCCGAAGGAGGGCACGGCCCCTACCCCGATTCGGACAGACTCCAAGGCGGACGGACCCCGATGCGGATGCCGATGCGGACGTATGTGGCCCTGCGGGCGGCCGCAGGTGAGAGCTCGGCCACGGGCGCGAGTTCGGCCGCACGTGAGCTCCGCTGTGCCGCGTGCTCGGTCGTGGGCACGTGCTTGGCCGCAGGCCTGCGGTTGGCCTGCGAGAGGAAGGAGACGTGCATGAGGCTGACGAGCAGGTCCACTTGCAAGTGAGGGAGGATGGCAGCAGTTTTTACGAAAGCCACGGACAGCTCAACCAAAGAGCTTTTGGCTTTTCTCGCATCCTCTATTCCGCAGCAGTTTTTTCAAAAGTCACAGCTCACAGCTACTTTTTCAAAAGCTACAGCCCAACCAAACACCCCCTCAGTTAGTTGGAAGAATCTTTTTGGGTCATTTGTAACCTACAACTCATCATACACTGATGCAACCAGAAACGGGATCAAACAAAAGTAGCGGTTATGTCCAACGAGAAAGACAAGAAAGGAAGGAATCATGGACAGAAACAAAGGAAGATAAATTACTACTTTTGTATCGTTTGATGGTACCCAACAGAAAGCCATATGAATTCCTAAGAGTCCATTTGGAGCACGGTAACCCATATATTCCATTTGCTCTAAATTATAAGATATTTTGACATTTCTAGATATATAGTATTAACTATATCTAGGTGCGCGGTAAAGCCTATGAATCTAGAAAAGCCAAAACGTCTTATAATTAGAAATGTAGAAGTATATAGATAAATTTTCGCTTCTCTGTCTACCCCAAAATAAGAGCAGTTTAACTTTATTTTAAGTCAAATTATTTTAACTTTGACAAAGTTTATGAAGACAAGTGTCAATAGGTATATGCTTTGAAAATATGTTTAATGATAGATCTGATAATATTGATCTTGGTCAAACTTAAAATGGGACGGAGGGATTATATGTTAATAATAATTTGACATAACATTTATCTCATAGAAAAATATTTTGGCATAATATATGTCACATGATTCTTTTAGACCAATGACCTTGACCCGCTTCTATTAAAATCTTATAAAATAATATGCATTGGGGTTGCCAACTTATAAAAATGAGCTCTAGAAACTACGTCACCAAAACAGACTCTCTCCAATATGTCAGCAAAAACACAACACCGTATGTTTGAATAGATATCTTCGAGTTTAACGCAACCATTGCATTTCCGAACAAAAAAAATAAAACTATCCTATTAGTATTACAGATAGTTTAATACTGGTCACCATCGTGCGAGACCCTCCATCAGCATCCTGAGTAGCTCCTCCAACTTCTACACTTCCTCCCTCCTTGCTGTCTTCCTTCATTTGTCAAGAATCCAATCACTTTATGAGCAACCACAGGAGATTTTATCATCATACCATTAAAAATCCAATCATTCTTAGTTTTTTTCATAAACTCTGTGCCAAACAACTCATAATTATGATATTATTGCTATTACTCGCTCTTCCAAGTATCTTTTTCTCAAAAGATTTAAGTGAATTGGGGTCTTACTCTAGCCTAGACGGACTCTAATCCATGTCAAAATCATTTGTCAAATAGGACAAGTAAAAAAAATAGATGATCCCTGGACTCCAGCTTATTGCATACCTTACAATTCTTAGACCATATTCCACTTTCTTCTCTTCAGTTGTTTAGCCATACCTTACAGCTCTATGTCACAAGATCCAAAGAAAAATATTAATTTTTAATGGTAGTTTAATCTACTATAAATCCTACATTCTCATATATGTAACCTCACTATTAGTGACAACTCTATATTGTGATTTTGTAGAAAATTTCCCAGAGGCCTTCGACTTCCTAACTAATTTTATGTTCTTCCTCAGTTGGATCCATCTGTTAAAGGACATCTCTTTCCATTTCCCACTCTCCGCCTCAGTGGCTCTCATGGAATATAAGGTATTCAAGTTTGTCCTAAGTCAAGCTATGTTAATTTTGATCAAAATTATAAAGAAGAAGAAGAATAGTACAACATCAAATTAGCATCATTAGTGTTAACACTGGATTTTGGTCAATTCTGGAAGATGACAGGTGGACCCACATGCAGGAAGAAGAGTGTTCGGCAAATAACGCAAGTGGTCGGCTAAATGCTTGTGCGGTCGGTTATTCTGGAAGGCGGTAACTCCATTCGGGAAAGCAGAAGATGGCAAGCAAAGCCGATCGAGAAGATGAAAGTTGTAATAATAAAGGACTCTGAGAGTTTGGGGCAAGGAATCGTAGTTTCCAAGTTTATTTAAAGAGTTCCTTTGTAAATCGTAGTCTTTTAGGACTCGTGTTTCGTCTAGGGTATAAATATTGACCCTCGACCATTGTAATAGGCGTTCACAACCAAATCAATACAACCGGCCCCGTGCCAACTTTCGAGTCCTTTTGTCGTGTCGTCGAGTTCTTCGAGAGGAGTCATCGATCCGTCGACCTCCGTAAGTTCCGACAACCTTGTTATCATGTTTAGTATCATGCGGTGGATTTAGACGTGATGCAAGTAGTCTTGTTTGTTTTCAATGATCGTGCGGCGGATCTTTGCTTGACAATCAAGAAGTCTTTGCTTATACTTTGTTTATGAGTAGATACCGTGCGGCAGGCGTTTGCTCAATATGCTTAGTGGAAGCAAGACAGTTATCGGCTCTATTAGATTACGGCAAAATCTAAATAGATTCATCAAGTTATCCTGTGTTGCATGTTTTAAATATTTTATATATTTGTAACACACTTTTGCCCAATCTAGATTGATATTGTTCGGCCCTCTTCTATGGTTTTATTCGAGCTTCAATGATCATTACTTTCATAATACCTTTGCAAATAGATAACATGCTCGTAATGGCTGAATTATTTTAATCTAGATTGTCACATGTTGTGGGTTCATGTATGTTAATCACGTTTAAGTTTTTGACTGAAACTAGGTGTCGTGCGGCGCGCACCTTGAGTTTTAGATTGGCTTAATCGTGTTTATCTACACGTTCCTTCTTCATGGACCCCAACTCAATTTGGATTCTTCGAGCTTGGATATGCATTAACGCATAATCAATTTCACTTGTTCAAACATGTCTTCCCATGCATATGCATTCGGCAATCAGATCTTTACGTATGTCCATCCTACGATTAGCGAATGATTTATAAACTTGTTGGCGATGACTTCCTATAGTCGTATGTCGTTGTAAGTGGCTTCGAGGGCGTATATATACGAGGCTATGCAGTCTCACCCGACATGTTCGGTTTGACATTTAACTATTTTATCCCTTGTCGGTTTCTTTTTCAGGTCAAACTGACTGGCACGTTCCGGATCACGAAGCACCCGGGCACCCGATTGAAGCCACGCTTTTCGGCTTGCTGTGTGTGCGGCACAGTGCGTCACATTTTGTGTCAACAATTAGATACATTATCAAATATATTTTCATAATTTACATCTTTGATGTGATACATGCTAATACTCTTCTGCATAAATTTGGTTAAACTTTATAGTTTGACTTAGGACAAACTTGAATCCCCTATATGTTAGGACAGAGGGAGTACTTATTTCTAAATAAATTTGGAAAGACAGTTCTCAGGTGGCATTCTCCCACCCAAACATCATGCAAGAATCTCACTCTACTACATTACCCACAATCCAACCAGTATCCATCTCATACCAATCTCTCACCTCCAATAATTCTTACCAAAATTGTGAACCTCCTCTTTTGTCATATTGGTAGAATCTTCTCGCATTCAAGCACTTCTTTCTCAATTTGTTCATAGCCATATTCTCCACTACACTATCCAACTTATAAATCCATCTAGCTAAAAGTTGTATTCATGGCTCCAATGTCTATGAACCCAAAGTCTCCAAATTCCCTGGGCCTAGCCAAAACTTCCCACTTCACCATACGATATTTCGTCTTCTTGCCTACCCCTTGCTAGAATAACCTTTTCTATTGAAGAGTTAATTTTCTGGTGTGGGCCATCATACATCTAGTAAAATCCCAATATCTCATTGATTAAATTGGCATGTTGCTAGCCAAGCTCGAGTTGATTTTGA
Source organism: Miscanthus lutarioriparius (assembly GCA_904845875.1). Classification (NCBI taxonomy): domain Eukaryota; kingdom Viridiplantae; phylum Streptophyta; class Magnoliopsida; order Poales; family Poaceae; genus Miscanthus; species Miscanthus lutarioriparius. Next base: position 22,596,740 of record CAJGYO010000001.1, read on the forward strand.
TGGATCTCCATAAGATAACTAGACACACTTCTAGGTCTCTAACTGTAACACCCCTGGTGTTATGAGCTTGTTTAGCACCATAATTTAGGCCTAAGTAAAATTTTCGAAATGAGTTTCTCGGATTTTTGATTTAAAATGTACTCGACGTGATAAGTGAATTCTGTGTGACTTAATTTTGTGGACTCGAATCAACGCCCAAGTCAAATTACTCAGTGCGTAAAGATATTCAGGAATATCGAACGATAATTCTAGCCAATAGATAGCGAATGGTTTATTCTATTAGATTAAGCATGAAAAGCAACTTTTATAAATAAAATAAAATCTATTAATAAATAGAACGATATATATAGCTTTTGAATCTAATTTAAATTCGAGCTTTGTTGAGGCTAATCTCATGCTGGCTAGCCGCGTCGGGACGACGTGGTTTGCGTGCAGGGTCTTGTCGCCGTTGTAGATCGTACCGTGCTGGCCATGCACTGCATTGCTCCGTCCGTCGTCTTGCTGCTGCGACTGGCCGAGGCCTGCGGCACTGCTGCCGTCCTGGCCACTTGAATACGGTGGTGCGTTTCCCTGCTCAGAATCAATCATTGGATTTATTCACGTCACGCCGCGTTGTCGGACCCTGTCGTGGGGTTGCTGCTCTCTCTCCCTCGCGTCCTTTCTCTGAGAGCGTTTTAAAGAAAGTTGGCCAGGCTGCTGCTGCCGTGTACTGCTTTGTTTGCATTTTCCCCCAGGAGAGCACGTGGTTCTGTCCCTGCCATGCCGTGTACTTTCACTTCCCTGTGCACGCGTTGGTGCGCCGCGGCCGGCCACACCGCGCTGTCCTATCTTGCCCCCGCGTCAGTGCGCTGGCCGCACCAACGATGTTTGCCTCCCTCGCTAGCGTCTTATCCGTAATTAAAGGGTGCACGTGGTCCTGCTTCCGCCTTAGCTCGTGTCATTTCGCTGACGTGACCGCGCTGAGCAGACCGGGCCACTCCGTGCCGATGCTGCTACCCCTACCCTTGCTTCTTGAGGACACCGAGCTGCTACTCATGCTCTGCTTTTTCCTGGCCTCCATCCGCTCTTCCTCTCTCTACTGCGCCGCTGGGCCACGGCCGTCACCACCGCCCATCGTCTCTTCCTTTTCCCCCTTGTGCGTGCGCGTCCTCTTTTCCCCACGTTGGAGTCGCTGCCTCAGCGCCTGCTCACCCCTCCTCTGGTCTGCGCCGTCCTTCCGCGCCTCTCACCGCAGCGCTGTTGCTCCTCGCATCGTGGTTCCTTCCGAACCCGCTCGTTGGCGTCCCCACCGCCGCCTAGGCGCCCTCGTGCGCGCACTGCTCACCGCTGGCGTGCCTCCACCGTAGGGCCATCCAGCCGTAGCACTACGCCGCTCTCCTTCCTCTCACCGAGCCTGGGCGTGGCTCCCCCCCCTGTCGCACCTCACCGTCATCCTGCCCCTACGGATGCGCTGGACCAAAGGCATGGCGCTGCCCCTCCGGAGCCGCCATTGCCCCATGCACCATTCCGCCATGCGTCCTGGGAGCGCCGTCGTTGGGCCACCATCACTGCGCCTTACACTCCCGTCGCAGCTCCGCCTTGCCTTCGTCGAGCACCAAGCATCGCGTGTGAGCGCCCCCGGTCCTATGCTGGACCTGCTACTCCTAGGCGCCCGTGCCACAGCGCCCGATCGAACCGCGGTCCACCGCTGCCTCGCGCCGTCTTTCCCCACCGGCGGGTGCGATGGTGGCCGGGATTTGGCCAGCCGTGCTCGTCGGCCGATGCTCCTCTACTCCTCTGTATGTAGAAGATGAAGTGAAGGGTATGAATCCAAGAAGAAATTTTATACAGGGTCCTTACTACGAAATACGTGACTCATACGAATAGTATATGTTGAACTGCGGATTAGTTTCGAGAAAACATAGGGGCATTTTTGCAAAATGGGCCGCCGCCGCTAGGTTTTTCGTCGTGGGCCGGCCTGCTTGCACTGGGCCGCCTGGTCGGTAGGCCACACGTGCCCCTATGGGCCACGCCGCGCTGCTGGGCCACCGTCGCGCCGCGTTGGGCTGCCTTGTCGCCTGGGCCGTCGGTCGAGCGTGCTTGGGGCTCGCCCACGCTGGGCCGGCCTTTGGCCGTCGCGCCTGGGCCGCTCGCCCCGCCTGGGCCAGCATGCTCCCGCGTTGCTGGGCCGTTCACGCCCGCGCACTTGGGCCGGCCTGTGCCGCCGCGCCTGGGCCGCGTGTGCGCAGTTTTCCACTGGGCCGAATAGGTGGCCGCTGGCCCTTTAAGTTTTCTAAGCAATTGTTAATTTAGTTTCAGAAATAAACTTGTACAATTAATATAAATTTGTATAGTTGTCCAAAAATTGTGAAACCAGTTTTGTTAAGTTTCTAAAATCATGATCTACCTAATAGGGTATTTTGTTCGCATAGGTTCGATATGTTTTTAGGATTTCTCTAATTATTTTAACATGCTTAATAGTGTTAAAAGGTGAACTTGTAAGAATTTCTGTGATAAATCGGTGATAGTATTAACTCTAAAAAGTTTATAGTAAATTACTAATATTATTATCTGCTCACTGTAATTTTTGTAGCTCAATAATAATTAGGTTGCTAGGTAGATAAGGATGCTCTATTTTGAATAATGATTAAATTAATAGAATGAAATAAAGAAACAACCTTGGTTTATATAACTAAAATGGTTGTCGGGAAATAATGCCTTATCCGACAACGTGTATATGTAGCCTAAGTACGGTCGTCGTTAGAACTAGCTCGTTAACTTGAGAGGCGTAAATCGTATTTTACGAGTCACGATTGCAGTCGATTAATTACGTCTTTGCATTGCATCGCATCGCATTGCATATCATATAGGTACGATGATGGATTAACGGATCAAGTGAAGGATGAGTGAGAATCTGCAGATGGTGTGATGGTATTCTCTCGAAGAGATGATGCGATGGGCTTTCTATTCAGATAATGTGGATGATCTGAAGATGCAAATACTAACTTTTGGTTATATTTTACCAAGGCAAGCCCCGGTGCATAACCCCTACTTTTCTGTAGTTTAAATTATATTTGTGCATTAAGTTTTAAGAAGTTGAATGAAACCCACTTGCATATATACATATATATATATATCCTATGAGTCTTACTAGTATGACAGGATCATGTAGATTGCTATGCTATAGGACTCCGATAGAAGTCGAGTGATGGCTGTCACTCGCGAGAGATAGGAAATATATTACTGTATTATTATCACTTAGAAAATATAAATGGTGGAAAGGAAAATGGTGACCGGGTAGGGATATGGTTTAGGTATTGGTGGGTGTAAGAGGTTGCGTCGCCGTGGACGCGGGGCATAGCTTGGTTACACTGCTTTTCCTGTCTGTGTCGGTTAAGGACGATCGTTGCATAAGACGCTAGGTAAGTCACAGACTTATTATCCTGAGCACATACTTGGGTATGGGCGCTTGGAAGACTTGTTACTCTCTTGTCATGGGTTTTGGCTCTTTCTAGACCGACTGTCTTGGTTGTTTTTGGGTTAGGAGGTCCTTGCATAGCACTGAGTCTGGGACTCAGGGGTGGGGGCTTGGAGTCCCAGTTTGGACGAGGACCTGGACCCTAGGACAAGAGGGTGATTGGTTGGTCCTGCTTGTGCCTTGGGTACAAGCGGGGTGTGTGTTTTCGGGGTACCCAGTTGGGGGCATTGATTCGTGAATCGCGGGCGTTCCGGTATGACTTATCTTAACTCTAGCACCATAGTAAGAACTGGAAGAGAAAAGGTGAAGAAAAGGAAATCTGATTGCTTACTATCTGCTTGAAAGTAGCACAAGAGCTTACATAGAATGGTTAGTTGATGAACTAATGCTCTGCTAATAAAAATCGAATATAAGGATGCACTTTTAGTAATGCTCCTGCAGATGCAATAAACCCACAAGCCAGATAGCCTTGCATATCCTTGGAGTCTTTTTTTTCCTCCTATCGGGTAAGTCTTGTTGAGTATAGTTGAGTACTCAGGGTTTTATTTCTCCCTGTTGCAGGTGACAGGTGGATGCTAGAGCTGACCCTTGTGTGTGGATTTCTTCTGGTGGGCTCAGAGAGGATTTCCTTCATGCTACGATCATAGTCTTATTTATAACTCTCACTAAACGTTTTTATAAATGAAAGTTTTATAATCTGTTGTCGTAGTTTATATGTCAATGCTTCATCATGTTATGATTAGATAATTATTTCCGTTGTAACTCTGTTCATATGTTTAGATTCCGTTGTTCAATTAAATTGTTCATAACTCTGATAATATGATTATATTCCGTTGTTATAACAATAAATATTATACTCTGATGTTGTATTAAAAGTGATGTAAGAAATGGTTAAGAATGATGTAAGCTTTATTCTCTAATTTGTGATCCTGATGGAAAATGTGGATTTTTGGGTTCTCCCTTGGGGTGTGCCTGACGGGACCATGTAATTTAGTGTTCCCCCTTGAGTGCTTAGTGTCTAATGAAAGACGATCACTCCTAGGAGGCATTAGATTAGGCGGTTCTGCCATAGGTGGTATCAGAGCATAAATGAGGAAATAAAGTTTTGAAAACATTTTCTAAACTAAAATTTGACGACCTATTTTTGCAAAAAGTTAGGACGTTCAACTACGAAGTAAAATAAGTAGCCCTATTACTATGGTTATGTATCCAGGATAGATGGCACTCTGCTGACTTAGGTAGGTTTAATAAATTTTTCTGCAGGTACACTGACCCAGAGCATAGTTCGATAGTACCGACTAGCTACAGGGAGAGAACGATGTGGCAAAAATTTAAGAACGGTTACCCTATATGTTGGAAACAGTGAAAGGATGTATAGGACGTGCATTCATGCATATCCTGTTTGTGCATTATAGTGCCGTATTCCTGGCAGATACGCCATCCATAGGTGTCATGTGTGTCGTATTGTGCACGACTGACTCATTCCTGTTCTAGAGTTAGGTCTACACTGTGGCTTCGTGCTCCGCGTTCGCCCATGGTTCACGCCTGTCGTGACCCACGTTTTCCCTGTACTCTTTTCTACGCTCTTGCCGGACACCTACCCTACAGTCGTACCAGTCAGTAATGGCCTTGGACCTCGCTCGCCTCGAACACGTGAAAAAATTGGTCGATTCATTCGTAGTGACCCCACGCAGGAACCCCGGTGGACCGCATCAGAACGCTTCGCCTTTATAAGTAGAGCCTAGCTTAGCCATTGGTACCACCACTCGGCGCACTTTCGCTATTCCAGCTTTTCCATTGAACAAGCTTTTCGCTCAGCCTTCCTCAGCACCACCGCCAGAAATGGCAGGAGCCTGAGTTAGTAGTTACTGCCTGAACGTTGAGGGTTTTCCCAGAATCCTGCATGCCACCCTGCAAAAGCTCGGAGTCAAAGATCGTCCCAAGTATGAGGGCCGTGAGTATGAGAAGCAAGGCACCGAGCGGTGCGAGGTTACTGTTCACATCGGGAAGAGTGAGGAGTTCCCCGACCTCACTGAAGCCAAGAGTGTGACCGTAGCCGGGTTTAGCTTCATTGACACCTACCAGGTTGTGGCCCGTCAAGCCTTGTGGTACCTTTGCCATATCTATAAAGAGCCCATTGCCCATACCCCATGAGGTTCTTTCCACCCTTGGACAAGAACCGGCGGGCATGGAGGGCTCGCATGGAGGCCTTGCAAGGGCGGGAGGCGCAAGAAGATAGTCCTACCATGGTGCACTTGCCCACGTACCTACTTGCTCTGGATGAGCAGTATGACTAGCAAGCCTTGGAACTGAGGATCTCCCTCCAGCGGGTCGAGGAAGCCAAGATCTTCACCCAGATGCTCAGGTGCAACTTGCCGAAGCGCATGCCTGTGCTATAGCTGCTGAGAGTCGGGAGACTACCATGTCGGAAGCTCTAAAAGAGGCTAAAGATCGGCATGTCCATTAGCTGTGGAAGGCCTATCTTGTCACCAGGGCCAAGCGGACGACGCTGGCTGCTGAAAGGCAGGATGCCCCTATCTTGGAAGGGATCCCTGTCCATCCGTCAGAAAGAAGGAGAACCAGTGTTGCAGTGCCGCCAGCACCTCCACCCTTGGAAGTGTCAGAAGTCGAGCCCTTGGTTCCTCTCACTCAGCCATTGCCACAAGAAGAAGTAGATCCGTAGTCAGGGCAGTAGAAGAATCCATCGAGCCCAAAAATGAAGATACGTGGTCTAGAGTAGATTAGTTGCCTTGGGGATGATGTAACTATAGTAGTAGTGCTTTTTGTCGCTGTCCTCTGGTATTGTACTCTTGCTGTTGTTCTTCGCCCATAGTTGTTTAGGTCGTCCGACCATAGGTGAATGATGTGTCGTGAATGGTAGGTTGAATGCCTGTATGATGTACTCGTATAAGACCGTTGGAATACACATTTTGTTATTTTGCTGTGTTTATTGCGTCCATCTACCTTTAAGTTTTGTTAGACACGCTTAAAGTTTTCTAGGGTGATATTAAGCAGGTTACAAGAGAAGTTGCCATTCAGATACCAGCAGACCAGCCGTGATTGGATAACATAGGACATGGTATCGATTAATTGTGGATGTCCCAGCGAACACTTGAATCTCTTTAAATCAAATCTGCCATTGTATTTGAATTCCTTGTCCCTTGTTGTGAAGGGAACCCTTGTTGTTTGAATCTTCCCTTGCAATACTCCTCTTACTCGGTGGTCTATGACCCCACCGCCTTCATGGCATGTAAGTTGGTAATAGTTACCTGGTTAATAGCTTATGGTGCCACGACGAAACCGAGGGCTCCCTATGGAACAACTGCCACATGGTGACGCTACTCGGCACGCGCTGGTATCGAGGTTGTTGACCAAGTACCTTTACCAAGTTACACTGCCATACCGCTTTTGCTATAAAATATTCTCCTTAAAAATATTCAGGTGTTTAAACAGGAAATCCACAACGGGTCGATGTAATAGTGTTCTCTCAAGGTAAACAAGAGGAGGTGGTTTTGGAGAAAGAAAGTATGACATGGTATTAGTCTACATGAAAGACGGATGTGGTCAAGGAAGGGAAAGCGAAAGAAGAGTAGTAAGGAAAGTTAGCCTCGGGTAGTCGGGAGTGATTATAAAAGTCTAAGTGGATGTCATGTCCCAAGCCCTATTTTTAGTTGACTGCGCTACGCATGCTAGGTCATTTCACTGCGTGCCCTGTGAACGCTGTCTGTATCGGGGCCTTAGCTGCCCGTTCTCGTGTGGCTGCGGCATCATGCCGCACTCGCCGTCTTTTGTGCACTGTGTGTTTCTCCTTTTCCCAGCATCCGGTCGGCTCTCGACTCTCATGCCTCATCCCTCATACTAGACCCCCCTCTTCCCTCTCCTTTCTTTCTTCTTTTGGGGACACGACCACCCGCACGCCTCCCTCATCGAGCGCACCCTCTTATCTCCTCTCCTTTATTTCCCATCCGCTCGCTTGTGCAGGGAGCGCGCCATGGTCGTGTTTATCCCCACAACATGAACCGTCTATGTATCCCATTCACACCGCCTCCACTTCCGGTGTGTTGCGCCCCACCTCCGTTCGCCACTATAAAATACCCTTGGTCCTTGCTCTTCTTCTCCATCCCCATTTCCCTCGCATTCGGAGTAGAGCTAAGAAATCTAGTCATCATCCGAGGAACTAGGTTTGTCAGGCAAAGGTGATGATGTAATCTGAGAAGAAGAAGGATCTGGTTTCGTCAAAGAAGTTCAAGTTCCATTTGGTTAGTTTGATCTTAGGGTTCCCGATGTCTGACTTCTCAGTCGACTGTTTCTGGATCTATTGGACCTACGCTATGTTTTGGATACTCATTATCCTATTGTTTCTCCATTTCCCTCGTCTATCTCGACTTTTGGAATAAGTCTCGGTTGTATTAGGATGCTCTTAACCATGTATCTCTAGATCCCCGTGTGGTTAGTATTCAAAGTCGCATAATCTTTCGTGTAATCTCTGATCTACGGATTGTAATCGTGTTTTCCTCGCTTCTGTTTCTTGCTTCGAATCTCAGGACGAGATTCTTTTTTAAGGAGGGTTGATTGTAACACCCCTGGTGTTACGAGCTCGTTTAGCACCACGATTTAGACCTAAGTAAAATTTTTGAAACGAGTTTCTTGGATTTTTGATTTAAAACGTACTCGACGTGATAAGTGAATCCTGTGTGACTTAATTTTGTGGACTCGAATCAACGCCCAAGTCAAATTACTCAGTGCGTAAAGATATTCAGGAATATCGAACGATAATTCTAGCCAATAGATAGCGAATGGTTTATTCTATTAGATTAAGCATGAAAAGCAACTTTTATAAATAAAATAAAATCCATTAATAAATAGAACGATATATATAGCTTTTGAATCTAATTTAAATTCGAGCTTTATTGAGGCTAATCTCATGCTGGCTAGCCGCGTCGGGACATGGTTTGCGTGCAGGGTCTTGTCGCCGCTGTAGATCGTACTACACTAGCCACACACTGCATTGCTTCGTCCGTCTTCTTGCTGCTGTGGCTGGCCGAGGCCTGCGGCACTACTGCCGTCCTGGCCGCTTGAATACAGTGGTGCGTTTCCCCGCTCAGAATCAATCATTGGATTTATTCATGTCGCGCCGCGTTGTCGGACCCCATCGCCGGGTCGCTGCTCTCTCTCCCTCGCGTTCTTTCTCTGAGAGTGTTTTAAAGAAAGTTGGCCAAGCTGCTGCTGCCGTGTACTGCTTTGTTGACATTTTTCCCCAGGAGAACACGTGGTTCTGTCCCTGCCATGCCATGTCCTTTCACTTTCCTGTGCGTGCGTTGGGGCATCGTGGCCGGCCACATTGCGCCGTCCTGTCTTGCCCCGCGTCAGTGCGCTGGCTGCACCTACGACGTTTGACTCCCTCGCTAGCGTCTATCCGTAATTAAAGGGTGCACGTGGTCCTGCTTCTGCCTTAGCTCGTGTCAATTCACCGACATGACCGTGCCGAGCAGACTGGGCCACTCCATGCCGCTGTTGCTGCCCCTACCCGTGCTTCTTGAGGACGCCGAGCTACTGCTCTTACTCTGCTTTTTCCTAGCCTCCATCCGCTCTTCCTCTCTCTACTGCACGGCTGGGCCACGGCTGTCATCGCCGCCCATCGTCTCTTCCTTTTCCCCCTCGTGCGTGCGCGTCCTCTTTTCCCCACGCTGGAGTCGCTGCCCCAGCGCCTGCTCGCCCCTTCTCTAGTCTACGCCGTCCTTCCGTGCCTCTGACCGCAGCGTTGTTGCTCCTCGCGTCGTGGCTCCTTCTGTACCCATGCGTCGGCGTCCCTGCCGCCGCCTGGGCGCCCTCGTGCGCACACTGCTCACCGCTGGCGCGCCTCCACCCTAGGGCCGTCCGGCCGTAGCACCACACCGCTCTCCTTCCTCTCACCGAGCCTACGTGTGGCTCCCCCTTGCCGCACCTCGCCATCGCCCTACCCCTGTGGATGCGCTGGACCGAAGACATGGCGCTGCCCCTCCGGAGCTGCTGTTGCACCATGTGCCATTCCACCGTGCGTCTCGGGAGCGCCATTGCTGGGCCACCATCACTACGCCTTCTGCTCCCATTACAGCTCTGCCTTGCCTCCATCGAGCACCAAGCACCGCGCGCGAGTGAGCGAGCGCCCCCGGTCCTGCGCTGGACGTAGGACTTTCACAACCAATCCAATGCAAAGGCTAACGCCGACTGGACGTAGGGCTATTACTCGATCACGGTCGAGGGTCCGAACCAGGATAAATCGACTGTCTCTTGCATTAACTGTCGAGTTCTGCATACGTTGAAGCCCGAACAAACTGCCCTAGGTACCCCCGTGGTAGGCTATCGGTGGTGAAACATCGATAGCTGGCGCACCAGGTAGGGGCTTTTGGCGAATTTGCATCCGAGAGCTCGATGGACCTCGACAACATGATATTCTCAACGGGATCAACCTTCATCTTTGGTTCATGGATCTACGAGGCAGGCGACAATGGCAAGCTCCAAAGCCATCTCCTCGAAGATTTGGATCACCATGAAGACCTTTCTATTTCAGCGACTACGATAGATCAACTCGCTGGAAGATTCGCGCAACTCGTGATGTCCGATCCAACTCAGATTTCACGGCTTTTCACATCCAACTCAAACTCGGGCTCCACATCCAAGACGGAGTCTTACCCGAGTTCTTTCGAGAAACCAAGTTCTTTTCCGGCAGGGTTCCAGAATGCGGCCTCGGCCTATCAAGAATACAACTTGGAGTACACTCAGAGTCCTTTCAAGAAGTCAGATCCTTTTCCGTTTGGACTCCACAACATAGCAAAATCTTATCAGGCACGGCTCGAAGGGTCCCTCGATCTGGTGCTTTGAATGCCACTGAAAGGAGCTCAGGAAGGTCTCGTACTAACTATAACATCTCAAGACTGCATCGTCCACTGGCCAGGTTCTGTTCCTGAGGATAGCGGAACCCAACTAGTCGGCATGATGACAACAACAATTCTACCCTATCAAGAAGGAGACTCAATCTGCGACCTTGAAGCCTTTACTAAAGTTATCAACAACTCCGACAGTGTGGAAACCAACGCCGATAACAGAACAATTCACGCACAAGAAGTATTCATGGTTCGCCGTCCTCAATCACCATTGGTCCCCCCAGAAACACCCGACATCAGGTCATCGGATGAATTTGAGTCCAACATCCCTTTATCCAGGGGCACAATGGTGAGACCAAAAATCAAAAGCAAGCCAGAGAAAGAAGAAACAAATTGAAACAAGGACGCCAACGCCGTGCTAGGCAGCGCAAGGAAGCTTGGATCAAATATGAGTTAGATCTGGCCAAGTACAATAGAAGAAAATTAGAACAAGAAGTCAAAGAAAGACGCACGGTGAATACACCCTACAATAGGATCTGGGAAGCACTAGAAGAACTCGGAGCGACATCGCATCCCAGCGAAAAATAGGAACAACTCCGGGACCTTCTCCGGACAGCAGCCCTAAGGACGCACGACGGAAGAACCCGCTCAAGACTACCTGCCAGGTCAACATCTCATAGGAAGGAAGATCAAAATCAAAGGAAGTCCGCTTTCGAGAGACTTGGACCAAGTGGAAGTCACAACAGAGAAAGTAGAAGGGACCACGGTCAAAACTACCGAGTCGAACAACCAAAGATCAGAAGAGAAGCACCCATTCAGACAGCCCCACAGAACTACTCTCACCAAAACAACAATTGGCTAGAAGGAGGTGCTGAATCAGAATACAAAGAAGCCAGAACGCACGATAGATTCCCTTGTTTTGCAAGCAGACTTGCTTCAATATGACTACCTCACAAGTTCAAGCTGTCCAACCACTCTAAATATGATCGCAAGACCGAACCAAGGCAGTGGCTCAGAATTTACTCACAATTGATTGAACTAGCCGGAGGAGACGACGATATCAAGACCTTGTTCTTTCCCATGGCCCTAGAAACCATGCCCCTCCAATGGTTCGACAAATTAAATCCAGGGTCAATCAGAAATTGGGAGGACTTGCAAAGAGTTTTCTATGAAAATTTCGTGGATATCGTTACGCACCCCATCACCCACGCAGAATTAAAAGGACTCAAGCAGAAAGGGGGCGAAAGTCTCAGAAATTACTATCGATGATTTGGCGAACTACGTGCTCAAGTACATGACATCACCGAACGAGAAGTAATCGAAGCTTTCTCTCACGGAATCATGGCTAGGTGGCAATTTTAGGACTTCTGCAAAGAAAACCTAAGAAACAATGAAGAGTTCAGACGCACAGTAGAAAAGATGATTACTACAGAGGAGAAGACACGAGAAAGGTTCCCGGATAGAAACAACCGAGACAACCCGGACAAGCAAAATCATAGAAACATCAGACATCAGGAAAGAAAACGTGGACCAGACAACACCATAGCGGTGGCAAACAAATCACGGAAGTTTTCCAAACCCAGAAGGTATGACGACATTGAAAACATGCATTGCATCTTGCACCCTAAAGGAAATCACACCATCGGAAATTGCTACACCTTCAATGATCGATACACAAGAAAAGATAGTAAGGGGAACACTAAAGAAGATAATCAGAAAAAAGATGAAGACAACCATGAAAACAAAGGATTCCAAAAATCCAGGGGGACAGTAGCAGTGATCTTCGCTGGGGCCCCAAATTCTAGAAGTAAACATCAAGAAAAGCTAGCTCTACGAACCATCATGGCAACAGAACCGGCTACTCCAAGATATCTCAATTGGTCACAATATCCAATCTAGTTTTCAAGAGAAGACCAATGGACTAGCGTAGGAAATGCAGGCTATTACCCACTGGTTCTAGATTCGACTATCGCCGGTATGACTATCACAAAAGTACTAATCGATGGGAGAGCCGGACTCAACATCATTTTTTCACAAACGCTAAGGAAGATGGGACTACAACTCGTCGGGATGATTACACCAATGAGCACCCCTTTTATAGGATAGTACCCGGCAAGGCAGCCATGCCACTTGGACAAATCACTCTACGGTTACTTTTGGAACTCCCTCAAACTACCGTACAGAGTTCATCAAGTTTGAAGTTGTAGACTTCGATTCATCATATCATGCAATCCTCGGGCGCCTAACACTAACAAAATTCATGACGATACCGCATTACCCATACCTATTGCTTAAGATGCCAGGGCCTAACGGTGTCCTTTCCCTTTGAGGTGATTTGAAGCACGCTTTTGACTGCGATGTTCAGGCAATCCAAATTGCAGCCAAAGCACAAGCCGCTAGTGGTAGAAAAGAAATAGCCACTATTGCCGTAGAAATGAGCCCAGAAGAACTAGAGGTACCGGCTAAAAAGCCCATCATCCTCACACCACCAAAACAAGCCAACCTCAAGCAAATCAACCTGGGCACCGGTGATCCCTCCAAAATGGCAACCATCAGCGCCCACCTCTCAGCAAAATAGGAACTCGCGCTCACCAACTTTCTTCGAGACAACAAAGATATCTTCGTTTGGAAGCCGGCCGACATGCCAGGTGTCCCAAGAGAGTTGGCTGAGCACAGAATCGATATCAATGAAGGCTCCAAGCCTGTGAAGCAACGGCTATGATGATTCTCACCCGACAAGAAGACAATGATTAAAAAAGAAATCACAAAGCTAATGGCAGCCGGATTTATTAGAGAAATCCTTCATCCAGATTGGCTAGCAAACCCAGTTCTAGTACAAAAAAAGAATACGGATGAGTGGCGCATGTGTGTCGACTACACAGATCTCAACAAACACTGCCCGAAAGATCCATTCGGGCTACCATGCATTGATCAGATAGTTGATTCAACAACAGGATCTGCCTTATTATCCTTTCTTGATTGCTATTCAGGATATCACCAGATCGTATTAAAGGAACAAGACCAGAGCAAGACATCTTTCATCACTCCGTTCAGTGCCTACTGCTACAAGACCATGTCGTTTGGACTCAAGAATGCTGGTGCCACTTACCAAACCAAAGAGCTATCCAAACGTGCCTTGGTGATCAGATCGGCGAAAATGTAGAGGCATACGTGGATGACGTGGTAGTAAAAACAAAGAACCCGGACACACTAATTGAAGACTTAAAGCAAACCTTCGAAAACCTAAAAAGGTGGAGGTGGAAATTGAACCCAAACAAGTGTGTATTCGGAGTTCCTTCAGGACAACTACTCGGATTCTTGGTCAGTCATCGTGGAATCGAAGCCAACACCAAGCAAATTCGAGCCATAACAGAGATGGGCCCTCCTCGAAGTGTCAAAGATGTGCAGAAACTAACAGGCTGCATGGCGGCCCTCAATCATTTCATATCAAGACTCAACGAAAAAGGGTTACCTTTCTTTAAACTACTAAAGAAGATAGACAAGTTCGAGTGGACAGAAGAAGCCAATGAAGCTTTCAAAAGACTTAAGGCATACCTTACATCCTCGCCCGTTCTCACACCTCCAAAGAAATATGAAGACATGATGCTGTACATTGTGGCAACTTCTACTGTGATCAGCACAGCGATAGTCGTCAGAAGAGAAGAAGGACGCGTATATAAAGTACAACACCCCGTATACTACATCAGCGAAGTACTTTCAGAATCAAAAATCCGGTACCCGCATGTGCAAAAACTGCTCTACGCCTTCTTGATCACTTCACGCAAGCTTCGCCACTATTTTGAAAGCCACAAGATTACCGTGGTGACAGACTTTCCACTCGGAGACATCCTACACAATAGAGACGCAACAAGGCGCATATCTAAGTGGGCAGTTGAACTTGGTGCTCTCAATATCAATTTCACCCCACGGAAGGCAATTAAATCTCAAGCCCTTACCGATTTTGTTGCCGAGTGCACATAAATTCAACAACCTATGTCAAATACCATCCTTGACCATTGGAAGATGTACTTTGATGGATCGCTCAAGCTAGGCGGAGCCGATGCAGGAGTTCTCTTCATTTCTCCAGATGAAAAACAACTCAAGTATGTCCTTTAGATATTATGGCAAGCCACAAACAATGAAGCAGAATACGAAACCCTCATCCACGGGCTCCGAGTGGCAATTACCCTTGGAATCAAGCGATTACTCATATATGGCGATTCGGCAGTAGTCATCAACCAAGTCAACAAAGATTGGGACTGCACCAAAGAAAACATGGGCGCTCACTATGCTGAAATACGAAAACTCGAAAAACATTTTCAAGGATTGGAAATTATACATGTCCTGCGCGATTCTGATATTGCAGCAGACGTCCTCGCCAAGCTCGGATCGGACAGGGCGAAGGTCCCACCCGGAGTATTCATAGAGGAGTTATCAGCTCCCTCTATCAAACAACCCAGTGAGATAACCCCTGAACTTCCAGCTAAAGGCAACCAGATTCTTGTAATCAACACCTCATGGACCCAGGTATTCATTGATTATATCAAAGACAATAAGTTGCCAGTAGATAAAGAGGAGGCTACCCGAGTTGTTCGTAGAAGCAAGAACTACGTCCTAGTGGGAGACAAGCTCTACAGAAGAGCCACATCATCAGGAGTACTCCTAAAATGTGTCTCATTTGAAAAGGCAAAGAGATCTTAGATGAAATACACTCAGGTTGCTGTGGAAATCATGCCACTTCAAGAACACTAGCCGGTAAAGCATTCTGCACCGGATTCTACTGGCCAACCACTTTGAAAGACGCAGAAGAACTCGTCAGAAAATGCAAAGGTTGTCAAAGGTTCGCAAGACAAGCTCATATACCAGCTCACAATCTCATCTGCATCCCACCCACTTGGCCTTTCTCCTGCTGGGGGCTGGATCAAGTGGGACCTCTCAAGAAAGCAAAGGGTGGTTTTGAGTAAATCTTTGTAGCAATTGACAAGTTTACCAAGTGGATTGAATACAAACAACTCGCAAAATACAGCGCAGCCAAAGCAGTCGAGTTCATCCAAGACATTATGTACCGCTTCGGCATGCCCAATCGAATCATCACAGATTTGGGTTCGCCCTTCACAGCTACATAATTCCAAAGTTGGGCACAGGATTGTGGCTTCGGCATAGATTATGCATCAGTCGCACATCCAGAAGCCAACGGACAGGTAGAAAGGGCTAATGGACTCATACTAGTTGGATTAAAACCAAGATTGTATGAAGAACTAGTGGACTATGGATCCAAATGGATTAAAGAATTACCCAAAGTAGTATGGGGGCTACGAACTCAAATAAGCAGAGCCTCCGGATACTCACCTTTCTTCATAGTTTATGGATTAGAAGCCATACTACCTACCGACTTGATCTGGACGTCACCAAGGATAGAATAATATGACGAAGGAGAAGGAGAACACACCCGAAGGTTAGAACTCGACAGTACAGAAGAAGTCAGAGTAAACGCTACCCTTCAATCAGCCAGATACCTACAAGGTTTAAGACGCCACTACAACAAGAATACCCAGCCTCGATCACTCCAAATTAGAGACCTGGTACTAAGAAGAATACAAAAAACTGATGGATGCCACAAACTACTCAGTCCATGGGAAGGTCCTTTTATTGTCACAAAAGTCACCGGACCAGGCACGTACAAGTTGATAACTGAAGATGGAAAAGAAGTCAACAATACATGGCACATCAGCCAACTAAGAATATTCTACGCATGAAAACAACTTAAGGAAGAATATATATACAAGCCACAAGAGATCAACGTTCATGATCAATAAAGATGGCGTTCCTCGACAACATATGTATTATTATGGCTTATCAACGTTCATGATCAATAAAGATGGTTTTCGACAACATATGTCTTATTATGGCTTTCCTCGAGTTGTTTTCACTTAGCTTACCGGTCGAGAACAAAAGAGCTGAAAAGATACTTGAGCCCGCCGATGAGGGTAGCTAATAAGCTAGCACCCGAACCAAAAAGCAAAATGGCTAAAATTATGCCTGAGCATACCGGCCGAGAGCAAAAGAGCTAAAAAGATGTTTGAGCCCGCCGATGAGGGTAGCTAATAAGCTAACACCCGAACCAAAAAGCAAAATGGCTGAAATTATGCCTGAGCATACCGGCCGAGAGCAAAAGAGCTGAAAAGATGCTTGAGCCCGCCGATGAGGGTAGCTAATAAGCTAACACCCGAACCAAAAAGCAAAATGGCTGAAATTATGCCTGAGCATACCAGCCGAGAGTAAAAGAGCTGAAAAGATGCTTGAGCCCGCCGATGAGGGTAGCTAATAAGCTAACACCCGAACCAAAAAGCAAAATGGCTGAAATTATGCCTGAGCATACAGGCCGAGAGCAAAAGAGCTAAAAAGATGCTTAAGCCTGATGAGGGTAGCTAATAAGCTAACACCCGAACCAAAAAGCAAAATGGCTGAAACTATGCCTGAGCATACCGGCCGTGAACAAAAAAGCTAAAAAGATGCTTGAGCCTGCCGATGAGGGTAGCTGATAAGCCAACACCCGAACCAATCCTAAGATGTTTTTACAACCAGGGAAAGAGCCAGATGCTGGCCACATCTCAAGTTAAGCAAAAAAGCTAAAAAGAAGAAGCTGAAGATACTTGAGATCGCTGGTCCTAAGTCTTTTCAGTACTAACAAGAACAAAAGGGTTGTAAGGACAAAGATCTTCTTACCCCGAGTTGTTTACATGGCAGCCAGACAAGCACTCGACGAATCAAGAAAATTTGTCAAGACAACGATCTACATATACCAAGTTGTTTACACGGCGCAGACGAAAGCCAGACAAGCACTCGGCAAATCAAACAACTACTCGGAAAAAATTCCGCTCACTTGGACAACTCATTCAAAGAATAAACAAGGCGAAGACATCCATGCAAAGAAGACATCAACAAAAAAGAAAGAACCTTCATTCAAAAAGAAGTATAATATCATATTACAGAGGCTGGAGTACAAAGGTCAATTACATCAAGCATCGTCATCAGGAGAAGAAATATCAATATTAAGATTATCCACAATCCTCCTGGCTAAATCTTTGACCTCAGGCTCCACCTTTTCAACGGCATCTAGATATTCTTGACTCTCGGCTTCCTCTGCAATTTTGGACAAAGGGACCTCCGGAGCAAGAACCCGGACCTGGGCAAGAACGTTTCTAGTACATAGTTGGGCACACCTCTTCACGAACTCCTAGAAACGGGTTGGAACTTTGGGAATAAACTGAGCCCAAGATTGACCATCATCCATTGGAGTCCGGAGAAGGTCGGCTACTGACCGAAATGATTTCCACAAAGCATCTCAGTTCTCAGTAGCCGTCGTCAACTTACCAGTCAAGACTTCAACAGTTTTTTGGGCCTGCACAAGATCCCTATCAGCTCCACGCCTAATCAACTTAGCAAGCGCGAGTTCTTCTTCAGCACGAGTAATTACCTCCTCAGCCTTGTTATGATTACTGCGAACAAGTATCTTTATTTCCTCAATACCCTCCGAGAGCTTCTGCTTTTCAACTCGGAGAGCTAGACCAGGCACCAAAAAACAAGTCAACAGAAAGGGAAATTTGAATACAAAAGGAAACAAAAAAGAACCCACAATACCATTGCACTCTTTCTTCATGGCCTCCACATTCTTCAAGGCCTCCTGGACAGCAGCATCCCTCCGCTCTTCTGCCTCAACCACCCGGGCATGGAGAGCCTATTCCTCCCTCTAGTGCATTTGACGCTCGGTCTCCATCTCGGCCCGACAGAGGTCAACCTCTGTTTTTAGGGCACTAACCTCAGAAGACAACTTTTTCTCGGTTTCAGACGAGAAAAAGAAGCCAGTATGATCCCGAGAAAAAGACTAAAAAAAAGAGAGAGAGAAAAAAACAAGACATAAGAACAGAAGAAAGACAAACATCCAAAGAAAGAACTTCAGAAAAACTTACCTAGAGTTTTCCCCCAAAAGAAGTCGTAAAGGTCGCAAAGGTTCCCCAGGCAGCGGTCAGCTCTGACAAACGATGAGTGGCATCGAATTGTTGCAACACATCATCATCCAAACGCTGACCACTAGTACCAAGAGGAGCAGAGGGAGAAGTTGGCCGATGCAAAGAAGGCAAGACCAGGGCCGTATCCTGGGAAGCCTCGGCTACCTCCTCAGATGGACCCACCATCGCGGCCACGGTCACCCCCGGAGCCAGCAAATCAGCAGCAGCGTGATCACCAGGGAACCCTGTCTCCCTCACAGCCACATCACCGACCGTACATTCCGAGTCCCGAGACTAGCACACAGGGGCACACCAAATGGACTGACAAGAGGTCAACTAAGGGTTAAGGGAAGGCGAGGGTCTGCAAGATGATAAGGAAAGTCAACGATAAGAATATGAATCAGAAAAAAGGAAAACAGAAGCAAAGAAACATAACCAGGATTCACTCACTTAGCTATCTTCTTCTTCATAAAATCCCCAAGACGAATAGAAGATCTTAGAGGGGGAACTATAGCAGCAAAAATATCACCACCACTCTGCGATAGGAGTGGCGTGGTCGGTACCAGAGCCCTAGAAGAACACGAGCTCGACGACCGCTTACTACAAGAGAACAAGGCCAAAGTCAGAACAAAAAGAGGTGTTCAACAATAGAAAAACAAAAAACAACTCACCGATGCGTGACAAGGGCCACATCATCATCCTCATCTTCCTCATCCTCAAGCAAGGCAACCACAGCGCCATCTGAAAAAGGAGAACAATACTCGGTTAAAGGCACAAACAAACAACAAAAAGACAAAGCGCACTAATATGCTCACCTAGGAGCATGCTACCTATAACTTGAGTACATGGACGAGTACTCGACTGGCGAGGCTTCTTGGTAGCAGACAAACCAGAAGAAGAACAATCTGCTCGCCCCCTTTTTCCGATGCTACGAGGAGCTCGAGGAACTGGACGAGGAACATACTCTACATATACGTCAAGAACTGCGGAAGAAATACCAGGAAACATCGTGGTGCTTTGAAACTTACTGGTTAAAGATGCCCCAGCAAGACTCTTCCTAGTCTACACAATGGCAGGGTAGTCATCAAGGGGGATCGGATCAACGAAGTTACGCCCCAATTCCTATAAAAGAGTAAAACAACCAGACAAGAAAGATTAAGCAAAAAGTGGAGACAACAAAGAAAATACAAAAAGTACCCGCATAAGAAAAAACAACTCAAAGCAGGAGGTGGGTTGTTAGCACAATACTCAAGGACAGCATGCGGAACGACGCTTACTCCTTCCAACATCTTCTGAAGGCGCTCGAGTACCTCCTCATCAGTCAACTCAAGGGCAAGGACCATACGAGAAGGATCTTCCGCCCTAGAGTACTCAAAACCATAATTCTCTCGCTCCTTCAGAGGCTGAACACGGCGGCGAAGAAAACTGGAAACGATACTGAAGCCGATCAAGCCCTGTTGTTTTAGAGTACATATCCTCTCAAGAAACGGCTTGATCGCCTGGAGCTCATCCATCGTCAGGGGATTCTTTTCCCATCGGTCATTAACCACGGGACCAGAACCAGAATGAACAGCAAGAGGAGGAATCAAATTGGTGGCATAAAACCAGTCGGTACGCCAATCCCTCATAGAATCAACCAAGTCATAATCAAAAAATTTACTCTTAAGACCCTGACGAAACTGAATATCACAGCCACCAAGAACATGGGTGTCATCGTGGCGGGGTTGTGGCTTCAGATGGAAGAAGTAACGAAAGAGAGAAAGAGAAGGAGGAATTCCAAGAAAAGTTTCACAAAGATGAATAAAAACAGAAAGATTAAGGATAGCATTGGGAGCAAGATGGTTCAAGCTAATCCCAAAATAGCTGAGAAATCGATGAAGAAAAGCAGAAGCAGGAAGGCAGAGTCCAGCACGGATAAAGGAGACCAAAAGAACAATCTCATCAGGACCTGGAGTTGGGACCCGATGCTGGCCTGGAGCTTTCCAATCAGCAAACTCCTTGCCCTGGATCAGACCATCACTGACAAGCTCGCGCAACTGATCCTCAGTCGTAGTCGGAGCCGGCCAGATCTTCTGAGCAGCCCTCATGGCCATAAATTCTTGATTTTCAATCACAGAAAGTGATGCCTCCTCGTCTACAAAGGTTGCCTAGGACTTGCTCGCTGACTTCTTTCTACCCATATACTAGCGAAAGCAATAAAGCACTAAGAAACGATGAGGCTCAGACGGCGGCGCTCAGATGACAAGCGACAATGGCAGCGGCGGAGTTTTGAAGACTAGGGTTTCAAGGCAAAAGCAGGGCAGCAAAGAAAAAGAAGAAGAAAGGCCTTTAAATAGACTTTACAGCAATAGAAACGCGGCACACCAGGCCCATTTAAACACGGCATGAGAACGCAACGATCCATTTCTCACCACAACTGACACATCTAAAATGACGGATGGCACACTTCTACACAAAGGTATAGTTCAACGGGCAGATTTCAGACTTATCCATCTAGCACCACGGTAGAGTTATCATATTACTACAAAAAGAACTCATCAACCATGAAGCAACGAAGGGTTACCGCACAAGGAACACAAGAACCCCGTTCTTATAGAAAGAACTCAGAAATCTCATAAACAACCAGGACATCAGCAGAAAAAAGAATGACAACTCAGAAGACAAGATTCTTTCCATTACAAATGGCTTCAAAAAATACAAGACTACACATCTTACAAGACCTAACGAACTCGGTACTATGACAAGCAAGGTAGCAAAAAGGAACATGGACACAGCTAGGCTCTAGAACGACTACGTGTTCCAAATTACTACTCGGCAGAACAAACCGCACTCGGATACACTGTTTTCTTCAAGACTTCACGACAAAAAGAACCCGGACCGATCTATATCCGAGTTCTTTTTGATAAAGAACCCGGGTACACGCTTGGGAGCCCTTCGACAAAGAATTAGAGCAATTTCAAAACAAGACCCTCCAGCTCCTTGTTCTAAATAGCAAGAGGCTCGGGGGCTACACCCAGATGGGTGTACTTTTTCTTCAAAAAAGCACAAACCACTCGAAGATCCCAAGAAGCGCTACACGGTTTCGCTCAAGAAAGCACTCGGACGACGCTTGTTCCTACTCGGCAAGACCTGAAGGAACAAGACGAGGCTTCCAGAGCTCAACCATGAAGTGCTCGGGGGCTTGTCGATGCGGGACCCATGGGATACCCCGCAAGAAAGGGAGAAGATCTAGTCTAACTAGGATTCTTCCCATGTAATCTTAGTAGTAGTATTATTCTGTAATCCTACTATGAACTCTCATTGTAAACCGACTAGGACTCTGGCATCCTAACTATATAAAAGAGGGCAGGGTTCCTGGAGACGGGACTTTCACAACTAATCCAACGCAAAGGCTAACGCCGACTGGACGTAGAGCTATTACTCGATCACGGTCGAGGGTCCGAACCAGGATAAATCGAATGTCTCTTGCGTTAACCGTCGAGTTTTGCATATGCTGAAGCCCGAACAAACTGCCCCGAGTACCCCCGTGGCAGGCTATCGGTGGTGAAACATCGACAGTATTCCAACCATACCATCAGCTACTAAGTTAAACAAAAGAGGGGACAACATATCTCCATGCCTCAATCCTTTATAGCTTCTAAAAAACTATCCAATTTCACCATTAAGTTTAACAGCCACTATACCTCCCCCATTGCTTTCATTACCCATCACTTAATTTTGATGTAATGGTACATTCCCACATTTTCACATGTGCACTTGTTATATAGAAATTCTCATGACAAAAATGAACATCTAGTGAATACTAGAGAGTTTGAGGGTCTCTTAGCACTTGATTTATTTGATAAAAAACAAAGTCTCAGATGAAGGGTCAAGGAATACCGACTAGGAGAGAATGAATACAAGGTTTCAACTAAAAACACAAACACTAGTCAATTTTAATTAGAACAACAACAGTCCTAAAATACTACTTTGTCTATCTTGGTGAGGGTTTGCAACCTAGTGTGACAATCAAAAGAACAAGTCTAAGAATGCAAATCTACCCAAAGTAACTTGCATGAAAGTAAATTGAGCACAAGAGATAATCAATTGGAGACACCAATTTTATCCCGCTGTATTCATGACTTTTTGGTCACCCCTAATCCACATTGAGGTGGATTCAATGTTCACTGCTCTTTTATAATGATAATTCTTGATCTTGAGCCAGCTAGAACTACTATCCTTCTAACTTTTGTAACTTAGCTTGCACTTTTTCACCCATTTCTAATCACATGTCCTAATCTAAAGTTTACAACTTTATTAGCTTCCACTATCATCGAAAGTAGTTGTTTCCACCATGATCAATCTTGCATGATATCTCTCTCTTTTGGTTGGTTAGATCTATGATCTAGGGCTATATATTTATGCCCAAGCTTGGTACAATAGCTCATGTGCTCATGTACAATTTGCTTTTGTATCCTGGTTGCATATTAATAGCTCTATCAATGTCGTCTCTTTTCATCAAAATATCAAAGTTTTATCATTAGTCCTACAGATTAGCCTTCCTTAGTTGCCACGCTATCAAGTCTTATCTTTTTAACCTTTCTATATGTTTATTTTTGAAAATTCTCACATTGAGTTATGTTCTTCCAGTTATATATTATATCAAAAGATAATTTAAACTGTTATTTTGAACCACATTTTATTTTAGGATAAAGATTTAATCACTTAGCTAACATAAAGAAACTATTTTTTGAATAATGGCATAGGTTAGTAATACACAAATAAATGTAAGAATGTTTTCAGGTTATTTTTTTGCGTAACGATAGTGATGAGTAAGTAAGTTATCAGCATATAAAGGGGTGTATATCTCGTATTAGCCAAATGCTAGGATAATATATGGGTTATTCTATCCATTTTCATAACATAACTTGTCGCATAATGGTGGTTTGCTCAAATAGTAAGACACTCGCGTGTCGAACGGACATGTTTGATGAGTTTATTTGAGAAATTTTTATGACACATACTTACACCGTAAATATTAGGAGCATTCGATTATACCAAGCCTTAAAGATGACTATGATGACAGTAGAACTAGGAAAGTTGTAGGATGGATAAAAATGGATAAAACTTTTTTTGGGAATAAAAAAATGGATAAAACTTAGTATAGTACTGTTTATACGGTTTACCAAACAAGAAAAACAAAACCCGTCCAGCTCGTCAAATATGCTAATACAAATCATCGTGACATCGCCGGGCCGTCGGGGTCCCGTCGCCCAAAATGGTCAGTGCAGGTTCGTCGTCCGAGTCTATAAAAAGGCCGCTCCCCCTGTGTCCTCCCGTACTCGTCGAATCACCCTGCTCCCCTCCCACCGATCCATCTTCCCCTGTTCCCACGCGCCAAAATATTTCCGGATTCCGAGCACCAAATCAGAGCACAGCTCGGCACGACACTCACCTACGGGGAGAGGACGCAATCGCAGGCCATGGAAGTGACTATGGACGACGTGGCCGGGGATGTCGAGTTCTCTGGCTGCAGCTCCACGACCACCTCGTCGTCGTCGCCGTCGCTGGACGACGGCATGGGGATGTACGCGTGGAACGCTCTCTCCCCGGTGACCGACTGGGGCTCGCTCTGCCCTGACGACGGCGCCCAGGACCTTCACGGCCTCATCGAGTCCATGCTCTGCGACGACACGCTCCTCGGCTCGGCCGACCTCAACCCGGCCATGTTCCCGGACGACGTGTACTGCTGCTCCAATGGCTCCGCCCCGAGCAGCACCACCACGACGAACCCCGGCACGCCCGTGAACGACGGCGACGCGCAGAAGGGCGACTGCCACGAGAAGGGCCTCTGCCTGCTGCACTTGCTCATGGCGGCGGCCGAGGCGCTCTCCGGCCCGCAAAAGAGCCGGGAACTGGCCCGGGTGATATTGGTTCGGCTCAAGCAGATGGTTTCCCACATCGGCGACAACGCCGCTGTCTCCAACATGGAGCGCCTCGCCACGCACTTCACCGACGCGCTGCAGGGGCTGCTCGACGGCTCCCACCCCGTCGGGGGAGCCGGCAGGCAGGCCGCCGCGGCCGCGGCCCACGGCCACCTCCCACACACCGGCGACGTGCTGACGGCATTCCAGATGTTGCAGGACATGTCGCCGTACATGAAGTTCGGCCACTTCACCGCGAACCAGGCCATCCTCGAGGCAGTGGCGGGCGACCGGCGCGTGCACGTCGTCGACTACGACATCGCTGAGGGCGTCCAGTGGGCGTCGCTGATGCAGGCCATGACCTCGCACCCCGACGGCGTGCCTCCGCCGCACCTGCGCATAACCGCCGTCTCCCGAGGAGGCGGTGGCGGCGCCCGGGCGGTGCAGGAGGCCGGCCGTCGCCTGGCCGCCTTCGCGGCGTCCATCGGGCAGCCCTTCTCGTTTGGGCAGTGCCGTCTCGACTCAGATGAGCGGTTCCGTCCGGCGACGGTCCGGATGGTCAAGGGGGAGACCCTCGTCGCCAATTGCGTGCTCAACCAAGCCGCCGCGAGCACCACCGTTAGGCGTCCCACCGGCTCGGTGGCGTCTTTCTTGGCCGGCATGGCCACGCTCGGGGCCAAGGTCGTGACGGTGGTTGAGGAGGATCAAGGGGACGCCGAGAAGGACGAGGAGGAGGAGGGCGGCTTCGTGGCGCGGTTCATGGAGGAGCTGCACCGGTACTCGGCGGTGTGGGACTCGCTGGAGGCCGGGTTCCCGACGCAGAGCCGTGTTCGCGGCCTAGTGGAGCGGGCCATCCTCGCCCCAAACATCGCCGGCGCCGTGAGCCGAGCGTACCGTGCCTCGAACGGCGATGGCGAGGCGAGGGCCGGGTGGGGGGAGTGGATGCGCGGCAACGGGTTCAGGGCCGTGCCGCTGAGCTGCTTCAACCATAGCCAGGCCAGGCTGCTGCTCGGCCTGTTCAACGACGGGTACACGATGGAGGAGACGTCTCCGAACAAGATCGTGCTCGGCTGGAAGGCACGGAGATTGCTGTCGGCGTCAGTGTGGGCGCCGCCGCCGGTGTCTGTGCCGTCGTCGCCGACGGAGGCGGCGTTCCAGCCCGTGGGGATGTCGCCGGGCAGCGGTGGCGTGGGCCGCATGGACTTTGACTACGTTGATTCGTTCCTCGTCGAGCCCGCTTATGCGCTAGTTTAATCGTGGTTGGGTAGAGCGATTCAGCACCTTTTATCTCCGAGAGATGTTTTAGAGTTGTTCAGGTGTAAAAAGTTCAGTAGTGTTTCGCTATTTCAGCCCTTGTTTAGATTGGGGTTAGGGATCAGTATTTGGCATTATAGCACTTTCATTTGTATTTGACAATTATTGTCCAATCATGGTCTAACTACGCTCAAAAGATTTGTCTCGTAATTTACAATCAAACTGTGTAATTAGTTTTTTTTTATCTACATTTAATACTCCATGTATGTGTCCAAAGATTTGATGTGATGGAGAGAGAGTGAAAAAACTTGCAATCTAAACAAGGCCTGGTTTGTAAAATCAAAGAGGCTGAGAATCGCTAACTCCAGTGTCCAGTCTCCTTCCACCAGGGCCGCGTTTAGTTGCGCCCGGAATTGGGGCCGTCGGATTTTCAGCAACATTGTAGCGCACTGTTGCATTTCGTTTGTATTTGGTAATAATTGTCTAATCGTTGATTAATTAGGCTCAAAACGTTCGTTTCGCAAAGTACAACCAAACCGTGCAATTAGTTTTTTATTTCATCAACATTTAGTACTCCATGCATGTACCGCAAGTTTGATGTGATGGAAAATCTTCTTTTTGCATAGTGCCAAAATTTAAAGTTGGGGTGAACTAAACATGGCCCAGAATCTAACAATTGGAGATGGAACAGGACAAATAAAAAAAGGACAGATATAATATCGGAGGCTCCCACATGAGTGGGTCTAAGAAAGAAAAAAACCGAGACAAACTTTCCCCCATAAAATATACGAAGAGGCTGCTAAAACCAATTACGTGAATAAGGCTGGATGTACCTGTATCTTTGGGCAAACCCCATACCTATCATGTTTCTGCCATTAACGATTTTCTACTCCCCATTTGAAATGACAACACTTATCTAATGTTGTTTGAAATTCCTAATCAATATTTTTAATAATGCAGTGTTTTTAGTAAAAGTTTAATGTCAAGTACTCATGATATATGATTTTTTTCATCACATAAATGCTGTAATATTGATAATTTGATTATTGGTCAAAGTCTTTTCCTTGTGAAATGAAATATACCTTGTGATTTCAATCCAAGTACTAGTATGCAACATAACAATGATTATTAGGTAGGACGAAAAGAGTGGCTAATTTGGCTAGTTATACATCAAATGAAATAGGCTTTGTTCGTCAATCTCTAGATCTGTAGACCGAGTTTCATTCTTATAAAGGTGCTTATAAAGGTAGGATGTGTGTATGTACTCGTACGGTAAGTGTACATGTACAAGTGTCTGTGTCGGTGTTTTCGGACCACCGACGAGTAAATTTGTATTTGCGCGTCTGGCTCGGATGATGTGTTCAGAGGACACAAGAGTTTATACTGGTTCGGGCGGAACGTCCCTACGTCCAGTTTGCTGCTGCTCATGTTACCGGCACTTGGTTTGCAGTAGGGGTTACAAACAAGTGAGAGAGGGAAAGGATCCCAAGTCTCTGATGGAAGGAGTGAACGGGTGCTGAGAGCTGGATCGCCCCTCAATCGTGTGTTTGTGTCGTGCTCTTGTGTTTTTATCTCGTGGTTCGGTTTCGTGCGGATCTAGATCCCCTTTCATGGGGTGCCCTGCTTTTCCTTTTATAGGCGAAGGAAAAACGTGGGTTACAGCGGAGGAAAAAGAGAACAACGAGAGGTAGCAGAAGGCTTCCAGGATCGTTCGGTCCTTCTACTCCTTCATGCAGGTCCCATCGATATTGTAGATGTCGACAGGGACGACTCCACGTCGCGACCCTGTTCGTCACTGGCGCCATGCGCATGCATCATCTGCCGGTCATGACATTCCATTCCGTCCCAGCGAACGTCGTGGTGAACTAACGCGCCTATCAGCGTTCGTACGAGGGTTAGGCAGAACAGCATCGGTACAACCAACACTGTTCTTGATGTGAATCCTCAGGTATGGCCCGTCATGGCCATGGGTTACATCAAGGCGTGCCAGTCTCTTCCCTGATGTCAGAGTTTTGACCCAGACCCATACGCTTGGACCTAGAGTAGTTGGTGGCGGTATGAGTACCCGTTAGACGAGATGGAGCCCACGCCCAAGGGGTCGGACGAGATGGAGCCAGCACCTAAGGGGTCGGGGAAGACGGAGCCCACGGCCTTGGGGTCGGGCGAGACAGAGCTCTCACCAAAGGGTCGGACTAGATGGAGCTCTCACCCTTGGGCGAGATGGAGACCGCGTCCTTAGGGTCGGGCGAGACGGAGCCCACGGCCTTGGGGTCGGGCGAGATGGAGACCCGTGGCCTTGGGGTCGGGCAAGATGGAAACTGAGTCCTTGGGGTCGAGCGAGACGGAGCCCGTACCCAAGGGGTCGGGCGAGACGGAGCCCGTACCCAAGGGGTCGGGCGAGACAAAGCCTCGTGGCCTTGGGCGAGACCCCACGGCCTTGGGGGTCGGGCGAGGCCTTTTAATACGTCTTGCTCCATCCAGGGAAGTCAGTGTGGGAGCTAACTTCCTTGCTTTGGGTATCCCTACTATCGATACCTGACAGCTGCCCTCGAGCCTGTGGAGGAGTAGAATACTTCTTTGGAGGCTTTTCCAAACGGGAAGACTCTAAGGGCCTTAGCCTTCTTTTTGTAGCCATCAGCGTGTCCTGGTAGGACGGCGGTTCTCTTTTGTCGTGGTTGGTCTTCTTGGGGGCATGTAATCGTAGGATTTGGGAGGTCGGAAAGATTTTTCTTGATTTCGGTCTCCTAGGATCCGATTGGTCCGTCATTGTACTACGACCGTGCGTTCAGTCTCCTTGCAAGTCCAACTTTCCTCGAGCCCTCATGCGTAGCAGGGGTCCGGTCGAGGGTCGGCTCATCTTTGTGATCGTCGTCCCTCAAGCGTTTTTTTTATAAAACGAAGGGGCTGAGCCGTGCCACATTTTTCCTTAATGGATGAAACATGGTGCTTGGTGAGCTGTTAACGGGCTAGTCCGAGTGGGCCCCGGCTTCCCGTTTGTGGGGGTCCGGCATGGGTCAGCTGGTGACTGACTCCAGATTCTTAGTGGCCAATCCATATAGTTCTTGGGTCCGTTCGACCGGTCCCAAGGGCTCGTTGCCTTTCTTCAAGGAAAGACCATGGATTGGGAACCAACCAAGACTCGAACATGTGCCGGTATGCCCGTGGTGCTCGTGCGCCCGGGTACTAGCTGCTAGTGGGCCCATCCCTTTCCACCCCTCGCTCTTAGGGTGCCCCGGAGCGGCTGCAAACCCGTCGGTGGGCCGGCCTTCAAACTCCTGGGCCTAAATGGGCCGTAGGAGCGTTTTCAGCTCTGTATCCCTCCTTACCTACGATGGTTCTTGGTCCATTGACCAGGCGAACCGTCATCCGGCGTTTCCTTTGAGGGCACGGATAGAGATTGCGTGCGCATGATCTTCGGAGGGAGATGACGTGACACGGCGCAGTGGGCACGTGAATCTAGGCGGATGGTTTGTCTTCTCGCCCCGCTCCACCTTATAAATAGCGGCCTCCCCTTTCATATTTTTGCACGCCAAAACCATTGCCTTACCATCTCTGTTTCTCTGCCACCGCCGTTTGGATCTGCCATGCTTGCTAGTCCATCGTCGGAGCCCTAGATCTGTACCCTCCGCTCCTCCTCCGCCGCCTTTGCTTCTCTGTAGCCACCTCCATCCTCCATGGATTCGTGGCATCGCTCTGATGTTACCTATGTGCGCATGGAGGGCCTCGTCAAGCGTGGTCTTCTCTGTGGGAGGACCGATGTGGCGGAGTGGCTTGTGCCCGACCGTGAGGAGGCATCGGCACCATCCAATGGCTACGTCGTCTCCTTCGTGCTCTTCCACGAGCACGGACTCACGGTTCCTCCTCACCCATTCTTCCGGGGTCTGCTGCACCATTATCAGATCGAGCTTCAGCACTTGAACCCTAACGGGATCCAACACATCATGGCCTTCATCGTGATGTGTGAGGGGTACCTAGGGATCGAGCCCCACTTCGAGCTCTGGAGATATTTCTTCTCCATCTCCTTGATGAAGAAGGAGAGAGGTTGGGAGACCCTGATGCCGATGGGATACGCAGGCATCCACCTCCAGGGGCAGCGGGCGGCCGAGTACATGGCCTGCCATCTCTCTAGATCCAACAATGGGTGGCACTCGCATTGGTTCTACCTGAAGGACAAAATTCCATACCCTTGCCTGTCTTCTCCGGGCGTTTTATCGAAGAGGTTCCACCGTCATGGCCGTGGGGGCCACCCGTCAAGGAGAAGAAGAGGATGTGCGACCTCCTCGAGGCCATCGCGTTCCTAAAGACACATGGCCTCCATGGGGTCAGTGTCATGGGGGGTATCACGCGAGGAGGGTGGCGCCCCTTATGGTGCGCATCCTCCCACTGTACGGGATGACGCCCGGCGCGTAGCTCGTTGGGACGACGCTCGCCCAAACGTTGCTCCACGACAGTGAGGTCGCGCAGCGCATCGAGGAAGCCACGGGGGAGCCCGACGCCGTGTTCCCGATCCTAGGGCATCCCGTGATGCGGCCGGACACGGGCTTCATCGAGCTACCGGTGGGGTTAGTCTTTTGGGACTCCGTCGCGCCACTGGCAGAGCACGCGGCTATGAGGGGCAGCAAATCGTGCCGCGGATGAACAATGGAAGAAGAAGAAGGATGATGAGGAGAAGGAACGGCGGTTGAAGCAGCGAGTGAAGCTACAGTGAGGGAAGCGACGTCAAGGCTCATCAGAAGAAGAGGAGGAAGAGGAGGAGGAGGATGACGGCTCCTTGTCGCCCATCCCGTGGGATGATCTGGCCACCGAGGATGAGTACTCGCCTTCGTCATAGGCGGGACCCTTCTCGTGGCATGTCGTGAAGCAGGAGGTGGAGGACGCACCCCCGGAGCCAGTGGAAACGAACCGCCCCGCCGAGAAAGGTGTCATTTCCCAACAAGTGTTTTAGTTATACAATTCCAAGGTGTTTCTTTATTTCATTTATTTGATTTACTATATATTCAAACTAGGGCTCAATAGTTAACCTAGCAAACTAATTTTTCTAGAGCTATAAAAATTACAGTGAGTAACTAATATTATTAGGAGTTTACTGTAAAATTTTCAGAGTCAACACTGTCATCAATTTATCACGGAAATTCTTACAAGTTCACATTTTAACCATACTAAACATTTTAAAATAATTAGAGCAACCCTGGAGACATTTTAAAACTAGATGAACCAATTACGCTAATAGATAGATCATGATTTTAGGAGCCTAACAAAATTAGTTTCACAATTTTTGGATTCCTATACTTTTTTATATTGATTTTTCAAGTTAACTAGAAACCTATATTAAAAACCATTTAGAAAATGGAAAGGGCCGGCGGCAACCCCTTTCGGACCAGCTGCCCCTACGGTCCACGTGAAACAGCTGCACGCATAGCGGGCTGGCCCAGCATTGGCCCACAGCGGGTAGCCCGCGCACGAGTCGGTGATCTTTGCATAAAAGCCCTCGATCTATCCCTTTATTACGCGACACTATGCTCACTATTGCAACAGAGACACGTTCATATTTAGAACCCTGAAGTTCCTCACCTTCGCAACGAACTAATCACTGAGCAGGAGTGCGTAGGGGCGCGACGTGTGAACGACGGGCGACACTACCGCTGTGGCTTTTCGTCCGGGGAGGGCTCGTCAGTGGCTGTGCAAGAATTGATGGCCTATCCCACCTACGGGCGCACGCAAGGGGCAGAGGCAGAGGCACAGGGCTCGAAACGCCACGACATGGTTAGCTACAGCGGCGGCCATGGTCGTCCGGTCCAAGGTAGTGGCGCATACGCTTCGGTGAACCAGGGCTACAGATATACCAAACGAAATGTGGGGAAACATCAGGGAGTTACCACGGATACACGACAGGCTCCACGCGCTTCAGCTTGGCACCACCGCGTCACGTCATTGATGGAGACGTCGCTGACCAAACCTAGGGAAGCATCGACATTGGGACGTCTTGAGAAGTCAACAGGTGCAAGGATTTGAGCTAATCCCAAGGATTGGAGCTCACCCCTCAATTGACCAGAGCTCTAGCCAGAAAATGACCGGCGACGGGGAAACTCCAAACTTCGCCTCCTATGGTGCACGCCTGCTGCTCGATGTTAGTGGTGTGGCTAGGTAACTTCCCTGACGAGCCGTAGGTGCAAGGAATTAGATTGTAGATGCCCGAGCTATGCGAAATTGGAAGACGGAGGTAGCTCTATTATTGAACTCAAAGGGTGCTTGGGTCGAGCTGGGCGTCTAAGCGCGGTAATGGCCGAGCAGCGGCTAAGAAGGGCATCGGCGCATGTCTACGGTGCCAAGCATCCAATGTTTTATCGCATACAGCATGAATGGAACCAGCATCACGACGGGCGCGGCCGCGGCAGTGGAACAGCAATCGCGCATCAAACTGTTGCGCAGGACCGAGGCAACAAATGACGCGAGGGCAGACAATGGCGCTGTGACAAGGACATTAGCGTGACAGGACAACGGAGGTAGACCGTGGCTCGGCAAGTAGGTGATTCAATCGGTGGTGCCACATCGATTCGACGGCAGCCGCCGCAACATTGGCCCGACCCTACGCGCAGCATAGCGACACGGCGCGAGTTGGCTAGCAAGAGGGCAAGGAGAGACGAGAGACGCGCCACGGCATCGGTCGGCACCCACGGCGGCCCACAGGGAGAGGCCATGGCCAACCAAGGGCCGAGCCCACCACCAGCTGCACACCCACACATGGTGACTGTGCCCACAGGGCCCAACAGCCACGTTGAGGCATTGCACGAATTTTGGAGCAAGCCCAAAACTCAAACCCAGCTCGGTTGATGTAACACCCCCTGGTGTTACAATCTTGTTTAGCACCACGATTTAGGCCTAAGTCAAATTTTCGAAACGAGTCTCTCTGGATTTTTAAATTAAAATATACTTGATGTGATAAGTGAATCCAGTGACCTAGTTTCGTGGACTCGAATCAACGCCAAGTTAAATTGCTCAGTACATAAAGATATTTGGGAATATTCGATAATGATTCTAGCGAACGGTTTGTTCTATAGATTAAACATGAAAAGCAACTTTTATAAATAAAATCAAATCCATTAATAAATAGAATGATATATATATATACTCATGGGTTTATTTTGATAAGCGCGAACTGACGAGAGAGAGAGCGCAACAGCTTCGTATATTTTTCCTGGCGTATCGTGTACTTGTTGCATGGCAATTACTCACCGTCTCGTTCTCGTCGTGGCTCTACGTTTCTCTGCATTGCAAAGCCTCCCATCTGTCTGCATCAGAACTGGTCCACTGCGCTGGGCGTCTGAAATTGGTGCACGTGGTTCTGTCCCTACCACATCAGGTCCTTTCACTTCCTTGAGCACGCGCAGGTGCGCCGCTGCCAGCCACGCTACACCGTCCCATCCTACCTCCGCGTCGGTTGTCTGACGTGTGTATGACGTGTACCCCCTCGTGCTGCTTCCTGCTCCTTCCTTTTCTACTATCGTGGAGGAGACGCTCCAGCTCTGGTCTGCCTCCGTTGTCTGCCTTCGTGTCCGGTCAGGTTGAGTTGTCTCGTCATGGTACTTCACGGCATGAGTTCTTTAAGTCGCATCGCGTGAACGTCACGCCACCAACTTGGCCTTGTCCTTCCCCGTCTCACTGCATCCGGAAGCAGCGCCCTCTTCTTCCTTCCCACAGCAGCCGGTGGCGCTGTCCACCCGGTCTACGTGCCTCCCATCGCAGCGGCCACGCTCGTGTGCTCGCAGCCCGCACCCACCATCGCCTGGCCGGACACAACCCGCCCGCTGCCCACCGCAAGCCATGGCCGCGCCCGCAGCTGCTCAACCGTCACCCCTTTTTCCCCGCGTGAGAGCACGCGCGCGCCCCTCGGCCCCTCCCGCACTGGTCCCGCTGCTTTTCGGCACGATCGCACCATGGCCGCCACCTCCATCTCCTCATGCACCGTCGTGGCCTCACGTCGTACTTCCGCACCAGCGCCTCGCTATCTCGCAGCACGCCATGGCCGCTTCCGTCCGCCATGGCCGCGAGCCTTGAGTGCGAGCACCGCTGCTTCCCGTTGCCTTTCCCTTTCCCCCATCGTGAGCGCGCGAAGCTCCATGGTCTCGCGCCCCACCGTGTAAAGCGCTGGAGCCGCCGATGCCCCACGCCACCGGTGACGGTTCCCCGTGGCTTTTCCGTGACCCACGTGCCGGTGCCTCCACCGCCACAGGGCTCCGCTCCGTAGCACCGCCCCAGCTGGGGGCGTGCTTGTTCCACCCGGTGCCGTAGGGCCGGACCTCGCTTGCCACCGTGCCGCAGCCGCTGGTCGCCGTGCCCCTCCCCTGTGGTGCTCTGCTTTTGTGAAGAGAAGGTGAGATGGGTGAGAATCCAAGAAGAATTGTTATATGGGGTTCGTATTGTAAAATACGAGACTCACATAAATAGTACATTTCTACCATTAGTTGATTTAGAGAGGACTCAGGGGCCTCATCGCTAAGTGCCATCGCTGATTCCGCTTGGGCCGGTCGGTTGCCACCTTGTTGGGCCGTGCTTGCCATCCACTGGGCCGGCCTGTCGCCACCCTGGTTGGGCCGCTGGCCGCGCACCCTGACTGGGCCGTTCACCGCGCTGGGCTAGCCGATTGACTGGACGCTTGGACTGCTCGCGCGGTTATCACCGCTGCTGGGCTGCCCATGCTGTTTCGCTCGCTGGGCCGGCTGGTGCTACCCCGCCTGGGCCACCATGCGTCTCACTCGGGCCGGCCTGGGGTCGCCTGTGCTGGGTCACGTGCGCCTACGGGCCAGGTCGGCTCACTGGTCGCTGGGCCGATTGTTGGCCGCTGGCCCCTAGTTTCTAAAACATCTAGCTTATTGGGTTTCAGAAATAAACTTGTCAAATCAATATAAAGTTGTGTAGGTGTTGAAAAATTACGAAACCAATTTTGTTAGTCTTCTAAAATCATGATCTACTTGTTAGTATATTTTATTCACATAGTTTGATAATATTCCTGGAAGCTATATAATTAATTTAAGGTACTTAATATGATAGAAATATAAACTTGTAGGAATTGTTGTGATAAAGTGGTAATAGTGTTGGATCTAAAATTGTTACAGTAGATTCCTAGCGATATTAGCTGCTCACTGTAATTTTTGTAGCTCTAGGATAATTAAATTGCTAGATAGATAATGAAGCTTTATTTTGAATAAAGATTAAATCGATAGAATGAAATAAAGAAATAACTTGGGATTGTATAACTAAAGCGATTGTTGGAAAATAATGTCTTATTCGACAACATGGATATGTAGCTTAAGTACGGACGTTGTTAGAGCGAGCTCGTTAGCTTGTGAGGCGTAATCGTGTTTCTAAGTATTTCGGCTGTCGTCGATTATTTACATCTTTGCATTTGCATCAATGCATATCATATATGTACGATGATGGATCAACGGATCAATTGAAGGATGATTAGGAATCCGAAGATGGTGTAATGGTATTCTCTCTAGGAGATGATGCAATGGGCTTTCTATTTAGATGATGATGGATGATCTGAAGATGCAGATACTAACTTTTTAATATATATCTTACCCAGGCAAGCGAGGATTCCTTTACGCTGCGATCGTAGTTGTTATTTTTAACTCTCACCAAATGTTTTTATAAATGAAAGTTTCATAATATGTTGTCGTAGTTTATATATCAATACTTCATCATGTCATGATTAGATATTTATTTTTGCTGTAATTCTGATCACATGTTTATATTTCGCTGTTCAATTAAACTGTTTATAACTCTGATAATATGATTACATTTCGTTGTTATAATAATAAATATTATACTCTGATGTTGTATTAAAAGTGATGTAAGAAATAGTTAAGCATAATGTAAGCTTTATTCTCTCATTTGTGATCCTGATGGCAAAAATGTGGATTTTCGGGTTCTCCCCTGGGGTGTGCCCGACGGAACCGAGTAATTTAGTGTTCTCTCCTGAATGCTTAGTGTCTAATGGAAGACGAGCACTCCTGGGAGGCATTAGATTAGGCAGTTCTGCCACAGGTGGTATCAGAGAGCAAATGAGGAAATAAGGCTTCGAAAACATTTTCTAAACTAAAATTTGACAATAAATTCTTTTCAAAAAGTTAGGACGTTTGTATGCGAAGTTATATACGTAGCCCTATTACTATGGTTATGTATCCAGGATAGATGGCACTCTGCTGACTTAGGTAGGCTTAATCAATTTTTTTGCAGGTACACTGACTCGAGCATAGTTCGATAGCACCGATTAGCTACCGGGAGAGAACGTTGTGCCAAAAATCTGAGAACGGTTGCCCTATATGTTGGCAACAGTGGAAGGACGTATAGCACGTGCATCCATGCATATCCTATTTGTGCATTGTAGTGCTGTATTGCTTATAGATATGCCCTCCATAGGTGTCACGCGTGTCGTATTGTGCACGACTAGCTCGTTTCTGTTTCAGAGTTAGGTCTGCACTATGGCTTCGTGCTCCATGTTCGCCCATGGTTCATGCCTATCGTGACCTGTGTTTTCCCCATACTCTTTTCTACGCTCTTGTTGGACACCAGTCCTGTAGTCATACTAGTCAGTAATGGCATCGCACGTCGCTCACCTCGAACGCGCGGAATTTGGTCGATTCGTCGTAGTGATCTCTGCGGGCACACTGGTGGACAGCGCCAGGACCACTGAACGCTCCACCTTTATAAGCAGAGCCTGGCCATGCCCTTGGTACCACCACTCGGCGCACTTTAGCTCGCTTAGCTTTTCCTTTGAGCTAGCTTTTTGCTCAGCCTTCCTCACCACCACCACCAGAAATGGCAGGAGCCTGGGTTAGTAGTTACTGCCTGAACATTGAGTGTTTTCCCATAATCCTGCATGCCACCCTACAAAAGCTCGCAGTCAAAGATCGTGCCGAGTATGAGGGCCGTGAGTATGAGAAGCATGGCACTGATCGGTGTGAGGTTACCGTTTACATCGGGAAGAGTGAAGAGTTTCTCGACCTCACTGAATCCTAGAGTGTGACAGCAATCGGGTTTAGATTCATCGACACCTACCAGGTTGTGGTCCGCAAAGCCCTATGGTGCCTCTACCAGATCTATGAGGAGCCCATTGCCCGTACCCCCATGAGGTTCTTTCCACCTTTGGACAAGAATCGGCGGGCATGGAAGGCTCGCATGGAGGCCTTGCTAGGGCAAGAGGCGCAAGAAGATAGTCCTACCGTGGTGCACTTGACCACGTACCTACTTGCTCTGGATGAGCAGTATGACTGGCAAGCCTTGGAACTGAGGATCTGCCTTCGTCAAGCCAAGGAAGCCGAGATCTTCACCCGAATGCTTGAGGTGTAGCTCGTCGAAGTGCATGCCCGTGCTGCAGTCACGGAGAGCTAGGAGACTACCATGTCAGAAGCTCTGAAGGAGGCTAAAGATCGGCATGTCCATCAGCTAAGTGTGGCCAATCTTATCACTAGGGCCAAGCGGAGGACGCTGGCTGCTGAAAGGCAGGATGCCCCGATCTTGGAAGGGATCCCTATCCACCCGCCAGAAAGAAGAAGAACCGGTGTTGCAGTGCTGCCAGCACCTCCACCCTCAGAAGTGTCAGAAGTAGAACCCTTGATTCCTCTCACTCAGCCATTGCCACGAGAAGATGCAGATCCATAGCCTGGGCGGTAGAAGAATCCGCCGAGCCCAAGAATGGAGATGCGTGGTCCTATGTATATTAGTTGCCTTGGGATGCTATACCTATAGTAGTAGTCCTTTTCGTCGCTGTCCTCCGTATTGTATTCTTACCGTTGTTGTCGTTCGTAGTTGTTGGGATCGTCCATCTTAGGTAAGGTGAATGTTGTGTCGTGAAGAGGAGCCTGAATGCCTGTCCGTTGTACCCGTATAAGATCGTTGGAATATGCATTTTTTTTATTTCGTTGTGTTT
This sequence comes from Miscanthus lutarioriparius, assembly GCA_904845875.1. Taxonomy (NCBI): domain Eukaryota; kingdom Viridiplantae; phylum Streptophyta; class Magnoliopsida; order Poales; family Poaceae; genus Miscanthus; species Miscanthus lutarioriparius. The sequence continues at coordinate 22,634,158 of CAJGYO010000001.1, forward strand.
ATTGCGTTCATCTACCTTAAGTTTCATTAGACGTGCTTAAAGTTTTCAAGGGCGATGTTAAGCGGGTTACAAGAGAAGTTCCATTCAAACGTCAGTAGACCAGCTGTGATTGAATAGCATAGGACACTTGTATCGACTAATTGTGGATGTCCCAGCAGAACACTTGAATCTCTTTAAAACAAATCTACCGTTGGATTTAAATTCCTTGTCCCTTGTTGTGAAGGGAACCTTTGTTGTTTGGATTTTTCCCTTGCAATACTCCCCTTACTCTGTGGTCTATGACCCCACCGCCTTCATGGCGTGTAAGTTGGTAATAGTTGCCTGGTTAAAAGTTTATGGTGCCACGACGAAACCGAGGGCTCACTGTGGAACAACTGCCATAGGTGACGCTACTCGGCACGTGCTGGTATCGAGGTTGTTAACCAAGTACCTTTACCAAGTTACACCACCATACCGCTTTTGCTATAAAATATTCTCCTTGGAAATATTCGGGTGTTCAAACAGGAAATCCACAACAGGTTGATGACATAGTGTTTTCTCAAGATAAGCAAGAGGAGGTGGTTTTGGAGGAAGCATGTATGTAGTGATTTTAGTCCATAAAACGGTGGGCACGTATTGTGGTCAAGGAAGAGAAAGAAAAAGAAGTGTAGTAAGGATGGATAGTCTCAAGTAGTAGGGAGTGCTTGGAAAATCCTGAGTGGACGTCGTGTCCCTAGGCCCTGTGTGAGTTGACTGCACAAAGTATGCCAGGTTATTTCGCTGTGTGCCCTACAAACGTCGTCTGTGTTGGGTCCTTTTGCACCCCATTCTCACGTGGTCACGGAATCGTGCCACACTCGCCGTCTTTGTGCAATGTGCGTTTCTCCTTTTCCTAGCATCCGGTCGGCTCTCGACTCTCATGCCCCGTCCCTCGTACCAGACCCCTTTTTCCCCTCACTTCTTTCTTCTTTCGGAGACACGGCCGATCGCACTCCTGCCTCGTCGAGCGGATCCCCTCTCCACTCCTTTATTTCCCCCTCTACCATTCGCGCAGGAAGCACACCATGTCCGATCTTATCTTCATAGCATGAACCATCTGTGTATCCCATCCCCACCGCCTCCACTTCTGGTGTGTTGTGCCCCACCTCGTTCGCCACTATAAAATACCCTTGGTCCTTGCTCTTCTTCTTCTTCATCCCATTCCCTCGCATTCGGAGCAGAGCTATGAGGTCCAGTCGTCTCTCATGGGATTAGGTTCGTCAGTCTGTGGTGATGGTGTAATCTGAGGAGAAGAAAGGATTCGGTTCGTCGAAGAAGTTTGAGTTCCCTTGGGGTAGTCAACCTTAGGGTTCATGATGTTTTACTTCTCCGTCGACTGTTTCTGGATCTATTGGTGCTACGCCATGTTTTGGATAATCATTATCTTGTTGTTTCTCTATTGCCCTCGTCTATCTCGACTTCTGGATTAAGTCTCGGTTGCACCAGGTTGCTCTTAACCATGTATCCCTATATCCCCGTGTGGTTTAGTATTCGAAGTCGTGTAATCTTTCGTGTAATCCCTGATCTACGGAATGTAATCGTGTTTCCCCTCTTTGGGTTCTTGCTTCGAATCTCGGGACGAGATTCTTTTTAAGGGGGGTTGGTTGTAACACCCCCTGGTGTTACGATCTTGTTTAGCACCGCGATTTAGGCCTAAGTCAAATTTTCGAAACGAGTCTCTTAGAATTTTTAAATTAAAATATACTTGATGTGATAAGTGAATCCGGTGACCCAGTTTTGTGGACTCGATTCAACGCCAAGTTAAATTGCTCAGTACGTAAAGATATTTGGGAATGTTCGATAATGATTCTAGCGAACGGTTTGTTCTGTAGATTAAACATGAAAAGCAACTTTTATAAATAAAATAAAATCCATTAATAAATAGAATGATATATATATATATACTCATAGGTTTATTTTGATAAGCGTGAACTGACGAGAGAGAGAGCGCAGCAGCTTCATTTATTTTTCCTAGCATACCGCGTACTCATTGCATGGCAATTACTCACCGTCTCATTCTCGTCGTGGCTCTGTGTTTCTATACATTGCAAAGCCTCCCATCCGACCGCATCTGAACTGGTCCACTACGCTGGGCGTCTGAAATTGGTGCACGTGGTTCTGTCCTTGCCACGTCGGGTCCTTTCACTTCCCTGTGCACGCGTAGGTGCACCGTTGCTGGCAACGTAGCACCATCCCATCCCGCCTCCCCGTCGGTGCTCTGACATGTGTACGACGTGTACCCCCTCGTGCTGCTTCCCGCTCCTTTCTTTTCTACTGCCGTGGAGGAGACGCTCCAGCTCCGGTCTGCTTTCGTTTTCTACCTTCGTGTCCCGCCAGGTTGACTCGTCTCGTCACGGTACTTCACGGCATGTGTTCTTTAAGCCACATCGCATGAACGTCAGCCACCAACTTGGCCTTGTCCTTCCCCGTCTCACTACATCCGGAAGCAGTGCCCTCTTCTTCCTTCCCACAGCAGCCGGTGGCACTGTCCGCCCAGTCCGCACGCCTCCTGTCGCAGCGGCCACGCCCGTGTGCTCACAGCACCACCGCTCTCCTCCCTCTCACCGAGCACGTGCGCGGCTGGTTCCCCGCCACCATGTCCCCGCTGCCGTGCCAGCAGCGCTGTTTTCTCCCTCACCCTCACTCTGCTTGTCCGCACCCACAGTCGCCTGGCCGAACGCAACCCGCCCGCTGCCCACCGCAAGCCATGGCCGCACCCGCAGCTGCTCAACCGTCACCCCTTTTTCCCCGAGTGAGAGCACTCGCGCGCCCCTCGGCCCCTCCCGCGCTGGTCCCGCTGCTTTTCGGCACGATCGCACAATGGCCGCCACCTCCATCTCCTCATGCACCGCCGTGGCCTCATGCCGTACCGCCGCACCAGCGCCCCGCTGTCTCGCAGCACGCCATGGCCGCTTTCGTCCGCCATGGCCGTGAGCCTCGAGTGCGAGCACCGCTACAGCCCGACGCCTTTCCCTTTCCCCCCTCGTGAGCGCGCGAAGCTCCATGGTCTCGCGCCCCACCGTGTAAAGCGCTGGAGCCGCCGATGCCCCACGCCACCGGTGATGGTTCCCCGTGGCTTTTCCGTGACCCACGTGCCGGCGCCTCTACCGCCACGGGGCTCCGCTCCGCAGCACCGCCCTAGCTGGGGGCGTGCTTGTTCCGCCTGGTGCCGTAGGGCCGAACCTCGCTAGCCACCGTGCCGCAGCCGCTGGTCGCCGTGCCCTCCCCTGCGGTGCTCTGCTTTTGTGAAGAGAAGGTGAGATGGGTGAGAATCCAAGAAGAATTGTTATATGGGGTTCTTATTGTAAAATACGAGACTCACATAAATAGTACATTTCTACCATTAGTTGATTTAGAGAGGACTCAGGGGCCTCATCGCTAAGTGCCGTCGCTGATTCCGCTTGCGCCGGCCGGTTGCCGCCTTGTTGGGCCGTGCTCGCCATCCACTGGGCTGGCCTGTCGCCACCCTGGTTGGGCCGCTGGCCACATGCCCCGACTGGGCCGTTCGCCGCGCTGGGCTAGCCGATTGACTGGACGCTTGGACTGCTCGCGCGGTTATCATCGCTGCTGGGCCGCCCATGCTGTTTCGCTCGCTGGGCCGGCTGGTGCTACCCTACCTGGGCCGCCATGCGTCTCACTTGGGCCAGCCTAGGGTCGCCTGTGCTGGGTCGCGTGCGCCTACGGGCCAGGTCGGCTCACTGGTCGCTGGGCCGATTATTGGCCACTGGCCCTTAGTTTCTAAAACATTTAGCTTATTGGGTTTCGGAAATAAACTTGTAAAATCAATATAAAGTTGTGTAGGTGTTGAAAAATTATGAAACCAATTTTGTTAGTCTTCTAAAATCATGATCTACTTGTTAGTATATTTTATTCACATAGTTTAATAATATTTCTAGAAGCTATATAATTAATTTAAGGTACTTAATATGGTAGAAATATAAACTTGTACGAATTGTTGTGATAAAGTGGTAATAGTGTTGGATCTGATATTGTTACAGTAGGTTCCTAGCGATATTAGCTGCTCACTGTAATTTCTGTAGCTCCAGGATAATTAAATTGCTAGATAGATAATGATGCTTTATTTCGAATAAAGATTAAATCGATAGAATGAAATAAAGAAACAACTTGGGATTGTATAACTAAAGCGATTGTTGGAAAATAATGTCTTATTCGATAACATGTATATGTAGCTTAAGTACGGACGTCATTAGAGCGAGCTCGTTAGCTTGTGAGGTGTGATCGTATTTCTAAGCATTTCGGCTGTCGTCGATTATTTACATCTATGCATTTGCATCAATGCATATCATATAGGTACGATGATGGATCAAAGGATCAGTTGAAGGATGATTGGGAATCCGAAGATGGTGTAATGGCATTCTCTCCGGGAGATGATGCAATGGGCTTTCTATTCAGATGATGATGGATGATCTGAAGATGCAGATACTAACTTTTTAATATATATCTTACCCAGGCAAGCCCCGGTGCATAATCTATACTTTTCTGCAGTTTAAATTATATTTGTGCATTAAGTTTTAAGGAGTTGATTGAAACCCACTTGCATATATATATATATATACCCTATGAGTCTTACTAGTATGACAGGATCATGTAGATTGCTATGCTACGGGACTCCGGTAGAAGTCGAGTGATGGCTGTCACTCGCGAGAGATAGAAAATATATTATTGTATTATTATCACTTGGACAATATAAATGGTGGAAAGGAAAAATGGTGACCGGGCAGGGATATGGTTTGGGTATTGGTGGGCGTAAGAGGTTGTGTCACCGTGGACACGGGGCATGGCTTGGTTACATTATTTTCCCTGTCTATGTCGGTTAAGGACCGATCGTTGCATAAGGCATAGTGGGCAAGTCACAGATTTATTATCCCGAGCACATACTTGTGTATGGGCGCTTGGAAGACTTGTTGCTTTCTTGTCGTGGGTTCCGGCTCTTTCCGGACCGACCGTCAGGGTTTCTTTTTGGTGAAGGAGGTCCTTGCACCGCACTGAGTCCAGGACTCAGGGGCGGGGGCTTGGAGTCCTAGTTTGGACGGGGACCTAGGACCCTAGGATAGGAGGGTGATGGGTTGGTCCTTCTTGTGCCTTGGATGCAAGCGGGGTGTGTGTTTTCAGGGTACCCAGCTAGGGGCATTGATTCACGAATCGCCGAGCAATCCAGTACGGCTTGTTTCATGTCTAGCACCATTGTAAGAACTGAAGATGAAATATGGAAGATGGAAAAAGGAAATCTAATTGCTTACCACCTACTTGAAAGTAGTACAGGTGCTTACATAGAATGGTTAGTTAATGAACCAATGCGGCTATTAATAAAAATCGAATATAAGAACGCACGCTTAGCAATGCTTCCTGCAAATGCAATAAACCCACAAGCCAGATAGCCTTGCATATCCTTGGAGTCTTTTCTTTCCTCCTGTCGGGTAAGTCTTGCTCAATATAATTGAGTACTCAGGGTTTTATTCCCCCTGTTGCAGGTGACAGGTGGATGCTAGAGCTGACCCTTGTGTGTGGGTACCTCCTGGTGGGCTCAGCGAGGATTCCTTTACACTATGATCATAGTTGTTATTTATAACTCTCACCAAATGTTTTTATAAATGAAAGTTTCATAATCTGTTGTCGTAGTTTATATATCAATACTTCATCATGTCATGATTAGATATTTATTTCCGCTGTAATTCTGATCACATGTTTATATTCCGTTGTTCAATTAAACTATTTATAACTCTGATAATATGATTACATTCCATTGTTATGATAATAAATATTATATTCTGATGTTGTATTAAAAGTGATGTAAGAAATGACTAAGAATGATGTAAGCTTTATTCTCTCATTTGTGATCCTGATGGCAGAAATGTAGATTTTTGGGTTCTCCCTTGGGGTGTGCCCGATGGAACCGAGTAATTTAGTATTCTCCCCTAAGTGCTTAGTGTCTAATGGAAGACGAGCACTCCTAGGAGGCATTAGATTAGGCGGTTCTGCCACAGTTGAGGTTCCACCAACTTCACTACCCTAAGGTCCACATCACTAGCGACCTAGCGAAGTAATCATCGTGACCAAGGAGCGACCAGGGAGGGAGATACACGAATGCCAAGATGAGTTCATCACCCTGAACTCCAGTTCATGAACGGAGTGCCAACTACATGGTTACAGCGTGTTCTAGGGAAGTTTGAGAAATTTTAGAGTGATCGTTGTAACCCCTAACGCAACTACGACCTGTCCCATGCTCAAGTACTTACTCCGATGCAACCAACTGTGCAAAAGCAAAACATTAGTGTTGAGGTATGTTTGTCAAAATTTAAATGCCAACATAGCACTGTCTATTATCGTTTCTGACTTAGAAAATTATAGCTTTTAGTTTTGAACTAACATCCACTAGCGCTATTTGCCTTAATTTCTAAAAGGTCTAAACCCTATCGATTTCAACTAACAAGTATATCATGACCAAGCCCATACTGTATACTAACTCATAGGAGTGAAATACTTAAGCACTATTGAACTATTTTGCTCAACATAATTTGCCAAAACTGACCTTTCGAACATAAATCGAATTTCTCGCCAACTCAACGAAAAGTTTTAGTTTAAATCTCGGATTCAATTTTTGAGCTATCATATATACTATTGAATAACTTTTACTCACCAAAACAAGAGTTGCATTTTCATCTATTAAACTTGCGCTCCAGATTTATTCAAGTACTAAATACAAGTTATATTTTATTTTGTTTATAAAAATTGCTTTTCATGCTTAATCTAATAGAACAAACCGTTCACTATCTATTTGCTAGAATTGTTGTCAAATATTCCTAAATATCTTTATGCACTGAGTAATTTAACTTGGGCGTTTATTTGAGTCCACAAAATTGAGTCACACTGGATTCACTTATCACTTCAAGTATGTTTTAAATCAAAAACCTAAAAAACTTGTTTCAGAATTTTTTCTTAGGCCTAAATCTCGGTGCTAAACAAGATCATAACACCAGAGGTGTTACAACGATGAACATGACAACCTACATGTCATCGTCCAGCTGGTCTACGACGAGCTCGAGCTAGCCCCGGAGCAGGAGACAAGCTCGCTCGCGATTCGCACTACCCGGATCATGGACCGGGCACGTGATATGGCAAGGAGCGCGCTTCGCTTTGGTGTTCACCGAACATTCACGATCGCCCGTTCTCATTACGAGAACATCGATCTAGTGACAATGAGCCAAGGCTTCGCGCCCATCTATACCGATGCCGAGCTGGACGACATCGAAAAGGAAGTGGCCCCCATGGCGCATGACCTTTCCGCCAAGATAGAGGATGAGATCATCCCCCTGAGGGGCTAGTTTAGTTAGGTAGGTCAGGCGGTGCACTTGTAATAAGCGAACAACTTCCAACCCTTCTATTTCATCTAAACAAGCTTGTTTTTTTGTTTGAACAAATTTGTTCTTTCTCCCATTTTATGTGTAAAAAGTGGGTAATGCGTTTCGACCCTTCCTATTGTTAAGATCATAGAGCTTGAGGTGTGGGTGGGAAACTCTGGTCACGCTGGTAAGCAAGAGTGCCGTAACTGCTGGGGCATAAGTTTCTTGCAGTCCGACCAGTTTTTCTCGGCGTTCGTTTCTGCAAAACCTTGCCTCTAGTTTTTTTAATGTGAGAAAGGGTTAGGCACGGTGACTATTTTAGAAAGGGTATATGTATAACCTTATCAGCCCCTAAGTGAGACCCGACCCCTTACCGTTGCTGGGGTTAGGTTTCACTAAAGATCGAGGAGACAATAGCGAAACTGGTAGGGGAAAGCATTTTTTGTTTCAGAAATGTTATTCTTAGTTTTTGTACATATCCCCTCCCTAGGATCTGAGCTATCGTTCTATGACCGCACGTTTGGTCTCCTTGCGAGTCCAACTTCCCTTGAGCCCTCGTGCATTACAGGGGTCCGGTCGAGGGGTCAGGTCGTCTTTGTGATCGTCACCCTGTCCGTGGTTTCTGCAACCAAAGGGGATGAGCTAATGTCACTTGCCTCGATAGCTCGAGTGTCGCACTCGGTGAGCTCGCTAACGGGCATGTTGGAGTGGAATTTGGGTCCATCATTCATAACGAGGTCGGCATAGCCCTCATGTTGCATTCCACTACTCCTTAACCCGCCTCCCGGTAGATGCCCGAGTCATTCCAGAGACCGATCTAGGTGGCCTGCTGGCCTCTCCTCGATGAAGATTCTATGGGCATGGCTCGAAGTTAGGATCAAATGAGAAGGTCAAGATGACAATGTCCGCTTCTGAGTGGGTTGGGCAAAGGCCGCTGGGGTCATCTACATTTTTGCCCTAGCTCTGTTTGACGCGAGGCAGCCTCGAGCCATTCGCGGGCCGGCCTTCGAATCCTGGTCGGTTGTCGCTGATGTTGTATGAGACAACTGTCGCTTTGTGTCACGATGTGAAGCGTTGTGATGCAATAATTACATATGTGATGCTTGGATGTATGAGAATGGATGAATAAATGCTCATGCACTAGAAAAGTAAAGTGGGGGTTGGTAAAGTTACCTCGATGGCTCGAGTGATGAGTTCGGGGAGCTCTTACCAGATATGTTCGAGTGGAATCCGAGTCCATCGTTCATGACGGAGTCGGTATAACCCACATGGGGAATTCTACTGCTCCTTACCCATCTCTTGGCAGTGGCCCAAGCCATCCGATCGACTTGGGTGACCCATTGGCACATGACTTACCTCAATGGCTCGAGTGACGGGTTCGGGGAGCTCTTACCAGATATGTCCGTGTGAAATCCTGGTCCGTCATTCATGATGGAGTTGGCATAACCCGCATGGGGCTTTCTACTGCTCCTTACCCGTCTCTCGCCAGCGGCTCGAGCCATTCAATCGACTTGGGTGACCCGCTAGCATAGCCTGCAGAGATAGAGGATGAGATCACCCCCCTAAAAATTAGTTAGGTAGATAAGCCAGGCGGTGAGCTCGTAATAAGTGGGCAAGCTCTTAAATTTTGTTATGGCCAAATAGATTTTTAGCCCTTCTCCCCTTTTTGTATAAAAAGGTTAATGCGTTCTAACCCTTTCCGTTGTTAAGGCTGTAAAGCTCAGGGTGCAGGTGAACAAACTCTGATCACGCTGGTGAGCAAAAACACCATAGCCGCTGGGGCATAGGTTTCTTGCAGTCCGACCAGTTTTACTCAGCGTTCATTTCCTCAACCCTTGCTTCTAGATCTTAATGTGAGAGAGGGTCGGGCATAGAGAATGTTTGCCAGTGGATACACTCTTAAATGCATCCCGGCCCTTTCCGTAGTTAAGGCTTAAGAAGCTCAAGGTGCAAAAAAACTCTAATCACATTGGTGAGCAAAAACACCGTAGCCCCTGGGGCGTAGGTTTCTTGCAGTCCGACCAGTTTTACTCAATGTTTGTTTCCGTGACCCTCACTTCTAGGTCTTAACATGAGAAAGAGTTAAGAATAGAGAATGTCTAAAGGATAGATATGCTCTTATCAGCCCCCGAGTGAGGCTCGACCCCCTATCATTGCTGGGGTCGGGTGTCACTAAAGATCAAGGAGTTGATAGCGAAACTGATAAGACAAAGCATGCGTAAATTAAGGGTAAAAGCAACGTAGCTGTTCGATGTTGCAGGCATTGATGAAGACTTCTGCCATCGATGGTCCTGAGCTTGTAGGTGCCTGGTCAGAGCACTTCCACGACGACGTACGGTCCCTCCCATGGTGGATGGTTCCACGCATGGGCCATTCTTGTTGCTCTAGACAAGGTAGAGCACTAGGTCCCTGACATTGAAGGCCAGATCCCGCACTCGATGGCTGTGGTACCGGTGCAACGCTTGCTGGTACTTGGCCGAGTGGAGGAGGGCAACATTGCGCGCTTCATCTAGCTGGTCCATGGCATCCTCGAGGGATGCCTCAGCTCCCTGTTGGTCATATGCCTTGACCCTCGGTGCTCCATAATCGAGGTTGGTCGGGAGGATAGCCTCAGAACCGTAGACCATGAAGAATGGTGTGTAGCCGGTGGTCCGGCTGGGGGTCATCCTCAGGCTCTAGAGCACCATGGGAAGCTCTATGGCCCATCGTCCACCAAACTTGTTCAATCAATTGAAGATCCTAGGCTTGAGGCCTTATAGGACCATGCCATTCGCGTGCTCGACCTGCCTGTTCGTGTGGGGGTGCACCACGGCTGCCTAATCGACGTGGATGTGGTATTCATCGTAGAATTGGAGGAACTTCTTCATAGTGAATTGTGTGCTGTTGTCCGTGATGATGGTGTTTGGGAAACCAAAGTAATGGATGATGTCAAGGAAGAATAGCATGTCTTGCTCGGACTTGATCGCGGAGATCGGGCGAGCTTCTATCCACTTTGTAAACTTGTCTACGGTTACAAGCAAGTGTGTATAGCCCCCAGGCGCCCTCTTGAGAGGTTTGACCAAATCGAGCCCCCAGACTGCAAATGACCATGTGATGGGGATCTTTTGGAGTGCTTGGGCTAGTAGGTGGGTTTGTCGAGCATAGTATTGACACCCTTCATAGGTGCGCACAATCTGTTCAGCGTCAGCTACTGTGGTTGGCCAGTGGAAACCTTGTCGAAATGCATTTTCGATAAGCGTCCTAGTTGTGGCATGATGCCAACAGTCCCCACCATGGATATCACCTAGCAACTGCTTCCCTTGTTCGATGGGGATGTAGTGTTGTAGGATCTTGGTGTGGCTTCGCCTGTATAGCTCGCCCTCAATAATGACAAAAGACTTGGCACGACGCGTGAGCCACCGAGCCTCCGTTTTGTTTGTCGGCAGCGCCTCACGGAGGAGGTAGTCGAGGTAAGGCGTCCTCTAGTTGGCCAGAGGGTCGGGCTCTATCGCTGGATCCTCATCAAACACCATGACTTCAGGGTCGGATGGAGCCGCTAGCTGGTTAGCCCCCGAGCCCAGGGCAGGCGGCCCATCACTGGTCTATTTTGGCTCCTCGTAGTGGACTGAGGGCTTGTACTGATCGCTGGCAAAGATGCCCGTCGGCACCAGCTCTCGCCGTACGCCATCTTTGCTAGTGCGTCGGCCGCCTCGTTGAGACACCTCGGGATGTGATTGAGCTCGAGACCATCGAACTTGTCCTCCAGCTGGCGGACTTCTTAGCAATATGCAGCCACCTTGGCATTGTGGCAACTTGATTCCTTCATGACTTGGTCGATGACTAGCTAGGAGTCACCTCAGACATCGAGCCATTGGATGCCCAACTCGATGGTGATGCGTATGCCATTGATGAGTGCCTCATACTCGGACACATTGTTGGAGGATGAGAAATGGATGCGAACCATGTACCTCAGGCGTACCTCGAGGGGCGAAACAAAGATCAGCCCTACGCCAGGGCCATTCTTCATCAATGATCCATCGAAGTACATCGTCCAGTACTCTTGGTCGATGACTGCTGGTGGCATTTGTACCTCGGTCCATTCTGCAATGAAATCAGCCAGCACTTGGGATTTGATGGCCGTCCGAGGGGCATATGAAATGCCTTGACCCATTAGCTCGAGTGCCCACTTCGTGATTCTAACTGTGGCATCCCAGTTTTGGATGACCTCACCGAGAGGGAACGACGTCATGACCGTCACTGGATGCGACTCGAAATAGTGATGCAACTTCCTCTTGGTGATAAGGATGGCGTACAGGAGTTTCTGGATTTGGGGTAGCAAGTCTTAGAATCGGACAAGACCTCGCCAATGAAGTACATGGGATGCTGCACTTCGAGGGAGTGTCCCTCTTCTTCTTGCTCTACCATTAAGGCGGCGCTGACCACTTGTGTGGTGGCCGCAATATAGAGCAGAAGTGGTTCCCCGTCAATCGGAGGGACCAGGATCGGGGCCTTTGTTAGGAGCCGCTTGACCTTGTCAAGTGCCTCCTGGGCCTCAGGCGTCCACTCAAAATGGTCAGCCTTTGTTCAGAAGCCGATAGAGGGGGAGACCTTGTTCGCCGAGGCATGAGATAGAGCGGCTAAGCACAGCGAGGCACCCTGCAACTTGTTGTACCCCCTTTATGTTCTGAATCGGGCCCATCCTTGTGATGGCCGAGATCTTCTCTGGGTTGGCTTCGATGCCATGCTTGGAGATGATAAAACCCAGCAGCATACCCCTTGGGACCCCAAAAACACACTTCTCGGGGTTGAGCTTAATGCTATTTGCTTGAAGTTTTGTGAAGGTTTGCTCTAGGTCGGGCATGACCTGGTCAGCCCGTTTGGACTTGACCATGATGTCATCTACGTAGGCCTCAATGGTCCACCCGATGAGATCCCCGAAACACTTGAGCATGCAGCGTTAGTACGTAGCCCCCGTGTTCTTCAGGCCGAACGGCATTGTGATGTAGTAGTATGATCCGAACGGGGTGATGAAAGACGTCGTGAGCTGGTCAGACCCTTTCATCGCGATTTGATGGTACCCGAAGTACGCATCAAGGAATCAAAGGGGTTTGCACCCTGAGGTCAAGTTGACTACTTGGTCTACTGTCGCACCCAATTTTGCATAACAAAACCAAGTGCTCATATATGTGTGCCCAGGATGTCCCAACACACATATAATCTCAAATTGCAATAATATCAAAGTAAAGTACTTTATTACATTGCATATCTCATCACATAGTTATCACAAGTCTTGCTCATTGGCAACATTATTACATAGAGTAGAGAACTAAGCCCAAAATGCCACAGGGACTCCAACTGGGGGACATCACCCTAGTAATCCTGGACATCCTCTGAAAACTCTTCATATGCATTATCTGTTACCCATCCGGGATTTTCATTGAATGTAAAACAAGTGGAAGCGCACCATGCTTAGCAAGCATAACAAAGGGATCTATGAGGCTCAAAGGCTAGACACGGTTTGACTGCGGTTAGCAATTTTAGTTGGTCAAGTTTTAGCATCCTGAATCACTACTTTAGTGAATAAACCCAACCCAAGTGGTAATAATGAATAATCAAGATTATGTCAATTCCCAACCATCCATAGTAACCACTAATCATGAAGGATCCAGATCGCTCGTATCCGTGAGCACAGCTGTTATAACAAGTTAAATATTTCTGCAGAAATTGTACAACTTTACCCACTGAGCCATGATTCCCAATGCCGGGGTTTGCAAAGCCCACATCACCGCTACCTAGGAAGTGGGGCAGGGTTTCACTACATAACCCTTTGCTAGTCGCACTAACAGGTCATAGCTGCTAAGGTTTCATCCGTCTATCCATATGTGACCCTCCCCTAGGAGTGGCACTCATGGTCATGGCACGGTACACACCCTAGCAGGAAAAGAAACATACCAACTAGTGCCCCCCTCTTGCCCTTATAGAAAGCTACTGATGAGCTAGTAAAATCTAGTTAATAGGTTAAAGTCAGAGCCATTTGACACTCGGGGTTGTATGAAACCTCCTGGGTGGCCGCTTTAGGATTAAGTCCTTATGGAGAGGCACTAGAGCACTCAACCCTGTACTCTAGCCCCCTAATTGTTGCTAAAAAGCTCCATTTTAACATATTGCATAATACCTTTAGTCATGTTTAACAATTATTTTATGTTGAGCACTGCAGCATCTATCCAAAATGCATCCCAAACCATAGGTATCAAGCATATGTGATACAAATAGTAATCTAGGTAAAGTCCTTCAAGGTAAATCAAATTTAAACACATGCATGTATATGAATTATAGAGTTCATAGGTACCAGGGGCCTTTGCTACACTTGCCTTCTTCAAAGTCTCCCTCCTGGTACTACTGGTCACCTAACTATCCTCAGCAACCTCGAACTGATCACCCTCTAAACGTGTTCCAATTCACCAATCAAGCATCCATTCCAAGCATCACATGCATACAAATATACCTCTATTAGAACAATACAACAAATAGTAAAAATATAGTCTAAAAAACTTATAACACTAATCTACGTACTGCTATGAACACATGAGTGAAAGAATCACTCTAATCTGACTTAAAAAACAAAAGTTATGCATAAAACAAGTTTCAATGGCATTTCTGTAAATAAATCAAACTCAAATTTGAATAAAAACTGAACTCTAACGTGCTCTGGATGGCGCGCACTTTTATTCAAAAGTACAGGCGCTAAAATAGAAGAAAACATGACTGAAAAGTAATACTTTTGAACAGATGTTGGACCGCAGGTTGATTTCTAGAAAACCAGGGGACTAAACCACAAAAGTGCGTGGCTGGCTGCAGTTTGACCACATTGCCACTGACTCGGCGCCATGCGGCGTGCATGGATTGGCTCGGTGCACCAAGTGTGCATGGATGCGCTGATGTGGGTGCGGTGCACTACGTCTATGGTCCACGGTGGACCCGTCATGACCCCGAAGGGGTACGCTCTAATCAGAGCCATCCACTTGTGATCTAACGGCACAGAAGAAAGGGTGGACTCCCCTCGCGGCGTGCAGTGCCAGCGCAGTGGCGCCATGGTTGCCGATGGCCTGAGCTCGCCGGTGATCACCGGTACGATGATTCCGGCCACCTCAGACCAAACCGAGGGCATGGGAGTGACGAGCGCAACAACGCGAGTTCGACGTGACATAAACGAAGGGCAGGGAAACACGTCAGGACGATGGCCCCATGGCGGTGCCATGGACGACGTGGTCTAGAGCTCACTGATACGGTGCTCCAGAGCGACATTCACAGAAAGGAGGGTATGGGGAGGTCGAGTGGCTCACCGTGAGTCTGATGGAGAGGCTACCGACGTCTGGGTTGGCTCCGACATGACCGACGACATGCAGTGGTGGACTGTGAAGAGGAAAGCCGCCAGTGAGTGTGACCCCATGAAAATGAGGAGAAGAAGGCACCTACAGATGCGTCGAGGCACGGCGGAGCTCCTAGATGAGACGTCGACGGCGATTGAGCACCGGAGCGGGTGGATTTTAGTGGCGGGCGCGAGCTCGACTTTGAACGGGGAAAAGAGGAGGGGAAAGGGCTTGACGCTAGGGTTTTATAGGCGAGCGGGGTGCGGCAGAAGGGGAAGCAGGCGCGGCAGAGCTATGAAGTCACTGGTATTTCGAACGCTTGCCTTGGCTGGCTCGGGGGCGCGGCGGGCGAGCGGCCATGGATGGCAATCGCCATCATCGGACGGCGAAGAAGGAAGGAGAAGGGGAGCGGCTGACATGCGGATCCTGTGACATAGTGAGAGAGAGAAAACGGCGAGTGCGCGGGTGCAGAGCAGGCCGTTGCTAGGCTAAGCGGCGCACCGAGCTGTCCCACGGCGCGTGCGCGCGTGCAGTGAAGAGAAGGCCCTGGAGTGGGCCACCGAACAGGCCACGCTGCTGGGCCGCATGCATGAATTAGGCGGAGGGAAGGGAGGCACGAGGCTGGGCCACCAATGGCCCAAGGCCAGATCCAGGCGCGAGAAAAAAAGAAAAGAAGGTGGGCTAGCTTTGCTATTGGGCTATAAAGAGAGTGGGAGAAAAGGAAAAGAAAACCCTTTTTCATTTTTTGGTTTTTGTAAACTTGCTCCAAATTCAAACAAGATTTGAATTCAAAGCCACTCAACTCTAACCCTACACTCAGACAAAAACCAAAATGCTTCGGCATGAATGCAGCAATCTTGTTACTAAATCTTATAGTAAATTTTAATTAGCCAAAAATTATTATTTAACATAGTTCAAAATGCATAAAAATTAATTAAATGTTCCAATTTTAATTACTAAATTATAATAAATTTTTAGGGTGTTACATCTATGCGTGGTAAAGGAAACGGATCCTTTGGACATGCTTTGTTGAGACCCGTGTAGTCAACACACATTCTCCATTTCCCACTCTTTTTTTGTACAAGTACGGGATTGGCTAACCACTCAGGGTGATATACTTCCTTGATGAACTCGGCCGCCAAAAGCTTCACAATGCAAGTGCTGCTTCACCGGCTTGGAGCCTGGCCTAATCTTCAAGGCGTGCTTGGCAATTTCTCTTAGAATGCCTGGCACATCCAAGGGTCTCCACGCAAAGATGTCTCTATTGGCACGGAGGAAGTCGACGAGCATGCTTTCCTATTCGGAGGAAAGCATGGTGCCAATGCGCACCATTTTGCCCTCGGAGCCGCTAGGGTCTATGTGGACCTCTTTGGTGCCTTCTATAGGCTCGAAAGACCTGGCCGACCGCTTGGGTCGAGTGCTTCTTTGATGGCCTCTTCCCTGATGGGCGCAAGCTCCTTGGATGCGACAATTGCCGCGGCATGTTTGCCGCACTCGACCTCGCACTCGTAGGCACGCTGGAAGGAGGTGCCGATGGTGATGACCCCACATGGACCCAGCATCTTGAACTTTAGATAGGTGTAGTTAGGGACGACCATGAACTTGGCATAGCATGGACATCCCAGGATGGCGTGGTAGGTTTCGTGGAACCCGACCACTTCGAAGGTAAGGGTCTTCGTCCTATAATTGGTCGGATCCCCAAAGGTGACGGGCAGATCAATCTGCCCAAGTGGCACGGCCTGCTTTCCTGGCACGATGCCATGGAAAGGTGCCTCGGTCGACAGATGCGCGCTCGGTCGATGCCCATGGCGTCGAGCCTTTCAGCGTACACGATGTTGAGGCCGTTGTCTCCATCCATTAGCACCTTGGTGAGCCGCTTCATTCTGATGATTGAGTCGACCATGAGCGGATATCTTCCCGGCTGTGGGACGCATTCTGGGTGGTTCGTCCGATCAAAGGTTATGGCGGACTTTGAACATCAGAGGAAGGAAGGCATAGCCAGCTCAGCCATATAGACCTCGCGGCGTGCAAGCTTCTGACGGCGCTTGGAGTTGTAGGCCGCCAATCCTCCGAAGATCATGAGGCATCCATCCAGCGCCAGAAATCTGCCATCCTTCCCCTTAGCGTCGTTTGCGGCCGGCTTGGGCTCCTTCCTATGCCCCCTTGTTGGACAAGAACCGCTTCATGAGGACCCAGTCCTTGTATAGGTGCTTGATGGGAAAGGCATGGTTCGGGCATGGCCTTTTGAGTAGCTTCGCAAAGTGGTCTGGGGTACCCTCGGTGGGCTTCCATCCTCCCTTGCAGTCGGTGGTGGCCACGAGCGAGCCCTCATGCTGCTGCTTGTTCTTTTTCTTATTGGGGCGGTTGGAGGCGCCTTCACCGGCGACCTCGTCCTGCTTTGCCTTACCTTTGAGGCGGTCGAAAATCACCTCGACCGCCTCCTCTCCTAAGGCATGGCTGGTGGCGATGTCGAGGAGCTCCTTAGTGGTTTGCAGGCCCTTACATCCTAGCTTGTGAACCAGAGACTCACAGGTGGTCCTAGACAGGAAAGCTCCTATGACGTCGGCGTCGGCGACGTTGGGCAGCTCGTTACACTACCGGGAGAAGCGCCGGATGTACCCACAGAGTTTCCCCAGACTTCTGTTAGTAGTTCTTGAGATCCCACAGGTTCCCAGGGCGCACGTATGTGCCCTGGAAGTTACACCGTAAATCATTTACTAAAACATGTCATAAGCATCATGTTTAAATGTTATTGCATGTGATAATATGAACAAGTAAAGCAGTGTGATTTAAACAAACAGTAAAAATTTTAAACGAAAGGTTGTTCGCGACTTATGAAATTATTAAGGATGTTCCCGAATTTTTATTGAACGAAAACACTATAGAACATGCATGAGAGGCCTAAATAAAGTTGGAAGTCTAAGGATTGTAGTTGACAGTGAAATACTTGGTGTAGGAAAATAATTAGGTTAAGTACGGATTTCAATAGCTTGAAAATGCAACTAGAAATAGAAATCCAATTATAACTTAGAAATTTTCTTGAACTTTGGAAAGGGTAGACATTGCTTTGTTCATCAATTTTTGTAGAAAAAATTAGTTAAGAAGTAGAGTAGTGTCATGGCCTGTTTTAGTAGCCTAATATATCCTCTAAGGCATAGCAAAGGTGGTTTGGGGATTGGATCAACGGTTTAGATTTGTCAAATGCTTTAAAAACCATGCACAACATGTTCTCGGCCTGTTTCCTCACGTGGGTGTTGTCACCACGTCTCTGGGGCATGACGTCGTCGCCTCGAGCGCCCTGAGCGCATGCACTCTACCGCGCTCGGTCGGTCAGCGTGGGTGGGTCGGCCTGGCAGCATGGTGCTGCGGCCACGCAGGCCTGGTGCCCTGGCTGTTGTGCCACCCTGACACACAGGCGTCCCATCCCGCTGTCGCCCTGCTGCACTGCTGCTACCCCTGTCTCACGTCGCAACGTGGCTGCTACTGCCGTTGCGTCTTCTCACAACATGCTGCATCTCTGGCCGCGTTGATGCCGCCGCACATGGCCGTGCACGCCATCGCCACGCCATTGATGGCACTTTGGCGCGTGGGCCATGCCGGTCGCATGTGTGTGTGTCGTCTAGTGCATGACTGCGGGATGCGCCAGTCATGCCAACCATGTCCTACCAGGCACGCTCGGGCTGAGTCTGGACCCAATCCCTCCCCCGCCTCTCATCCGCCTGTGTTCCCCTACCTTCTCCCCAACCACCGCCGCTGCGCCACGACAACGCCTGGACGCGAGAAGCGCCTCTCATTAATTCCGCACGCCTACATCTACGCTCTCTTGTCCTCTCACCACCTGAGCCACCCACAGTCTTGAGGACGGCTGACCGGGTGCCAATTTTGGCGTTTCCGCCCCAGCGAGCCGTTAAGGCCACGCTGGGCCGTGAGCGCGGACAGCTCGCTCACCATTCGCCCACTATCCAATTTGCTATACCACTACTTTTGCCTAGCTCTTTCCTTTGCCCCGCGTACCGCAGCCCTATAGCTATAGGCTCGCCTTCATTGCTGACGCGTCCGTGTCACCGTGGTGCGCCGCCACCAAGCTCGCCCGCATGTGGTCGGCTTCCCTCAGCTGCCCTCTGCCCCAACCATCACTTTGGGCAGACTCACGATGCATCATTGGTGCTTAGCCACCACCTCTACCGGCATGTTACTATTGTAGCTCGCCAAGGTGGCTGCGCCGCCATCGTCGGTGGTCGTGCGTGGTGGCAGCTCGCTCCGGTTCACCCCGTGGCTCCGTATCGCCGTGTTGGGTTAGCGTTAGGGTCATAGGTGGTTTCAGCTCGTTGGTGGGGTCGGCGTGGGTCTCGGGTGGCCAGCACACCGCCTTGTGTCACCACCCGCCATGCCGACGCGCGCAGGGACGGCCGAGGACCTGGCCGTTGTAAGGATGAGTTGTTGTGAGGGCTATCTTGCTTAAGTGTTGACTGTAGGAATAGGCCGCATAGTACTCGCATGAATAGCAGATGGAGTGGGGGCGTTTTCGCAAAAGTACCAGCGTGCGCGGGCTCCTTCGCCGCAAGCCGCTTTCGCGTGCGGGCCGAGCCCGTGTTGGGCCGCGCTGGGCTCTTTTGCCCTTTTCTTTTTCTGAAAAGAATTCTGAGCTGAACTTTGATAAATTATAGTAAATTCTATAGATGTCCAAAAATAGTGAAACAAAATTTGTTAGGTTCATAAAAATGCGATCTATCTGTTGATGTAGTTTGTTTACATTTATCTATGAGAATGTTAGGTCCATTAATTTATTTAGGAAAGCTTAGCATTATTTAGATTAATATTTGTAGGAATTTTTGTGGCAAATTGGTAACAGCTTTGACCATGAAATTTTTACTGTAGGTTCATTGTATTATTATGTACTCACTGTAATTTTTGTAGCCTTAGAAGAGGTTGATAATTAGGGTAGTTAAGTACTCCTTGTTTTAGTATATATGAAATCATAAATAAAGTAAGAAATGCATTTTTGGTTGCTAAGATAATACTTGAATGTTTCGTACCTGTTTAGTGGAAAGAATGGGTAGCTTGTCATCTTAGCCATTAGAGTTAGCTTAACAGTTTGATAGATGTAGTGTATTTTAAGAGTTGTTGTTGCCGTGATACAAAGCATTGCATCATCATTTCATGCATGTAGGGAACAAGCTAGTGGAGTTCGTGACCGTGGGCGAGCAGGAGTATGAGGAGGTAATTGAAGAGTACGAGGAGGAGTTACTCGTACAGGACGGAGCCCCGAAGCCACCAGTGACTGACTTTACTGACACCCCGCCTGCCCAAGGCAAGCCCCGGTGCACAACCCTTATTTTTAATAAACACTAGAAATATATATATGATGTGCATTTATGTTGCAGGAGTTATATTGAAACTACATGCATAAATATATCTACCTATGAGTCCTACTAGCTTAGGTTGAGTAGCTGCTATGCTTAGGTTTTTTTGGTCACGTGAGTGACCTGCTGTTACTCATAATAGGTGATTATTATTATCGCTCTCATGATAAAATGGTGAAAGGAAAAATGGAGGCCGGGCAGGGATATGATACAGGTAATGGTGGGTGTAAGAGGTTGTGTCTCGAGGTCAACGGGGCATAGCTTGGTTACACTATTTTTCCTGTCCATGTTGATTAAGCACCGGCCGTTGCATTGGGTTCTAGGAAAGTCACAGACTTATTATCCTGAGCACATACTTATTTATGGGAAATCCTGAGCACATACTTGTTTATGGGAATAGGGAAGGCTTGCTGCTCTCTTGTCATGGGTTTGGCTCTTTCTGGACCGACTGATTAGAGGCGGGGATGGTGGAGGTCTAAACACCACACTGAGTCTGGGGACTCAGGTGTGGGGGCTTGGAGTCCAAGTTTGGATAGGGACCTAGACCCCTTGATAGGAGAGTGGTGGGTTGGTCCTGCTCGTGCCTAGGGTACAAGCGGGGCATGTGTTTTAGGGTACCCAGCTGGGCACATTGATTCGTGAATCGCCGGGCAATCCGATACGGCTTGTCTATAGTCTAGCATCATAGTAAGAACTGGAAGACGAAAGAGGGTAAAATGGATCTGTTTGCTCAACTCTTGCTTGAAAGTAGAACAGGTGCTTACATAGAATGGTTAGATAATGAACTAATCATGACTACTAATAAGAAACAAACGTAAGGATTCACTACTAGTATTGCTTTCCGCAAAAAGGAAACCCAGCAAACCATAAAGCTTACCATATCCTTTGGAGTCGAGAAATTATTCCCACTAGTCGGGTAAGTCTTGTAAGTACATTGTGTACTCAGGGTTTATTTAACCTTGTTGCAGGTGCAGCTTGAGGAGTAGCTGTTGTGTGGAGGATTCTTCTGGTGGGCACAGACGGATCCTTGTATTCTACCGTTGTTTAAATTCCGCATTTAAACTTAGTATTGTAATAATGTATTTCTAAGAACTCTTGTTGTATAAAATGGACTAAGTATTGTAAACTCGTTCTCATTATTGGATCCTGGAGGAAAAATGTGGATTATTCGAGTTCTCCCTTGGGGTGTGCTCGACGGAATTCGTCCGGTGTAGCTTGCTTTTGGGGGCGCTTAGTGTCTGGTGGAAGACGAGTGCCCCCGGAAGTGTGCTAATTTGGGTGGTTCTACCACAGGAAGTTTCCCACGAAGATCTCTTTTAGATCCACCCAACTTTGGATTGGTTAGGTGGAAGGTGTTCCAACCATGTTCACGCTGAATCGATTAGGAACAATGGAAGGTTGCGGATAATAAAATCATCACTATCCACTCCATCGGCTTGGCAAGCAAACCGATAATCCTCGAGCCACAGTCCAAGGTTCATTTCCCCAAAGTATTTTAGGATGTTTGTCGGCGGTCGGTACCATGGTGGGAAGACGGCGTTGAGGATATGCCGGCCAAAGGCCTGAGGTCCTGGCAAGTCGGGGCTCGGGCTTCGGTCCTCGCCACTATCGTAGCGTCCGCCATAATGAGGGTGGTAGCTGAGGCTAGCTTCCTCCCTCGCATCACCGTGGGCACGCCTGTGGGTGTCGAGGGTGTCGCACGCATCACGGTGGAGGCCGAGACGCTCATGCACCCGGACCACGGTGCGTGGCCTGCCACCTTGCTGCGCCTGGTGGACTGACACGTCCTTGTTGGGTCGCTCTAAGGGCATCGCTGGCTGGCGTCGAGATCACGTCGTTGGGACAGCGAGCTCTCAGCCTGCTACGTCGCTGAAAGCTCTAGTTTGGTTTTGGTGAATTGATAAAACCCTAAGTGCTAACCTAGTTTATCAAAGTGTTCATGAGATAGGTAGCACATTCCAAGTGGCAAAGCAAATGAAGATCATAACATGATGATGGTGATGCCATGGTGATGATCAAGTGCTTGGACTTGAAAAGAAGAAAGAGAAAAACAAAAGGCTCAAGGCAAAGGTATAAGTGGTAGGAGCCATTTTGTTTTGGTGATCGAGACACTTAGTGAGTGTGATCACATTTAGGATCGATAGCCATACTATTAAGAGGGGTGAAACTCGTATCGAAATGCGGTTATCATAGTGCCACTAGATGCTCTAACTCATTGCATATGCATTTAGGATCTAGTGGAGTGCTAACACCCTTGAAAACATTTGTGAAAATATGCTAACACATGTGCACAAGGTGATACACTTGGTGGTTGGCACATTTGAGCAAGGGTTAGAAACTTCACCGGTGGACAGTCTGACGGTGCCACCGGCGCCCTGTACAAAAAAGACAGGGTTTCATAGAGTGCATCGGACGCTGGTCTCAACTAGACCAGAGCGTCCGGTTTGTGGAAGCAGTGAAGACGCTGGCGTCGGTCTTTGACCAGACGCTGGGTCACTTTGTGACCAGACGCTAGCGGGGTGCGTCCGGTCCTGCTAACGTGGTAGCGCACAGAGGAGACAGTGAGTGACTGGACGCTGGGTGAGTCTGGTCGGGCATGACCGGACGCGTCTGGTCATGAGTGGAACCTTACTGGAAACGACCAGACGCTGGGGTCCTGCGTCCAGTCACTTTGAGCAGCGCGTCCGGTCATCACTTGACCGTTGGGATCGAACGCTCAGTATTTGAAGAGAGGGATGATGTGGCAACCATCCGTTGATCGGACGCTGGCAGGGTATGTCCGGTCGATCTGACCAGAGCGTCCGGTCACCCCGTGCAGTGCCTAGTGAAGGGGTACAACGGCTCTATTTCGCGGGGGCTTCTATTTAAGCCCCATGGCCGGCTCTAGCTCATGGTCTTGGCCATTTGCATTAACATAGCAACCTTGTGAGCTTAGCCAAAGCCCTCTCACTCATCTCCATCATAGATTCAACATCTTTGTGAGATTGGGAGTGAATCCAAGTGCATTGCATGAGTGTTTGCATCTAAAGGCACTTGGTGTTCGTGTTTCGCTGTGGGATTTGCTTGTTACTCTTGGTGGTTGACACCACCTAGACGGCTTGGAGCAGCGAGGATCGTCGAGCGAAGGTTGGTGATTGTCTTCGGCTCTGATCGTGGTGATTGTGAGGGGTTCTTGACCTTTTCCTGGGGGAGAGCCAAAAGGTACTCTAGTGAATTGCTCGTGGTTTATGTGATCCTCATCCTGTGTTGGTTGTGTGGCACCCTATTAAGGGTTTGGCGTGTGATGCCAATTAGCGCGTGAACCTACAAGTGAGTGAATCACCACAACGAGGACTAACTTGCCAGCAAGCAAGTGAACCTTGGTAAAAATCATTGTGTCATCATTTGATTCTGAGGTGACTGGTCTTCATTGATATTGATTCTTGTGATTGATTGGTTCATTCCTCGACACGGTGGTATAACCATCTTACTCTCTCTCTCTTTACATTACCGCAAACTAGTTATCAAGCTCTTTAGTGTAGCTAGTTCTGAGAGCTTGTTAGTTTGGTTGGTGTGGCTCCTTAGTCTTTGAGAGCACACTAACTTAGTGTAGTGACATAGCCATTGTGTGGATAGAAACTATAGAAACTAGAATTGTGGTAGGTGGCTTGCATTTTTAGTAGGCTAGCGCAACACTTGCTTCGCTTCATAATTGTCTAACCGGTTTGTTAAGTGTCGTTGTAGAAATTTTTAATAGGCTATTCACCCCCCCTCTAGCCATTAGGACCTTTCAGCCACCGCACGCTCGAGTAACATGCGAATCTCGCGATGGGCCTGACGGTCCTCGGGTGTTGCGTGCCTCGGAAGCCCTCGAAGCAAGGCCACCGCAGCAGCGATGTTCTGGCTTGCCCGGGTGAAGTGTGGGGGGCTTCATCATCCTCGATGATCCTCTAGTCCACGTCGCGGTCATAGGCCACGACGTGCGCGCGCCCACTGTCTCCATGGCGCTTGATCTCTTGCTCGAGCTCCGCGCATTCCTGCTTGAGCTGGAGTCGTGCTTCCTCAATATCTTGGTGTCGGGCCCTCAGCTGCTCTACCCGCAGGCGAGGTGGGGCCCCTACATCCCCCTTGACCTCGTCATCGAGGTCGTTTATTGGGGTAGCCTCTCCCTCATGGATGCTTTCGACGTATCCCTCGAGGGTACCTGCCATGAAACATTCACGCGAGGGGTAATGGCTTCTCCTGCAGGAGTCAGAGTTAGAGGGCGACTCCGATTCTCCCGCGAGGAGGTCATGAAAAGATTCCATGACATATTCGGTCATCCCCATGAACTCGTCGTTCATAGGGGATGAGGGCGTGTGTTGCACCGCGAGGTCGCCAACGGTCTCCGTGGCGTTGCGTAGACCGAACGTGAGCGCTGTCGGGGTGCTCTGGATGAGGTATTCTGGGGAGAGCGGCTCTCCTCTGGTAAGTTGCATCATGACGTTAGCGAACGAGAAGGTGAGGTGGCCTAGGTCCTCCCGGGATGGTTGGGGTCCTAAGAAGGCACCGAGCTAGTGCTCTAGCCTTCCGTAATCAAAGCCAAGGAGCTAGTCGCTCTCAGGGGCGTAGGCCACCATTGCGTGCAGCCATAGCTGCTCAAGCGCCTCTGTGATCACATCGAGGCCAGCGGAGTGGAGAGGTTGGATGGTGATGAGAGCCTGCACCAACTCTCTCCCTATCGTGATGATGAAGTCTAGGTTCCCAAAGCACACGTGCACCCTCGGGACCTAGCTGACGCTGTGACTAGCCATCCGAGGCTTGATGTAGATGTTGAGACGCTCAAAAAGCCCCTACCTGGCGGGCCAACTATCGGTGTTTTTGGACCACCGACGAGTAAATTTGTATTTGCGCGTCTGGCTCGGATGGTGTGCTCAGAGGACACAAGGGGTTATACTGGTTTAGGCGGAACGTCCCTACATCTAGTTTGTTGTTGCTTGTGTTACCGACACTTGGTTTGTAGTAGGGGTTACAAACAAATGAGAGAGGGAAAGGATCCCAAGTCTCTGATGGAAGGAGTGAACGAGTGCTGAGAGCTCAATCGCCCCTCAGCCGTGTGTTTGTGTCGTGCTCTTGTGTTTTTATCTCATGGTTCGGTCTCATGCGGATCTGGATCCCCCTTTCATGGGTGTCCTACTTCCCCTTTTATAGGCGAAGGGAATGTGCGGGTTACAGCAGAGGAAAAAGAGAAAAATGAGAGGGAGCAGAAGGCTTCCAGGATCGCCAGGTCCTACTCCTTCATGTGGGTCCCACCGATCCTATAGATGTTGATAGGGATGGCTCTATGTCACGATCGTATTCATCGCTGGCGCCATGCGCAGGCGTCATCTGCAGGTCATGGCGTTCCATTCCGTCCCAGCGGACGTCGTGATGAACTGACATGCCTGTCAGCGTTCATACGAGGGTTAGGCACAACAGCACCGGCACACTCGACACTATTCTTGATGTGAATCCTCAGGTATGGCTCATCATGGCCATGGGTTACATCGAGGCGTGCCAGTCTCCTCCCTCGTGTCAGAGTTTTAACCCAGGCCCATACGCTTGGACCTATAGTGGTTGGCGGTAGTATGGGTCCCTGTCAGACAAGACGAAGCTCACGCCCAAGGGGTCGGGCGAGATGGAGCTCGCACCCAAGGGGTTAGGGAAGACGGAGCCCGTGGCCTTGGGGTCAGGCGAGACCAAGCCCGCATCCAAGGGGTCGAGCGAGACGGAGCTCTCACCCAAGGGGTCGAGACGAGATGAAGCCCGCGGCCTTGGGCAAGACGAAGACCGCGTCCTTGGGGTCGGGCGAGACAGAGCCCGCGGCCTTGGGAGAGACCCCCGCAGCCTCGAGGTTAGGCGAGACGGGAACTACGTCCTTAGGGTCTAGCGAGACGGAGACCCACAGCCTTAGGTGAGACCCCGTGGCCTTGGGGTCGGGCGAGACGAAAACTGTGTCCTTGGGGTTGGGTGAGACGGAGCCCGCACCCAAGGGGTCGGGGGAGACAGAGCCCCGTGGCCTTGGGCGAGACCCCGTGACCTTGGGGTCGGGCGAGGCCTTTTAATACATCTTGCTCCATCTAGGGAAGTCAGCGTGGGTGCTAACTTTCTTGCTTTGGGTATCCCTACTATCGATACCCGACAGTAGCCCCCGAGCCTGCGGAGGAGTAGAATACTCCTTTGGAGGCTTTTCGGACGGGAAGACTCTGAGGGCCTTAGCATTCTTTTTGGAGCCTATGGAGTGTCCTGGTAGGATGATGGTTCCCTTTTGTCGTGGTCGGTCTTTTGGGGGGCATGTGGCCGTAGGATTTGGGAGGACGGAAAGATTTTTCTTGATTCTGGTCTCCTAGGATTCGATCGGTCCATCGTCGTACTACGACCGCGTGTTTGGTCTCCTTACGAGTCCAACTTTCCTCGAGCCCCCGTGCATAGTAGGGGTCCAGTAGAGGGTCGACTCATCTTTGTGATTGTCGTCCCTCAAATATTTTTTTTGATAAAACGGAGGGACTGAGCTGTGCCACGTTTTTCCTCGATGGACGAAACAAGGTGCTCGGTGAGCTATTAATGAGCTAGTCCGAGTGGGGCCTCGGCTCCCCGTTCATAGGGGTCTGGCATGGGTCAGCTGGTGACCAACTCTAGATTCTTAGTGGCCAATCCATATAGTTCTTGGGTCCATTCGACCAGTCCCAAGGGCTCGTTGCCTTTCTTCGAGGAAAGACCATGGACTGGGAACCAACCAAGACTCGAACATGCGCCGAGATGCCCACGACGCTCATGCGCCCAGGTACTGGCCGCTAGTGAGCCCATCCCTTTCCACCCCTTACTCTTAGGGTGCCCCAGAGCGGCTGTGAACCCGTCGATGGGCTGGCCTTCGAACTCCTAGGCCTGAATGGGCCGTAGGAGCGTTTTTAGCTCTGTATCCCTCCTTACCTATGATGGTTCTTGGTCCATCGACTGGGCAAACCATCATTCGGAGTTTCCTTTGAGGGCGCGGACAGAGATTGCGTGCGCATGTTCTTCGGAGGGAGATGACGTGACACGGCGTAGTGGGCGCGTGAATCTAGGCGGACGGTTCATCTTCTCGCCCCGCTCCGCCTTATAAATAGCGGCCTCCCCCTTCATGTTTCTGCACACCAAAACCGCAGCCTTACCTTCTCTGTTTCTCCGCCACCGCCGTTTGGATCTGTCATGCTTGCTAGTCCACCGCCGGAGCCCTAGATCTATAGCCTCCACTCCTCCGTCGCCACCTTTGCTTCTCCGTAGCCACCTCCATCCTCCATGGATTCGTCGCATCGCTCTAATGTTACCTATGCGCACATGGAGGGCCTCGTCAAGCGTGGTCTTCTCCGTGGGAGGACCGATACGACAGAGTGGCTTGTGCCCGGCCGCGAGGAGGCGCCGGCGCCACCCGATGGCTACATCGTCTCTTTTGCGCTCTTCCACGAGCGCGGACTCACGGTTCCTCCTCACCCGTTCTTCTGAGATCTGCTACACCATTATTAGATCGAGTTGTAGCACTTGAACCCCAATGGGATCTAGCACATCGCGGCCTTCATCGCGATGTGCGAGGGGTACCTGGGGATCGAGCCCCACTTCGAGCTCTGGAGATATTTCTTCTCCATCTCCTTGATGAAGAAGAAGGAGAGAGGTCGGGAGACCCCGATGCCTATGGGATGCGCGGGCATCCACCTCCAGGGGCAGCGGACGGCCGAGTACATGCCCTGCCAGCTCTCTAGATCCAATAAGGGGTGGCACTCGCATTAGTTCTACCTGAAGGACAACCCTTCCGCACCCTTGCATGTCTTCTCCGAGAGTTTGATAGAAGAGGTTCCGCCATCATGGCCGTGGGGGCCGCCCATCAAGGAGAAGAAGAGGATGTGCGACCTCCTCGAAGCCATCGTGTTCCTGAAGACCCACGGCCTCCGCGGGGCTGGCATCATCGGGGGGAAAGCACGAGTTATAGCGGAGGAAAAAGAGAAGAACGAGAGGGAGCAGAAGGCTTCCAGGATCGTTGGGTCCTTCTACTCCTTCATACGGGTCCCGCCGATCCTATAGATGTCGACTGGGACGGCTCCATGTCGCGACCCTGTTCGTCACTAGCGCCATACGCAGGCGTCATCTGCCGGTCATGGCATTCCATTCCATCCCAGCGGACGTCGTGGTGAACTAACGAGCCTGTCAGCGTTCATACGAGGGTTAGCCAGAACAGCACCAGCACGTCCGACACTGTTCTTGATGTAAATCCTCAGGTATGGCCCGTCATGGCCACGGGTTACATCGAGGCGTGCCAATCTTCTCCCTGGTGTCAGAGTTTTGACCCAGGCCCATACGTTTGTAGCTGTAGTGGTTGGTGGCGGTATGGGTCCCCGTCAGACAAGACGGAGCCCGCGCCCAAGGGGTCGGGCGAGACGGAGCCTGCACCCAAGGAGTCGAGCGAGACGGAGCCCGCGGCCTTGGGGTCAGGCGAGACGGAGCCCACACCTAAGGGGTCGGGCGAGATAGAGCTCTCACCCATGGGGTCGGACGAGACGGAGCCCGTGGCCTTGGGCGAGACGGAGACCGCGTCCTTGGGGTCAGGAGAGATGGAGCCCGCGGCCTTGGGCGAGACCCCCGCGGCCTCGAGGTCGGGCGAGACGGTAACCGTGTCCTTAGGGTCGGGCGAGACGGAGCCCGCACCCAAGGGGTTGGGCGAGACGGAGACCCGCGGCCTTAGGCGAGACCCCGCGGCCTTGGAGTCGGGCGAGACGGAAACCGCATCCTTGGGGTCGGGCGAGACGGAACTCGCACCCAAGGGGTCAGACGAGACGGAGCCCCGCGGCCTTGGGCGAGACGCGGCCTTGGGGTCGAGCGAGGCCTTTTAATACGTCTTGCTCTATCCGGGGAAGTCAGCGTGGGCGCTAACTTTTTTGCTTTGGGTATCTCTACTATCGATACCCAACGGTCTGTATCTGAAATATGATAAAAAAAACACCTTTTTAACTGATAGCTTGCGGATCCAACATTATCTTGAAGCAACTTGGTCCAAAAATATCCATAAATTAGGTAGAAGAAATCATTTACCAAAGCACTGCCCTCCCACAACACCTCCCTATGTTTTCTATTCCCTCAATACCAAATTATATTCTATCCTGATTTCTCTAGATATATAGCTAAATATTATGTCAAAACGAAGCTATATATTTAAAAATATAAAAAAATAAGTCGTAATTTTGAATGGATAGAGTATCTCCAATACTATTTGATACTCAGTATAGAAGGCAATTGTATTTTTAATCCTGTGGCCACTAAGCTGAGCAACCACCAGGAAACCGGCCACCTGTTGCCCGGTAGCCATATTGCAACGTTTTCTTTCACAATAAATTAATAAATAGTATTTTTTATCTTAGCTTTTCGCTTAAGCTAAGCGAATAGGGCCAAGTACTCCGGCTTCCCTCGTGCACGGCCAGGAAACAACCGTCAGCGTCATGCTAGTACTAGCTAGTGGCGACTACCTACCAGGCCCATTCGCCCATGTACGCCATATTTGGAATGCCAGAATTTTTGTTCTCATTTCTGCGTTTTCTTCTATGAATTTGAACATCGTTTGAGATTTCCTACACTATTTTTTTGAAATTCTTGCGTCCCTGCAGGCTGTCCTGCTGTCCAGGCGTCCAGCACGCTACAATATGAAAGAAGCCTGTCTATCCTGTGATCTGATTTGTGCGCTATCTTGTTGCCTTCGCTAATTTTCCAGAACTTGTGCTAATTGAAAGAACTGTTAGTATACTAAAACTGATTTGAGTGGCCGTAAGAATGAAATGAGACGCCGGTGTTCCACTTCGATGACAACACCTTCATTACCCGTATTAGAAAAAATGCAGAGGAGCTCAGCGGAGTTGTCAGCAAAGTGGAGCTCGCCGGACGTGTTGTCGCTCCATGTCCAGCGGACCTGACCGTCCACGCGGCAAAGGATCAGGGAAATTTCCTCCGTGAGTTGCGATTTGCAAGTGATTTGGAGTTCGGAATTTCTAAATATCTGCCAGCAGATTTCTTGTGTTGTTTTCTTCCACTTTTATATGGTTCAGATCTTCATTAAGATTCGTGTTTTTTTGTACAGGCTTGACTAAATCACAATGGGCCTGTCCTTCTGTTGTTCCGGCCCACTTACGTTGTGTTGCTGCCTGCTATCGTTCCGTATGACACCTTCCGTTGGTTCAGTTCGAATTTCGTATTCCCAGAGGTGTCGACGGCGGTTGCGGCGTTGCCGGTGGCGACGGAGCTGTCGGTGCCGGCGGAGTTGTCTGAGGCGGCGGGCCGGCGGCGGTGGCGGTGCTGTTGGCGACGGTGTTCGCTGCAGCGGCGAAGCTGTCGGCGCCGGCGGAGTTGTCGGCAGCGGCGGAACTGTCTGTGGCGGGTGGCGGTGCTGTCTGCGGCGGTCGTGTTGTCTGCGGCATCGGCTGCATCGCCTCGACCATGCTGTGTCTACCACATCATTGTCTCTACTCATGTAAGCTTACTCATGCTTGATGATTGTCTGTTCTCAGCCCATGGGCGTGTGCAGCGTGCTCACTCAGCTCGTGTTCGATGAAATGTCCCCCTTTCAAATCAAGATTAAAAGAAAAAAGAAAATAGAAAAAAAATGCCCCAGTGATTGCATTGCATTTGCAAGTGGGGAGTGGGTGCCTCCAGTTACATTGGCATGTTTGACATGATTTCTTTTTGTTCAGAGAGTAGCATGGTGCTGTAGGTAGCAGTCTAGCAACTGCCTGCACCCTGCAGCCTGCTAGTTGGATGTTTTATTAGGACAATGATGTGGTTCCTTGGTGGTACATGTACAGAAGTTCACTTGTTTTCTATACTTATATGATGTTCCTATTGGCTGGATACGTGTTGTACGTGTTGTCTTTTTTTTTAATTTTTTTTGTCATTCTAGATTTTCATTTTCTGTTGTAAGCTGTCCCTATTGGTTGGAGACGTGCTGTACATGTGCTTTTTTTTTTTTGTCATTCCAGATTTGGATTTTCTATTGTAAGTTGTTCCTATTGGATACGTGTTGTACATGTGCTGTCATTTTTTTTATTTTTTGTTTTATTGTTTTTTCTGGTTCTATTTCTACAGAAGCACAGTTTCTGGGTACTTTTTTTAAGTCACCAGATTGTAAAAAATATCCGGTCCTTCTTCTTTTGTCAAATTGTCCTAACTGACTTTATTATATATCGTTCTAATAGCAATAAAAGAACTCTGGTGGCATTTAATTTGTTCATCAATTTTTAATGGCAATCTGTTAAAACAGTTAACATGTCCCGGTAAATGTGCTTCTTTTTTTCTGTTTCGTCATGGGTTCCTGTTTTGGTGATTTGAGTATTAGAAATGCGGTGGGAATGATAGTTGTTTGTTTTTTCAGTTACATTAGCTGCTAGAAAAGCCTTCCCGCTAGCTCTATTTTTGTATCGGTTAGAATGGTTGTTATTTGGTTTTTCTGTTACATTAGCTGCTAGAAAAGCCTTTCATGCTAGTGCTGATTGTGTATTGGAAGTGAGTAGACTGGAGGGTTCTTTATTTAGCTGTTATAATGCTCCCCCTTTTCAGTGAAATAGCTAGTGTCATCCATTGGTATTATTAGTTGCAAGTGGCATCCATTTGAGAAAGATTTGTTCCTGCCTGCTTGTTTATTTGTTAGTGAAATAGCTAGTGTCATCCATTGGTATTATTTGTTGTGATATATGATTGATGATTTGATGCGCTGATCATATATAGAGAGTTTTTGAGCTCTACTTGATCGAGTTTACTTTGGTTTCATTTTTTTAATGAGAGTTTTACCTCAGCTTTTAAGAAAGCAAGTGATATTCAGATTTGGATTTTTTGTCAAGTACTATGGGTTTCTGCAGTACTAGTTGAAAAATCCCCCAAATAACAAGCAATCTTGTTAAGTGTTAAAGTATATGGAACTATAATTTCAAAGAAATTAAGAGTGAACAGAGTATGTGCTATTTCCCCTTGTCCTAACTTTGGTGAGCCTTTGTCTTTCAATCTTGTATATTTAAAATGCTTCCAGGTCTGTTTTTGTTTTATTGTGTTGGACACCCCTCTTTTTATTTGCAACTTGGTTGATAGTGGTTCAGTGAGTCAAGTATTTGATGACTGATCCGAGTGTAGTTTCATTTTCTGTGCTATGCTTGTCTAGGCTGTTTTTTTTGTTAAAGTTTGGCAAACGTGAGCTTCAAGTATTGCGTTTAATCAAAGTTGCCTTGTGTTTTTCAAGCTGTAGCTACCGTTAATTTTTTTTCTTTAAATATTTAATTTATTGTTTTCACTTGTGTTTTAGATTTCTGTTTATGTTAGTTTGGAGCTTGAGGTTCAGTTATTCAGCTATGCCTTGAAGGTTCAGTGATTCAGATTTCAGTTTTTGTTAGTTTACAGGTTGAGGTTGAGTGTTTCAGTTATCCCTTTCAAGGTTCAATGTTTATTTCAGTCCTTTTGTTTTTAGTATGTTGGCATTTTTTCCTCTAATGCTCAGTGCAGCAGCAACCTGATAGTAGACACTGCCCAGCTGCATGTTCTTTTCATCAATTTCTACAAGGAGAAGGGGCTGCAGCTCACTTTGGTTTTTGTTCTGTGCAGGTAAAGCAGGTTAGCAGCACGCAAATCTTGTGGTATGTGCACGTCCTTTTCATGATCTAGAGAAGCAAGTTTAACTTATCTAATACATGTTTATTACTTCAAGTACAGTTTTCAGTTCAGGTCACCATGTGTCTTGGGTCTTATGTGCTGGATCTGTTTTAAGCTAAGCATGGGAGTTTGAGTTCAGGTCTGGATTCCTATCGCTACTGGTCTCTCCTTCTCCCTCTTTACGGATCTTCTCAGATACGGGGATGAGCTATCCTGTCACCCATAACCCATTATGTGGATTGTCAAATCTCACCTACTAGATCCATTTTCAAACTCAGATTTTGCTAGTATAGTTGTACAGAAGTCGCAAAGTTCAGTGTCCTGGTATGCACATTTGAGGTTTTGGAGCCAAGCACCGTAGTATGACAGATTGACAGGACCTGATGACTTTAGAGAACTTATATTTACCAACAATAGACAAATGGCTGTTTTAAGTTCAATGTTCTCTTGATCTTAAGCCTTGTACAACTCGGTAATACTATTTTGGTTGCCCTTTTCTTCACAAGAAACTAGCTGAACTTTAATGGTTTGCTCCCTTTCAAAAGAAATTGTGATTCTTAAACGCCCGCGGCAGATTGTTTTTTACCAAAGATTATGAATTTCTATTGTTCTTATTTGACTGTTCTGATGTAGCCACTTGGATGCACAAATGCATCAGTACTCTTTAATTTTAGGATGCTAAGAGAACCTGCTAGAAAGCGAACGGGTCTGATAAAAAGGCGAACAGGCCTGCAGATGGATATGTGCTGTCGTGCGGCTGTTTTTTTATTGTTATTTTCTAGAAGATTACAGCCGTAGAAATCTTCCAGATCTTCCAATTCTGTTTCATGTGACGTACATGCGCTGCTTTTTTTTTCTTTTTCTTTTTCTTTTTTGTTTGTTTGTCTCATGTGACGTGTCAATCACTGATTTGCTGAAAATGTGGAAGACAACAAATAGCAAAATCTTCCATGAGATGCGTAGTCAGTCCCTTTGGAGTTTCGGATTCGATGCGTTCTTAAGCACCTCCAAAAATTCCAATGGCGTTCGTGTTGATCTCTTCTCAAGATCCAGCCCAATTTAAGGCCTGTGTAGCAGTTTTGGGCCATGTACTGTATCCAGCCCTCGCTTTACCGATTTTGTTTGGAGATGGACAACCGAACCTGGCGGACAACTTTTTTTTTAGATAAAGGATAAAATATTCGGCTTCATCTATCAAGGATAGAATCAGATCAATTATTACAGACTCCAAATCTGGGCACAAAGTTCGGCTTAAGTAAAACTTACAACCACACACACGACTAACGGAACAGGTAAAAAGTTTTTGATTAAACCAAACCAACATGCCTTTGTGAAAGCCAACCATTGGATCCAAAGAAATCTAAAGCCGACGCTTCTAGGTGTTGTGCCACAGAGATCATTTGATCTTTAAGATCTTCATGCCGCTGTAAGTTTGCCCAATGACGAAGTCAGTGCGTTCCTCGGAATAGTACCTGCAAAAGATATTTTGATTTGCATTTGTCAAAAACCACCTCATTCCTTGTTATCCAGATTGCCCAAAGAAGTGCGGAAGCTGCTGTTAATAACAATGTATTGTACTTTTTGTTTCCCAATTTAGACCAATGATAGAACAAATCATCTATATTTGTGGGAGGCGATATCTCAAAAAGTATATGTATAGAGCGCCACAAAAATTCGACATAAAAGCAATCAAAAAAGAGATGGTGAATTGTCTCTGAAACATGGCAGAAACAACAACTTTTGTCTCCATTCCAAATTCTCCTAGCCGAGTTGTCTTTGGTTAGAATCACTCCTCTTTTTAGATACCACATGAAAACTTTTATTTTCATTGGTAGCTTCGTTTGCCAAATATCTTGCGACACTCTCACCCCATTGTTAATTAATGCAGCATACATAGACTTGACTGTAAAAGCCCCAGAGGCATTTAAATCCCATACAAACACATCTCTTTCCTGTAGTAAGTTAATTTGTTGTAAAGAAGTTACAATTCGATGCCAATTTGTTAAGTTCGCACCCACCAAATGTCTCCGAAATGAGATATTTAGTACCGGGGAACTCAAGACTCTAGCTATAATGTCTTGTTTTCTTCTTACAATATTAAACAACGCAGGAAATCTATCTTTGAGAGGTTTATTGCACAGCCAAGTATCAACCCAAAATCTGGTTTGTGTCCCATCTTTGACATTAAAATGTCCTAACTCCATGAAGTTATCTTTAATATTCATAAGGCTTTTCCAGAAATGCGGTCCGTTGGTTTCTTTTCACAGCTTCCAAGAGTCTTATTTTTAATGTACTTATTTCTTAATAATTCTTACCACAGCCCATCCTCATTTAATAACTTAAACAACCACTTACTAAACAAATATTTATTTTGAATCTCTAAATTATGTATCCCTAGATCTCCCTGGTCCTTAGGCTAACACATAACTTCCCATTTGGCTAACCTATATTTCCTTTTATGCTAGTCATTTTGCCAATAAAAACGAGACCTAAAACAATCAATTTTTTCCACCACCCCTTTCGGCAAGCCTACGTGGAACGTGGTCACTCGAACGAGCGGGCATCGTGAATGGACAAAACGGCCGCCGTTGCCTCGTGAAGGAAATCAGAGAAGTTGTCGCCGTAGTCGTCATACGCATAAAAGTTTCCCAAGCACAAGGCGCGATTCATAATCACAAGAGTACTGCTGCATATGCATCGCTTGGATTGGTATGCTACCCTGGGACTTCAGCTTCCCTTTTAAAAAAACTAGGACTTCAGCTTCCAGCATCAGTATCCGTAGTCAAAAACCAAAGCAGCAGATCACAGAGGCCTCGTTCGGCTTGATGAAACTTGACTGAAAACACTGTTCTGGCTGAATTATTGTGAGAGAAAAGCACTGTTTCAACTGAAAAAATAAGCTGAATAGTACGGATTATAAGGTAAGCCGAACGGGGCCAGAATTGTCAGTCCAGATGGAAAAAAGAAAAGCAAAACACGAATGAAGGCTGCAACGTTAAATTCAAAACACGTGAGACATCACATGGTCCAGATTTCAAAATTTCGAACCATGTGGTTCCCATGAACTCGGACGCTAATGCATGATAACATTGTACGACGAAACAGCGTGCCTGATGTATGGCGTATGACTGTGCGAGGCACGCTTCTTTTGTCCACAAAATTCAGAGTGTTTCTTCCTCGTTTCCGCCGTGCGTCGCATCTTTTTCTCCGGCGCGGACCGAGGAAAAAAAACAGCCCGGATATGCCAAAATCACCCCTGCGCGCTCGGGCCTACCGTCCAGGTGCCCAGTCCCGTGAAGCGGCCAGCGCTGGGCTCTTTTGCCGTGCCCCACGCCATCCGCGCACACAAATCTCGCGTCGGGGGCCGCGGCCCAGAGGAGCAGCAGCCAGCAGCCGCGCGTTAGCGGAGCACACCAAGGGGCACGCCACTTTACACGCCAGCAGGGGCGGCCGGCGAGCGCGCTGTCTCAGACCCATTCGCAACCCAAATCTTAGATCGATGAGAAAATTCCCCGTTGAAAACTATAACAATTCCTTCGCTGCCATTCAAAATTATTGTCACTGGGCGTGACTTCACTCCCATACCCGACGTCCAGACACCATCCGACGGTTTACTGGTTAGAAAACTGAACATTTCTTCGTCTTCATTCACAGCCTGTTCGTTTGGCCGTGGCTTGTCGTAAACGATCGTAAATTTTTAGCCGAAACCGTATTTTTCTCACACAAACCAGCCAGCAGTACTTTTTCACGAATCAGCAACGAAACGAACCAGCCAACCGAACAAGCTGTATATGGAAATGCTAATGCAGTCGTCATGGACGTTGACATCAAGAGACCTTTCTTATGCAAGGGACACATCATTGACCTCATCTTCGTTGAAACTTCCCGACAAATTATTCGCTCCTTCATTTGTCTGAAGAAAAGAAATCCAAGAGCCCAACCAACCAACCTTACCTCCCTCCCTGGCTGAAAGTTTCCTTCCATGTTGCAACTTCGAAATCATATAAGATTCAGGACCCTCCAAAAACCTCTCACTCAGCATCTTATCTCCAGAGCTTGTTCGTTGAAGATGATGTGCTTGTCTAATCCATAGCGTGTGCGACAAATCTCGCAGTATCTGGGAACAGATAGTTTATTATCCTGATTAAAGACTTGGTTTACTGCACCTGGTCAGAATGTTATGTTATCCAAATACCAATTTATTTATATAAACCACCAGCATGCACCTTGGAGGCAGGATCTGCAATAATTTGCACGTACCACACCTACTCACATTCCGTTTAGTTAATCAGGTGCAAGTACACGGAGTTGAAGTCTGAATTGGTAAGGCACGTGCAGTTCCTGCAATCAATCCCTGAACCCATCTTAGCTGCGATGTTTGCAGTTGTGCTATGTTTTAGACAACTTCATCAACCCTAGTCTGTAGCCTCCAATTGCTTATCCTGCACCAACATTTCTTGCTGGTACACATCTAGTCTAGGGATGAGAGCAGAAAGCAAAGCACACACAGCATCAACGCTTAGCTACAAAAGTTGATCATTGACCTCACATATGAGATGACCAAATATGTTGCTTCCTCCTTGAGCTGTCCCGTTGCTCCACTGTAAACCGAGCTTTTCCTACAGTTATTATTACTATATACTACAGTAACTCCCCTCCAGTAGCAAGTTCTCCCAGAAGAAACACAGCAACTACTCTACTAGCAGAATTGATGTCTTACAGACCAGTTGGGAGATCACTGAAATTTGAGAAAATTCCTTCATTGCCACTAGAAACTATAGCAATCCCTTCATTGCTATCCAAAATTATACCTTCTCTTTGTTGTCATTCATACGGATTTTTCTTTCCTCTATTGTCATTCCATCAATTTAAAACTAACGGTGTTAAGCTCTGTATTGCCATTCCTCTATTGTCTTGCCGCTTATCCAATCTAACGACCACGCATGTCTCCTTATTTATTCCCGAATCCATACCTTCCAAATCCAAGATGCTCTCCGGTCTCCACCGATCCCAGGTGGTGAATTGGCCCTTCGCATGCCTGGTCCCGATGTCCGCGATGACCGCCCGAAGCTCGGCTCAACAAATCCGGCATCCTCTCTCCCTCTCTTTTGCTACCTTGCTATGCTTAGGCGTCGCCATGATCCGATGCACTGCCCTTTACACAGTTTCGCCGGACGGGCCACCATCCGCCGGGAACGCCATCATCACCATCGCCGCGTGCTGGCAGCCTCGCAGCGCACGTGGACAGCCGCCTTCGCATCTTCTCTGCGCCAACCAACCACGCTGGTCGACGCTAGCTGAGCACCTAGAACTCCCCGTTGGGCGCACCCGTGGTCTCCTCGCCAGAACGCGCAAGGCGCAGCGCGCCAGCGCGCGCGCAGACGCGACGCGAACGCACCAGACCGCATGGATGGGGGCGGGCTGGTCAGCGCCGCCGCCCGAATGCACGACCGCGCAAGGACGCCGTGGAGAGAGAGAGAGACGGCGTGACGTGCGGTGTGCAGCGGAGCGGGAGGGCGGTGATGGCGCGTGGCGCGGAGGTCCAAGGGTTACGGCCAGATGCCAGATGCCGAGAACAGAGAAGTACTTTTTTGAACCGTCAGATGGTGTCTGGACATCGGGTATGGGAGCGAAGGCACGCCGTGACTCCTCTGTAATAGCAGTGGCAATGAGGGAACGAAAAATCTAAAACTGATGGCAACCAAGGAACATATAGTTTTCAATGGCAATAAAGAAATTTTCTCATATCTCCAACACAATATATAGAGTCTCCAACAGAGTATCTATATAAAAAAAACCTATTTTAAGTAGTATAAAAGGTATAACCTAAATCTAAGTATCCTCTCTTTTAGAGACTTATTTGTAGAATGGGTGGTTTTTTAGGTCTTGTTGTTGGAGAAGAAAAAAAAATATTAAAAAACGAAGGGTCACGGTCGTCGGAGACAGTTTAGGTCGGGACTCGGGACTCGACACTCGGCAGAGGGAGCTCCCAGCTTCCCCCGAGCTAAAGCTAGGGGGACGACGCCTGCAGGCTGCGGCACCAACGCGGGCACGCGGCCTTCGCCGCGACCCCATCCACCTCTCCCTCCGCCGTACCATGCGCGAGGCCCACGCCCACGCTCTCCTGTCCGACACCCAGCTCCTCCCGTGCCTCCGAGATGGCAAACCGCGACAAGGTCGGGTGCTCATCGGCCCCGCTGCCCCTCGACCGCGTCCTGGCCGCGCTGGTCGCCAGCGCCGAGCAGCTCGGGAGGCGGTGGGAGGCCGCCGCCCGCGTCCGATTCGGGAAGGCAGCTGGAGCGGCGGGGGTCGGGAAGGCGGAGGGGAAAGGGGAGGTTATAAAGATGCACACGCCGCTGTTCTACGCTACCTGCGGCCTCGGTGGCGTCCTCAGCACCGGCCTCACCCACCTCGCTGTAACGCCTCTCGACCTCGTCAAGTGCAACATGCAGGTCCGTCGCCGTCAGCGAGAGGTTCCTTTGCTTGTTCTCCTTCTCCACGTCTCAATGACTAATGTAATGGCGCTGCTGCTTGCTTCAATGTTCCTTCACTCAGGTGGATCCTGGCAAGTACAGGGACATTCCATCTGCCTTTGGTGTCATGCTCCATGAGCAAGGCCCCCGTGGCTTCTTCAAGGGCTGGATGGCCACACTGGTTGGGTACAGCTGCCAGGGGGCCTGCAAGTTTGGGTTCTACGAGTTCTTCAAGAAGTGCTACTCTGACATTGCTGGTCCCGAGAATGCTGAAAGGTTGAGGACTTTGATCTACCTTGCAGCTTCGGCGTCTGCTGAGGTGATTGCAGATGTAGCTCTCTGCCCCATGGAGGCTGTCAAGATTCGAGTCCAGACACAGCCGGGATTTGCTCGCTGCCTGATCGACGGGCTTCCGAAGATTGTCCAATCTGAAGGTGCCTTTGGGTATAGATACTGCATGGCTTGTATGATTATGATGTGTGTTATTGTTCAAGGTTTTGGAGAGCAACTCTTTAACACTGGGTGCAAATTTCAGGCTTTACAAAGGACTGCTTCCTCTTTGGGGCCGCCAAGTTCCCTGTAAGTCAAAATGTCTTGTTAGTTCTTCCATTACAGTTGCTTGTTAAGGGTCATCACTGCTCATTTCGTACACCCAGTATTTGTCATTTGGTCAGTACCAAAACTTATGTAATTTAGTCCTGTGTGCAGCATTTGCTCCGCTGCTTTGTTTCATTGCTTACCCATGTGGCTGGTGCCAAAATACTAGTACGAAATATAGTTTTGGACTGGATGAATTGTTACAGTAACAGCTTTTAAAGATCCATGCAATTCATTGTACTCTGCACTACTGTACTAGAAATCGATTTTTTTTTTTTTTGCGAGGAGAAATCTAAGTTATCAAAGCACACAATGATTACTAGTGTAAAGTATGTCTCTATGTATCAGATTTCGTATACTTATTTCATTTGTTGTACTTTCTGGTTCCTGTGCTAACCATGTAAAAAAATGAAAAAAAGAAAAAGTATGGCACCAATTATTTGTTACATTTTTCTTACTAAGAGAAAAGTACAGAAGATAATCTTCGAGTGTGGTGTTTATGGATAACTTGAATAAATAAATTGTTTAGATGACTACCTAATGTCCACTCACCTTTGAGGCACTGTGCACAAAACATTTGTCATGTAGAGATAATCTGCACAGAAGCCTTATAGTGACCTGTGCTCCCTAAGTCCCTAATTACTTTATGTACTATCCTGCAGACACTATGATGAAATTTGCTTGCTTTGAAACCATTGTTGAGATGGTCTACAAGCATGCAGTACCAAAACCGAAAGACCAATGCAGTAAGCCACTACAACTAGCAGTGAGCTTTGCAGGGGGATATATTGCTGGAGTATTCTGTGCGGCTATATCTCATCCTGCAGACAATCTCGTATCTTTCCTGAACAATGCACATGGAGCCACCGTGGCCGATGTAAGCTTCTAGTCCTATCTCAAAATAAAGAATAAAAATTCAAGGTTGAAAAATTACTATATAATTTTTCCTATAATTTAAGATCTCATCTAATTGTCAGACCATATTATTCTTTTCCATTTTGCTGAGTTGCTCAATTTTGGCTTCTGACCAATTCATCATACTTCCAGGCTGTAAGAACTCTTGGAATGTGGGGTCTTTTCATGCGTGGCCTTCCTCTTCGTATAATTATGGTTGGTACTCTCACAGGAG
Source organism: Miscanthus lutarioriparius (assembly GCA_904845875.1). Classification (NCBI taxonomy): domain Eukaryota; kingdom Viridiplantae; phylum Streptophyta; class Magnoliopsida; order Poales; family Poaceae; genus Miscanthus; species Miscanthus lutarioriparius. Next base: position 22,675,093 of record CAJGYO010000001.1, read on the forward strand.
CGCAATGGGCAGCCTATGACGCGTTCAAAGTATTTGTTGGATTGTAAGTACACCATGTTACGTCTCTAAAGTGACCGTCTATGCCATGATATCAAGTCATTTCATGTTTTTTTGGTTTTGTTATATAATTGTACAGGCCAACATCTGGCGGAGTGGTTCGTAGCTGTGCTGCTGCCTCCTCTTTGCGCCAAGAGGATCACGGAAAGCAGAACTGACCACACTGAGAAGACTCGCTGAACCAACGCAGAATAGGAGATGTACCGCACTGAGGCTTTGCTGAACCAACGAAGCAGAATAGGAGATGTATTGCAATTTCACTGAATTTTGTAGGAGTTCGAAATAGATTGTTTAAGTTTTAGCTAGTAGAGCAAAAGAGCATTCACTGTCAAGGGACTTTCGTTGGAACCTCTTGAACAGCAGACATTGTAATGATATAAACAGCTTTTAGAAATGCAAGTGGTTTAGCCATTCCTGGTGTAGCAGTACGCCAGCACCCCGTCTCTATTAATCAGTGTCAAATTCTGCTTGTGTGAACGTTCTATTCGTCACGCGTGATTATGGTTATCCAGGAGGCTATAGGTTCGACGTTTGGTTACGACCATGTAGCATGACCAAGTAGATACAATCGTTACCAAGAGCATGTGTGAAAGAACGAAAGAAAACGAGCTTGCAGCATTCTGCTCATCCACGAAGGTCACAAAGGCACAACTGTAACTGGTCGGAAAAAAAAAAGGCACAACTGTAACATGAGAATATGAGATCAAGAAACAGAATACACGCGCACTTGCTATTTTTGAACAAGTATTTGGATTAAAAGTGGATACAAAAAATCCAACAAGCTGGCATTTGAGGATAGTCCCGGAGACAATTTAGGCCTATGACAACATACAAAGTTCTGAGTTGAAAAGCATAAGGCAACACAAGCAAGCGTGAAACTTTTGCTGCCTGTCAATTACTGGAACATTGCTAGCTAAGCAGTCAACTACTGCTGTTGCCCAGGAAAGCCTTGCATTGGAGGGCGCAGTGGGGGTGCTCCGGGAGTGAAGTTAGGCGGTGGTGGAATCATTGGCCGCGGACCATTTGCCACTGGTGGTGGAGGCGGCGGAGGTTGAACACCCCCAATAGGTGGTGGAGGAATCCTAGGGGGCATTCCCATAGGTGCAGGAGGCGGGGGCGGTGGAACTTGTGGCGGGGGTGGGGGAGCTTGCCCCGGTGGCCTTGGTGGAGCACCAGGAACCCCATTCCCATTAGGCAAAGTCCCAGGAGGAGCTGGTGGTGGTTTATGAGCTTCTGGCGGTCTTGGCTTGAAGTACAGTTGCAGCTGTTAGCAAAACACAAAGTATAGTTGTTAAACCAAGATTGCTAAAAAACAGCTAAATTCAAGATAAAAATTTGTTAAAAAAGCAAACTCACCAGGTATTCCTTCTTGTCAGGATCCCAGTAAGAGAAGAATTTGCTCGCTGATTTGTCAATCTCTGTACTTGGTATCTGCAGCAACAAACAGTGTTAATAACACTAATTGACCAGTGTACCTGATGCCCTGACATTAAACTTCTGGAAGAGATTACCTTGAATGCAACGATTTCGTAGGGCTCTGCCGCAAAAAGTAGGTATTGATACCTCTTATCCCAACTTTGGACTTTCTGTACAAATAAGATGAATAGATTTTAGTGAACCAGACAGTACATACACCAAATCAACACAGCTATAGTTCAAAGGGCATGCTCAGAGTCAGAGATCAGGTTTACCTGTTCATATGATGACATGAAACGATGCCTTGGCTTGCAATTATCTTCGATTTCAGGGTAACCAATCTAAAAGGAAAAAGGTCAAAAGTTATTGATCCAAGCCTCCAATGTACAAAAATATTTAAATGTATCGTAACAAAATAAACAGTAAAGCAAAATTTGCAAATTATGAGGTATGATGTCGTTAGCTAGTGTTGTATTCATCAAGAGTGCATTGTATTATATTATTCAGTCAAATGCATAAAACTAATTACTTCTAAAGGTAAGAATAGTTTCAGATGAGAAAGACTAGTCAAGGAACAGAGTTTAGAAAATATAGGCAATTACTTGCATATTATAATTTGGATAACCTATCAACTATGCTAGTTTATTAGAGAGACTGCCTTATCAGAAGATAAATTCCAGATCAGATAAACACTTGTTTCAAAATTTAAGCTTAAGCGTTTTTTATATATAAAAAGAGACTACTACGTGAAATGATCTGTAAATGCAAACAAGAAGTAACTTTAACTTAAATCAATATAAGATCATTGGCATATGAAACTTGTTAGGTGCCCTAAATTACATGAGAAAAATAGAAATACACCAAAAGTTACATGTAGATATGTCTGATTGAAGTTAAACCAAATTCCTGCATTTTTCAATATTCAACATATAACCATGTGTGAGGTGAGGACTTGGTAAATAATGCGAACACAAGGAATACTAACCTCAAAGAGAAACGAGTGTTGCTTCGTCTCAGGATCATATTGTTTGGTTACTTTATACCCAGGTCTGCCAATCTTAACTGCAAAGGGAGGAAAGAAAGCTAATGAGAACAACCGACAAGAAAATACAGTGTTGATAACTTCAGTTGTACTGTACTACCAAAAGGTGACAACAAAACAGGAGGGACTAATAGCTTATAAAAAAATTGCTCGCAGTAGAGTAATCACTACTCACTAACTCAGATAAATTTTGTCTCAAGGAACATCCACTGGTATCAGGGAAAACCAGAGAACTTCAACTTAACAGGAAATCTAGGAAAGAAAGCTAATGAGAACAACTGACAAGAAAATACTGTGTTGATAACTTAAGTTGTACTGTACTACCAAAAGGTGATAACAAAACAGGAGGGACTAATAGCTTATAAAAAAATGCTCGTGGTAGAGTAATCACTAACACTAACTCAGATAAATTTTCTGTCTCGAGGAACATCCATTGGTATCAGGGAAACCCAGAGAACTTCAACTTAACAGGGAAGCTTTTTATTGGGGATTGGGCAACTACAGAAGAACAAGTTCAGGTTTGCTCTTCATACTCTTAGGCCTCCTTTGGAACCCACAGATTTGACCAAAAATTTGCAGGAATCAGTTCAATTCCAGCAGAATTCAGGGGTGGAAAACACAATCCAAAGGGGATGTATTGTATAAAGTAAAATTATAAGAAAAAACATGGAAAGGTCGACACAGCAAAGTTGAAGTTGAATAATCTTCCAGGTCCACTTGCTATGCATCAATATCGGGTGAACAAAATTCCATTGATAACTTGATATGAGTATAGTTTTGCTTCAATCTTTCAACTTACATATTAACCACAAAAGGAAAGAGATTCTACTCGTTTCTTCATTCTAAACACTCTGAACAAGCATAATAGCATACTTCTAACTGATTGGACCATACAAAGTCCAAGTAACTGCAGAAAGTAAATAAGTAGACCTAGTTGGTAATTGACGATTCTAATTAACAACAACAATTTTGCGGATAAAAGGAGAGTGGAGATTCTGTTTTCTTTTTTTCACGCACCAGATTTGCGGGGGGCAAGCTTGCGCTTGTTGGGCTGGGGCTGCGCGGGCGCGTCCTTGGCCTCGCGGGCGGCGCGCTTGGCGAGGTTTGTCTGGTGCCGCTTCCCCTGCGTGTGGGCCAGGTAGTTCCCCTCGTTGTTGTGCAGCGTCAGGCACAGCTTGCACTCATAGCTACAAACAAGCAGAATTAGATCGAAGCAAATCGAGACGGGCGCGAGTTCGAAGAAGAAGCTAGGGTTTAGGGCGGGTTACCTGCCGAGGTGGTTGCGCATGAAATAGGGGTCCTTGGCGAGGTCGATGGTCTCGAGCGCCAGGCGGCGGAGGCGCTCGCGCCGGTCGATGGCCTCATTCTGGGCGGAGGCGGCGCCGCCGCTGCCGGGCTTGGAGCCCCACTCGCGATCCATGGCGTCCGCTCGGTTTGGCTCGCCGCCGTCTTTCCCCTCCTCTGTTCGATTTTTATTTAGTTCGGCTCAGGTCGGTCACTACATTGTCGGCTAAATCAAACCGAGCCCAACTCCGCGGTCGCGGACCCTTGACAGCAAGTCCTTTCTAATTCGGCCCAGTTGCAGTCGCTGTGTCGTCGGATGTACGACATATATATAAAGTATTAAATATAGATTATTTATGAAACTAAATATATAAATTGAGATGGTTTTGCGAGACGAATTTTTAAGCCTAATTATGTCATGATTTGACAATGTGGTGCTACAGTAACATGTGATAATGACAGATTAATTAGGCTTAATAAATTCATCTCGTGGATTACTGATGGATTCTGTAATTTATTTTTTTATTAATATCCGAACAGCCCATACGACACCCCCATGTGACACCTCCTGAACTTTAGTTACTGGATCCAAACACCCCCTATATTCTGTATTGCAACTCTAATTTGAGATTTTTTTCTTTCTCTATATACCAGGTATATGTCCGTACATTTCACTGGGACCATAAAATTTTCAATAATCGGATGTAGACTCATGAGTAGAGCACCGAGAACTTCGTATCAGACACAGATATGTTCAAAATCAGGTACGATGCGAACGCGTGAGCCTCAAGTGGAGCATTACTGACTTTGGTATCACCGGGTATAAACGATGACATTGCAATCTTTTCAGATGTAGAGAGATACAAATATAAATTTGTAACCTGGATCTGGATTTGACAGGTCTTTTACTCCAAGCTGGAGCAAATCGTAGCGAAGTGAGGACTGAACACGATTCGATTCAATTAGTATGCTGCTGACAACAACAATGCCCATTTTTATGCGATCTGAATCTGTCCATTATTATGCCAATTTGACAAATACAAACAAGATTACGACCAGTCACTACATACTAGGAGGCATTGAAACAGGATCATGGCTAGTCCAAAGGGTAGGGGATGGTAGCGATGTGGTTGTGCGCCACGGTCCCGATCCACAGCTTGCGGCCCACCTCCCGCACCTCGCTCACCAGCTTCATCACCTCGCGGCCCCGGTCCTCGAGCACCTCGACGACGCGCCCCTCGTCGTCGAGGAGCGCCAGCACCGTGTGCATCCTCTTGGCGGCCCTCCTCGTGAGCATCTTGAGCGTCAGCGGGAACTTGAAGTAGAGGGTCCGGAGCCACGGCCTCTTGGCGAACACCGCCTGCGCCGGCGTCCGGCAGCAGTCGATCGCCACCCAGAACTGGGCCTTGCCGTTGGAGCGCACGTTGTCGGGGAAGCCCGGCAGGTTCGCGAACACCTCTACCTCGCCCTTTCTTGGGCCTTCCAGCCAGTACCTCATTATCCTGATCAAGGCCAGATGTGTGGTTTGTGTTCATATCACTCCTATGAATATGGTAGAATCATGAGCATCGTCAGATTATATTTTTGTTACCTGCAATTTGTTGTCTCGGAGAAGAGAAGAAACTGTTGGTCCTCTGAGATCTGCACGCCGTTTGGGAAGACCAGCCCCTTGAGCACGACATGGACGGCATTTGTTTCTGGATCATACCTGAGCAGCCTCCCGGTGCCTTCTCCTTCTAACAGGATGTTCAAATGGTCCCTGCAAATTCAGCTCTTGTCTGGTTAGCTAATCTTTCAGCAGAAATACAGAGGCACTAATTTTTAGTTTTTTACTCAACTGAAAAAGAGAAGCCAGAGTGTTTTGCTTTGCTCACTTTCTGCTGTATCTCATGCTCGTGTCAGTGAAGAATACGGATCCATTCCTGTGGACATCGAGGTCGTTCGCGAACCGGATGCGGTCCCCGTCGGCTTCCCTCGCGATGGAGGACGCCACGCCGCCGCTCTGGCCAATGACCATCAGACCGTAGTACGCGTCGGCGACGTAGAGCTCGCCGGTCTCCCTGTGGAACCTCAGACCGAGCGGCCGGCCGCAGAATTCCTCCTTCTCGTGCTGCTTTCTCGTCGTTGAGTTCACTCCATTGGCACAAACTTCCTCTGACCTTTGCCAAGAAATAACAAATTTACATTGCATGATGTTTTCCCAGTAATGCAGAAAATCAGATCAAATCTCTTTGAGTTTGTAACTTTTGTATATATAGCAACAAACGAGTGCACGCCGGAGCGAGCACTTACCAGTCAGGATTCATGACGGCAAACGTCTCCCACCCGGTCTCCTCGCCCATCCACCGCACGACGCGGCCGTCGGCGAGGCCGGCGTACGGCCCGTGGCCCTCGAGATCGAACTCGATGGACTCCGGCCCGAACACCTCGCCGACGAACTCCAGCCTCCCACGCCTGAGCCGGCTGGCATTGTCTCTGGGCCAGCTGCCCATGACCTCCCCGTACGGCGCGAGCTCATGCTTCACCGGCCGGTAGTCGACCCCGGCCAGCGGACTGAGGCCGAACGGGTCCGCGACTACGAGGGCCAGCGCCAGGGCCGCAAAGAAGAGGTGAGGGTACTGCACGATGCCGTCACGCCCTCGCCGCCACTGCAGCTTCCTCTTCTCTTCCATGGTGGACGAAAAAGATCGGCAGGGGTTCGGTTTGCATGCAGAGGAGAGACGAGAGAGGGAAGCGAGGGAGGTTGTGATCTTAATGGATTTGTTCAGGAAACGTAGTGCGTGTCTCCATCGACTTGCATGAAAGTTGCATGAGTAACATGGATTGTTTGGGAGTAGGTGTCCTCTTGGTTCAGAAATCAGAATAGCCAGGGAACGTGGCACTTTATAGAGTTCTTGGAGTTCATGTTTTCGTTGCTTGGACGATGGTCCAAGACGAACGGTTGAACAAGCATGTCTGCCGTGTGAGATGGTTATAAGCCTAAGCCTGTTTGGTTGGTGTCGAATTTTGTCACGCGTAACTTTAACAAACTATGGCTGCCACAGAAAATGTGGCGAACAAAATCGAAGCCACACTCGTGGCAAAATTTGGAATGAAGATAAGCCCTTGGGCTACTGTAGCATCTTCGTTTTTATTTGACAAATAGTGTTCAAACATGGACTAATTAGGCTCAAAACGTTCGTCTCGCAATTTTCTACCAAACTGTGCAATTAGTTTTTCTTTTCGTCTACATTTAATACTCCATGCACGGGTCGCAAACATTCGATGTGACAGGTACTGTAGCAACTTTTTGGAAATTGGGGTGGAACTAAACAAGGGCTAAGTCTACGACATGTGTGACATGTGCTAGGAAAGTGTGTCGCGCTATAGTTGTGACAGTGAACTAAACAACTGTCAAAAAACTATGTTATGATCAACCTTTGGCATGACAAGTTTTGGTCACGAACCAAATAACACTTAGAGTGCGTTTGATATCTAGAAGAATCGTTACCAAACGGCACGGAGAGAGTGTTTTAAGGACAATCACTCGAAATAGATTTCATCCTTTTTCATTAGCCTTCAAATGTTTTCAAGACCCACTCCTAATCTAATTTTTTTGGCTAGATTAAAAAACTGCACTCTAACAACTCCTAATCTTTTTGCACTTAGAAAAATAGTCAATCACGCAAAAATATCCGCGCGCATGTCGATACGCCAATCTGGAGGTGGAAGGACATGAAAAGAATAAAAAATATAATACGATTCCCAATGCAAACGTACATGAGACAAAAAGTGCAAAAATGATTGGGATGATTTATAAATAGTTCAAGATTTCTAATGTAAATTAAAGTTGTTTTCTATATTTTAGGAGTGAGATTTTAGAAACTGTTGGAGGAGTCCAACAAATGTGATACGGACATTTTTTAGCCAAAGCATCTCCAATAGTACCAAAAAATAGTTGGTAAATCAATGAGTTTTAGAAGTGACCAAAAAAATTAGGTGTATATTTGTTGTCTTCCTCTAACAGTTTCTAAAACCTCACTCCTAAAATATAGAAAAAAAATTACATAAAAAATCCTGAACTATTTCTAAAACACTCAACCACTTTGTACATTCTTTTTTTTTCTTATACATTTACATCAAGAACCCTGACTTACTCTTTATTCTTCTCTCCGCCTTTGATTGGCACATCGATTTAATTACTGGTTCATTGAGGTAGCCTTGGATAGCTTCTTGTCACTGACAGGGAGTCCCACAAACTTCAATGGGAATTTAACCAATTTGCAATTACAGGCATCTACGATAGAATCTACCAACACCTCCTCTATGCACACTGTAAACACCTTTAATTTGTGGTAATCACTCTGCATGCTAGAAAGTTCCTATAAAACAAAATAACAAGAACTTATAGTTTGCGATATTCTGGGTAGAGTTTTCCATGAAAAGCACACTGCAGTCATCATAATAAAAATCAATTAAACCTCCCTCCACCAGCTCAGGGCCTAAATAAACCTGCGACAACTCCTTTCTAACAATTGCTTTTAGTATTCCAGCCATACCATCAGCTACTAAGTTAAACAAAAGAGGGGACAACATATCTCCATGCCTCAATCCTCTATAGCTTCTAAAAAAACTATTTAGGTTAGCAGCCACTATACCTCCCCCATTGCTTTCATTACCCATCACATGAATTTTGATGTAATGGTACATTCCCACATTTTCACATGTGCACTTGTTATATAGAACTTCTCAAGAAAAAAAGAACATCTAGTGAATACTCGAGTGTTTAAGGGTCTCTTAGCACTTGATTTATTGGATAAAAAATTCAAAGTCTCGGACGAAGGATCAAGGAATACCGACTAGGAGAGAATGAATAGAAGGTTTCAACTAAAAACACAAACATTAGTTAATTTTAATTAGGACAACAAGAGTCTTAAAATATTGTTCACCTCTATTTTATATTTATAATGATTATTCTTGATCTTGAGCCAACTAGAACTAGTATCCTTTTAACTTTTGTAACTTAGCTTGCACTTTTTTCACCAATTTCTAATCCCATGTTTTACTCTATAGTTTGCAACTTCATTCGCCTTCACTATCATCAAAAGTAGTTGTTTCCACCATGATCAATCTTGCATGATATCTCTCTCTTTTTGGTTGGTTAGATCTATAATCCAAGGCTATATATTTATGCCCAAAGCTTGGTACAATAGCTCATATGCTCTTGTACAATTCGCTTCAATATCCTGGTTGCATATTAATAGCTCTATCAATGTCGTCTCTTATCATCAAAATGTCAAAGCTTTATCATTAGCCCTACAGATTATCCTTCCTTAGTTGCCACGCTATCAAGCCTTATCTTTTTAACCTTTCTATGTTTATTTTTTAAATTCTCTCATTGAACTATATTTTTTCAATGAGGTTGCGCAACTGCGGGAGGAAGGGTCGTGTGTGAGGTGGACACTGCATATCCATTGAACGATGAGTGTTGGATATGGTCGAGTACGGAGAGAGAATGGAGGAGAGATGATCTGGTGCGTACGTTTTTAGGATAATGTATTTATGGGTGCATTTGGTGGTGTGGATGTGTTAAGCTCATCTCTGAAGAGCAGGTAATTGTTGGGTGGATGTACATGTAGAATAATTTGAACTGATGTTTATAGAGATAGAGATAGAGATAGAGATAGAGATAGAGATAGAGATAGAGAAGAGAAGAGAAGAGACAGAGATAGAGATATAGATTGGAGATGTTGTAAGAATCCGGTAAACTAGCCAAACAGTTTTACAAAAAGTGATTTTGATTTATCAGGACAACATTTTTTAAGAAAATCTAGATCTAAAATGTTTCTACGAGAATCTACAGCTCTGCTAAACGGGCCCTTAAACGGAAAAATGACTTCATGGTCAAATTATAAAACCAAACAAAATCAGTCTACCATGTGACGGTGAAGAAGAGAAATGTATGCTGGAAAAAAGCAATAGGGAAACAAGATAAAAAAAACAAGTCTGAATGTCACGGTTTATCTTTCAGTATGATCTCTCTTAGAGTTTTTTTAAGAGAATTTGTCTTTTTGCAATATACTTGGTTTTTTAAGAGGATTGTGTTTTCAAAACATTTTATAAGATATTTTTTTGAAACATGATGAACCGCGATCACTTGATCGACTACATGAGGTCCTTTGGCTCTCTTTTTCTAAACTTGTTTCTGAGCAGTGCCTCGATGCCCTTTTGGTGGAGCGTGGCAGCAAAACAACGTGGGGTATGATTTTCAGTTTTTCTAGAATGCGCAAGAGCATTGCGTATCATTGCATTAAGAAAAAAGAGGTTTTTAGTTACTACACTAAAGGGTTGCGAGTGCTATTGGGCCGCACCTTTTGTTTTAGTTGAGCCACCAAGGCAAAATCTACTCAGCCATACCTCTCCAATGTCTCTTGCACCATCTCCAACACTTGTTCATCATCTTACAATACTCCAACAGCAATAGATGCAACGACTGAGTTCAATGAAGCCACACAGGGAAAGAGAGGGCAAAAGCCCAATTTCGCCTCCACTAGACTTTACCCCCGATGCCCCCACTTAATCATCTATTGACTCTACCGCTCTAACCCACAAGAGCGAGTTCCTTCAGCTCCAATCGTCTCCGCTATCTATCCTCTACTAAGTCTAGATAAATTTAGGGTGTTAATTTGGAAATCCAAAATTTTATGAATCTGAATTATTTGACCTGAAAGGGTAACCTGAATGGCCACTCCTAGCGATAGGTATGTATCAGTTTACCTTCATAACACCTATGGATTTCTTGGTGCTAGCGTATATATGGAAATAGGTATCAATTTACCTTTATAGCACCTAGGGATTTCCTCGAGCTAACGCATTATATGGAAATCACAAGTAAATTTATAGAGCTTGTTTGGTTGTCTGCATTAGCTAGTATATAGGTTTGTGCAGTGTAGTTTGCTCATAGTTGATTATTCGCAGAGGCTCTTATACAGACTTGCACAATTTTTAAAAGCATGTCTAATGCAACATTAGCTAGTACGTCAAATTTGGACGTATTAGAGCATCTTCATTAGCTCTAAAAAACAATTGGTAAATCAATGAGTTTTCAAAGTCACCAAAAAAAATATGGAGCATATTTGTTGGCTTTCCCAAGAGGTGGCTACTAGCCGGACAGTGGTGGCCATGGCCCATTGGCCCTCCAAGCTGTGGCGTGGGTGGCCAAAAGCCTGTGAGAAGTCGCGGCAATCCCGATCCAAGTTGTGCCTACACGCGTATCTTTCCGCGTGTCTCGATCGAATTTCCCAAGTGTGGAAAGATTGGGATTTGAGATAAGGAGTTGTTAAAGAGAGCTTTTTTTCAATCCCGTAAAAAAACAAGATTGAGTGAAGAGGGCCAATTTTGGGAAACCCTTAGAGATGCTCTTAGGTAATGCAGATCTGGTCAACCAATGTGCTACACAAAAATGTAATATTCTTAACTCCCTTATCTTTTCTAGAACTTACCTCTATTAGAAACATGAGACCTCTTCTAAAATATGGAGGCGATTACATGCAATATAATGTAAGCAACCAAACACAGTTTACCAAATACAACTTTCTTGTGTATGACAACAATACGCCAATGAACATAGTTTACAAATACAACTTATTTGTGTATGATAACCAAACACAAAGACACTGGATATGCTTATACTGTCTTGAATTGTGTTGCATACCAGCATAAGGTCTAAGTAAAGATGGCAACGGGTACGTACCCAACGGGTAGTAGGAATCCATACCCGCACCCGTCAGATGGAATTTTACCCGTCGGATTACCCGTACCCACGTTCGGGTAGGAAAATGCTCCCATACCCACACCCGTGCGGGTAATTCTACCCGACGGGTAACCCACACCCAATAACAGGCCCGAGATTTACATATATTTATCATACATTCACATGCAAAAATAATATCATTCCAGCAAATTACATACTAACAAACATTCATATTAAAAAAAGGCATCATTGCAACAAGCTGACATTAGCATAGAAATATAGCATCATTGCATCATGGTCAAGCTAGTAGAAATATAGCAGAAATGCCTTATTGGCTCATTCCAGCAAGCTACAAATTAATAGTAGCATGTAGCAAATAAGTACCAGCCTTCCAAGTCCAGGCTTCTAATTGCAGCATAGTTCCTAAGCATGTAGTCCATTACAAGTTCACATACCACAATAAAATATTACAAGTTCACATGGCTTCATCCACCATGAATTAAAGAGAGACCACACAGGTTACAAGTTCACAAATCCAATTAACAGATAAGTCATCAAAAGGAAGCACAAGCACTTCATCCAATTCTTGCATCATTTGACTTGTTCCCTGTGACCAAAAGGGTGCTATGAGGCCATCTCACAACCACTTCATTTCTCCTCAGATTGTAAGTGAACTTAGCTATCTAATATCACACTCACACTTCACAAAGTTGCTGAAAATGAACATATTTCAGTGCATATCACCTGAAACCCCTCTTGTATGTCCTGAAGACATGACCAAAAGATTGCATGCTGCTTATTTTTCTCATCAACTACAAAACATAAATGACCAAATAAGTTGGTTTGCATGAATAACAGTAAATATTTGCAGAAATTAACAGCAAGCTAATAGACATAAGAGCAGTGTTAAATATACCTTTATACTTGTTTCTTAGCCAATCCTGAGAGCACATTAGGGCCTCCAACATCTTAGAGGTGAGCCTGCTGCGATGCTCACTTAAAACCCTACCACCAGTGCTAAAAGTTGATTCTGAAGCAATTGTTGTAACAGGAATATCAAATATGTCCCTAGCAATCTTTCTCAAAGTTGGGAACCGAGTTCCAGCCACCTTCCACCAATCTAAAACTTTGAAATTCTTAGTATGCATGTCCAATAGCTCTTCATCCAAGTAGCGATCTAACTCAGTTTTGAATCCCATTGTTGTTGGCCTTCTACTTGCAACACGAGCACTAATGGAAGATAAAAAATCATCATTGTGTCCTGCTGCAGGTGCTGCTGCTGGAACACTATTTCCTACATCATCTTCCCCATGGTACTCAAGCATCGAATCAGCCAACAAATTCTTCACCTCAACGACCCTATCCTCACACTCTGTACTAGTTGTCCCAAGCAAATCCTCAAATCAAATCAACAACACTGTGTGTGGCAGAACCGTCCAAAAAATAACACGCTTTCGGAGGCGCTCGTCTTCCACTAGACACTAAGCGCCCCTAAAGTTAGCTACATCGGATAGTTCCGTCAAGCACACCCCAAGGGAGAACTCGAACAATCCATGTTTTACATCTAGGATCCAATAATGAGAACGAGTTTACAACACTTAGTCCATTTCATACAATAAGAGTTCTCAAAAATATATTATTACAATACCAAGTTCAGAATGTGAAATTTAAACAGCGGAATTGGAATAAACATCTAACGATAAGATACAAGGATCTGTCTGTGCCCACCAGAAGAATCCTCCATACAACAACCACTCCTCAAGCTGCATCTGCAACAGGGGTAAATAAACCCTGAGTACACAATATACTCGCAAGACTTACCCAACTAGTGGAAATAATTTCTCAACTCCAAAGGATATGATAAGTTTTATGGTTTGCTGGGTTTCCTTTTTGTGAAAAGCATTACTAGTAGTGAATCCTTATGTATGTTTCTTATTAGCAGTCATGATTAGTTCATTAGCTAACCATTCTATGTAAGCACATATTCTACTTTCAAGCAAGAGTTGAGCAATCAGATCCATTTCACCATCTTTCATCTTCCAGTTCTTACTACGGTGCTAGATCATAGACAAGTCGTACTATATCACACGGCGATTTGTGAACCAATGTATCCCAGCTGGGTACCCCAAAACACACGCCCCGTTTGTACCCCAGGCATAAGCAAGACCAACCCACCACTCTCCTGTTAAGGGATCTAGGTCCCTGTTCAAACTTGGACTCCAAGCCCCCACTCCTGAATCCCAGACTCAGTGTGGTGCTTAGACCTCCACCATCCCCGCCTCCAATTAGTCAATCCAAAAAGAGCCGGAACCCACGACAAGAGAGCAACGAGCCATCCCGCTCCCATAAGCAAGTATGTGCTCAGGATAATAAGTCTGTGACCTGACTAGAATCCACGGCAACGGACGGTCCTTAACCGACACGGACAGGGAAAACAGTGTAACCAAGCTATGCCCCGTTGACCACAGGACACAACCTATTACACCCACCAATACCCATATCATATCCCTACCCGATCTCCATTTCCTTTCACCATTTTATCATGAGAGTAATAATAATAATCACTGATTGTGAGTAACGACTGGTTACTCACGCTACCGATAGCCTAAGCATAGCAGCTACTCGACCTATGCTAGTAGGACTCATAGGTAGGTTTATCTATGCATGTAGTTTTAATATAAATCCTATAACATAAATGCACATCACATATATATATATCCAGTGATCATTCAAAATAAAGGTTATGCACCGGGGCTTATCTTGGGCAGGCGGATTGTTAGCTAAGTCAGTCAGTGACGGCTCTAGGACCTCCTCCTCGTACTCCTCGATCACCTCCTCGTGCTCCTATTCTCTGGCGGTCACGAACTCCACCAACTCGTTCTCTATATGCATGCAATGATGATGCAACACTTAGTATTTTGGCAACAACAACTCTTAAAATAAGAATACACATGCTAAGCTACTAAGCTAGCTCTAATGACTAAGATACTAAGCTAATCATTATCTCTACCAAATAGATTCAAAGCTCATCCTACAAGTGCTTAATTTTTATAAACCAATATCATGTCATTATTCATTTAGCATTAATGGATATTTAGCTACCATATTAAATAGTCTATTTTAGGGCTACAAAAATTACAGAGAGCACATAATAATACAAAGAAGCTACTATAAAAATTTCAGGGTTTTGGCTATCGCTAATCTACCACAAAAATTCCTACAATAATTAACCTAATAATATTAAGCACTCTCAAATGATTTAATAGCTCCTGATATCAACAAGCACATATATGAACTAAATACACTAACAGATATAGCACAATTTTAGAAACCTAACAAAATTGGTTTCACAATTTTTGGATATCTACATTATTTTATATTAATTAATAAAGTTTAGCTCAGAATTAAAATGAAAAGCTATTTTTATTTTCCACGAAAAAGATAAACCCATTTTCCAACGCGGCCCACGCGGGGCGTGGCCCACACGCTGAGGTGGCCCGCGATCGGGAGCCCGCGCGCGCTGACATTCTTGCAAAAACGCCCTCGCGTTATCAGACAATAGCGCGAGCACTACACGTACTATTTCTATAGACAATGACTTTGCAACGAAACCCTCGTATCTTTTCACCTTCGCACCAGAGAGGACCCCGAGATGCCCCGCACTCGCCGGCGTGGCGAGCGGTGGCACTAGGCAGTACGTCGACCACCCGAGACTCTTGTAGACCTAGCTAGGGGACCGATGCTCACCTATGGGCCGATGCACGATGATGGGTGGTGGTTGCACGAACGGGGGTAAAGCAAAGCGGGTTCTCCCCAGCGGTGGCGACCTGCAGTGTCGGCAACCGTGTTCCGGTGAGCCACAGCGTACAACAAATAATAGAGGTGATGGGTAAGCATTAGTGACGCACCATGATCCTACCCATGGCGATGTCCTAGCCGGAGACGCCCCAAGCAAGTCTGGCCGCGTGCGCGCGGTGAGCTCGACGGTGAACCACAGCGACACGGTCGTGTTAGCGACGTCGAGGCAGCACTAGGGCTGTGACTAGCGTGCGCACGATGAAGATGTGTTCTAGGCGAGGCTAGTGGTGCAGTCAATTCGACATGAGATGGTGAGGTTGGAGCTAGCCATGATGAGGTGGGCTGGGCCTTAATGGCACGACGGCGGGAGCAAACCTCCAAAATTGGAGCTCGGCCTGGCCGTAATCAAGGCGGGTGGGGGTGGTTGGCAAGAGGACATAAAGGCAGAGATGCGGGCACAAAGAATTGATAAGAGGTGCTCGCTCTCTGACTCGCCATGACCGCGACTCGACGACGGCGACAGAAAGCAGAGGAAGAAGAGAGAAAGAGAGAGACGGGGCACGGCAGGTGGGCTCGGCCCGTCCTCGCCTTGGCGGACATGAGTGGCAAGATCAGAAGACCCACGTGTCGGCACTAGCCAACAGGCGTGCGCGCGCCTGTCCGGCATGGCCCGCGCGGCCGTAGTGTCTTAATTGACATGGCGACGGTGGCTCGACCATGTGCGCGCGGCAGAGGCGACACACATAGGACCGGCAACAGCGTAGAGATGCAGTGGATAGACGTGGACATGACAACTATGCGATAGCAGTGCAGCGCGGCCGCTGTGGCACCAACGGTGGCAACGCGAGGCTAGGTAGCAGGGCACGATGCTAACGGCTCGCTGCGGTCGGCCTCGGCCAAGCCCAGGCGGCATGACTAGCCTAGCGTAGCGGTACGGGGTGACCGCGCGCGACGCAGTCATGGGCGGGGCACGGGGTGGCCACGTGGTGACCGCGCACTCAGCGCCACCATCTCGAGACATGTGACATGCACGAATTTTAAAGCGCTCAACACAACCAAACGATCGCTTTAGGACCTAAACCATCTTCACCATGCTCAAGATGGCATATGAGACTACCAAATCGAGTTATAACACTACACTACCCCTTAACCCAATCTCTCATAATAAATTGCTAAACATAGCAATGTCTAGCTGTTAGCAGACTTGAAAATTTCTAAGTTTTTGAGCTAAATTTGATTTCAATTTGTGATTTCTAAGCTAGTGGAAATATTAGCTTGTAATATCATTTTTCGACCGCAAGTATTTCACTGTTATCTACAAAGTTTGCACTTCCAATTTTATTTAAGTATCACACACATATTCTATAGTATTTTGATTCAATAAAAATTAGTTTCAAACCCTACTTGATATACATGAACTATCGAATCAACTTTCGTTTAGCATTTTTATTGATCATTTTGAGTTACGGAAATTGATCTACACACTTTATCACATGCATTGACACATAAACATGATGCTCATGACATAGTTTAGCAAGTTGTTTAAGCGGTAACACCGAGGGTGTTACACTGTGGTCTTAAATCTAGGATCAAGAAGGGTTGCAATCCCCATGAACCCTTGAATATCAGTCCAATATTTGTCAAATTTGGCTACCATATTGGCTGACATGGCTTCCACTAGAGCATTTCCACAAGTTGACCACTCCCTAATCTCCTTTCTAACCTCAGCAATTCTAGTGAAGTATATGTGCCAATGTTTCATAAACCGGACTAGTAAATTTAGACGATTGTCGCGCTGCTCTAGGAAGACGATGGTAACATCCAATAGACATGAGGATTTATACTGGTTCAGGCCAGAGCCCTACGTCTAGTCTCAAAGAAGATCGAGTGCATGTTCCTCGCTTGAATGCTCTGAAGTTCTTACAATGGGGTGCAAGAATAGTAAAAGAGGTGGTAGAACCTATGCTAGACGAGGGGCAGCCCGACGAGAAGCTCCAGGAGCCCTACTGCTATGGATGGAATGGTAGAGGATGAAAAATCATGTCCTCCGATGGGTGCCCTAGCCGCTCTTATATAGAGTTCAGGGCCAGGGCTCGTTACAAAGAGAAGGTTCCCCCGAACGAAGGGTCGAGAGCCTGAGGGAGGTCCTAACTAACTTGGCTTACAAGCTATGCCATCTTCTGGTGCTCGCTCAGGCATGGCTATCATCATGGTCTTTGTGGCCACGTCGCGGTAGGGTCTGATGTGGTGCTACTGTGCTAGCCGTGGCAGCAATGTAGCCACGACGATGGTTCGTCCGCTATCCTGTGCAACGTGGCATCCGTCATGGTCTTCGCCATCGTCTTCAGGTTTCCTGAGGCATCGTACCCGTAGTAGGTAGCCACCCTAGGTCATTGTTCATCCGGTCATTTCATGGGGCTAAGGGCCGTGACCTCGATCATTGGGATTGAGGCCCTCCGCTAGCCAGGAAGGTCTCTAAGTTGAGACTCTTGTCATGGATCCCATGCCGTAGAGGGTGGAATCGTACACACGTCCTATCGATCCGTATTCTGATGGTGGGTTTCGTACCCATTGCCACTGTTGTGCGGAGCTGTCTCATTTGTGTGGTGTGGCATAGGGATGGTGTCTGACTAGACCGTGGTGCTACCGTCCCCTCGGTCCTTGTGAGGTCAGTGCGGCATGCTTGCTCTTATCAGAGCAAGCATACTAAGCCACGCTCGATCTCTCCCCGTCCTGCCCAGGGGTCATGATAGGGGAGAGATCGAGCGTCTTCCATGTGGTTATGGTAGGAGAAAGGGTCATGGCTGACCCTGGACTTGGCGTTGGCTTGGCGTGCTCATCCTAGCTGGGCCTCGATTGTTTGGGCCATTGTTAGCCCGATGGGTAGTGGACCGCGTAGCCTGCCAACTAATCGGTGCCTTGAGACACCCTAGGGCCATAACCTCGATAGTAGCCCTCAAGCGTTTTTGCGATCATGAAGTGATCGTGAAAGTGCTGATGTGCATGCTTGTATGGAACATGGGCTCATGGTCGTGGCCCACTCGAGCTTTGTTGCTTGACCCCTTATGGGCTGACGCATTCAATGCAGTGGGTGGCCATTATGATTTGTCCTGTTAGGACATCCTATCGTCGTGGTACAAGACTATCGTGCCTTGTCACGTTAGTGGGCTGTGTACTAGGGTTTGTGATCCAGGCGGGGCCGAGCGTTCTCATCGACGCTGTGTCATTCTTGCCTTTGGGAAGATCTTGATTTTTCCTGACCTCGCGTGGGTATCTGACATTGGCTATGACTCCCCATGGTTCACCACGCGGCACGGGGGTTTTAAGGCCATTGGGTCTGCCTTCATACCTATAGATAGGGGCCTTCCTTTCATCTGGTCGTTCTATAGCCATTTCAGTGAGTTGCTTCCCCAACTCCTTCGAGGGGCATGAGTTTGAACGAAAGAAAAGAGAGAGATTATCGAGGTGAACTGTGTGGTTCTAGTCATGCAACCCCCAGGGGTCGCTCCCCTCGATGCCTAGTGTTAGAAGGGAATTTGTGTGCAGGGAGGTGAGAGGCGACGAAGATGTCAGTTCCTCGTGAAATCATTTGGAACCCAACATCTCCTCCTCTTGCCATCCCTGTTTTTCTTGTTCCGTGGGCTATGGTAGCGCATCGAGATCTGCAAGACAATCTGTCTACCTTTCTTGTGCCTCCACAGCCGGCAGACTGAGAGTCGCTCGCCGTCACCTTCGTCGGTGTTCGACATTTTACACCCCTTGTGTGGCATGACCGCACCGGTAATTGTCAGGCGGTGAATGTAGAGGGATTCCTCCTCATCCACGCCTTGCCTCGTAAGTGGTTTGTCCGCTTTTGTTTTTTGAGGATATTCGAATTCTGCCGAATTCTTTCTCCTTGATTTGTGGTTTTTTTATCGCAACGAGCCCCCGGGCTAACGGGCCGGGGTTGCACTTTATGCGCAAAGTCACCACGTAGGAAGGGTATATATATATTTATCTATTTTTTCTTTCGAGGAGTCATTTTCCCGACCTTTGGTTTGCACGGTCGTGAGGACTTTTTGCAGCAATGCCCTGGCTTATAGGTTTTTGGACCTTTCTTGTTTTTTCTGCGTGATCGAGCCACAATCACGCTTCGGGCTTCACATTGCACGTCACCCCAGCCTCTTTGCTTCGTCGATCTCTCCCAAAGAGGTCATAGACCCTTGACGGTTTGTGAATCTCCAAAGCAGGCCTTAGGTCTGAGACCTAGGACGCAGAGCAGAGTTGGTCGGCGCTTGGCCCCGACCTCTGTCGGGGTCACGGGGACCCAACTCCATTTTTCCCTGGCGTCCTTGCCGACCTTGAGAGGTCATGTTGCCTTGTAACAGGCGGGTCTAGTTTCACCCCATGCGGGGAGAGGCATGTCCACCGTAACCATGTGGTCGGAGCGGTGCGCCTCGTCGGGGTCTATGGGTAATCCGAGTGGGACCCGATATCCTCCCCAATCGATGTGGAATTCGGCTATGCCTCACATGAGATGTCCCATAAATCATCGGTCGTTAATCCCGTTGGTCCCCAACCGCCTCCGCAGTGGCCATAGGGGCAAGATGCCTCCCCCCAGAGGGGGTCAACCCGAGAGACTTTGAAGTGGATGACTCAGACACAGGGAGAGATGGTCGGCCAAAGAGTGGGTTTCCTAAGTACAACATGGGGTCATGGATGCGAAGGGTCGCTCGGTGTGTGAACCTAGGGGGTTGTCGACCTCCCCTGGCCATGTCATGTCTTGGCGGTGCCCTCTTGTAAATGGTCGTGTGCCATAAATCACGGGTGTGTGAATCAAAGGATAATGAAGGCAAAAGGTTCGAGGCTTTACTCGGGATATGTTGCCGTGCTGGCGCCCACTGCTCAATCTTCCGCCCGGCCGCCTCCCATGTGCTATGAGAAGATGGTTAGTAGTTGGTGGATCAAATTGCGTGCAATTGATGTACCTTCTGCGACCATTGTTGGGTATAATGCCGCCTAGGAGGCTAAACTACCGCGTCTTCTGCCTCTTGATTGCGAGTTTGCCTTGGGGTTCACGCCCGTCTTGAATGTCGACCGCCGCCTTCTCCACCTTTGTCTTTGCGCCGCCTATTTAAGTCGAGGGAGACAAGGGTAGCAAGTCTCATCCCCATTTCCCCTCACTTCAGAAATTTCCTCGGCGTCCAATCCGAGTCAGAGAACGGCTATCTTCTTCGAGTGTCATGGCTCGCGATCCGTCCCAGCGACTCCGCCGCTGCCAGGAGGGATCTTTGGAGATAGGGCTCCATCGCACCCTGTCGGCATTTGTCCTCCACTGGTGTTAGAGGAAGTTTCACGAAGATGAAGAGGAACATGGCCATGGGAGGCCCAGGTCACTGGGTTCCCCCATGGTTGGTGGGCACACGGCTTCTAGCTCTAGGTCTAGGAGCATTCGAGCATCGACTCAGCGGCCCGCTTGCTGGCTTGTCGCCAGGCGTTCCTCCCATGGCTCTACCAAAAGCGACATCAGGGTGATTTCTGGTAGGCTCCTCTTCCTTGGATGTTAGAGGAAGCTCTATGAGGTGGTCGTCCCCGAGGCTTCTTGCAACAGTCCTCTCCTACTGATGGTGTGGCTCTAAAGCCTAGAGACACCTTGTACCGGTCTTTCTGTTTCATGAGATGTCCATCGTGAGTGGGAGGGGATCCAACGATTATTGTAACATCGGGTCCATTTAGTCCTGTAATGCACTAGACTAGGTATCTTTGTTCACGACTTTAGAAGCTAGTGATCCTAACGTCTTAGGATAGTGTTGTGATCGGCAAAAGTATGAGTCCTTGAGGCTCTGATGTATGCGTTGCTTTTTCAGATTTCCCTCTTGTTATTGCCAATGTCAATTTTATTTCAGTGATCCTTGGCGTGAAGGGTCTTTGCCCAAGTTTTTCGCTCCTTATGTTGTCGATTCTCGCAGATTGTTCCATCCAGCTAGGCTCATCGTGGAGCCGTTGTTGGACTATGAGAACTCATGGTCGCGCGCCGCGGCATGCTCCATCGCAATCGAGAGGGGCGATGTGTTTGTCATTTCCCACTAGGCCTCCTTCCGGAGGAGCGGTTGTCGCAGACCTAGATGAGGTGGCCTTAGTAGACCATTCGGGCATGTGCCGAGGCGCTCGGTGTTCCTGAGCGGGTAGTGTTTCTTGGAACCGTAAGGGGTCCTTAACAGTTTTGTTTGACTAGATGACGCATCCGCTGTGGTCATTCAGGCGAGCGCAAATGCTCCATAGGTGAATCATGTCTTCTGACTTGGGCCTTGTCGAGCTCGTCGTGTGGGGTTTGCTTTTGCCAAGGTCGTTTGTTTGGTCTTGTTTTCTTGAATGTGCGGGGTCGGCCGTGAGCAACTGTGTGCTTCCGGCTTAGGACGGGCCAGCTTGCTTGAGCACTACGCTCGCTAAGGGTTGCTCAGTTGTTGCGATGCTTACCGCTTCCGCATGTGATGTTGCTGGCGTGTGATCCCACATTATCGCGTTGCCACCTGTGTCCCTCTTGTTTAGGTTGGAATGTTCTCCTTCTCTGTTAGCCTTGTGAACCCGGGTGGATGTTCGAGCCTAGGGGCTGGCCTATAGAGCTGAACGTTATGCGGCCCAATGTTGTGGTCGGGGCGTCGGGGCCAGGTCACTAATCTGGTTTGATGCAAGGGGGAAAACGAGGAGAGGGCGTAGGCCTCAATTTCCCCCACCCACTCGGGCAAAGTGGCGCTCTGTTTCCTTTCGCTCCCTATCCGCATGAGTGCCCGACTTTGCCCTAGAGCTGGTCCAAGAGGCTTGGTCTGAGAGGCGTCTCATTGCAATGGGGAGCTTGGGAAAAAGTTTGCCATTCCATCCGGCCACGAGTATACATGGAGAAGCTCGAAGTAGGTCTCTCGTCCGATGATGGATGGTGATTGGGGTCTTTGCACCTAGAGTGCAATCGGCATATTCTCTTATCATTACACCGTTGTTCTACTTACTTCCGTCTGAATTGGAAAGTGCTTCATCCCCATGGGTCTGTGCCTGCGAACGCGTGTCTTAGCATGAGGGCTGGCCCACAGGGCTAAAATGTGCACGATCCATTGGAACGATAGGACGGCAGAGGATGATCGCAGATCTAGCACGATGTGAGAAGAAAGCGAGAGAACGACATGAGCCCCCCTTTCTTTCGCTCCCCTAGTCCTGAGCAAACGAGTTTCCTGTTTCCTCTTAGGCTGGTGCGCGGGTGCCTAGTCTTGCCTAGGAGCTGGTCCATTGGGTTGGCTGGGGCATCCCGAGCGAGAGGCCAGGACATGGGTTACCGGCTCATCACGGAGTGGGGAGCGATCAGAAGATGCTCCAAAAAGGGGTAACTGGGATGGTGATAAGCAGTGCTACATCATGGGAAACATATATGTGTCCTCATGCATGTCCTTCATGGGTGACTCGTGTCTGGCTGCTGGCGCGAGCCGAAGCGGGTCGCTCAGGGATCTAGACATCTCCTAGATGGAGTGCTCGAGCGCACTATCTTGTGGTTTGCTCCATGAGTTGGTCATGATTTTCTGAAGCTAGGGGTGAGCCTACATGTGTATGTGGATGTGTTTGGGTAGAGCAGCTAGAGCTAGAGATAACGTTACCGACCGATGTGCTGGGAGCCGTTGTGGATCTGGCAGTCGTAACTCAGAGCGCGTTAAGCCCCTAAGCATCTATTCGCGGTGGAGTTGTTGCTCGAGGCGCTGTGAGCTCCCGAGCGCTTGCTTGCGCTAGAGCTATCGTGGTCCTTGGGCCATGAACCAATGAGGTTGCTTCTCCACCACTCTGAGCAGTCGTAGCTCATGAGGATCGACCACCTAGGCAGCCTTGGTCCGTTCCTTGCTGGCTCGATATCCTCGATGGGCCCATGAGTCCCCGAGGAAGGCCTCTTCGCGTCCAACTTGGTGTAGTTTTTGGCTAGAGGAGCTCATGTGTTCTGGTGCTCGAACCCTCCCAGCGCAATGGTTTCTGCTCTCCATGGAGAGCCGTTGTGACCTATCACTGCAGGAGCTGGCTTTGAGTGCAACGCTGTTCGATCCGCTCATCGTGGCGCACGGTGCGTTTGGAGAGCCCGCTTCCTCAAATGCACGCGCATCCGAGCGATGGCTGATAGTTTGTGGGGGTGTGTCATGTGGCTTGTCTGTTAGATGGGGTCGAACCTAGGTTTTGGGTTTGGCTCTGCGTGGCATCGCGCCGGTTGGCTACCTGAACACCCATGATGCTGTTGTGCAGTGGTGGTTGATTACGTTGCTCATGCGCACCCTGGCTCATTACGTCCTGCCGATAGCAGAGGCATTGTCGAGGGCGTGGTTCGATCGTCGTGTCCAATTTCTTCACGTGGCAAGTCTGGAATGGGCTGTGGCCGATGACGAGCGTTGACCCGTTTGTTCGAGTGATCTCGTGATTCCTAGAGGGTTGTGGCCACCTTGGGCCATTTGTCTGGCCAGGTCACCGTGAGCCACGACCGTCTGGCTCCCTGGGTGGAAGTCTCAACTATGGCTGGTGGTGAGAGAGGGCCTTGGGCCCCCTATGTAGGTAAACTATAGGATACAACCTCCATAGGTAGTTTCGAGAGTGCGCCCGCCATAAGCCGCGGGACTCGAATTCCTGAGGTGGAGGTCTAGGCCATGGCCAAGGGCGGGCACTGGTGCCGGCCCTTTAGTGTGGTTAACCACATGGTTTCCTAGAATGAAGTGGCCGGTCGTGGCCATTCATCGGGTGAGTTCGTCGTGAGCCGTGGTCCTTCAGTTTCTCGGACGGGAAACTTGGCCACGGCTTGCCACGAGCGAGGGTACTGGCTCCTCTAGGTCGGTGAACTCTAGGATGCAGCCCCCGAGGGCAGTTTTGGGAGTGTGTCCACCATGAGCCACGGGACCCAGATTTCCAAGGTGGAGGTCTAGATTGTGACTGATGGTGGACGTGGGCGCTAGCCCTTTAGCGCCGATGAACCCATAGTTTTTATGGTGGATGTGACCATCGTGGCCTCATGGGCCATTCCACCAGCGATTCCACCAGCGACGCAAGGAGCCATTGCTTCCTTCTATAATCAAACGAGTATAAGTGAATGTTCCCTACCTAGTGTGCTAACTGTCGGTGTTACATAAACTGGACTAGTAAATTTATACGATTGCAGCGCTGCTCTAGGAAGACGATGGTAGCATCCAATAGACACAAGGATTTATATTGGTTTAGGCCAGAGCCTTGCGTCTAGTCTCAGAGAAGATCAAGTGCGTGTTCATCACTTGAATGCTCTGAAGTTCTTACAATGGGGGTGCAAGTATGGTGAAAGAGGTGGTAGAACCTATGCTAGACGAGGGGCAGCCCGAAGAGAAGCTCCAGGAGCCCTACTGCTATGGATGGAATGGTAGAGGATGAAGAATCAAGTCCTCCAATGGGTGCCCTAGCCGCCCTTATATAGAGTTTGGGGCCAGGGCTCGTTAGAAAAGAGAAGGTTCCTCTGACCGAAGGGTCGAGAGCCTAAGGGAGGTCCTAGCTAACTTGGCTTACAAGTTACGCCGTCTTCTGGTGCTATGGTGCTGGCTATGGTAGCACTATAGCCACGGTGATGGTTCATCTGCTGTCTTGTGCAACGCGGCATCCGTCATGGTCTTTGCCATCGTCTTTAGGTTTCCTGAGGCGTCGTACCCGTAGTAGGTGGCCACCCTGGGTCGTTGTTCATATGGTTGCTTCGTGGGGTTGAGGGCCATGACCTTGATCATTGGGATCAGGGGACTCCACCAGCTAGGAATGTCTCTAAGTTGAGACCCTTGTCATGGATCCTATCCCGTAGCGGGTGGGATCATACGCGCGTCCTGTCGATCCATACTCGGACGGTGGGTTTCATATCCGTTGCCACTACTGTGCGGTGCTGTCTCGTTGGTGCAGCGTGGCACATGGATGGCGTCTGACCAGACCGTGGTGGCTGCCATCCCCTCAATCCTTGTGAGGTCAGTGAGGCATGCTTGCTCTTGTCAGAGCAAGCGTACTAAGCCACACTCGATCTCTCCCCGTCCTGCCCAGGGGTCATGATGGGGGAGAGTGTCGATGCGGGACCCACAGGATACCCCGCAAGGGAGAGAGAAGATCTAATTCAACTAGGATTCTTCCCATGTAATCTTAGTAATAGAACTATTAAGTAATCCTACTAGGAAATCTCATTGTAAACCGACTAGGACTCTGGCCTCCTGACTATATAAAGGAGGGCAGGGCTCCTGAGAGAGGACGACAATTATACAACATAACACTTCATAATCAATCCAACGCAATGGCCAACGCCGACTGGACGTAGGGTCGTTACTCGATCTACGATCGAGGGCCTGAACTAGGATAAATTGACTGTCTCTTGCGTTTACCATCGAGTTCAGCATACGCCGAAGCCCGAACATACTGCCCCGGGTACCCCTGTGGCAGGCTATCGGTGGTGAAACATCGACAGCTGGCGCGCCAGGTAGGGGCTTTCGGCGACTTTGCATCCGAGAGCTCGATGGACCTCGATAACATGATCTTCCCAACGGGATTAACTTTCATCTTCGGCTCATGGATCTACGAGGCGGACAACTACGGTAGGCTTCAAAGCCACCTCCTCAAAGATCCGGATCATCATGAAGAATTTCCTATTTCGACAACTACGACGGATCAGCTCACCAGAAGATCCGCGCAGCTCATAATACCCGATTCAAATAAGATTTCATGGCTACGCGCATCCGACTCGAATTCAAGCTCCATGTCCGAGATGAAGTCTTATTCGAGTGCTTTCAAGAAACCGAGTTCTTTTTTGGCAGGATTCCAGAGCACAACCCAAAACAACTCGGATTATCCTCAGAGTTCTTTCAAAAGGTCGAGTTCTTTTCCATTTGGGCTCGACAACACGACAAAATCCTATCAGGGACAGTTCGAAAGGTCTTTCAATCCAATGCTTGGGATACCACTGACAGGAGCTCAGGAGGGTCTCGTGCTAACGATAACATCGCAAGACTGTATCATCCACTGGCCAGGTTCCGTTCCTGAAGATAGCGAAACCCAACTAGTTGGCAAAACAACAAAAGCTATTCTACCTTACCAAGAAGGAGACTCGATCTGCAACATCGAGGCGCCTACTGAAGTCATCAGCAACTCCGACAGTATGAAAACTAACACCAATAACGAAACGGCTCACGCACGGGAGGTGCTCATGGTTTGACGTCCTCGGTCACCATTAAATCCCCCAGAAGCACCCGATGTTAGGTCATCAGATGAATCAGAGTCCAACATATCACCCTTTGCCCAGGGCTACGATGGAGAAACTGAGAGTCAGAGATAGGCTAGAGAAAGGAAAAACAAGTTAAAACAAGGGCACCAACACCGCGCTAGGCAGCATAGAGAAGCCTGGACCAGATACGAGTCAGAGTTGGCTGAATACGATAAAAGAAAATCACAACAAGAAGCCAAAGAAAGACGCACGGTGAATACGCTTTACGATAAGATTCGAAGAGCATTAGAAGAACTCAGGGCAACTTCACATTACGGAGAGAAGTACGAACAGCTCCAGGATTTGCTCCGGTCGATGATCCCAAGAACGCATGAAGAGAGAGCCCGATCGAGACTACCCGCCAGATCAACAACCCGCAGGCAAGAAGATCAAAATCAAAGGAAGTCCGCTTTTGAAAGACTTGGGCCAGGTGGAAGCCATAACGGAGAAAGTAGGAAGGAACATAGTCGGGGCCACCAATTTGAACAACCAAGGAAGACCAGGAGTAGGGTGCCTACCCAGACAGCCTCGCAGACTTATTCCCATCAAAACAACACTTGGCCAGAAGAAGGAGCCGAATCCGAATTCAAAGAAGCCGGAACGCACGACAAATTCCCCTATTTTGCAAACAGGTTGGCATCAGTACGATTACCTCACAAATTCAAACCGTCTAACCACTCCAAGTATGATGGCAAAACCAAACCAAGACAATGGCTCAGAATATATTCACAATCAATTTAACTAGCCGGAGGAGACGATGATATCAAAACCTTATTCTTTCCCATGGCACTAGAAGCGATGCCCCTCCAATGGTTCGACAAATTGAACCCAGGGTCGATC
Source organism: Miscanthus lutarioriparius (assembly GCA_904845875.1). Lineage (NCBI taxonomy): Eukaryota > Viridiplantae > Streptophyta > Magnoliopsida > Poales > Poaceae > Miscanthus > Miscanthus lutarioriparius. Next base: position 22,702,504 of record CAJGYO010000001.1, read on the forward strand.
AGAACTTGAGAAGACTTGCAAAGAGCTTTGTGTGAAAATTTCGCGGGTATCATCACACACCCGATCACTCATGCAGAACTGAAAGGACTCAAGCAAAAGGGGGGCGAAAGTCTCAGAAATTACTATCGACGATTCGGCGAACTGCGGGCTCAAGTGCATGACATCACCGAACGAGAGGTAATTGAAGCTTTCTCTCACGGAATCATGGCTAGGTGGCAATTTCAAGACTTCTGCAAAGAAAATCCAAGAAACAATGAAGAGTTCAGACGAACAGTAGAAAAAATGATTACTGCAGAAGAAAAAACGCGAGAAAGGTTCCTGGATAGAAGCAACCAGGACAACCCGGACAGGCAAAATCATCGAAATAGCAGACATCAAGAAAGAAAACGTAGACCAGACAATACCGTGGCAATGGCCGACAAATCAAAAAAGTTTTCCAAACCCAGAAGATATGATGACATTGAAAACATACGTTGCCCATTGCACCCTAACGGGAGACACACCATCGGAAACTGCTACACTTTCAATGATCGATACACAAGAAAAGATAGTAAGGAGAACACCAAAGAGGACAATCAGAAGAAAGATGAAGACAACCACGAGGACAAAGGATTTCAAAAACCCAGGGGGACGGTAGCAGTGATCTTCTCAGGGGCTCTAGATTGCAGAAGCAAACATCAAGAAAAACTAGCACTACGGACTATCATGACGGCAGAACCGGCTACACCAAGATATCTCAATTGGTCACAATATCCAATCCAATTTTCAAGAGAAGACCAATGGACTAGCGTGAGGGAGCGCAGGCCATTACCCACTAGTTCTAGACCCAACTATTGCCGGTATGTTGTCACCAAAGTACTAATCGACGGGAGCTGGACTCAAACATCATCTTTTCGAAACACTAAGGAAGATGGGACTACAACTCACGGGATGATTACACCAACAAGCACTCCTTTTACGGAATAGTACCCGCAAAGCGGCCGTGCCACTCGGACAAGTTACTTTACCGTTACTTTTGGAACTCCTTGAACTACCGAACGAGTTTATCAAATTTGAGGTCGCAGACTTTGATTCATCATATCATGCAATCCTCGGACGCCCAAAGACTTGGCAAAATTCATGGCAATACCACATTATCCGTACTTATTGCTTAAGATGCCAGGACCCAACGGTATCCTTTCTCTTGAAGCGATTTGAAGCGTGCTTTTGATTGTGACGTTCAGTAATCCAAATTATGCCAAAGCACAAGCCGACAATGGAAGAAAAGAAATAGCCACAATTGTCATGCGGAGATGAGCCAAGAAGAATTAGAAATCTTGGCTAAAAAGCCCAAACATCATCACACCACCAAAAAAGCCGACGTCAAGTAAATCGACTTGGGCACCGGCGATACCTCCAAGACAAACAACCATCAATGCTCACCTCTCGGCCAAAATAGAACTCGCGCTCACCAACTTTCTTTGGGACAACAAAGATATCTTCGCTTGGAAGCCGGCCGACATGCCGGTGTCCCAAGAGAGTTGGTCGAAGCACGTAATTGATGTTAATGAAAACTCCAAGCCTATAAAAGCAACGGCTACGACGATTCTCACCCGACAAAAAGGCAGCGATTAAAAAGGAAATCACAAAACTGATGGCAGCCAGATTCATCAGAGAAATCCTTCATCCGGACTGGCTAGCAAACCCGGTCCTTGTGCAGAAGAAGAACACGAGACGAGTGGCGCGTATGCGCCGACTACTACGGATCTCAACAAACATTGCCCAAAAGATCCGTTAGGGCTACCACGCATTGACCGGATAGTGGACTCGACGGTGGGTGCACTATTATCCTTTCTCGATTGCTATTCGAGGGTATCACCAGATCGCATTAAAAAAGAACAAGACCAAAGCAAGACATCTTTTATTACTCCGTTCGGTGCTTCTTTGTTACAAGACCATGTCGTTTGGACTAAAGAACGCGGTGCCACATACCAAAGAGCTATCCAAACTTGCCTTGGGGATCAAATCGGTGAAAATGTGGAGGCATACGTGGATGATGTAGTGGTGAAAACAAAGAACCCCAGACACTATGATTGAAGATTTAGAGCAAACATTGAAAACTTGAAGAGATGGAGATGGAAGTTGAACCCAAATAAATGTATATTCGGAGTTCCTTCAGGACAACTACTCGGATTTTTGGTCGGTCAACATGGGATTGAAGCCAGCACCAAGCAAATTCGAGCTATAATGAAATGGGGCCACCTAGAAGTATCAAAGATGTATGAAACTAACAGGATGCATGGCGGCCCTCAACCGTTTCATATCAAGACTCGGCGAAAAGGGGTTATCTTTCTTTAAACTACTAAAGAAGATGCAGACAAGTTTGAATGGACAAAGGAGGCCGTGAAGCTTTCAAGAAACTTAAGGCATATCTCACATCCTCACCAATTCTCACACCCCCAAGGAAAGGCGAAGATATGATGCTATACATTGCGGCGACCATCGTCAGTAGTCAAGACGACAATAGTCGTGAGAAAGAGAAGAAGAAGGACGCGTGTATAAAGTACAACGACCCGTATACTACATCAGCGAAGTATTATCTGAATAAAAAATCCGGTACCCGCATGTACAAAAACTACTCTACGCTCTACTTATCACCTCACGCAAGCTTCGCCACTATTTTGAAAGCCACAAGATTACCGTGGTGATAGACTTCCCGCTCGGAGACATCTTACACAACAAAGATGCGACGGGACGCATATCAAAGTGGGCAGTTGAACTTGGAGCTCTTAACATCGACTTCACCCCACGGAAAGCAATCAAATCTCAAGCCCTTGCCGATTTTGTGGCCGAGTGGATGAGAGATTCAAGAATGACCTTTATCGGATACAATCCTTGACCCTTTGGAAGATGTACTTTGATGGGTCACTCAAACTAGGCAGAGCCGGTGCAAGCGTTCTCCTCATTTCTCTAGAAGGAAAAAACAACTCAAGCACGTCCTTGAGATATTATGGCAAGCTACAAATAACGAAGCAGAATATGAAGCCCTCATCCACAGGCTCACGAGTGGCAATTACCCTCGGAATAAAGAGATTACTACTCAGATATGGTGATTCAGCGAAGAGTCATCAACCAAGTAAACAAAGATTGGGATTACACAAAAGAAAACATGGGTGCTTCTTCAGGTTTGAAATACGGAAACTTGAAAAACATTTCCAAGGATTAGAAATTTTACACGTCTCCTGCCTTGATTCCAACATTGCAAAGAGATGTCCTTGCCAAGCTTCGGATCGACAGAGCAAAGGTTCCACCCGGCATATTTATAGAAGAGCTATCGAGTTCCCTCTATCAAACAAACCGGTGAGACAACCCACGAAATTAGGGCTAAAGGCGTTCAGATCTTGGTAATCAACACCTCATGGAGCCAAGTTTTCATCGACTATATTAAAGAAAATAAATTACCAAAGAGATAAAGCGAAGCCACCCAAGTTGTTCGCAGAAGCAAAAACTACGTTCTAGTAGGAGATAGACTTTTCAGAAGAAGAGCAAAGCATCATCGGGGTACTCTGAAATGTGTCTCATTTGAAGAACGCATAAAGAGATCCTAGAGCGAGATACACTCAAAGTTGTCATGGAAATCATGCCGCTTCAAGGACCTTTGGTTGGCAAAGCATTTCGCACCGGATTCTATCGCCAACCGCTTTGAAAGACGCAGAAGAACTTGTCGAGAAAATGCAAAGGTTGCCAAATGTTTGCAAGACAAGCCCATGTGACTCACAATCTTATCTCGCATCCCACCCGCTTGGCCTTTTTCCTCTCTGAAATTTGGATCAAGTGGGACCCCAGAAGAAAGCAAAAGGCGGCTTCAGTACATCTTTGTAGCAATCGACAAGTTCACCAAGTGGATTGAATACAAACCACTCAGGCAATCTGGTAGCAACCAAAGCAATCGAATTCATCCAAGAAATTACGCACCGCTTTGGCATGCCCAATCGAAATCATCGCAGATCTAGGCTCCCCCCTTCACGACTCTGTAATTCGTAAGTTGGGCACAAGACCGTGGTTTCAAAGTATAGACTATGCGTCATTGCACATCCGAAGCCAAGCGGATAAGTAGAAAGGGCCAATGGACTCATACTAGCCGGATTAAAACCAAGGTTATACGAAGAACTAGTGGACTATGGGTCCAAATGGATTGAAGAATTACCAAAAGTAGTATGGGGCTACGAACTCAAATAAGCGAGCAACAGGCCACTCACCCTTCTTCCTAGTTTACGGGTAGGAGGTCAGATCTTGCTGCCGACTTGATCTGGACATCACCAAAGATAGAACAATACGATGAAGGAGAAGCGAGAACACACAAGAAGATTAGAACTCGACTGACTTAGAAGAAGTCGAGTAAACGCTACCCTCCAATCACCAGATACCTACAAGGTTTAAGGCGGCACTACAACAAGAGTACCCATCCTCGATCACTACAAGTCGGAGACTTAGTGCTAAGAAGGATACAAAAGACCTGACAGACGACATAAGCTTCTCGGTCCATGGGAAGGTCCGTTCATTGTCACAAAAGTCACCGGACCGAGCACATACAAGTTAATAACCGAAGATGGAAAAGAAGTCGACAATACATGGCACATCGGTTGACTAAGAAGATTCTCTGGCGTAAAAACAACTCAAGATAAAACAGATATGCAAGCCACAAGGGACCAACATTCACAATCGACGAAGGGACGATATTCTTCGACAACATATGTATTAGTTCATATTCATGATCAATAAAGATGATATTCATCCACAACATGTCTTGTCATGACTTCCAACGAGTTGTTTTCACGAAACAAAAAGCAAAATGGCTGAAAACATGCACGAGCATCTCTACGAGAGCAAAATAGTGAAAAGACGCTTGAGCCCACCGATGAGGGTAGCTAAAAGCTAACACCAAACAAAAAGCAAAATGGTTGAAAACATGCACGAGCATCCCCGGTAGAGCAAAATAGTGAAAAGACGCTTGAGCCCGCCGATGAGGGTAGCTAAAAGCTAACACCAAACAAAAAGCAAAATGGTGAAAACATGCACGAGCATCCGGCCGAGACAAAATAGCTGAAAAGACGCTTGAGCCCGCCGATGATGGTAGCTAAAAGCTAACACCCGAAACAAAAAGCAAAATGGCTAAAAACATGCCTGAGCATTCCGACCGAGAGCACAATAGCTAAAAAGACGCTTGAGCTCGCCGATGAGGGTAGCTAAAAGCTAACTCCCGAAACAAAAAGCAAAATGGCTGAAAACATGCCTGAGCATCCTGGCCGAGAGCAAAATAGCTGAAAAGACGCTTGAGCCCGCCGATGAGGATAGCTAAAAGCTAACACCTAAAACTAGTCGACCAAAATTAAGCTTAAAAAGACCCTCCAGCTCTTCGTTTCGAAAAGCAAGAGGCTCGGGGGCTACATCCAGATAGGAATACTTTTTCCTCAGAAAAGCACAAGCGCCACTCAAGAAAGCACTCGGATACCGAAGTTTGTCAAGGCAACATTCTATGCCGAGTCGTTTTACATAGCGCAGGTGAAAGGTTGTCAACACAAAGATCTACATCTAACAAGTCATAGCGCGGACAAAGCACTCGACGGATCACAAAAGATGAAGAAAAGAAAAGTACTCGACAAATCGAGGGATTTAAATCGAGGATAACGCATGCATGAGTTGTTTATGTATGAGTACAACCACGACATGCACATATGACGTCCGGGAAGCAATAGCGAGCAAAAGATTAAGATATATGCATATATACACTGAATACACAAGCACATACGGATCTGCATGCATGCAAATGAGGAAGCCATCAATTTACTGGACACATAAATCATGACGGGACACGAACGATCCAACAAGGTGCAAGCACACGTCAAGTCATATGCAGGGCGTCATCACATCTACAACTCCGAAATATCAAAGCCAAATCAAAACCAAGCCACGAGCAGCAAGCCGTCCGAGACCAAAGATAGCAACCTGTCCGTTCGAATGTCCGACTACTTCAAACACACGAGATGTCCAACCGTGCATCAAGACAGATAACAAGCAAGCCAAGACTGACTACTCGGTCGAGAAGTCCGAGTACTCGGATACGATTTAAGCAAGAAGAACACGCGATCTACATAACAACTCGGATACAGAAGCCAAGCCAAAAAGAGGAAGGCACACAAGAAAACCCAAAGCTGCAGGCTAGATAAAAGTAGAAACAACCTGGTTTGATCAAAAAAGAACGCCGATGAGGTACGGCAAGAACCAAGACAAGCTCAGAAAGAACTCGGATTGATCAAAAAAGAACCCCGACAAGGTACGGCAAGTACCAAGACAAATCCAGAAAGAACCCGGATCGATCATAAAACAACCCCGAAGAGGTGCTGCAAGTACCAAGACAAATTCAAGAAGAACCCGGATTGATCAGAAAACAACCCGGATAAGGTACATACAAGTTCAGAAAGAATCTGGACGAAGTGCAAACAACCTGGAAGAGGTACATCAAGAACCAGAGAAGTCTAGAAAATGACCTGGATGAATAAAAACAACTCGGAAGAGCATCACGACTTAGTCAAATCAGAAAACAACCCGGATAAGGTACATACAAGTTCAGAAAGAACCTGGACGAAGTGCAAACAACCTAGAAGAGGTACATCAAGAACCAGAGAAGTCTAGAAATGACCTGGATGAATAAAAACAACTCGGAAGAGCATCACGGCTTAGTCAAACACTAAGCTCGGGGGCTCGGCATTCGCTTCAACTACGCTCGGGGGCTCGAATTCAAGGATGAAAGACCAAGAATACAAGTACTCAAGACTACAACAAAGACAACACATCAAGACCCTTCATCCGATTTCTATTCTAAAGAAAAGTACTCGGAGAAGGCTCGGGCTGCGGGATACATAACCCCAAAAATTTTTTGAAGACAAGAATCTGGACCCTCCAACTTTTGCAAGCAAAAGCAAGAGGCTCGGGGGCTACACTCAGTGAGTGCAATTTTTACGAAAAATTGCACCCACCGAAAAAGAACTCGGAGCAACCAAGAAGACTAAAGGGACCCTCTGGCTTCTTGTCCCAACAAGCAAGAGGCTCGGGGGCTACACTCACTGAGTGCACTTTTATCCAAAAGTGCACATCAGCCGAAGAAAAGACAAAGAAGACCATCTCAAGGTTTCACTTCAAGAAGAACCTCGAACGGATTTACAACAACTCAACGAAGACCAAGAAGAACAAGAAGGCTTCCGAAGCTCATCCATGAGATGCTCGGGGGCTTGTCGATACGGGACCCATGGGGTTTCCCACGGAGAAGAGAGAAGAAGACCTAGTCCAACTTCCCGGACAAGCCTTCAATAGTTTTTTGGGCCTGCACAAGATCTCTGTCAGCTCCGCGCCTAATCAGCTTAGCAAGGGCGAGTTCTTCCTCAGCATGAGTAATTACCTCCTCAGCCTTATTATGACTAGAGCGGACAAGAGCCTTCACTCCGAGAGCTTCTGCTTCTCAGCTCAGAGAACTAGACAAGAATTCACCCAAAAAGAACCCGGACATAGGCTCGGAGGCTGCATGCCGCGAAACTACTCGGATGATGGTTTAATCCAAGACTAAAGGGCCGCTTCGGAAAGATGCCACAAAAACTACTCGGATGATGACATAATTCAAGTCTCGAGGACTACTTCAGAACACAAATTTTCAAACAACATAAAGGATCAAGACCCTCAACTTTTTGTTCCAAATAGCAAGAGGCTCGGGGGCTACACTCAGTGAGTGCACTTTTTCTTCGAAAAAGCACACGCCACCAAAAGACTTCCTCAACGCAGACCACTTCAAGACATTACGACAAAAAGAACCCGGAACGAGCCATATTCGAGTTCTTTTTGACAAAACTTCAACGAACAATCAGAGCAACTTCAAGACAAGATCCTCCAGCTCCTTGTTCCAAATAGCAAGAGGCTCGGGGGCTACAACTAGATGGATGTACTTTTTCTTCACAAAACACTCAACACTCGAAGGTTCCAAGAAGCGCTACAAGGTTTCACTCCAGAAAGCACTCGGATAACATTTTGTTCCTACCTAACAAGACTTGAAGGAGCAAAGCGAGACTTTCAGAGCTCAACCATGAAGTGCTCGGGGGCTTGTCGATGCGGGACCCACAGGATACCCCGCAAGGGAGAGAGAAGATCTAGTTCAACTAGGATTCTTCCCATGTAATCTTAGTAATAGAACTATTAAGTAATCCTACTAGGAAATCTCATTGTAAACCGACTAGGACTCTGGCCTCCTGACTATATAAAGGAGGGCAGGGCTCCTGAGAGAGGACGACAATTGTACAACATAACACTTCATAATCAATCCAACGCAAAGGCCAACGCCGACTGGACGTAGGGTCGTTACTCGATCTACGATCGAGGGCCTAAACCAGGATAAATCGACTGTCTCTTGCATTTACCATCGAGTTCAGCATACGCTGAAGCCCGAACATACTGCCCCGGGTACCCCCGTGGCAGGCTATCGGTGGTGAAACATCGACAGAGAGATCGAGCGTCTTTCATGTGGTTAAGGTAGGAGAAACGGTCATGGCCGACCCTGGCCTTGGCGTGCTCATCCTAACTGGGTCTCGGTTGTTTGGGCCGTTGTTAGCCCGATGAGTAGCAGGCCGCATATCCTACCAACTAATCGGCGCCTTGAGATACCTATGGGTCATAACCCCGACAATATGTTAGCTGTTACATATTCTGTCCCAGAAAACAATTTATTGATGTCATTGAACAATTTAAGCCTCTCTACAACATCCTTAGCAAATTTTCACTCATCCTCAGTTGGCAAGGAAGTATACAGCCTGTCTATACGGCTTACCCTAATGAAAGCAGCCTTGTATGGTAATGCACGACTAAGCATGGTGAAAGTTGAATTCCACTTAGTCCTACAGTCAAGAATTATTTTGGTTGTGTCTTCTACTTAAATAAACTTAGCTATCTCCTCAAACTTTTCAATCCTTTTTGGTGTAGCAGTCCAATAAGCTACGTTATCACAAATGTTTTCTATTGCATCTTTCAACTCCTCTAACCCATCCTTTACTATCAGATTAAGAATATGAGTAGAACAACACATATGCAACAACTTACCATCATTCAAGAGCTTATGTCTTCTAATATTCCTCACAAGCAAAGGGATTACTGCATCATTTGTTAGTGCAGTTGTCAAGAGTAATTGAAGATATCTTCTCATCAAGATTCCACTCAGCCAAACTGTCATACAATTCTTCACCAATGGCTTCAGCAGTGTGAGAAGCAGGGACATAAATGAACTTGTCATTCAATAGTTACAAACAAAATAAGAAACATGATATGCAACCTGATCTGAACAAAATGATATGCAACTAGATCTGAAAAATAGATTATGCTCAACATGATATGCAACAATATCTAAGAAAAAAGTTAGTACCTCATGATAATATTTCTAAGATTCCAAGATTCATTAATAAATATGCCATGATGGCTATGTAACCTCTCTTTTGGTTGTCATATGTCCACATATCAGTAGTGATGGCCACCTTGAACTGAATTCCAGCCATATATTCAATGGATTTTTTTCTTCTCCAACTCATATTGCGCCATAACATCATATCTGAAATAAAACTGAAAATATTAGGAAATTAATGTGGGCTCACAGAAATTGCAAATAGGATGTGGGCTCATAGATCTTATACCTTATTGTGTTTCTTGTCCCCATTTTGAATAGTGGTTGAAGTGCACCGACAAATCTTCGAAAGCCAACATGATCAACCATGCTTAAAGGGTATTCATGAAGAACTATCATGGCACTAAGTTCTTTCCTAGCTATGTCTTGGTCAAAGATGTAGTTCTCCACTAAGATTGTCCCTGCATCTGTCCTATTAAACTCATTGAAGTTTGTACCATTGACTGCCCATTTAGCTTGACCTTCTTTAGCACACAAGACTTCAAATGGAGACGAAGGTGGTTAGTCCCATTTCTTGACACCCCAAAAAGTTTCTTCGAGCAGTAGATACATTTTGCATATTCATTGGACCCAATCTTCACTTTTGTGAACTCCTTCCAAAAGCCGATCTGAGCTTTCTCTTAGAACCAGCCATGACGTCTTCTTCTTCTTCTTCTTCTTCTTCTTCATCATCATCATCATCTATCTCAATTGGTTGTGAATCATTGGTCGATTCAAGTTGAGGTGATCCAGAGATTGGAATTGAATCTAATTCCACTTGTGATGCTTGTGATCCACATTGCGGGTTGTTGCTCAAATCACTACCAGTAGCCATAGACATCCTGTTCAATCTGTAGAAGCACATTGAGCAATTAGATACATCAAAAATTGTACTAATGTTATCTCTGCATACTCAGTTATGCAAAATAACATATACCTCAACAGATCACAAACTAGACCAAATCTGAATATATCTCAGAACCAGTACCTCCCATCTGAATATTTATTTATAATGACCAAATCTGACCAATTAACATATACATGAACAGATCACAACTAGACCAAACAAAACAAAATAAGCTAGTAGCACTACAATAATTTTTTATTTATAACAACAGATCACGACTATGCATATGACATATATTTCAGAACACATAATCATACACTAAACCATTTTTTATTTCTATAAGAACTAAGCACAACCAGAGAAACCAACATAAATCAAAACATGAAAGTCGTCGTCTTTGCTTACCCAAAGGAGCATTTCAGGTGCTGGTTTCGCACTTTTTGAGCAGCTGCAGTCGTACTCATCTAAGGCTCTGCTTGTTTCAGCTTGAGTTGGTTTTTAAAAAAGCGAGAAAACTGGTATTTGAGAAAATGAACTAAAAGTTGAATGCATTTTCTAAAAAGATTTTTTAGCTTTTTGGTGTGCTAAGAAATTCAAAATTTAATAAAAAAACTAATAGCAAAAAACAACAAACCCAAAGTGAAAAGCCAGAAAGCTGGCTTAAAAAATTCTGAAGCTACACCTCAAACACGCTGGAATGCCGATAATTGACAATGCTCTGTGTAGGGCGTACATCCGTTCAAACGCTGCGTTCCTGGCCTACGCAATGGTCCGGCCCAAACAGGCAAGCGGCCAGCTCTCCTCTACGCTCTCTCCCATCTCTCTACTCTCTGTTGCACCCAAAACATATAGCATCCTGCGACAGAAAATTCCCCTCGCCTCGCCCGACGCGGCTTCACCGTGCCGTCCGTCTGCCCCACTCCGCCACCAGCCGCCGCCATCCCCCACCGTGCCCCCATCCCGCGCCACGCCGAGCTTCGCCTCGCCGCCACCAGGAGAAGGTCGTCGCCGACTGGGACATCTTTTTCTTGCGGTCGGTCGAAGACACCACGACAGGAAGCCGCGCCACCATCAACCCGAGCTTGTTGTCGCTACCGCAGTTCCCCACCAGGAAGGTTGTGGCCGTCGAGACGCGCGACCTTAGCAAGGAGATGTTTGCGCTGAAAGCACATGTTGCAAACGTATGTTAAGTGTTTCAGATGTTTAAGAGGTATGTTGCAAGTGTTTCATACGGATGTTGCAAAGTAGATTCCGATGTTGTCTATGTTGCAATGACTATATATATATGTTGCAATCATCTATTCAAAATGTTTTATTTGTTTTAAACGTATATTGCAAGTGTTTTATCTAGATGTTGTATATGTTTCGTACATATGTTGCAAGTATATGTTCCAAATGTTTTAGCTATTTCAGACATACATTGCATCAACTGTTTTCATGTTGCAAGTGTTTCATGTTTCAAATGTATACTCTTAGATGGGACTACTGGAGTCACGCATCTGCAGCCGGGCCGCGCGCGAAACGGAGCAAGCGCAGACGATCCCTGCGTGCACGTGGGAAAAGGAGGGGTGCGGGTGGTCCCGCGTGCGGCGGGCAGGGCTAGTCGTCTGGGCGGCGCAGGTAGTCTCCGCATGCGCACACAAAACGGGGCAGACGTGGGCGGTCTCCGCGTGCGCATGGGAAACCGAGCGTACGAATTCGAGCAGGCAGGGTGCACGACACGAAGTAGACGTTGGTGTTCGTTCTAAACGTCCGGACGCTAGCTCTACTGGTACATACATCGAGGTATAATTCTCTGCTTCAAATTTCCTTTTATATGACACAAAAATACTCCGACCTCTTGGTATTGATTTTCTAATTATAATGGGACATATATAAGGAGTCAGGTAGCCCCACCGGCCACCGCTGTTCGCTGTACACAACAGGTTCGAGGGCTCGAGCGGTCGAGCCTGGTTGACCTGAACCTGTGCTCATCAACCGAGTCCCGACCGCATCGGTCTGACGGTCTCTCTATGCGTAAGGACGAAGGTTCGCGAATGAGACTTTTCCCTGCGTGCCATTATAAAAGATCGTAACCCTCTGTGTGTCCCTGGAAAAATCTAGCGGTCTTCAGCGCCACTACTTTAATTTTTTCGTGTCTTTCATGCCACTTCCGTCAGTTTGGGCTCTAACGCCGTCAAAGTGCAGGTGTGAAAAGACGAAAATACCCTTAAGTCTAAATATGTTATTAATTTTTTTTGAGCATCTTAACGACTTCAAATGAAAAAACTCAAAACTAGAAAGTTGTAGATCTCGTCGAGATCTATAATTTTTTATATAAAATATATTTTCATTTAATTACGTAAAAAAATATGATTTGATATGATTAATATATCTTAGAAAAATCATCATTTTTTTGCGGAATTAAATGAAAATAAATTTTATATGAAAATTATAAATCTCGACGAGATCTACAACTTTCTAGTTTTGAGTTTTTTAATTTGAAGTCGTTAAGATGCTCAAAAAAATTAATAACATATTTAAACTTAAGGGTATTTTCGTCTTTTCACACCGCAATTTAACGGTTTTAGAGCCTAACTGACGGAAGTGATATAGATGATAGAAAAAATTAGAATAGTGACGCTGAAGAGAATTTTTACGAGGATTACGATGTTTTACGATGGCACGCGGGGAAAAGTCTCTTCGCGAATCCCCTCCTCCCTTCGGCCTCGCCTTCCTATTATTCTCCGCCGAAGCCTAGTTTACATCGCGAAGGGCGGCAAGGCAGATCCAGGGCGACCATGGCTTACGTCGAGAGAGGTAATCTGATTTCCGAAGGAATACCCATCGGTTAGGAATTGCTTGATTATGGTTTCTGCTTGTGGGTTCTCCAGGCGGCCCGATATGTCTATTTATCTGATTATAATCGCATGATGCTATCGCGATTGTCATCGGGGATTAGCATCTAGTCCTATTGATTCGGGTGGCTCTATAATCTTGTATTTCTAGATGCATACCTAGCGATCATATCATTCGTACTGCCATTATCTCTGCAAAACAAATGCAGTTTCAGCTGGAATTCCAGCTAGTAGGTGTTTGGATGAAGGGGAATTCGAATTCCCCTGTCCAACCAGGTCCCTTAGGGTTTGGAACTTCTAGGCAACAAAATATTGCACCCTTGGCTTGTTCGTTTGATCCCAAACCCAAGGGGGTTGGAAGGGATTGAGAGGGATTCAATCCTCTGCAAGTCAAAATCCTCTTCTACCCCCTTCAATCCCTTTCATCCCGTGATCAAACGAACATGGCCTTAGAGTGGTAGGAATTACCGGCTGCAGCAGTGCATGCAACTCTAGAATTGACTGGATTACATAGCTTGGTTATGTAACCATATGTTTGTGTGAGGTGTTATGAATAATTGCTGTGAAGGAGACGCTGGTAAGCAAAAAAAACATGATAAATGATTGGAGCACTAGACATCTGAACAGAACTGTGATTCGATGCTTGTGCAGGGTCGTTATCCATTCTTGATTTCACAGCCCCAGTTTTACAGCTGAACTCACTAGAGGCAGGACCCTTATGTATGCACCAGTATCACTGATGGTTTTAGAACAAAGAGGAAAATTTGCTAATAGGGTCATCAGAATTTTCGTACATACTTGATATTTTGAGCAGAAGTGCTGCTGTAGTTCGATGTTTTTGGCTATCAGTTATACTGAGTGTTTTCCAAGAAAATCAGCGAGTTCCAAGTACTGGAGCTGAGTGCAAAAGATGTAACTATCGCTCAGCTACTGAAATGTTGAGCTAAATAACATGTTGTCAAGATTCAAGAGTGCTGTCTTTGTTTCTTTTTCACAGATTGCTATACTTGCTATAATGTTAGATAATGAATATAAGCTGAAGTGCGCTGCAAATTTGGTAAGCTTTTGCTTTGAGTTAGTCACTTGGGCCTCATCAAGGAGGCTTGTAGAAAATGGAATAAAACAGAAGATACCAGTTGTACATTTATTAATGCAAGTGTAAAAGGAATTCTCTTGTATATCTAAAGCAGAATGTTGCATGCATGCTGGTCGTGGTGGTAAAGTTGCCTTTGGTGGGGACGATGAACACACTGGGTTCGATTTTCTTCCTTTGAAAAATGTAAATATGAACTATAAAAGTACTAATTGGAAGTATTGTTTGGGGGCCTTTCCTGTTTCTGAAATCTCAGTGGAGTCCAATTCCCCTGCATAATAAGGATAGAAGCATATGCTATGCACGGGACTATAAGCATAACACCGAAGGATAGTGCATTTGCGGGTTCTATGAAAGTTTCCTCTTCTTTTTCTATTTCCATGCTTATCAGTGGGTTTTCTTTTGCATTGATCTGATCACTCACCATCATAATGATCCATGGCTCCTAATATATTAACACGTTGGTGGTGAGCACCTGTATCACTTAACATCAATATGGAAAGGTGATCTTTGAATGCACTTCTGTAGCTGAAGAAAAGTTTATATCAACTCATTTGAAACGTCATTTTTTTACAGTTTTCTGCTGAGACCTAAAGTAAATAAATTTATAAAGTAGTATTAAGTTTCCTGGAGATTATTCCTGGTTTAATAGAAGTTGAAAGTTTGTGGTGTTTTTTTTTCTAAAGCTGAGTGTTTGATTTGCCTTCGTGAAATTCAACATTGTGGTTTTGGGTAGTGAGGCTACAGACCGAAGTGACATATCACATGTTTACAAAAGTAATTCATTGTGTCAAAACATCAAAGGATCACAATATCTGTTTGCGGTAGTTTATGGTCATCTTTTCTTGTAAAACAAAGGTGCAACTCTGATCTTTCTGGGCTGAGTTTCTGTGTCTTTGTTGGGGTGTATGAATGTTTGTGTGGTTCCTTGTTTGTTGGGCTCTTTTACCCCCTTTTCCTTTTCTTAACATAAAGATTCGAGAAAAGAAGAACAATATTTTGGTCCTGATTTTAAGCATCAAATTACAATCAGGTAGCTTATAATTGTTTCTGAACAACATGCAGTTATTTCGATATACCACATTGGGTAGTTGCATCAAATTTGAATGCTTGTCTAATGGATAAGTATCTACTAGTGGCCAGGTTATTCTTGAAAACCTTTTGGCAAAGTTGATAGAGGTATTTCAACTCAGGTGGACGCAACAGGAGGTTATTGCATTCAGTTTTGAAGAATTTGAAGGGTCTTTGATTTTTTTCTGAAAAAACATGCAGATATTTGGATAAACCACGTCGGATATGCGTCGGATGTAAATGCTTGTACCAAGTCATTCTTGAAATTGTTAGGATTCCATTTTAGTCTGTTAGGATTCCATTTTAGTCCGTCGCCCTCCCTCCCCCCTCGTCCACACAAACATACACACTGGATTGCCTTTTCGTTATTCTTACTTATAGGCGGGGCTTGTATTTATAATCTATCAAATCAGAGGAAAGCTCATTTTCATCTGTATTGTCTTGCAGGCGTTGTGAAAGACAAGCGGACTAATATGGCGACTGAGCATAATCTCAGACTTCTTTCGGGCTATTGTGAACTTCATCAAGATCTTCTTTGACACACTGTTCTCAGTAAGTAATCAATCTCACGGCTTACTTTTCATTTTGTTGCATGTAATTTCAAGATTTGAGAAAACAGAATCTAATCCTTGTACTTGAACCTTTTAGGTGGACAAAACTGACAGCTACAAGAAAGGATATGGTGCTGGTAAGAAGTGGGATGGTGGACCTGGTGGTGGTGGTGGTGGACGGGGCCCATATGGCAGTGGAGGTGGAGGATTTGGCGGCGGAGGTGGAGGTGGTTCACGCAGTCCTCGCACTCTATCTGACATCCGATCCAATGACCACAGTATGTGCTGATTTCTGGACTACACTGTCCCAATTCACCATTGTGAACTTCAGTTTTCTAAACATCAGTTCTGATTTCAGGTTCTCTCCCTGCTTGTGGATCCTGCTGCGGCTAGTAAGTGCACAATCGTTCTGCCTGATGACTGCTTATAACAGATGAATAAACATGCTTCAATGTCCTGAAGGACATCATAGCAATTGATATGTATTTCACTGTCAGACTATCGCGTATTAAAATCAGTGAGTTGTTTATTAACAGCCTATTTACTCTGCAGCTTGACTCCTGGCATGATTCACATGGTACATTCATGGTTTATCTTTCGTGTACTGCTGTCTACTTGCATAATAACTATATCAGTTACAAAGTTTTATAAATTGTCTGGTGTGCTGTTCTGTTATATCTTGTATGGTAGTAATTGGTGAGTACAGACAGCGGGGCACCTGCGGCCGATTTTTTTATATTTTTATCCCTTTTTTTGAATTTTTTTCACAAATATGCCCTTGAAGGTATGATTTCAAAATCTGGACCCTTAGCTCGGCGCCATCGTTGCTGGCGCCGAGCTTACACTTCTAGGCGCCATCGTTGCTGGCGCTGAGGTCTTGGGCTCGACGCAGACGTGACGGTGACTGGCAGGCAGCTTGGCGTCGTAGATCCTAGCGCCGAGCTTGGCGTCGTAGATCTTGGCGCCAAGATCTATGGCGCCGAGGTGATGTTTTAACCCGCCCCTCAACCTTCCTGCCTGAGCCTTCTTCCTCTTCTTTCTCCTCCCTCTCGGGTTTTTTTCTCTCCCCACTTCGTCCTACCTCACGAATCGGCATATTGGACCTTGGAAACTTTGATTTGATTTGTAGATCTTCGAGAGCAAGGTATCCTTGCTCCCCTTCTAGTTTTTTTACATCGATTCGGTATATATTAGTTGGATTTTTCAACCTAAGAATCGTCATTACTTAGAGTTTCATGCAATTTTTAATATTTGTATTATACAACCGTTGGATGTCAAGGCGTGGAAAAGCTAGCAAACCAAGGTAACCTTGTTGTGCATCAAATGAAAAACCCTAGGTTTATGGTTTAATGTTAATTGCTTTCGGTTCCTAGAACGAAATTGGTTGAATTGTAGTTATGGCCGGATGACCGGAAATGCCTTCGACCCATTGCCTCTGCCTAGTGGTGTTCCAGTGCCTATGTGCTTTTGCGGCGATCCTTGTAAGGTAGCCAAGTTCGATGAAGGACACGTATATGCAGATGTATTGGATGTGTTCCAATTTTACGTTTGAGCCTACACTTCGTCAGCGCCGCATTAACAAGATGGTGATGAATTGATGTTTGTGTCATATGACATCTTGCATGGTTTTTTTGTTTTGTAATAATTGCATTTTTTACAGACCCCTCCACCGCTCTGTGATTTTGAACAGTAGGTCGACACTGAGATCAAGTCTAAAGACAGAATGGATGCAAAAACTGTTGCGGTGGGAGGCAGAGGACAAGGAGATGATGGAGAAGAGACGCGGAGAAGAGACTGTAAAAAAGGAGCACAAGGAAGAGGAGGAAAGGAGGTGTGTTGCTGTGTACAGGGAGGAGAGGGAGAAGAAACTTGAGCGTGCATGCCGAGCGAAAGCAGCGATGGAGGAGAATCCCGATGCCCTGAGGAAGAAAAAGTGATCTCGTTGCACTCAGTAGTCTTCATTACTTGCTAGTTCTATGGTTTATTCATGAACAATGTTGTCTACTGTTGGCACATATTTCTAGTATTATTGTGTTGTTTAATGTGGCATAGTATTGGACTTTTCATTATGTAGTTGTTTTCATTATTTGTGGTCATAATATTCATTATAATGTTGCGAATGTAGTGAAATGTGATCACGTGCTGCAAACACAACCTAACGAAGTAGGGTATTATATAATTCAACACACAAAACACATGAAATGGCATGTAAGAACATATACCGAACTAGGGTACAGAGTTCTTTCGACTAAACCTAACATGCCTTAGGTAATTAAATCAAACAATAAACACATGGATGTGCCATGTGGATAAGATAGGGTCGTCCTAGTAGTGTGGCCACATAGCAAATTGTGTTGCACCTTCTCCACAGTAGCTGTAACAGAACCGACCAAATCATAAAAACGTAAGTACAAAAACAATCACCGAAGCGATCAAAAACAATCGCCGTTACACAAGCTTGTATTTACTTTCACATACATTGTGCTTGTGTAGTTGCTCTTGTAATTAGTTGGCTTGTGTAGCTTGCTAGTTACCTTTTTACTTGTGTAGCATAGAAGTACCCTCCTTGCATGACTAATTTAGTTTGAGTAACCTTGTTAGTCACATTGCTTAGTTTGTGTAGCTAAGTAATTTATGCTCTCTAATTTGACATTAGTTGCCTTGTTATTGAGCATTGCTAGTGAGCTTAGGAGCTTTGTGCTTTTGCTACTAGCACGTGTAGGAGCTCCCTGGTGCTTGAAGTACTAGTGGCATAGGTTTGTTTGACCTTACTCCTAAAATTGGTTAGGTGAACTCTAGCTAGCCCATCACCTTTGTTGCCTAATTAGAATCTTTATAAGGTGCTTAAGAACTTAGATAGAGGGGTATAGTCTTGGCTAGACCGATAGTTTTAATTCCGCACTTGTATCGGTTAGCCGGCGCAATTAAATTTTAGAAAGGACTATTTATCCCCCTCTAGTCTGCCATCTCGACCCTACAAAAGGCCCAAGGTCGCTCGATGACCTCGTCACCCTGCGCGGTAAGAGGCCAATGACTCGCTCGAAGTCTGCATCCTCAAGCTCACAAACACAAAAGAGGGCCAAGTACCCGACCAACCTCAACCAAGGGACTCAAATGGAAAGGCCCAAGGTTGCCCCGTAAACTCGCCACCCTGCGCGGCGAGAGATCTATGACCCAATCAGAAAACCTTGGTTTGATACCAACAAGCCTAAATCTGGCCAAACAGCCTAGGGGCTCACCATGGCCTCGTAAAAGAGCCACAACAACTCTGAAAGGAGGATTCCTTGAGCTTTATTCATATCTCATGATTACAAAGCAATGTGTGGTCGATCCACACACAAGGAACACAGAACTGATACCACCACACCCTAGCGGTGGTATCACTGAAAAAACCCTCGAGGAACAACATCGCAAGGGGAGGCGAGACGATGCAAAAAAAAACAAGCTCGCAAGCCCTCCCCGTAGTGTCGCAGCCCCTAGGGAACAAAACGTGAGGAAGAAGAGAGCGACAGAACTGCCTAGCTCCAACAAGCACCTTGGCAACCACTCCGATGCCAAGATGGAGCAAAAGGGAGGCCAAAGTGTAGCCATGTCACAAAGGCTGCACTACCCCCTACCCGATAACCACGCCATCTTTTCCTCCTCCGCTCGTAAGATCCCTTCTAGCACCAGTTGTTGAAAGGGCGACACTGGCTCTGGCCACCCCTATTGACCCTCAGAAGGACGTATGATGGGAACAACGCAGTTCTCCTCGAGCCTTTCTCTCCCATTTCCTCGCTCTCTCAGCAGGAAGGGAACAATTTGTAGATATAGCCATGAGTGGTTCGAATGGAAGGAAGGCCCATATTTATATGCCCCAGGGCAGACCGAACAAAACCCCCACGGCACGTGGCGCACCACGGTATGCCACAGCCAAAGTAACATGCCCGCATGAGGACAGGGAAATTGAGACCCTCCTAAAGGCAGGGACGCAAGGCCGACAAGACCACTAGGCTTCGCCTGGGTCACGAACCCTAAAACATGGCACACTAACACGGTGTAGGGTCGAGATGGCGGACTAAGGGGGTGAATAGTCCTTTTCAAATTTAATCGCGCCGGCTAATCGAAACAAATGTAGAATTAAAACAATCAGTCTAGCCAAGACTACACCCCTCTATCGAAGTTCACAAGCACCTTATAAAGATCCTAATTAGGCAACAAAGGTGCCGGGCTAGCTAGAGCTTACCTAACCAATTCTAGAAGTAAGGTCACACAAACCTATGCCACTAGTACTTTAAGCAACGAGGGAGCTCCTACACATGCTAGTAAGCAAAAGCACAAAGCCACCTAAGCTCACTAGCAATGCTCAATAACAAGGCTACACAAGCCAAATTATAGAGCACAAATTTCTTAGCTACACAAACTAAGCAATGTGACTAACAAGGTTACTCAAACCGAATTAGTCATGCAAGGGAGCTACTTCTATGCTACACAAGTAAGAATGTAACTAGCAAGCTACACAAGCTAACTAATTACAAGAGTAACTACATAAGCACAATGTAAATGAACTAAATACAAGCTTGTGTAACAAGGATGCAAACCAACGGGAATACAAGGATGACACGATGATTTTTATCCCAAGGTTCACGAGCTTGCCAACACGCTAGTCCTCACTGAGACAAGCTCCAAGGTTGCCCTCGGCCCTCTTGCTAGTGGTGACCTGCAAGTCACACTCTCCCACGTGGAGTGCTTACCACAAGCACTAGCACTTGACCCGGCCGGACCACTTGTCGCCCTTCGCATCTCGCTCTACTAGAGTTCCTCTTCGCGGCTCCCGTGGGGTGAGCACAATCCCCCTCACAATCACTTCTCTGGAGCACCGCACAATCTTCTTTGCATGCTTCAACGGAGACCACCACCAAGCCGTCTAGGAGGTGGCAACCTCCAAGAGTAACAAGCACCACTAGCCTGCAACTCGATAACCTAGTGCCACTCGATGCAACCTCACGATGCAATCGCACTAGAATCGCTCACTCACTCAATCGGATGAACACTATCAAGCTCAAGTGAGTTAGAGGGCTTCCAAGCACTCCTACATAAGCCACCAAGGCTCAAGGGTGCTCAGCTCTCGGCCAAAGGCCGATCAACACTTTTATTTATAGCCCCACGGACTAAAATAGCCAATACCCCTTCACTAGGCAGATTTCGGGGCGACCGAACGTGCAGATCGTGTGCACTGGACGCGTCCGGTGTGGCGACTGAATGCGTCCGGTCACTGCTTGACCGCCACGTGTCCCATTCAAACGAAGTAGTCATTGCCGCCCAACGGCCCTCTCTGACACACTCTGATGCGACGCATTGGACGCACTACAGCGAAGTGATCGGACACGGGAGAGGCAGCATCCGATCGAGTCCAGAGAGCTCCTAAAGCCGCTCAACTGTGATCGGATATGTCTGATGTGGCCGACCGAACATGCCCCTGCATCCGGTCCTCTCTGGACCAACACCTGTGCCCCACGTCACCATGACCTGACACTAAACAGTGATTGCTCAGCGTCTGGTCACAGCTACAAGCCAGAGTCCGGTCACCTTGGCTACTCTGCTCGCGCCTGGCCAGAATACCAGGCGCGTCTGGTCACGTCGGGAACACTACCGCCTGAGTCAGATATCGGACGTGTCCGGTATTCATGTCGGACGCGTCCGGTCACCCCGTGACCAGTGCATTCAACTTCTTTTCTTCACCAACTTCTTCTCCTTTACAAATGTGCCAACACCACCAAGTGTACAACAACTTGTGCATGTGTGTTAGCTTTTCACAAACATTTTTTCAAGGAGTTAACCATTCAACTTGCCGCGCCACTCGATCCTAGCAACGATGTAAAGTTAGATCACTCGAGTGGTACTGGATGACCGATATGCAAACAAGTTTGCCCCTCTTGATAGTACGGCCATCTATCCTAAACCCGATCAAGCACTTCTCTACACAACATATGACCAGTGAAATGAAATGCCCTAGGTTATACCTTTGCCTTGCGCATTACATTCCAACTCCTCCATTGTTGATGCAACACATGCACCAACCAATCACCAAATGATATGATCCACTTTATATCATCACATGACCGTATTGGTTCATCGATCTTGACCTCACTTGCTTTTCACCGTTGCCTTCGTCCATCGGCGCCAAGTCTTGCTCAAACTTCACCGCCAAACGGTCCATCGCTCCAAAGCCTCAAACTTGCCCTTCACGCTTGCAACCGGTCCATCAAGCCAAGTCTTGTCTTGATCTTCTCCACCTTAGTCACATGACTCAATGTCACGTCTCATATGCAATGAGCTCCTTCATCACAAGTGTGAGCCTTGCAACATATCCAAGCCATCTTCACCGTCATGGCATATGTTGCTCACACACATGTACTTGTGGACTAATCACATGTGTATCTCACATAAACACATATTAGTCCACCTAGGTTGTCCCTCAATTACCAAAATCAAACAAGGACCTTTCATACGGCAAGGCTCAACAGTCACGTACCGCGTCGTCAGGGCGTCCTAACGGGGCAAAGCACAACGGCCACCTACCGCATTGAACGTACCTGCCCGCAAGGGATCGAGCGACAAAGCTCGAGTAAGCTGAGACTACGAACCCAAGCTCAACGCACATGCACCTCAACGCTTTCACGATCACTTCATGATCGCAAAAACGCTCGAGGGCTATTGTCGGGGTTATAACCCCGGGGTGTCTCAAGGCACCAATTAGTTTGAAGGCCATGTGGCCCACAACATATCAGCTAGCGAAGGCTCGAACGACCGAGGCCCAGCTAAGACAAGCAAACCAGGCTGGATGATAAGGCCAGGGTCAGCCATGACCCCTTCCTCATGTCTTAGCCGCATAGTGCTTGAAAGGCGTACGACCTCTCCCCCGTCATGACCCCTAGAAGGAACGGGGAGAGGTTGAACCTAGACAGGCGTGCATGCTCTGACAGGAATAAGCATGCCGCACTGGCCCCGCAAGGATTGAGGGGGCAACGGTCACCTTGATCCGGTCAGACGCCATCCTTGTGCCACACTGAACAAACAAGACAACACTGCATGATGGTGATGACCGGTATGGAGCCCACCGTCCAAATACGGATCGACAAGACGTGGGTGCGATCCCACCCACTATGGGATGGGATCCATGATGAAGGCCTTGACTTAGAGGCCATCTAGACTGGCGGGAACCATGACCCCAACAATTGGGATCGTGGCTCCCAGCTCCTCAAGCCAACAAGGCGAACGACGACCCAGGGGCGGCTACCTACTCTCGTACGACGCCCCAAGAAGCTAGAAGAAGATGACAAAGACCACAGCGGAAACCACATCGTATAGGACGGCTGGTGAACCATCACTGTGCCAACAGTGTCGCCATGGCTGGCACGGTAGCATCATGTCGCACCATGCCATGACGTGACCACAAGACCATGATGACAACCATGTCCAGACATGTACCTCAAGGTGGCATAGCTTGCAAGCCAAGTTAGCTATGACCTCCCTCAGGCTCACGACCCCTCGGTCGGGAGAACCTCATTCTTTGTATGAACCCTGGCCCCGAACTCTACATAAAGGCATCCAGGGCACCCATCTCGGGACATGATTCACATCCTCTACCATTTTATTCATTCTCCATAGTAGCAGGGCTCCTAGAGCTTCTCTTCAGACGGTCCATCTCCTAGCTCTAGCTCTCCATCCTCTTCCTCCATTCTTGCACTCCCATTGTAAGAACTTCAGAGCATTCAAACGAGAAACACGCACTCGATCATCTTTAAGACTAGACGTAGGGCTCCAGCCTGAACTAGTATAAATCATCATGTCTTTTGGATGCTACTATCGTCTTTCTAGAGCGGCGCGACAATCGTATAAATTTACTAGCCTGGTTTACAAAACACCGACACATTACCAATCACGCCTCTAGGGTTAAATATTTTTTACATGTTAATTGGAACATGTTAGGCTGAGTAAGAGATTGGCCCAATGAAGGTGGTTGTTAACTTATTGCAAGATTTGCCCTGGTTGCTAGAAGGGATGTGTCAAAAAAGGAGACCCTAGCAAGGGTCGAATAATTTTGGTGGTTGATTCCAACCTAACCATTAGGACCAACAACGGTTGCTAGTATACAAGGTACGCTAGCCCTAAGGATGCAAAGATGGACTTGAGCTAGGCTACAATCAAGTGAATATTGAGGAATCAACACCTTAAAGATCAAAGAGCAGACATCAAAACCCTAGAAGATCAGCAAGAATCTCAATACACTAATCAAGCGAAGCATGGACATATGGACATGAAAAAACACTCTCAGAGGGCATCGGAGCTATCCGGTGGGGTTACTGGAGTTACAGCCCAAAGGCACTTTTAGAGGCATGATGGAGCAGCATAGAGTAGTGGAGCTCTCCGGTACACACAACATATAATGCATTGGAGAATAAGGGTGTGTTCCAAAAAGCGAGGATAACCCTAAATAAAGCATCTAATTTGTCCAATGGTGCTCCAGAGAAACCACTAGATAATTAAAAAGACCTCCAACAATTGGTTATGGCTAGTCAACGTGGTAGGGCACTAGATTTCTCTGATGTGATCACTAGAGGTACCTGGTGCTCACTACTTTTGAAGACCAAGTTTGCAATGAAAGTTGAGTTGATTGCAGCTATATACCCCCATACCCGACCATTTGGTCTGTGTTGGAGATTGGGACTTGAGGCTCATTCATTTGTGCTCCAGCTACTATATGCATTGAAGAGAAGATTAGGCGATTAGTGCTTATGGGCCTTTTAGTGCGTGCTCTCGGTTAGGCTTAATGTTTAGTGAGGTTTGTACACTTCCAAGCTATGGAGCTCGCACACATCAAGCGTAGTACACTTGTGACTTGTAATCTTGCAAGATCACAGCAATAGTGTTTGTGTTGTGGTCGTCGATGTTGTATGTGGGATGAGAGACCCTCGATAGTTTAGCTGAAGTTCTCCATAATGAAGGACAACAGGGAGCGATCTAGGGGCCACACAAAAACTCAATTGCACATGGGAGAGGCCATTGGCTATCCATTGAGTTGTTGTAGTGTCGAGATCATGGACTAGACAGGGTGAATAGTCCTTTCTAAAATTAATTGTGCCAGCTAACCGAAACAAATGCGAAATTAAAACTATCGGCCTAGTTAAGACTACACCTCTCTATATAAGTTCTTAAGCACCTTACAAAGATCCTAATTAGGCAACAAAGGTGCCGGACTAGCTAGAGCTCACCTAAATAATTCTAGCTTGCAAGGTCACACAAACCTATGCCACTAGTACTTCAAGCACGAGTGAGCTCCTACACAACTAGTATGCAAAAGCACAAAGCCTAAGCTCACTAGTAATACTCAAAAACAAGGCAACTAATGCCAAATTAGAGAGCGCAAACCACTTAGCTACACAAACTAAGCAATGTGACTAACAAGGTTACTCAAACCAAATTAGTCACGCAAGAGAGCTATTTCTATGCTACACAAGAAAGAAGGTAACTAGCAAGCTACACAGCTAACTAATTACTAGAGCAACTACACAAGCACAATGTATATGAAAGTAATTACAAGCTTGTGAAAGGGGATTGCAAACCAACGAGAAAATGATGACACGGTGATTTTTATCCCGAGGTTCACTTGGTTGCCACCAAACTAGTCCCCGTTATGTCGACCACACATTTGGTGGTTCGACGGCTAATAGGCGTTCACAAGCCTAGCCCACACGTTGGTGCCGCAAGAACTGACCCTGAAGTGAGGGTAGCTCAATGACACGCTCTACTAATGTTGCTCTACGTGACTCCTGTGGGGTGAGCACGGTACCCTTCACAAATTCTTCTTCGGAGCACCGCACAATCTTCTTGTGTGCTTCACGATGAAGAACTTGCCACCAAGCCATCTAGGAGGTGGCAACCTTCAAGGGTAACAAGCACCACCGGCTTACAACTTGAACACCTAGTGCCACTCGATGTAATCTCTCAATTGAAAGCCCTAGTTTGGTTTTAGATAATTGATGAAACCTAGGACTAACCTTTGATCTAAGTGTGTGAATTAGATGAGGTAGTCCAATCCAAGTGGTGAAGCTAGATGATGGTCATGGTGAAGGTGATGGCCACAAAAGAGATGATCAAATGCTTCACATTTGAAAAAGAAGAAAGAGAAAAACAAAAATTAGGCTCAAGGCAAAGGTATAATGATAGAAGCCATTTTTGGTTTGCACTCAAGACACTATAGAGGGTGTGAGTGGTTTAGGATCAATAGCCGTACTGTAAAGAAAGAAAATCTTTGGCCAAGCGGTTATCGAGTGTCACTAGGTGACATGACTCTTGCATATGTATTTAGGAACCTAGTGTGCTAACTTTGACCCATGTAAATTGCTTTAAAAAATGCTAACACACGTGCACACAACTTCTACACTTTGTGGTTAACAAGTGGGAAGCAAGGGACAACTGGTTGTGGACTTAGAAAAAGAAAAGGAGGCGAAGGCTGAGGACCGGATGCTGGCTCTGTCCTAATCGAACACTGCCTAGTTATAATGTTCCTAGTTGTAATGTTTATCGTCTATTTTGATTATATACTTAGTATAGCTAGATTGTCATCATGTTCAAGCATAAGTTCGTATAGCGCTCGCTCTGGTTTACACGGGGTGAGTGGTCGACATTGTGTAAGCGTGGTGCTTATACGTTATTTACCTGCGGATGCACCCTATATTTCGGGCTATGTGGTAGACCACGGATGTGACACTCCCGTTGAGTACTTTGTAGTCCACTTCCCGAATATAGGACAAGTAGGATCTAGTTACGAAGAAAGACAAGCTCTGTTCTTAATATTCGTTAGTAATATCCCTTATGTGTAGAAATAAAGTTGATCTTAGCCATGACTATTAGGTGTAATTGTACTAATCAACGTATGCTTTGACTTGTAATTACGAATGACTTAGGAATTATTCCTCTAATTTCTACTTAGACGTGCTAAGGCCATAGAAACGAGTACTCTGAGTGATCAATGATTAGTTATTACTTACCATTCATATACTTTTATCTCTTGACTTACCCCTGTAGTGAGTAGAAGTTTGGTTATTGTTTATTTCTCCATCATATGTATAAGTTATCAGTATATTCCAACTGCTCGCCCTTTCCTATGGTAAAAATATAAATAACGATACCTCGAATACTCCTGGGTGAAGTGCTATAATAGAATATTATCTGTGCTCTTGCAGATCCTTTTCATTCATATATTCTTTCAAGTCACAAGTAAATACCAATAAGCATTTCTGGCGTCGTTGCTAGAGATTACATTCAAAACCTTGTTCTTAGTAGTGACGTTAAGAAATGCCAACACTCAACATGATCAAGATAACCCTTGCAATGAGGTGTGAAGAAGCTTGCCCATGGATCAAACCGAGTTAAATATCTTTTGCAAGTAATCTAGATTGAACGAAATTAGGAAAATGATCCTCACTTAACATGGTTTTACCCTAACCTATCTAAAATTTGAGCTCACATTTTGTGGTATTTGATGCCAAAGGAAGAGAAGTAAAGATAGGACGATAGGGGGAGCAAACAAATGAAATAACATTGTAAGGGGATCAATTAAAATTTAAAGCACATAAGTAGGGGGAGCAAGCTCATAAACTTGTATGTTGCATTTGTATGTGTATTACATATGTTTGCTTGCATGGCACAAGTTCTTAAATTCCATATCCATGTGTGGTGTATGCTAGATTCTAGAATATGATTGATGAAATGAAAAACTAGCATGCATAGGATAGCTAGATATTCATTGAACTTTTACAAGTGGTACTAGGGCCTTGTTTCTAATGTTGATCTCACGAGGTATCTAGTTCTTTGTGTTTCTCAAGTGATATCTAGTAAATCATGGTGCTAAGGATGGTGTTCAAATGGCAACTTCGATTGGTATCACGCTTCAAAGGTCCATTCTTTATACCTTAGCATCATTTGGTAGCTATTACTCTCCCAAACCTCCAATCCATGCATATGTGCAAGCTTTCAAATCCAAACTCTTAGCACATATATAGGGGAGCTAATATTACCAATTCGTGTTTGTGAAACTTGTCCATAACTTTTACACATGGTAATATGCTTGGGCAAAGTAACATGACTCCAAAAAGATTTCATTGAATATCTTTGTAAATAGGTTATCATCAATTACCAATGGGGAGATTGAAAGCCCTAGCTTGGTTTTGAATAATTGATAAAATCGAGGATTAACATTTGATCTAAGTGTGTGAATTAGATGAGGTAGTTCAATCTAAGTGGTGAAGCTAGATGATGGTCGTGGTGAAGGTGATGGCCACAAAAGAGATGATCAAGTGCTTCACATTTGGAAAAGAAGAAAGAGAAAAAAAAATAGGCTCAAGGAAAAGGTATAATGATAGGAGCCATTTTTTGTTTGCACTCAAGACACCATAGAGGGTGTGAGTGATTTAGGATCGATAGCCGTATTATAAAGAGGGGACATCTTTGGCCAAGCGGTTATCGAGTGCCACTAGGTGACATGACTCTTGCATATACATTTACGAACCTAGTGTGCTAACTTTGACCCTTGTAAATTGCTTTGAAAAATGCTAACACACGTGCACACAAGTTCTACACTTTGTGGTTAGCAAGTTAGAAGCAAGGGTGAAATGGTTGGAGACTTAGAAAAAGAAAAGGAGGCAAAGGCTGAGGACCGAACGCTGGCTCTGTCCTGACCGGATGCTACCTGGCTGAGTTCGGTCAATTATAGCCGGTGGCGCGAAGTTGGCCAAGAGTGCCGAGGACGGACCGGACGCTGTGACCTGACTCTAGGGCAGAGTCCGGTCACGCAATCCAGAGAATGAGTGGCGTGGCCTTGCGACCGAATGCTGGCTATAGAGCAAAATCGGACGCGCAGGGCCCGTGTCAATTCAAGGTTGACGTACGCTGACGCCAGCGCTGTGTGTGAGCGCCTGTGAGGACCGAACGTTGGCGCGCTAGATTGACGATGATCGAAAGCGTCCAATCAGTAAAAAACGGCTCTAGAACCTCTCTATACTCGATCGGACGCCACGTTGTGGTGAGTCCAGTCATTTCTAACTGCGAGTCCGATTGTCACTTAACTACGCGAGCGCTGGAACTTGACCGTTGGGATCGAGCGATCGTGGTTGAATCATAAGGACACGTGGATGGCGATGGGTGACCGGGCGCTGGGTGCGTGCCTCCGGTCATACCTCATCTACGCGTCCGGTCGACTCGAGAAAACAGGCAGTGGGGAACCAACGGTTCTTTCGTGGTTGGTCCCTATTGAAGTGTGTTGGCCGGCCCTAGGCTCACTCTCTTGGCACTTTAACATACTTAACATCCTTGTGAGCCTAAGCAAACACCTCCCACTTATCTCCATCATTGATTCATCATCTTAGTGAGATTGGGAGTGATTCCAAGTGCATTTGCTTGAGTGATTGCATCTAGTGGTACTTGGAGATCGATGGGATTTCTTATTTCTCTTGGTGGTTGCCGCCACCTAGACGGCTTAGAGCAGCGGAGGAGCTTTGGCACGTGTTGGTGATTGTTCGTGTCCGGCTCCAGTGATTGTGAGGGGTCTTGTACCTTTCCCGATGGAGAGCCAAAAGGTAACTCTAGTGGATTGCATGTGTCATTGAGTTACCTTACTTATGGGTAGGTTCTTGCAGTATCCATTTGTTGGGCGAGGTTCGTGCAACACCTCTTAGCCACCGAACCACCAAGTATTGGTCAACATAAGAGAGAAAAATTGTGTCATTCTTGTGATTGGATTTCTCCCGGTGATTGGTTGTCATCATATTGTGATTGTGTCATTCCTTGCAATCTAGTTGTCAAGCTCTTTAGTGTAGTTATTATTTGAGAGCATGTTAGTTTGGTTAGTAGTTAGTCTTTGAGAGCACACTAGCTTAATGAGTAATGACCTAGCTTGTTGTGTGCTTAGTGATCATAGCAACTAGAATTGTTGGGATATGTGGCTTGCAACCCTTATAGAGCTAGAACAAAATTGCATTAAGCCGTTTGTTTTACTAATCAATTGCTCTAGTGCCTTGTAGAGTTTTTAAATTGGCTATTTACCCCCTCTAGCCATATTTGGATCTTTCATCAATGCAACGCACTAGAATCACTAACTCACAATCGAATCAAGCTCTTCCAAGCACAAGTGAGTTAGAAGGCATCCAAGCACTCTCAATCATGGACACAAAGTCCCCCAAAGTGCTCAACCTCAGCCATGCCCGAGTATCCCTTCAATTTATAGCCCAAGGGCTCAAAAGAGCCGTTGCTCAAAGGCTGCACGGGGAGGTCCGGACTCGGGCTTCGTACCTAGGGTTCGGACCATGGGATGCTGCCACATGTCCCCAAGTTCGAATGCCGACCGTTGGAGCTTCAATGGTCACTTTCGCGCGCTCAGACAGCAACCGGACCATCTCACACCTCGGTCATGTTCAGTCCAGAGAGCTCATACAGCACATGCTATGACTATTGGAAGAGAAAGATGAAGATGTATCTTGGTTTAATCAATGATCAAGTGTGGGATGTGACCAAGAGTGATTATGTTATTCTTAATGCCGACCATCTCACAAACATTGACAAGGCTAACAAGCAATGCAATAAATGCCTCTCAACACCATCTACAATGCCATTGATTCTAAGGTGTTTGAGCAAATCAAGGATTGTGAGAGAGCTAGTGAAGTGTGGAAGAGATTGAAGGAGACCTATAAAGGCACACCGACGGTGAAAATGCCAAATTGTACATCCTCAAGAACAAATTGACAAGCTTCAAGATGAAGGATGATGAGAGCATTCCAGAGATATTCCATCGATTACAAGTGATTGTCAATGACTTGAAAGCTTTGGGTGAGACGATAATGATGATGATGTCTCTCATCGATCTTGATGTGCTTACCTCCAAGATGTTAAGAATGCTCATCATAAGAGGAGGATTAAAGGAGTTAACCCCAAACCAAGTATTGGGTGATGTCATGACACAAGAGACATACCGTGTGGAAAGGGAGGGGGTTGACAAAGATGAGAGGAAGGAAGATGAAGACAAGAAGAAGAGTGTAGCATTCAAGGCTAGCTCATCATCCAAGAACAAAGGGCAAGTCCTAGAAAGAATCAAGCGATGATGAAGATGCTCGTGACATCGATGATGAAGCTATGACTCTCCTTGTGCGTAAGATAGGCAAGTTCATGAAGAAGGGCTATGGTGCAAGAAAGAGAAGAGATCACAACAAGGAGTATGTGAGGAGATGCTACAAGTGCAAGAGCCCAGATCATGTTGTGGTGGATTGTCCCTACAATAGTGACAGTGATGAGGATGAGAAGAAAAAGCATAAGGTGAAGAAAGAAAAAGAGAAAATGAAGAAAATGACTTTCACAAAGAAGAAGGGAAGTGGCTATATAGTCACTTGGGATAGTGATGGTACCTTCGATGATGATGATGGCTCTAGTGATGATGACAAGAAATCCATCAAGAAGGCACTAGCAAGAATCGCCATCAACAAGCCTTCCCTCTTCGGCACTCCTTCGACATGCCTTATGGCAAAGCCTACCAAGCTAAAATATGATGTATGTGAATGATAATGATGCTTGTGAAAGTGATTATTGTAGGAGTGATGATGATGATGAATATACCAAGGAGGAGTTCATGAACATATTGGAGCAAGTCCACACTTGCTTTGAGATGAAGAGAAAGGAGTGTAAAGAATTACGCAAGAAGATCAAATCTCTTGAGCAATCCTTTGATGAGCTCAATGCCTCTTATGAGAGTCTAAGGGAAGACCATGAGGAGCTTTGCAAAGCTCACACTAAGCTTAGAAAAGCTCACTCCTCTCTCCTCGAGCAAGTCAAGAAAGAGAAAGCCAAGGAGTAAGTGATTGTGTCTTGTGATGTGGGACTAACATATAATATTCTTGATGAATCATTTTATAAGTCCATTGTTGTTGCTCCCACTAACCCTTCTTGTAGCACTACCACTTCTACCTCACCTTTGAGTGATGGTTTCACTTGTGATGCCTCACTAATGGTGAAAAATGAGACCCTCAAGAAGAAGGTGAATGAGCTCACTCGTGCCTTAGGCATTGCCTATGATGGAGATGCCCACTTGCTAAAGTGTTTGGGTAGCCAAAGGTTTTCTCTCAATAAAGAGGGATTAGGCTATACCCCTAAGAAAGGCAAGGCGGCCTTTGTCACTCCCAAAGCTAGCTTTGTAAAGGGCAATGATCGATTTTGCAATAGATGTAAGCAAGTTGGGCATATAAAGCAATATTGCAAGACTAACAAGAATAAGCAACCTAATGTATCCTCCATTAGATTTGATTCTTGTTATATGCTTGTTAAGGGTGCCAATAGTGTGAAGGCTAAGTTCATTGGTACACCAATTGTGGGCTCAAAGAAGAAAGCCATTTGGGTACCAAAGACCTTAGTGACTAACCTTCAAGGACCCAAGCAAGTTTGGGTACTAAAAAGAATTGATCTTCTTTTGTAGATCTATTATAAAGCACAAGTGAGTTAGAAGGCATCCAAGCACTCTCAAGCATGGACACAAAGTCCCCCAAAGTGCTCAACCTCAGCCATGCCCGAGTATCCCTTCAATTTATAGCCCAATGGCTCAAAAGAGCCGTTGCTCAAAAGCTGCACGGGGAGGTCCGGACTCGGGCTTCGTACCTAGGGTCCGGACCATGAACAGTGAGGGTCCAGACCATGGGATGCTGCCACGTGTCCCCAAGTTCGAATGCCGACTGTTGGAACTTCAATGGTCACTTTCGCTCGCTCAGACAACAACCGGACCATCTCACACCTCGGTCCTGTTTAGTCCAAAGAGCTCCCGAGAGCTCCCAAAGCAACCGGACCGGGTCCTATTGCTACAACCGGACCATCTCAGGGTCCTATCTCTCCAAACACATGTAAAAACACTCAACCGGACCTAGAGAACATGATCCGGACCCTAGAACCGGACCCGGGTGACACGGTCTGGACCCAGGTGACATTGTCTGGACTCTAGAACCGGACCCAAGTGACATGGTTTGGACCCTAGAACCAAACCTGGTCCTTAGCCAAAGTCCCGAGCGCTAAAACGACTGTAACTCTTAGCTCCGAACTTTGATTTCAATGATCTTGGACATTTTAGAAAGCTTATGCAGAGTGCTACACATCCCACATGCATATTTGTTCTAAAGCACAATGGATCAACACAGAATTTCCATCCAAGAACCATCAAAGTTCAACACAGACCAACAGGACCATCTCACAATGGTCCAATGGTCCTGTTGTCCTAGCCACCAGGGTCCCGTTGAAAGGACCTAGGATGTTGCCTAAGGGGGGTGAATAGGCGTTTCTGAAAAATCAACACCTTTAAAAGCGGAAACGATTAGTAATAGGAGTTTCCAAAATGGAAACTCCAAATCAGAGTAATACCACCCCTCACAAGTTAGCCACAAAGTATATAAAAGATACTAGATAAACCTAGGGAGCCAAACAATGCAACCAAAGAGTTGAATCAAAATGCACTAGTCATTAATGTCGGAAGTCCCGACGTTTGGGTCGAGAACTTCCGACGTGTCGGGAAGTCCCAACGATTGGGTCGAGAACTTCCGACGTGTCGAAGTCCCAACATTTTGAGTCGAACTTCCAACATAAACTGTCAAGACTTCCGACCCCTACGGGAAATGAACTACAAGTGCTAAAATGAACTTTGTGATGCCGATAACTTACAAACCCACTTCCTAGTGGTAAGGTAAGGTGTTGGGTCACTCTCTTGACGTTGATAAGCCACCAATCCGTAGATCGAGTCCCAAACCCTAAGAAATAGCTAGAGAGAGGAGACAACCAAATACAAGTAATTTCGAGCAAATCACAACAACAACAAGCACGCTGGAGACAAGAATTTATCCCGAGGTTCGGCAGCCCCCACAAAGGAGCTCCTACGTCCTCGTTGTTGAGGTGACCACTTTGGTGGAGTCTCTTCCACCTCCTTGCCTCACTCAAGGATACCACAAAGGTCACTTGAGTTTCTTCACTAGAAAACAAGGGTAATACAAACTTCCCAAGGCTCTTCCACAAGATGGAAGCTCTTGATGACTCGCCGGCTAGGGGAAAATCCCCAAGAGTAACAAATGCAAATCAAACCCGCTTGGCGAAGAAATCAAGTGCTCAAGCTTGCTCAAAGTGTTTTTCTCACTCAATCCACTCTCCAATCACTCAAACCCTTTGGGAATCGAAGTTGGAAGCAAGGGAGTGAAGAGAGGGGAGCCTAGAATGCTTGGAATTTGCTTTTGGTAGAGTGTTTGTCGTGAATGAAATGAGTGGGCAGCGGTTAGTTAGAATGAAGGAGACGGGTATATATACTCCAAGGCAAAATCTAACTGTTCGAGATCTACGTCGGGAGTTCCGGACGCAGATCTCGGGACTTCCGACGATGAAGAAAACACTTTGTTCATGCGAGGCCAAAGTCCACTCGAGGCGATAACGTCGGAACTTCCGACGAACGTCGACTTTCCGCCGGAACTTCAAGACGAGGAACTTCCGACGAGAGAACCGATCACAGAACCATCGCAGGTGGGACTTCCGGTCAGAGTCATGACTTCCGATCGGAGTTCCGGACGTCGGACTTTGACATCCACGACACCAGCAGTGAGGATCGGGAGTCAAGACTTCCCAAGAAGAGTCATGACTTCCGACCGTCGGGAGTTCCGCCACGTCGGGACTTCCAACATCCACGAGCCACCGCTACAGCAAAGGATCGAGAGTCAAGACTTCCGGCAAGAGTCATGACTTCCGACCGCCGGGAGTTCCGCCACGTCGGGACTTCCGACATCCACGATCATCAGTGCAAGGATCGAGAGTCAAGAGTCGACACCAAGCAAGAGTCATGACTTTCGATCGTCGGGAGTTAAACTACGTCGGGACTTCCGACATCCACGATCATAGAAAATTATTCTATGTGCTCGTGAAGTGCTAGAGTGTCTCTCTTTTGATTTTATTATTATGCTTGAGCACTCTATCTTCCTCGAGACCACCTAAACTTGCATCCCTCTTAATAGTACGGCATACCTATTAACTCAAGATCAAAAGAAAAACGAAATTAAACCTTTTGAGTTGATCTTCTTTAAATTGATGCCGTGTCTTTCAATCTTCATCAAGTGAGGGTGCCAACAAGTCAATATTGATCTTGTCACTTGAGCATAGCCATCTTGAGCACGTGACTTGATTCCATTCATCAAATATGAATAACTCCAAATGCATCAAGTCACTTTAATCAACTTGTCCAATATAGATTTGATCCTTCACATCAATATGACCATCTTAGCTTGATTAGTACCTCAACTAAATGCAAGTACTTTCTTCTTCACCCTAGCTAGGTTCTTCGGCCGCCAAGCCGTCGCTTGCCCTTCACCCTTGCTTAGTACCTCGAAGCCTTTCCTTGCTATCTTCACCATCTCAAGCCATCAGGTCACATCTTGTGTTGAATCATCCATTCATATGTATTGTTATCTTTTTCATTTTAATTTAGCAAGCTTCAAATATGAGACCATTCCATATGCAATCCCTCATGTCTCATTAACTAATAATCACGAGCTTGCTTTCACATAGAACATGGAAATCCCACAATGAATAAGCCTTCACATGAATTCCATTTGCATTGTTGTCTTGTGCTTGAACTAGATTGTTTATACAACAACACATCATTTTGGCTTTCATTAAGTACCTGTGAGATAACCTATTACCTGTCCATACTTAGCAAACGGGTTAGTCCTTTAATCACGTTGTCATTCAATCATCCAAAACCCACTAAAGGGCTAGATGCACTTTCACCCGTTGACCTCACATCCAAATCAACTCAAACTTCTTATTTGCAAATGTGCCAACACCACCAAGTGCACACCATCATGTGTAAGTGTGTTAGCATTTTCACAATCATGTTTCAAAGGATTAGTCACTCAATTCACCACGCCACTCGATCCTAGCAACGATGCAAAGTTAGATCACTCGAGTGGCACTAGATGACCGATATACAAACAAGTTTGCCCCTCTTGATAGTACGACCATCTATCCTAAACCCGATCATAAACATCTCTACACACCAATGACCGGTGAAATGAAAATGCCCTATAGGTTATACCTTTGCCTTGCGCATTCCATTCCATCTCCAATGTTGATGCAACACATACACCAACCATATCACAAATGATATGGTCCACTTTATATCATCATATGACCTTGTTGGTTCATCGATCTTAACCTCACTTGCTTTTCACCGTTGCCTTTGTCCATCGGCGCCAAGTCTTGCTCAAGCTTCACCGCCACGTGGTTCATCGCTCCAAAGCCTCCATCTTGCCCTTCACACTTACAACCAGTCCATCAAGCCAAGTCTTGTCTTGATCTTCTCCACCTTAGTCACATGACTCCATGTCATGTCTCATATGAAATGAGCTCCTTCATCATATGTGTGAGCCTTACAACAAATTCAAGCTATTTCACCTCCATGGCATGTATTGCTCACACACATGTGCCTGTGGACTAATCACCTATGTATTTCACTCAATTATCAAAACCAAACAAGGACATTTTAGTTGCCCAGCTGAGAATTTAGCCCTTGCTAGAGGCTCCAACGAGTACTAGAGGAAAACGTGAGCTTCCCTAGTGGGAGTCTACATTCTTAACTCATTTACATTCTGCATTTGCCCTTTGCATTCATTAGTATGTGCTTTACCTTCCTAGTTTAGCTTGCTAAGTTAGTTGATAGAATTGGATCCTAGGGTGCAAAACTCTTTTGTGTTAGAGATAGCAACACTTAAAAACCTAATGCACATTTAAATATAACTTACATAGGTTTTCATAAGTGTTTTTGGCCTTAGGTTTTAAGTGGCCTAATTAGACGTTATAGCCCTTTCACGTGGGACACCAAGTCACGTCGTGGGTCGAGTGAGACAGTGGAAGGCCAAGTTACCTAAAATGTTTGTAGGTGCAACATAACAGGGTACTTTGTATCCCACGTTTAAAGAAATTGAGTCGGGAAAGTAAAGTTATTCATGATTGTAGATATATCAAAATACAATTCAAGTATAGAATCAATGTAGTTGTTCAACATTCCATGCGTTGATAGTGATGTTGCAGTGCTGATCCTCAATTCGATAAGCCCCTAGTGATGCGACAAGACGTTGTGGGTTGTCGTGGGATGCTGCGTGTTGCAGCGGGATGATGAGCTGCTAAACGTTGGCGCAAGATGCTGAGTCACGCTATGTGTCGTCATGGGTTGCCGAGCGCTGCAACGGCCCATCGCGTGTCGCCATGTGCCATTATGTGATGCCAAGTGATGTCGTGGGCCAATGAAGGCCATAATGGGTCTTAGCGGGCTGTCGAGTGCCATAGCAGGTCGCAACGGGTTATCATGGGCTACCGAGTGCTGTTGTGGGATGTCGAGAGACTCCACAAGACGTTGAGGACACTGTGACATGCCAATCAACATAGTGGAAGGTGTTGGTGAAGAAACCCATCTGATCCATCTAGATGAATCTATGCGCGGTGGCCCCTACTCTACTAGTAATCGATGTATCACGCGTAATAGATCAGAGGGGTAACACACGAGAAAAAGATTTATACCTAAGTATGGGGTACTCTACGTCCAACGTATTGTGGGTGTTTTGTGATGCTTATGTGCCTTATGTTTGTCTCGACTGCGAGTAGGGGATCACAACTAACGTCTATTGGGTGTCACTATGGGCTGAGGTACCGATCCGAGTGTCTAGGAGGTAGGGTTACATATAGAGTGTTGCTTGGTTTACAAGTTGGTTTCTTACTCCACTACAACAAATGAAGTCGGATTCTACGTATGTTTCACCTATGCGTTGTCTACTAAGTTAGTGAGGCATTCCGGGTTGGATTCGAGTTAGCTAGTCAGCCTGGCTTACCCCTTCTTGTGGGGCTAGTTATAGTTCGGAGGGTATCTGAGGCCTATATTGCCGACAATGGTTGTGTCATCAACATTGAGGTGGTGGTACTCTATCTTATCTAGTTCCGTTTAGGCGTCTAGTGAGCATTGAACTCTTTTGACAAGCGCAATGCTTCTTTATCGATCAGTTAGACGCTTTATACAAGGTTAAAGTTGAAAGCGACGATGTCAGTGCCTGCCAATCTTCCAAGCCCTCAAATATCGAGAATAGGGTGTGTCATGTTGCCTTATTTCTAGTCTAGGTGTAATAAAAGGCTCTCCCCAACTAGAAGGATCCATGGACAACGACTATTTCCTCCTGAAATATTGGCGGTAACCAAAATGACCGGAAACCCAGATAGCAGCCCTATTGTTCCATTCCTTGGTGGCAACGTCAATGGCTTCAGTGACCCTTCTGATTGTGGCGCTAACACCAACTGTTCTATGCATTGGGAAAAAATAACTATGACGTTACGCGTGCTCCGCTGCGCGTGCGTCGAAGTGAAACGGTGATTGCTGTGGTGGAAGCAAGCGGTGTCAATGCTTGGAAGGATGAGGTGCTTCCAAAGTGACTTTTTTTGAAACAATTGCAATGTGGCTCCATGAGCACTTCTCGCTGCTGACCTTGTTGAGTCTGTTCGCTCATAGTTGGATGATGGCCTAGAGGCTCGAAATCCTTTGGTGCCAGATGAAGCGGATATTCAACAGCCCTAATAAAAGCACACTTAACGTGCAATTACAGTGTACAAACGCATGATATGACATTTTAGGCTGTGGAACCAGAGATGAAGGAGAAAGAACGCAGGCAATATTAACTCGGCAACCCGGGGTTCACACACACAAGTACAACTACAACGGCGCAAATACGGCTAGAATCACACTACTTCAATAGTGTTTTAGTTACACTGATTCCGTGAACATCAGTGGAACAATGCAGTAATCGGTGCAAGATAGTCTAATTCAACATAAAAGTAGATTGACATTTCAAGTATAATATAAATAAACAATCAACTAATTTTGGTACAATGAAGAAACAATCTGTAACTATCTTTTCACTATGAAAGGATAATAAACAAACTCATCTTTGACTGGTGTCGACATAATCTAACAGGAACAAACAATTTACATATTATTGTAAATCATCAGTTCGTCAATAATTATAGCAACTTGAAAGGTCACATCTGAAAACATTAGCGGCATTGATTCTGAGAATCAAAGAGAAAAATATCTTATCAAACATTAAGAGTGAAGGTACAGATATCTGAAGCACTGAGCTAGACACATAACAAAGAAGCTTTGAATTGAACAGCATGGATGTTTTCTTTTCTTGAGGTGAAATGACATAATGTAAAGTTAACTTGGAAACACATAGCACAATTGGTTTTCTAGCACAGAATACAATTGTTTCTTCATTCTTACAAATCTTTAGTTTCAGAGCCTTAGACAACATGTTCAGAGTTCGAGAGCTTGAGAGCAACATTCAGAATTTCATAGTTCGAAGCCTAAGCTAGAGGAAATGGAAGATTGTACTAATATGTATCTAAAGCAAAGGCACCACATATTGAATTTGAGAATGCCTAAATCAAACTTACATGCACAAGAATCAGCCTGCATCCATGGCGTTTATCACGTCAGTACTAATCCTCCTCCATCGTGGGTAGAAAGATTGTGCAGATTGTGCCTGTAATCATGTGCTGCACATCGCAGCCAACCATCAAGTTCAGGTTCTTTAAAAATATGATGGATAAAACAACTATAGATTAGTACTGGCCAAACAAAGCCATAGACCATATGTATGGTGTAATCCATAGAGCATCAGAAGTAAACAAACCTGTAAATCTGAAAAAGGACACTGTCATCACAGAACTTGCATACTAGATTGGGCATGTACAGAACTATCTTAGGATTATCACCTAAATGTGCTGCTCCAGCAGGAAGGAGTTTGCCATTAACAGAACTTGCATAGTTGAGTTGGCTAACACTGAAATAATCAAAGCAAAGGACAGAACTAAAGGAAGCAAGAATAATTCTGGACAGCTTAGCCTATGATCATACTCTGCACCTATGATCATCAGCCTATATTCGCAAGGTATTTGGGATGTGACTTGAATGACAGGCTATACATCACCCTGCATCGTTGCCACCTGTGAGTATCATATCAGTACATAGCACATAACATGGTTGGACCCTGTCACTTTGAAGTCTAAGCTGCAGTGCAGTCAAATATGCAAGGGTTGTAAAGTATAAAGAAGCATATAGAACAAAGCTCCTGATCGGTAAATGCACACATCAAAATCAGCAAAGTAATAATATAGTTGCGGTCGTAATAAGCATATCCAAGTTTCATCAAACAATAAACAAAGGTAGACCACAAGGGATAAAAGAATTGCATACTGGTTGGCTAGTGGACTACTGTCACAATACCGATACCAATGGACATGGTGATTTGCTTAATTACTGTGACCGACAGTGTATCACCTTGGTAGTGTCATGCAAGGCGATGATAGCGTGGTGCAGCAGTGTGTGACCAACACTCCAGCCAGCTAG
Source organism: Miscanthus lutarioriparius (assembly GCA_904845875.1). Classification (NCBI taxonomy): domain Eukaryota; kingdom Viridiplantae; phylum Streptophyta; class Magnoliopsida; order Poales; family Poaceae; genus Miscanthus; species Miscanthus lutarioriparius. The sequence goes on from CAJGYO010000001.1 coordinate 22,742,841, forward strand.
CACCAAGCAATGCGTCCGGGAAATGCCTCACTGCCAATGAATACAATCAAGATTTAGTAGGAACCAGTCTATTGGTTGGTCAAGGGAAGCAAAAGACCAAACAGGTGGTGTGCATGAACAAAATGAAAGAGAAGCACCTATTCGTGATGCGGTCCCTCACGTAGCGAGGCAGAATTCTTGGATTTGCTTCGCTCCAGATCTGTAGAGCAGGTCGTGCAACTGTTTGACCCTAAGATTTGCAATAGGAAATCAAAGATGGGTGAAGCAAGGTAACCAAACCAAATCAAAGGCTAGCGTTGGGTACGTACCTAGTGCCTGGCCGCCTTGGTCGTCGCTGCCGCCACCCTGCCTCTGTCCCCGGCCGTGCCTGCCTCCGTCCTGTGTTTGAGCGTAGCCCCGCCTCCCAGATCTAGGAGAAGGATAGAGAGAAGGTGGGAGATAAAGCAAAGTTCGGAGGGCGAAGGCGGATGAAGGCGCAGTGGCAGCGCCGCCAATGTGGATTACGGCAACCGCGGGCTTGGCACAAGGAGGTGGAGGAGAGGGAGCCCGGTGAAAAAAGGGGGAGAAGCGGAGGACGCGGCGGCGTGGAGAAAGGAAGGTGGCGGCGGTCGCCGGCCGGGATCTCGGTCGGAGTCTGCAAGGGGCGAGGGAGGTGGAGCGCATGGAGAGCGACCGGCGGAGGCAGCAAGAGAAGGACCGATGGCGATCCACGTGTGCGCAGTGATTTCTTCGGCGCCGACTAGTGGGCCCTATGGCTAAGCGGTTGACAGCCTCGGTTAGCACGGGCGTGCCTGGGCCGCAACCGGGTAAGGCCGCCCGCATGCACAGCAGCACCGGCACTAGCCGGTCCCTGGCAGACACGTGCGAGCCGGCCATACGCAGACGGGCAGGAGAGGCCCTCGCTCGTGGAGCGTTTCATTACACGTTGAGGGGTCAACTATTCCTTTCCTTCTTATGGCTGAAATGTACCTGAGGTTTCTTTTTTGTTTCTGGTTGCGATTATATATATTCAATATATATGGTTAGCTTTTAGTTCAAATTTATTGCTTAAGTTTAGCTTTTTGGCTACATTGTGGATGCTCATATGCCATCTCCTTAACTACTCATGTTCGAATCTTGGATTCAACATGATGCTCATACTTAAAAGCTTAGGGCTAATTGTTGTCTCTGTAATAGGCAATGAGATGTTATTGATGGCTTTGTCAATCGTAAAATTTAACCATCTATTTCGTTATAGGATTATGCATGGTTACATACGTACACTTACACGTGAGCGTCTACGCGTTGGCTCCATTTGGCAAACAAAAGAGTTGTATTGGGGACAAATATTGCGAAATAAATAGGCAAAATCATGGAAGTATCTCATTTGTCATATGTATTTTGATGAAAGTCCAGGGGTGTTAGCAAAAATCAGTAAACCACCCATGTAGTGCCTAGTGCCTAGTCAGAGACGACTATTTCCTACTGACATGTGGGGTCACTAAACATGGCCAAGCATGTCAGTCACATATCTAATAAGTTATGTAATGCCTAACTCTGTATTCCTAATTCTTCCTCGCTCTTTTTTTTCCACTAGTCCTTCGGGCGCGCCCATGCGTGCGGGCCACTGGCCACACGTTTTTTTGGGGGGAAAAAAGATATAATCAAAGTTGTCTTGTATGTTGATTTGAGAAAAATCCGAGGAGGTTTTCGCAAAAAATGATGAGAGGGTTTGTGGAGCGCGGGTTGATTTTCGACGAAGATAAAGGTTTTTTTGAAAAAAAAAACCCGGAGGCCATCCGTTCTAGACCGCGGGTTTATTTCAAAATAATCTGAGGTGTTTTTTGTAAAATATCCTGAGAGGGACTCTGGAGCGTGGGTTGATTTCCAGAAAAAAGAAGGGTATTTTTGAAAAATGACCGCGGCTCGACCGATCTAGGCCGTCCGCGCGGCCGATCGAACGGCCACGAAAAGCAGACAACGTGGCACGCTGAGTGACCGGCTACTATTTACGCTTTCTTGTCTTTAGATTTGCCACCCCCAACTCCTGAAGGCCCATTTCGTCGTCTCTGCTCCCTCGGTCCCTCCCCCCCTTCTCCCCCGCCCCTTTCCCCTCACCTCGCCATCTCCTTTCTCCTCACCTCGCCATGTCGTTCTTCTCTCACCACCATCTCCAGCAGCCAAACCCGCAGCAGGCGCCGCCGCCGCATCAGCAGCAGCCGGTGCTTCCTTCCTTCAGGTGAATGCTCGACCTCAATTTTATTTGCACCCGTTCTCTCGAGAATTGCTGTTTAAGGTGAGAATTGCGCTGAATTTCCTCTTCGGATGCCGCAATTCTGGGCAGGAACGCGCTACCGGTGCCTGTGGATGGCCAGATCCCAGCGCCCCTCACCTTCTTCAACCCGCCGCCTGCCTTCCCGGAGCAGCCCGCGCAGGCACCGCGTGAGTTTTCTCCGCGAATCCTCTCTCCGCTTCTTGGAATTCCGCTTAAATTGGCGCTGATTTTGGAGGAGTTTCGCTCTGTTCTGGGCAGTGGTGGATGCGATGGGGCTGACGGCAGCTGCGGGGCTCGGGTGGAGGCAGCCGAGGGAGCAGGAACTGCTTGGGGAAAACTCCCAGATGTCATCCATCGATTTTCTGCAAACGGGCTCGGCAGTGTCGACGGGGCTGGCGCTGTCTCTGGAGGACCGGCGCCACGGCAGTGGCGGGGCTGGGAACTCCTCCGGCGATTCACCGCTGCTCCTGCTGCCTATGCTGGACGATGACATCTCACGCGAGGTCCAGCGGCTTGACGCTGATATGGACCGCTTCATTAAAGCTCAGGTGACCAGCTCATCTTTCTTGCTAACAAACGTAATTGTTGATGCATTGCAGTGCCGGTGTGCAACTGTGTGCTTTGTGTGGGCGTCCTCAATCTAGTCATGTAACTGTTTTGGGAACTTATCGAAGGCCTAGTGTTTGCATGCCGTGTTCACTAATCTGGGTGTACATAGATAGTATTTGGTAAGGTTGCCAAGGGAGCACATAGATAGTCTCTAGATCGAGCTTTGACATCATTTCCTCTTTTATGTCTGATTTAGCATCCAGGTTCCCTTCTCGCTCATTTCCGTTTTGGTATTTAGTCTTTGTTCAGCATCACAATTAATATCAGGTTAAACTTGATGCCAGCAGAATAGGAGTGCAATTTGATAACACTAATATCTATGAATGAAGCATGCTGGGGTAGATTTTGCAGTTTCAAGTATAAGACAGTAACACACTAACACATGAAGGAAACTGAAGTGCAAAAGGAGCATCCGCCCGCCCCCCCCCCCCCCCCCCCCTAGAACAACGCAGTTTGTGTCATTTCATTAAGAAGAGAAAAAAATATAGGATGATTTTCAGTAGAAATGAATCTGGATATTCTTCTCCACGTATGTTGCACAGGTGTAGGGACCCTCCGTGATCCATGACCAAAAGTGCAAGATATTTGTATTTACCTAATAACTACAAAACAAAGTCTTATCTGTGCCATTATGTATTTTTAGGCCTTATGCTTGATATGGTTGTATTATTATTGATGCATAAATAAAAATTTTATTAGTGCAAGACATCTTTCATGTGCGTTGGGTTTCTTAGTTCATATCTAACTACATGATAGCCGCACATTGCTGCAAGAATTTTATAGACTTTTTAGGATGAGAATTCATGGAGTTAGAAATAAAGGGATTTGTGGTAGAAAATCATTTTGTAATATAGTTGTGCAATCGTCTAAACTGGTAGGACAAAAAAATGTTGATTGTTTAAAGAATGTTGAGGGCAAAAATTAATTGGAAAAGTATCGTCAATGCATAAACCACAGTTGCACTTATGCCTCAAAAGTACTAATTAGTAAGTGGCATCAAAAGATGTTAAACAAAGCTGCATGTCAGCACTCAGCAGTCATGTCTGCCCAAATGAACACGCTGATGCAGATGGAAATGACGCTACTTGCCTGCATGCCATTGTCATTCGTCATCATGCTCCACACGATCGGATTAACCCTGCAGATGAGCCTTCAGGCACTGAATCTCAGCACCAGCCACTTCTCTGGCCCTAGGACCTCATCTCCCGCATGTGCCATAGCCGCGCTCTGGCCCAGGCACCAGCATAACCACACACCAGCTCCCAGCCGCCATGGCACTGCCGCATCTGCACCGCACCACCTCCAGCCCACCATGCACTTCCACCATGGCCTGCAGAACTGTCGATGCAATTACTAATTTCACGCCGAGGATGCCCACTTGCGCACAGGCCACAATGACGATGCAAATCCCGTGCAGCTTGCACGCGCTCCATGTGAATTGCGGCCAACAGATGCACGGGTGGAGGAAGTGTTCGGGGAGAGCTGAGGATGTTGACAGAAAGCTCGGGGAGGCTGCGCTGGGGGTGCCAGGCCTCCTGCTCCATCATGCCCATGCGGTGGAAGGCGTGCTGCTATCTGAGGCTTTGGTTGATGACGCGCAGCTGTGGGATCTCACCCTTGGTGAGCCCTGAGATGGTGCCAGGCTGCCGGCACCCTTCTCGCCCAGCAGCTCGTCCATGTTTTGCAGCTGCGACACGATGGTATCCTTGAGGCACCGGAAGTGCCGTGACATGGCTTTCTGCGCCAGCGCTCTGTATAGGGTCATCGCGCCAAACCCCATCACTGAGTTGAAGAAGTTCACCGCCATCTGCATCTGGATCATGCATATCAAACCAAACAAACAAAAATTACTTCTTCCATCCATCAGATAATTTATTTACGATTCATCCTTAGTAAAGCAAAGTAATTGAGACATGAAAAGGAAACCTTGGAGAGGGGAGATGAATGGCTCAGGCCATGTGAATTGCGACCAACAGATGCATGAAGGAATATAAATACCATCATCAGTCGACCGCTCAATTGCCTGGCAGTTCCTGATGCATCGATTGCTGGGAGTGGGAGTGGTTTCCTCATGCATCAGTTGCTGGGAGTCGGTGTGCCCGTGTCTCTTCTAAGTCCGAGGAACGAAATATGCTAGTGGGGGTCTCCTATTTAGGTATAGTAGATTACACATTGCAGTTACATGATCATAGGATAATTGATCAATTAATTAATGAGGTATATATATAACTGTAACATGAGGCCATTGTAGCGTATCTTCACCAATTTCCCTAATGACCTAATGATGTGTCCGACTATGATTTTGCTCCTGAGTTGTCATTTTGGTGTGTGACTTCTTGGTGTTCAGGTTTCAGAAGAAGTCATTGTTGTAAATGATATTAACCTTGTGGGTTGCAATTCTTCCTGATAGTGTTTAACATCTTCATATTGAAAGGTCTTTTTTCTATTTGTTTTAAGAAGGATGACAAATGTTATGAATGTGGTTGCTGTGACGACAACCCTGCCACCCCTTTTATGATTGAGGAACAGCAGTTAAAAAAGGAGAGGGTGTACCCAGTTCTAAAACCTCCCACATATTGTGGGACTGGAGGAGGGAAATTTCTAGGCAGACTTACCCTCAATTTTTTTTAACAAGGAGGCTGATTTGAACCAAGACCTCCAGGACATAAGTAGAGAAACTATTGTACAATTTGGTGCCCAAATTCTCCATGATCTCCCCCTTACTATATCTCTGGATTTCCTCCTGAAATGTTAATTTTATCTAAGTAGACACTGTATAAACTCCATATTACTTGATGGCACTTATTTCTAGCTGAACTACCTCCAAGTGAATTGTTTCCAATGATTTTCTTGAGTACAGATTACTTGCTTGTTGAGTTGCACGGCTGCACCACTGAGGATGCAATGAGATTCATGCTACTGCTAGTACACATCCTGACAGGGGCAGACCCAGAATTTTTCCATGGGGTATGCCGCACCAAAATTTTCACATGCAACTTGGTAAATACATTTAGCGATTCAATAATCAACCTTAAAATTGCTGTGCAATTTGGCATACAAGTACTAAATAACACAATAAATCTCAAATTGAACAGTTAAATTAACTTCATCAATTACAATAAAATAGTTCAAACAACATACTAATGGTTCGAAATGTGTATAAATATATCTACATCTAGATATCTAGTCATCTACTGTCACCTAGGGGCTAGGGTTTGCATATATGTTGGGGAGTTGCCAAGTTGGGGCAGCCGCACAGGGGCTGCTGCGGTGATGCTGCCAGCAGGATTTGGTGTGGAGAAGTGCACCGGTCTCCAGTCAATCCACCACCTCCGATTGCGCTTCAACTGGATTTGGTGAGGAGAAAAGTTAGGGACTGGAGTTTGGAGAGGAGGCTTGTGGGGGATTTACAAAGGGCGGGCAGAGGATCCTCACTGGCAGGAGGCACTTTGATTCTGGCGGTGGCCGGCGATGGCCGGAAGCTCTGGGTCGCCCACTCGGCCTTCGCTTCCAGCGTTGCGGGCAGTGGAGGGGACATAGCGCTGTGTTGAACGGAGGAGACGAGCGGCTGAGCGTGCGGTAGATGTTTTTTGTACCAAGTGATAGATGGGCCTGCTGCGCTTTCTTAGGGTATGCTGGGCCATGCCCGGATAGCCCACTGGGTCTGTCCATGCATCCTGATGCAGCTTCAGTGGTGTATGGATGCGCATGCCCCTGGGGAGACATGATTTTCCTGACTTAATGGAAGTTATATGTTTGAATCCTGCTTGGTATGAAAAAAAAATTCTGTTTTTTGGGCAAAAAAAAAGTTATTAGTACAATGGTGTTGCATGGGCTTCACTTTTGGATGATAGCTTGTGGGGATTTGGTCATCAGCCTTCACCATTGAATCAAGCAAGCCAATGCTATATCATGATTGTTTGTGCATTTCGTTGAGGATTTCATATGTTATTGCAAGCATTAGTTGTGAATGCTTGTGATTAGTGATCTAGCTGTCCATATTTTAATATTAGAGATAACCTTGTAGCCTCCTTAGTGCTTAGACTGATGGTTAAAGGATGAGTATAAAGCCAATCCCAGTTTTATTTCTCATGTTACTGTCCTTTGCCTGTAATGCTGACGCTGAATGCATTAGGCATGGATGGGCCAAATGAACTGGTGTATGCAACATGATTTAAAAATCTAATGAATCCTCATTGATGGTAGAATACTTAGTCTTTTGAGCAGATCTGGACTTCTGGAGATGGAGGTGTGTTCATGTACTTGTACATTGGCTGGTGTGAACTATTTTTTAAAAAGTTTGCACAATTGGTCATGATGGTTTCATTTGAAGTAGGTACTTAGCAATGGAAAAAATGCTTTATGGTGGAAATACATGTGTTGATTTTACTTTAAAACCACAGCATAGAGTTCAATAATTGAAGTGGAGGGGATAAAGAAAAAGAGGGTATGGGCAATAGTGTGGAAACCAGGAAAGTTGGGAAGCTTGGTTGCATGTGCTTCAGTTGAGGCGTCAAACTTTACATCTCGTAGCAATGCACTCAGAGCACACGCGTCTGTATGTGGCAATAGAGTTTCTCAGGCCAGTAGGCAGACCTGTAAAAAACACTCAGGCCCTGTTTGGATGTTGCAGTATTATAAAACTATAGTATCTAGAAACCACAGTTTTAAAGACCACAGCCATGTAATACCATAGTATTTAGAAACTAGAGTTTTTCTCTGTTTTAGAAAAAACTATGACGCGTGATGTGTTTGGCTGTTGTAGTATTGTTGCCGGCAATTTCAAATGGTCCGGCTGCCGGCGACGTACAAATATAAGAGCATCTGCTCTTTATACAGCAAGAGAAATCTATTATTTAAAAATAATGATACTATGAGTAGTCAAACTTGATCCTTAATGCATGCATCTGGCTTAACTGCAACTGCCATGCAAGGTTATCCACGGATCACAATTATTTCTATTCCTACTAGTCATGCCGTCCTTGTCTCCACTTGCCATGGAAGCCAAAGGTGGGCGATTTGTTCCCTGGTTCGAAGAAAGGGAAACATGGAAACAAAAGGACTGTGCGCATGGAAAGAAAAAGGGCGCGAAGTGAAAATGAGACACGTGGTGGACGCACGTCGCGCGCGCAGAACCTCCGTCAAAAATAAAGAGGTCTGGGACGGAGTTTTGTGGATTTCAAAAAAAACTGCGGTTTTGTTAATACTGTTGTTTGTAAAACTCCAAATTATTTACATCCAAACACCTTCTTTCTTTCAGATACCTGGGTATTTTTAAAAACCACGGTATTGATCTAAAACTCCAAAAAAAACTGAGCATCCAAACAGGGCCTCAGTGACATATTCTTATGCTTTCTACATTCTGAGAATGATGTTGCTATTTTGAAAGTTTTCCAAATCCTTCAAAGGAACTAGAGTAGGAGAGGACTTTGCGAAACATTGAAAGAAATGAGATACACTGGCAGAGGAGCAAGTATTACAGATGCCAATATATGTCACTTCAACATTCTATTCTCATTTGCAGCATTCCAGTTTTATTATTTAGTTCTACCTTTTGATACAGTATTTGGTTAATTGTTCTATCCAAAGTCCGAACTTGGCTATCAATGCCTAGAGTACTGGATGCCTGAACTATCTTGTTTTTAGGAAGCAATGCAAGATTTTTAAGCCTTGATGAATTAGTTATGCACTGCTTTATTTCTTAATTCTTGCAGTTTGGTCCCCAGTAAGGTTACTTTAGGTCGTAGCACTAAGGTTTGTTGCTAAATAGGATTCTGTATCAGTTTGTTTGGGTTGAACACTTATGTGCAGCGTTCGCTTAAATTTGTTTAAACCGCCCTCTACACACTAGACACTAAACTGTGGGTATATGTGTAGTTTATGCTTTAAACGGTGAATTAAACAAAAAATCTTTAAACGGTCAAAGCATTAAAAACAGTTTAAACAGTGTGTTTAAATGTGATTTAAATGTTTGAAGCGTCTAAATGACTGTCTTGGTGATAGAGAACTGACTCGTTAAAACTATTTGATATTTGATTCTTGTTAGAACTTAATGTCTAATGTAATGTTATTGCGTAATGACACCTAACCATTAAACCCCAACTTGTTTGGGACTTAAAGGCGTTGTTGTTGTGACACCTAACCATTAACTAGTGAGAACTACATGTGTACTATCTATGTCATTATCCTGTCTAATGTCGATGTCTTATTATGTAACTGTGTGCATGTCTCAAGCCACATTTAAAAAAATTTACTATATGGAATTATAGTGTTTTTATGCATATTTATTACTAAAGTGCAAATTGTTTAAACCATCTAATTTATCGTCTACATTGACTAAACGCTAAACGAAGGGTTACCTACCGTCTAGCATTTTGCGTCTAGGAAAGCACTGCTTATGCAGATGTCTAGATCTCATGTCAAACCTTACCTGGGTGATTATTACTGTTAAAAAATAAGCTTGACATTCTTTGTTTGATACTTGTTTTAGAGTTCTACTTCTAACGTTCTTTAATTTTCAGAGTGAACGGCTGAGGCAATCTATACTGGAGAAAGTTCAGGCAAAGCAATTTGAGGCACTGGCCTCAGTTGAGGACAAGATACTCAGAAAAATACGGGATAAAGAGGCAGAAGTGGAGACCATCAACAAAAGGAACTCTGAACTAGAGGACCAGATTAAGCATTTGGGAGTGGAAGTTGGTGCTTGGCAGCAAAGGGCCAAGTACAACGAGAGCATGATCAATGCACTCAAGTACAACTTGGAACAGGTATGTGCTCATCAGAGCAAGGATTTCAAGGAAGGCTGCGGCGATAGTGAGGTAGATGACACGGCGTCCTGTCGCAATGGTGGTGCTGTCAATTTGCAACTGACGCCGAAGGAGAACAGACAACAGAAGGATTTGACGGCTTGCAGGGTCTGTAAATCAAGTGGGGCATGCATGCTCTTGCTGCCTTGTCGGCATCTTTGTCTATGCAAGGAGTGCGAGAGCAAGCTGAGCTTATGCCCCCTGTGCCAGTCATCCAAGATACTTGGCATGGAGATATATTATGCGTAGAATAGAATTTATGTATCACATGAGTATCTTACGAGATACTGCTATGTTAATACGTCAATGTATTGCAAACTTTAGAACCTATTTTCCACTATGACTTGCCACTTTATCTAAAAAGACTGCCGTTTATGGTAGATTTACCGCAGCAAATTTCTTTGAGAAGCTCATGCTTGATTTCTGCTCCTAGTAAACTTCTTGGCAGAGTCTGTCTTGTGCGACTAGTTGTTACCATCTATCTATGTATTTCCATCAGCGGACCTGTTTGGAACTCCGGAAATTTCCCCAATTCCTGTGTTTTCGCTGCTAAATTGAATTGATTTCTGTTAAATTTCTATATGATTTTTGTGAAATCCCTATAGTCCAAACATGGCCCCAAAGTGCGGCTGTCCTCTCCTCTCTTTCTATGGGCAAGTGCTATATAACTCCAAAGTAAGCGAAGTTATCCTATGCCATAAGGTTTTGTAAATTTTTAAATACCTGTAAAATAAGAAGTCTAAGTGCTGTGTGAAATGCAAAGCATCTTCCATTGAATTGATCATTTGGATATTCAACAGACCAATCTCTTAAAAAGAGTACGCTGCAGCTGCTGCTTTCAGATCTCGGGTCCCTGGCAATGACTTGTACTTGCAAGCTCATTCTACCAAAAAGAACTCGAAAATTTTGTTTGCCGTACACGCATAAGCTATGCCATTTGATTACCTATCTTGGGGCGGATTCCGGCAATTATGACCTGGTAGTTAGCAGAAAGCACCAATAGCCTTGTCTTTCAAGCCCAGCAAATCAATTGCTTAGCCACTCAGACCCTCCTCCCCTGATGCCTGTTGACCCGGCTATCTCATCATAGGTTAGGGTAATGGCATGGGTGTATTCAGTAGAGGAGAAATGTATAGTGCTTGCTAGCTCGAGAGAACTCGATTCTTCAGATACGCCCTACCAATATATCTTTTGTTTAGATTCTGACTCTAGCTCTACACGGACTATAAAAAACCAGACAGTCAGACATAAATCAACACAAATCGCCCCCGTGCCCCAGATGAGATGGTATTGTTATTCCCCCACAATCCCACAAAAATAGTGGTAGACGGCGATGCCTTGGACAGCTGTACTCCCGCCCAGCTTGTCCAGTTGCGTTTTGACGCCTCAGAAATCCAAATCAACGGTCCCAACAAAGGTACCGGGGCCCGGACCACGCCAGCTTTGCCGGCACCACCCCCAGCTCGGCCGGCCCCCTGCCGCTGTCGCCGCAGCTGTACCATACCGCCACTCGCCCACTCCTCCACTAGTCCACAGCAGCACAGCGACGCACCCTGGCCGCCATCGGCGAGCTGCTAGCGTATCTTGTGTGGCTCCAGCCCAAACCCTATATATGGCCATGCAGCTCGAGCCCGTCGACCCGGCCTAAGGACCGTTTTTTTTTTTGTCCGGCCCAAGCACGACCGGCCCGGCGACGAGCGGGCCTGGGCTGACATGGCCCGGAGGAGCAGGCCGTGCCTAGGCCTTACCCCAAGCACGTGGGGCGGCACAGCACGACCCGCTCCTCAACGGCAGGCCTGTTGGTGGCCTGGCCTGCCACCAGCCGGCCCCTTCCCCGCACCCCCGCTCGAGTATATAAGCGGGGAGCGTCGGCTGAGCCGCTCGCCCGCTCTCAACCCTAACACTAATCCCCACTCAGTCTCTCTCGCTCGCCGCGGCGCAATCTCTGCTCTCTCGCCTGCATCGGCCGCATCCACGATCTGGCAAATCTGAGCTCTCTCTCGTCCGTCGTCCCCGACTACGGTGACCTCAATCCGCCTGTCTGACCCTGTCTCAACTCTCCTCCCTTCTCCCTCTTTCCTCGACCTCTCGCTCTCGATGAACTATATGAGTTCGTGACCGTGTTCCCGTTCGTCCCTCCTCCGCCGTTCGTCGTCGTTTCTAATCGGTGTCTCTCCTCTAGGTGGCCCTCGTCATCTCCGGCATCGGACTCCGGTTGCGCAGGTATTCCACAAACTCTAACCCTAGATCTGTCTTCTTGTGTCTCTGAGACTAAGTGACTGACCCTGGATCTGGATCTCTATCTCTCTGTTTTTCTCCTCCGCGCAGGTCGGTTGCCGATGCCTCGTCCTCTTCCTGTGGCATAGATCGGGCACGGCGGCCGCGCGCACCGTTAAGGAACGGTGCTGGAGATCAACCGTCCGCGGTCAAGGTCGCCATGGCGGATGACGACGATGTCGTCTATCCACTTACCGACAACGATGACCTGATCGCGACAGGGCTGGTCCCCGAGGACGACGACGACATCTATGACGACGCTGCTACGTTGTTGGGTATCGATGTCGGTAGGGGCTCTGCTCTGATCGATCTGGACGGCGGCGACGGTGATGGAGGGGCGGCGCCGGCACCGTCTGCGACGGCGACAAGGACGCCGGTCGGCTCCAACAGCACAGATGGTATCTCATCTGTTGGTAAGTGTAAATCTGGTGTCTGGATTGATTTTGATGAGATCTATGCGATTGTGAATGGTTCATAGATTTGAACTGCTGCTATTTGTAAAATGTGTAAGAGTAAATTGTCTGCTAGATCTTATGCTGGCACTGGCCATTTGATTAGGCACCAGAAATCTTATAGAAAAAAGGCTGATCACGCTGCTAGGGTTCAGTCTAGACTTTCTTTCAATCCTGATGGATCTGTGCATAACTGGGACTACAATCCTGTTGTTGCTCGATCTGAGTTGTGTCGATTGATTGCTAGGCTTGACCTTCCATTAGGTAAAGGTGAGACATAGGCCTGGAAGGATTACATTGTTCTTGCTTATAACCCTAGGTTTGCTAAGGTTTCTAGACAGACCACCACTAGAGATCTTGGTAAGCTGCTTACTGAACGTCGTGATATGCTTAAGAATTTTGTGTTGCCTGCTGCTTCTTCTGTTGCTTTGACTTCAGACATTTGGTCTGATAATACTAATGAGGACTATATTAGTGTTTGTTACTCACTATGTGAATGCTGATTGGGAGTTACAGAAAGGGTTATTGGTCTTAGGCTGATTGAGGTTAAATATTCTGGTGAAAACATTGCTGAAAGAATTGTTGTTGTGGTTGAGGAGTATTGTCTGATTAACAAGATTTTCTCTCACTCTAGACAATGCTTCTTCTAATGTTAAGGCTATGAACACTTTGACATCTCTATTGGCTGGTTACTTGGGTCCTGATCCTTTAATACTAGTAACCGTAAGTACAGTCTTGTACATTAACGTTGTGCTTGTCATATCATTAATCTCATTGTAAAATCTAGATTAAAGAGGTTGAAACCTTACACAGAAGATTTTAGAACTGCAATTAACTTCTTAAATTCCTCTAATCAAATAATTGCATTGTTCAAGAAATACTATAATACTAAGGGTGTTAGACCTAGAAAGTTTAGCTTGGATATGAATGTTAGATGAAATTCTACTTACCTGATGCTTAAACACTTGCTTCTATATAAGAATGTTTTTTCTATGTTCATTAATTCTCATTATGGTTCACAATTATTGACTATAAATTATTAGTATGTTGCTGAGAAGTTATTGGAGTTCCTCGAACTCTTCTATGACTCCACTGTTGTTCTGATTGGTGTTTATTATCCTACAAGTCCACTTGTTCTACACCATATCCTAGAGATTGCTTTTCATTTACATGCATGTGAAAAAGATCAAAATCTGAGAGCTATTGTATATCCTATAAAGCTTAAATTTCTTAAATATTGGCAAGATATACCTCTGTTATATTCATATGCATTCATTCTTGATCCTAGAGCTAAGATGAGAAGTTTCTTTAATGTGCTGTAATTACTTGGTGAATACACTGATTCTGAGTACAGTTCATACTATGCTGATGTCAAAACTGAATTGTATAAACTGTTTAACAAATATGAGAGTAAGTTTGGTGTAGCTAGGTCTCAAATGGTTGCACAACCATTAAATCATACAGGTGAGAAAAAGCAAGCATGGGGAAGAATCTTTGGCCATAGATCAGGTGTTGTTGGTCATTCCCCTCTCTCTGCCACTTCATCTTTCATCTACTTCTGTTGTTTGTGAGCTCTCAGCTTACTTAGACAGTAACAATGCCATTTCTTACGAGGATGATTTTGACCTATTTCTATGGTGGCGTGACCACAAGCTAACATTTCCAATCCTGTCTATAATGATTAGAGATATCATATCAGTTCCTGTATCTACTGTCTCTTCGGAGTCTTGTTTCAGTTTAACTGGCAGGATAATTGAGGAACGGCGGCGGCGCTTGTCACCAGAGACTGTGGAGATGCTAACCTGCATAAAGGACTGGGAGTTAGGAGAAAAAAGGGAACAATATCCTGTTAACAACCAAGAGCTGGAAGACTCATTCAAGAACTTATACCTTGATGAAGATGAAGCTGCTGGTGGTGCTCCTGGTACTTAGTGAGGTTGAGACTTGACTCTTGAGAGTGTGAATGTGATCTATGACTGTGAAAGAGTGAGTGTGATATGTGATCTGAGACTTGTCTATCATTTGAACAATAGTGTTTGTAAGACTTAATTAAGAGCTGGATGTACTCTTTTTTTTTTCTTTCTAGGGTTTTTCACAAGGGTGAGTTTTATCTAGAAAGGTTTTTAATGAGGCAACATTGCACTAAACAACTCGTTTTGGTTATTTCTGTTATCTGTTGGCTTTGGAGTTTGATATCTCTGTTGGACTGTGAATGTATTGGACTTTGATTCTGTATCAGTATGATTCTGTGAATGAAATGAAAGTATGAAACTGTGAATGTATTGGACTTTGATTCTGTGAATGCAAGTGTAACGGGTTGTAGGCTGGCACGGTCCGTAATTCTAGTCGTGCTTAGTGGGCCGACACAACGCGAAAAACGGTCCATAGTGCCATGCCTGGGCCGAAGGCCAGACCCATGGCCCTGAGAGACACGGCTCGGGAGGCCAGGCCCGGCCCGTTGTCCATCTATACCAAACTCGCGCCGATGTTGACCAGGCGGAGCGCCCTATCCATGTGAGCTAACGAACGTTGCGAGCCAGGCTTGCCAACGCTGCAGTGCCACCCCTCGTGCCGCCCCATCCACCGTCATCATTACCATCGTCTCCTCTCGTTAGCAATAGCAAAGTAGCCAGCCGAGCCAGCACACGGCTCCGCCGCCCCCTCCGTTCTGCCCTCCCCTCCTCTGAGTCCTCTCCATCCTGGCCGGGCCCACCCGGCATTCCTGAACTCCCCCTTCCCGCATCCATCAAAATCCCCCCACCCGTGTCGTCGCTGCGCCCGCCCCGCGTGCCCAAATTTCGCCGTAATCCGGTTGGTTTTTCCCGTGCCCCGTGCGCAGCAGCGGGCCGTACCCGTAATGGCGCTGTCCGCGTCGGCGGCGTCGGCCGGCCGGGGGTCGCGGGCGGAGAAGGTGAGGAGGATCTTCGAGCGCTTCGACACCAACGGGGACGGCGGGCTGGACCGCAACGAGATGGCCGCGCTCGTCGTCGCCGTCAACCCGCGGGTCAAGTTCAGCGAGGACCAGATCTCCGCCATCCTCGACGAGGTGTTCCGCACCTACGCCGAGTTCATCCTCCCCGACGGCAGGGGCCTCTCCCTGCCGGGGCTGCTCCGCACCTACGACGACGGCGCCGGAGACGTCGACCGTGACTTCCTCGCGCTCTCCCTGCCCGCCGTCGACTCTGACGCCTCATCCCCGGAGATCGCGGCGGGGGACGCCACCGCCCACTCCTCCCCGCCCCCCGGCGCTGCCGCCGCCGCGTCGCTGCTCGACGACCACGCCAAGCCGCTCGGCGCCGGCGCCGCTCGGCCGTCGGTCAGCTCCCGCGCCGCGGCCGCCGCGCCGGCGTGGGCGACCTCGCCCAACCATGGCATCGCCTTCGACTCCTCCTGGGGGCTCCTCGACGACCTGGAGATACTTGTCAAGCGCCTCCGCTCAAAGCAGCTGCGGAAGGGCTCCATCGACGGAAGCGGCGGCGCCGGCAATAGCAACTTCGACTCCTTCTCCGAGGCCGGGTGGTCCAGGGAGATCTCCGGCGCGGCGGATTCGGCATCCACCGCCGCTCCGTGGGACGAGACGAGCCGCGACTACCTCACCTTCGTCAAGGAACTCGCCGTGCTCCGCACGCGCGCCGACGCCTCCCGCTCGCGCGAGGAGGCCTTCGACAACCACATGGTCATCGGCCGGGCGCTTTCTGAGCACCGCCTCTTCCGAGACGCCCTAGCCAGCTTCCGCCGCGCCTGTGAGCTGCAGCCCACTGACGTCCGTCCCCACTTCCGCGCGGGGAACTGCCTGTACGCCCTCGGTCGCCATGCAGAAGCCAAGGAGGAGTACCTCCTTGCCCTTGAGGCCGCGGAGGCTGGCGGCTCACAGTCCGCAGACATCCTCCCGCAGATCCATGTCAACCTTGGTATTGCCATGGAGGCCGAGGGGATGGTTCTTGGTGCCTGTGAGCATTACCGAGAAGCCGCCATATTGTGTCCATCTCATGCCAGGGCACTCAAGCTCCTGGGGAGCGCTCTCTATGGCGTTGGGGAGTACCGAGCTGCTGAGAAGGCACTGGAGGAGGCCATCTTCTTGAAGGAAGACTATGCTGATGCGCACTGTGACCTTGGGTCGGCCCTGCATGCAGTAGGGGAGGATGACCGTGCAATCCAGGAGTTTCAGACAGCAATTGATCTCAAACCTGGCCATGTTGATGCCTTATACAATCTTGGTGGATTGAACATGGATGCAGGACGCTTCGTACGGGCTGCAGAGATGTATACTCGTGTGCTGAGCATCCGACCAAACCATTGGCGTGCACAGCTAAACAAGGCAGTGGCTTTGCTTGGGCAGGGTGAATCTGAGGAGGCCAAGAAGGCACTCAAGGAGGCGTTTAAGATGACACAGAGGGTGGAAGTGTACGATGCCATCTCACATTTGAAGACATTGCAAAAGAAGAAGCCAAAGCCTTCCAAAGGAAAAGATGATGGTCAAGGGGAGCAGGCTTATGTTGTTGTGGAGGCATCCAAGTTCAAGAGGGTTGGCAGGAAGACTACCTTGCGGCAGGATTTGGCCAATGCTCTAGATATAAGGGCCTTCGAGAGGACGACGAAGCTAGGCCACTGTGATGTGGAGCTTCTTAGAAAAGAGATGAATGAGACTGATGTCCCTGTATCTTACTCAGGCACCGGCATCCCTGAGAAGTCAATACGCAAAGCAGCTCTTGAGGTTATTCTCCGCAGGCTCCTCTCTTTTCTCAAGCCAGATACCTTTCAGGGTGCTATCAAGGCAATCAACGAAAGAATTCTCTCTGTCCTTGATGCTCCTGGCTCTGGTCGTGTTGATCTGGGTATGTTCTTCGCCATCATTGCTCCAATCTGTTCTGGCCCTGTGGATAGGCGCAAGCGTATCGTCTTTGATGCACTTCTTTGGCGTCCTGCTAGCGAAGGTAGCAATGGTCAGATAAGGAGGAGTGATGCGTTAACCTACATTAAGCTTCTTCGGGCTGTTTATATACCCACCCATGGGGCTAGTGACATGCTCGAAATGCATGGGGAGTCTGACCCTACCATGGTATCATACACGGAATTCTTAGAGATGTTCAATGACCCAGATTGGGGATTTGGGATCCTGAGCACTCTGGTGAAACTTGAAGAGAGTGATCACATACGTCATGGTGGTCACACATGCTCCATCTGCCGGTACCCTATCATTGGATCACGGTTTAAGGAAACAAAACACTCATTCAGCCTGTGCAACCGGTGCTACAGTGAAGGGAAGGTTCCGTCAGCGTTCAAGTTGGAGGAGTACAGGTTCAAAGAATACGGTAACGAGTCCGAGGCCCTTATCGATAAGTGCATGTGCTTCAATTTACATTCTAAGAAGCTGGAAACTGATGCTTGATCATTCAAACTTTGATCTCAAGTGCTCAAGCATGAATCTGTGTATTTCCTAGGTACAAAGATGTCTAGTTAGCTCTCCCACTCTCTTGTAAACTAAGGTGCCTCGTTCGGAGTTTCTCAAAATGTGTCCCGGTTACTAATAACCCTAATGTGTTAGCTGTTGTTTTAAGTGTACGGGAACGAGTAAATGTGAATTCCATACACTCTGTTGCCCCAGTCCAATACACCCTTGCTGACCCTTGCATATTTTTGTTCGAGCAGAACAATTTTGGGATTCTCTTTAATGTTTTTCTTCTTTCGTCTCATATTTTGTGGAGTACTTCAACTTACTGCCACCGTTATGTCTCGTTTTCATTTCTATATATAAGCCAGCTATGGTGTAATTGTTTGCGTGGCACTGGTGAGTTCGCCGTGAGCAAAAGAATTCGAACTTTCCCAATTATGCTTCCTCTATCTGAGCACCTGTAGATTGGTATAATGAGCTGAGCCATGTAAATGTAAGAGAAAGGGCTGGTTTGGTATAACGAACTGAGACAGGTAAGAGGAAGAGTTGAACGGATGGGCCGTTTGGGTGGCCTGCGTTATCAGTATATCAGGAAGAAATAACGCAGGACCTCGCTATTGCAGTCGACATGTATCAATTCAGAATCGCAACCCCCTGAACCCCTGGCTGATAGGAGTCATGACGGTAATCCGGGGTTTAGATAACCCCTCTGTTAGGCACTTAACAAGCTACATCGTCTCGATCACATACTAGTAAGGGCCTAGATTGTCCGAGTCGCAAATAAAGAACGCAGATAACCAACACACTTTAACGGTGTAGAGCGCCAAGATTTACAAGCAAACCAGCAAATGATAGCTACCATTGCTTACATGACAAAGAATGACAAGAAAAGGAAGTAGTAGATTAATCTTTTTTGTTGATTTTGTAGTTGATTACTTCAATGATTCTCTAGCATATATACAGGGGTGGTCTTATCTCAGGAACCCTCTTCGAAGGAAATCCTCAAGTTCCCCACGAAATTGGGCAAGTTCCCATCAAAATATATTTGAATTGGACTCAGAATTGGAAAACTAGCTTGCCTATTTCAGAAACCGGCTTAGCCGATTTCCTCAAGGAGGCCTAGCCATACTGCGAAAGCTGACTAAGCATGTTTTGCTGCTTTCATCTCCAATTTGTTGTCAATGCACAATTCCTTCACCCGAGCTCCAAATTCTACAATCCATGTGTTTTTTTTATCGCATCGATGAACGAAACACAATGGTGAAATCCATTCCTCAATTTGGATAGCTTCACAAAACTGATTTAGCCTGTTTGGAAAACATGCTAAGCCTGCTGCTGGATAATTTTTCTAAAGTTGCACTTTCTTTTTCCGGGCCCTAAATTGGACCATCTATATATGTTTTTCTACCGTCTCGACGAGAGAAACACAACAGTGGAGTCTATTTTGCATTTTCAGAGTGCAAAAACCGACTTAGCTTGTCACCTGTTTCTACTGGAAATTCTGGATTCATCGTCCTTTGACAATTTTGGTTGTCAACAAGTTTATTTGTACCTCCAACAAACCATCCAAATACATATTAGTGAGCGAATCCAAACAGCTACTACTAATAATTAGGTAGCAAATACGTCAAATTTACATCACTAGAGCATTTCCAACAAATTACATATCCTTATCTTCTAAAAGTCTATAGGTGATCTTTTATTGTTGGTAGTGTAGTTTTTTCTCCTCCGACAAATTACTTCCTGCGTTCTAAATTATAAGTCGCTTTGACTTTTTTTTGTTCATCCATTTTGCTATGTATCTAAACTTACTATTATATCTAGATGCATAGCAAAATGAATATACCAAAAAAGTCAAAGCGACTTAAAATTTAGAATGGATGGAGTAATTACCAATACCCTTTACAAGTGGATAGAGAGGATTGGATGGATCTCCTACATTTGAGGGAGAGGGGGGGGTTGTTAAGTAGTTCCTTAAAACTTGTAAGAGCAACCCCAAGAGAATTAGCTAGAAAAAGATTCCAAATTTCCATTTGAAGGAGAGAGGGGGGGTTAAGTAGTTCCTTAAAACTTGTAAGAGCAACTCCAAGAGATTTAGCTAAAAAAATATTCCAAATTTTCTGGGAACAGCTTGGGTATATTCCCATAAGGGGATGACCTCAACCCATGACTCCAAAGTCCAAACCAAATATTCACAAAATTAAGATCGCCCCATCCCATCCCTATTCGCCCCTGGAACCAAAACACATGCTTATATTTTAGAACGAAGGTTGTAGTCATTGGTTCCGTTATTAGCACCAGTGGATCCAAATTGGGGTTTAGTCAGTGCCCATCCGTACACATCATTGTTAAAAAGTAGCATCCATATTGATTCAATACATTTCAGCCTCCTTGCATTTATAGGAGTATAAGATTGTAAAAATATTGATTCAGCCCTGAAGAAACACAAGTCACGGTAAATTTAAAAGATAACCGAAACATAAGTCACGTTAAATTTAAAACATACCCGATAATATGAATATTGCTCCATTGAATTTGAGTAGTTCAGAGTACATTTTTTTTTTTTTTGACTAGTATTGAAGTCTAATTTGAGATAATATCATAACCAAATTGGATCTAAACTATACCTGTATCATATGCATAGAATAGGGATAACACTATTCAAAAAATTATATAGCTGCATAAAGCTCAATGCACATCACATGAGATCATTAAGATACAGGTGAGATTTACTCCCAATCAAAAGAATCAATTTATTACCATCAATTAGAACTAAATCTACTCACAGGTGAAGTATATTGAACATGGTACAGAGGGGGTTCTTCAAGCTTCAGGAAAAAGCCCGTACGCCCTCTCATGTCTTTCCCCATATCAAAAAAGGTGAACCAAAATTTTTTGAAGGAACCTTCAAGTAAGCTTGCTAGCTATACCCGTCATGTATAGGACCTGCTCCACTCTCGGTCTAGCCACGTTTGATATCATAAGGCAATATACAGAGATTAAACTTTTCTATCCATGCCCAAGACTTACCAAGATCAAAACAATAAATTCTGGAAGCAGGCATAGAAAAGTATTGGCGAAGAAATGACACGATGATGTCAAAGAATGAATCTCCCATTACTCCTCATCCTCGGAATCTGCATTGTAGCAAAATAAAATAAGTTGAACTCACGCAGATGCCTTCGCCACTAGGGTTTCTATCCAACGAAAGTTCACATATCTATGCTATTATATTATTATGACATGACAGCTCGTAAAAATGTGCGTCAATCCATTTTGCCAGAAGAGAATCTGAAATAAAAATGCTGGGCCTGTCAATAACACAGATGCCATAAGGATCCTCTACTTCTTTTACCTAAATATAAATACTGTAATAACGTAAATGTCTCTTGTTTCAAGAAAGATGTGCCAAAAATAACCTCTTATGATTCATGGCTCAATGCAAACCAACCATTTAAGTAATTCCACCAAAGAAAATTCTCTTACCAGATCGAACATCATCTGTAACTTGTCCTTTATTATTCAATTGTCTCATTATCATCAAACATATGAGTTTCCACCAGTACATATGGAATACAAGCAACGTGAGAAGCATTGTGTTCAAGATGTAGTACAAAGCTGTCGGGAATTCATCCAGCTTCCTCAAGAATGCGATGGAATGATAGCTGGCATTGCAACGGCAACAACAGTAAGTCTAAAACTACAAGACTACAGAAACAGAAAGTTATCACAAAGAGAAGTAGTAAACAAACCTCGAGGCTTTGATTATCCAAAATGGGAAGTAAATTAGACGCAATAGCAGCCAGGAGATAGCGAAGAGACCGAAAAACAAGCTAGCCCCCAGCTCTTTTTCTGTGTACTTGCACAATTTGGCAGTCTCAAGAAACACATCACTTGCATCATGAAGAGCGAGAATGATGGTCCCAATTCGGAAAAATCTGAAAGTGAGCATAACTTTCATTATCTTAAAATAGCAATACCCTAGGCCAACCGGAAGCACATAATACCCAAAAAAAATGAGGTGGAAGCAAAACTGGTAATACCATGCTAGCTAAGCACACAGATTATCAGAAAAGTGGTTTCATGTCCCAGTTTCCAGCACATCCATATTTTGGAAACAGTGCAGAAGAGTTTCATCCCATGAAACTCTCTCTACTCCCATAAAACTTTTATCATCTCTCTCTTTATCAATACAGTGCCATGTCAGCATATTTAATGCCCATGAAATTCTCATGAAACCCCGCCTTAGAGGACATAATTACACTTCAAGGGAGAAAGGCAAATTAAGGACTAGAACTAAAACATCAAGATCAACTGATGCCAATACTTACCTTTACATCTCATTGCCATTGAGAGTTCGCTTTTCTATTGTATATGTATAATCTTAGATCCAACTGTTTATAGATACGTTTTGAGGAATCAAACTACCACGCTTTTCTCACTCTAGAAAATATTGACTACTCAAAAGATCTGAACAATTATCTAAGTTTAGCATATCCTTGAATTCTTGTGTAAGTTATGGACTAATTGATTACTCTGTAGCCTCATAAATTCACAATATGATCAGTTGAACCCAAATAGACAGCACCAGAATATGAGAGAATGAAGTTGTGAAGTGCAAATACATCATTAAGTGCACAGAAAAAGATTTACCCGGTCAGATATGAAACTCCAATTAGAGTAGATGTTATTACATGATGAGACATCATTACAGCAAAATCTTTTCTGCGGGTTTCCCAAGCAACAAGAGCACCGATGCTGTAGATATAAAATCCACACTGGCACATGTAGAAAAGCATCAATGAGGACCTGAGAGAAAGCAGAATATACATTAGAGGGAGCAAAAATCACCACTTTGCTCCAGAGAACATGTTAAGTGGTCACAAGTAATATGCCTGGGTGTCTTTCACTTGTGGAAATAAGTATAGAAGGATGACAGCCCCCAATATAAGCCATTCAGTCAACATGGGTACAAGTACAAGGTGTTTGGTGGTGCTGGCATTGAATGGCACAGATCAAAAATTTGTATAGCCCATTTTTATCAGAAGGCCACAAGACGTGCCCCTGCCGTTTGTAGGAAAAAATGGCAAACAGAAGTAAACTTGAAGCTGAATTCATGATTTATATGGTTACATCTGGTAGCGGTTTAGCAGTAAAAAATTCAAGATGCATAAGCTATGAAAACAACCATGCTGAAGAACTGAAGAAAAGGCAGTAGCATGTTTACAGACTTTGTTTGTAAATTGTATGCACGCGGCATGCCCCAATATCACCTTTGACTACATAAAAAATGGAAGACTAAATAACAACAGTGTATGAATAGAGCTATACAAGTAAGCTACTCCGTATTGTTCTTACTTTCAACTTTTCAGGTGCAACTATAAAAATGGAAGAGTAAGAACACGCAGGTGTTGCGGTGTGAAATCCTAAATAGGTATGGTTGCATGAAAAAAGTGTTTTTTTTGTAACATTCAATCCTTAACAAATAACAAGGAAAACGTTGATAACAAGCAAATGATGATTTCCACAGTAATCGCACCAAGCACTTAAATGCCCTTGAAAATTCCAAGGGCTACACTTCTAAGAACATTCAAAGGATAATCTGTCCTAATGATATAGTCAAGTGCTGTCCCTTCAACTTCAAAGAGACTGGATATAGGACAAGTCAAATAGCCTGCAATACCTATACAGCGAAACCTAGAAACCGAAAGTAAGGGAAAACGCTCCGGCAGGACTAGTATATTTAAATAATTTATTGAGGAAACAGTATGCACTCACGCGATGGGTTGATTCGGCCAGCCATCAAAGTATTGCATCATATCCAATGACCATGGTTCCTGCTTTATTATCATGAGGACCCATGCTTGAACAGAAGCATAGTAGGTAAGTTTCCAACTGGACTCTGAGAACTTGACAATCTTTGCTTGCCTGGCCTCATCATTCATCAACTTAGAAGCTTTGGTGTTGAAAAGGTAGACTGCCAATGGCTGGAAAACATAGCAAAATGTTAAGATGTGTAGTTAAACTGCCATGTAATGTCAAAATGTACTGTTCACACTGAAATTTAGAAAAACGATCTGATGCCAAGATAATCAAGAGGTTTACATATGGGCACAACTATATGAGTACCATTGTCCTTATATAGAAAAAAAAACTTGTAAATACAGCACCTAGCCACCATATTTACATCATCACCTCTATTGGGCACAAACCTTCTAGACAAAGAGAAGACATATAGCTAACTTGCAGCAATTCAGGAAAAGATCATGCAATTGGCAAGCCATGTCAGATGTAGATTTGTTAGGTGCAAGGTTCTATTGCAAGCAATCCTTGCATAAGGACAAAGTTATTGATCCACGCTCTACTGCGAGCACATAATAATGCTGCTTAAACCGCACCCAGGGCATGACAACGAAAACGCAAGCTCTTATTAAGCCAGCACCGTTGATCCTCAACAGAGTAGCAGCTCAACAGAGTAGCAGCCACCAGTAACGCAATTAACGACCGGTTTCCAGTTTGGAAACAGGCGGGAGCATTACGTCACCCGCATTCGGATGATCCCCCGCCGGACGAGCGGGATCAACTGATCGGTTACGAAGATGCAACGAGCGGCGGCGGAGATCACGCCCGCGCCCGCGTCGCGACTCGCGACGGGGAGCATTGGGGCGCGGGAGCGAAACCGGGGAGACCAGAGATCTCGCGGAACCCGGCGCGAATCTGGCGGTGTCGGGACGGGGGAGATTATACCTTGTAGACGAGGCGGTCGAGCAGGAGGCGGGCGCAGAAGAAGGCGAGGGAGAAGAGGAGCGCGACGGAGACCGCCTCTCCGCCGCGGACCGCCGCCATCGTCGGCGCGGGCCAACCAACCAACCGAACGACCGCCTCCCCGCACCGTCACGCGGCCCGCACCGGCACCAGGAGACCGTCCGCACGGCGACGCCACCCACACGCTACGGCCGCTCGCGCGCGCGCGGATAATGTGAAGGGCTGGCTGCGAGTCGTGGCGTGGCGAAGGGGGATTAACCGGAGGAGGAGCGAGCGGCAGAGGCGGCACGCGCGCCTATTTCTACTAGTCGCTCGCGCAGGCAGTAGGAGACGGGGGAGGGGGGCGCACGCACGCACGCGCGAGGCGGGGGGGCGCAGCGGGGAAGCCGGGAAGGGAGGAGGACGATGATGTGCGTGAGCGTGCCTGCGGGATGGAGATTTGGATCTCTCTCACACACACAACACACCCCAGTCGCTCTCCCCGGCTTCCGTTGCGTTTCCTTGTTTTGGATCGGCTAGAGCCTTGAGCAGATTCGATTCTGGAGTTAATAATTAGGAAGTCGTTCAAACCGGGCCCTTGCTTCGATTTAATGCCTGGTCTCTCACACTGCTGAAGAATGTTGTTGGCTTTTCCTTCACGGCCTCGTTTAAATTCCGGACGTAAAGTGTCGGGGTCATTGATGTAATATAAGGTGTCACCGTGTTCAGATACTAATAAAAAAATAAATTATAGAATTCGTAAATAATACACGAGACGAATTTATTAAGCCTAATTAATTCGTCATTAGCACATGTATTATTGTAGTACCACATTGTCAAATCATAGATTAATTAAGCTTAAAAGATTCATCTCGCAAATTAATCACAAACTGTGCAATTAGTTATTTTTAGTCTATATTTAATACTCAATACATATATCCAAACATTCACTGGGATAGGGAGTAAACTTTAGGAGAAGAAACTAAACAAGGGATAAGATACTCTAAAAGGAATAGGTATACTCCCTCCGTCCTATAATATAGTGTATTCTAACATTTAAAATTTATCCTCGAATATAATACATTCTAGAGGATAAAAATCAATTTGACATTAAATCATTTCTATTTATCAACCAATCATTATTAATCATGCTAATAATAACATCTGATTAGAAATAAAATAAGGGTACATGTGTCTCTTAATGTGTCTTAGAATTTCTAAAATGCACGTATCGAGTCACTTGCCAAATGATTTTGGTTGCGCTGTCTTATTATTAATTATTAATCGGATATACACCAACTATACTGTAGAATGTCGGCTGGACAGATCTGGCCGTATTGCTAAAGGACATTCTGTTCATTTTGTTTATCGTGACTGCTGCCTTAAAAACGAATAGAGCCACTCTGTTTTCAAATTTGTTTCCTCCTTTGCTTTGCTGCTGCCACTTGGCACTTAAAACCATCTGGAACGGTCTCCAACGGCCTATCCATGTAGCGACCCAAAACTAAAATGCATCGCGCATACGGGAAAAATAGCGTCCAATAGAATAGGTATACCAAGCACCTATTTTACGTAGGAGAGAGGGAACCCTAATATACGTCCTCCCTCCATCTTCTCTCTCCTTGAAAGTGCAATCAAGTCCTAATTGTGGATTTGGTGATAATGACAACGTAATTAGATAACTAATGAGATTTATCGAGATGATAAACAGAGAATTCATGTTCGAGGATGATTCCCGAAATGGAGGAGCCCCCAATTATAAATGTAGATGGCTTCAAAATTAAAGGAGGTTTAAATTCTTTTATATTTTGAATTTAAGTATAGAAAAAGCCATACTATAAAGGGAGACACAATGTTTAAGCTAACATGTGCTACTAAGTGCTCAAACATACACATGTATCATCAGATTCACAGCCAAGACAGTCTAAACTTCACTCTTACCCTTGCTGTCTTGACTGATGCGGCACTGCCGTGACTTAAGTGACCGTTGGGGCTGAGGGGGTATTTATACCCTCTTCCTCCCCAATGGACATCTTCCTTCTGCTCATTCCAGCTCGTCCAAAACAGAAAATGAGCTATCTATCCCTCCATTAGTGACATTGAGTCCTTAAGTAAATCCATTGATTTCCCCATCAATCCTTGAGAAAAAGGGTCCAAAACTCGATTAGAGAGCAGCTCCATTGATTCCTCAACTCAAAAGACCACTTGGTTCATGTTTTGGACGACAGTTGTGTTTGTTACTCTTGGAGCTTAGCTCCTAGCCGGCTAGAGCGTCACCTGTGGAGCTTGCCAACTTGTGTGGCAGCCCCAGAAGGTTTGTAACCATCTCTTGAAGCTAGTATGTTCATCCCTCATCTCAAGAGTTAAGTCTCTTGACTTGAGAATGAGGAAGGGTTGGAAAGCCCTAAGCCTTAGTGGCTAACCTCAACAACGTGGAGGTAGGAAAGCCTTGGTGGCGAGTCGAACCACGAAATAAATCATTGTGTCACTTGTGCTTGATTTACATTACTTGCATTTCATATTGTTGGTTGAGGTGATTTTTAGGGTTTCTAGTCGATCTACTTGTGTGTGCTATTCCTACAACTTCTACCTCTTGATCTGTGACTATCATACCTGCAGTAGGCTGAGAAATTTTTTCGATCTAAGTTTTCGTTCACTGATTTTGAACTGTGACTCGAAGTTGTCTGCAGGTGCGGCAGTGCCGCTATTCTGGTCCGGTAGTGCCATCATCCAGAGCAGCAGTGCCACAGGGTGAATTTGATAAAAGTTTGAGTGTTTATTTTGACAAGCCTATTCACCCCCCTCTAGGCCAACCAGAGAACCTACAAGTGGTATCAAAGCAAGGTTACCTCATATACGCTTCACCGCGTGAGGTATGGAGCCCGGAGGAGGTGTTAGTGGCGTGAAGCCAGTGGATGTCGACACGGACAACAGCGAGCTGAGCGCGTCGACGGCAAGCAACAGCACACTACCACATCTTGAGGCTATCGATACCTAAAGAGCTCTCAATAATAATGAGAGAAGAAAAAGGAAGGAGGCAAGAAAGCTAAAAAGAAAAGCAAGAGAGAAGAAGAATGAGGAGGAGCGATTAGAGAGGAGAAGTAAGGAAAATAAGAAAGAAGGCTCTAAGAAGAAAAAGAAGAGAAGTTAGGAAGAAGAAGGAATAAGAAGAGAAGGCAACAAATGCATCATCAAGCATATCAAGTAGTTTCGAAGATGGAGATGATGATGAGTCATACCAAGTGTCGAAGGGGAATAAGAAGGAGAAGAAAGGAAAGGACAAGGCCAACAAGAACAAATATGCCGCCATATCCTTTAACTACTCTTCTATTCCTATGACTAGCCATGATCGGAGGTCTTTCATCAATGTGCTCGTGGGTAAGTTACCTCATTTCAATTGGACTAACTTTGCCAAGTGGAAACACTTAATGAGAGCCTATCTTATAGGCCTTCACCCCGGCATTTGGAAGATTGTTTGTAATGGATTTGAGTCTCCGGTTGATTCCAAGAACCCAACACTAGAAGAGATGAGAACCATTCACCTCAATGGTCAAGCCACAAGTGTGTTGCTTAGTGCCTTAGATGATAATAAGTACAATAGAGTGATTGGAGTTAATATTGCCAAGCAAATATGGGACACTTTGCACCTAGCACATGAAGGGGTTGACAAAGTGAGAAAGGCAAGGATTGATTTGTTGATATAAAACCTCAACCGGTTTGTAATCTTGGATGAAGAGGGGCCACAAGAGATGTTTGATAGGTTGATGACAACGGTGGGCAAGATTAGAGACTATGGTTGCGATAAGCTAGATGATCACAAAGTTGTCAAGATTATGTTGAAAGCTTATTCACCTAGAAATGAGACCGTAGTCACTCTAATTAGAGACAAGAAGTTTGAGTACTTCACACCAAATGATGTACTTAGGAGGATCTTGACCTTTGACATGTAAAGAGAAGAAGCAAATAAGAGAAAAAACTTTGAGAATTGCAAGCAAAGCTAGAGGGCATAAAGATCAAAGATGTAGCTCTCAAGGCCAACAAATCAAGCAAGCAAGGCTCTACAAGTAAGTCTAAGATCAACCAACAAGCTTTAACTAGCAAGCCCAAAAGCAACCAAGCAAGTTCAAGAAAGAGTAGAGACCACATCATCTTCAAGTGAAAGTGAAAATGATGATGATCAATATAAGAAGATTGATGGTGTTGCTCTTTTTATGAAGAGATTTCACAAGGGGCTAAAGAAGCAAGGCTACAAGGTAGTGAAGAGAAACTTTCCAAAAAAGAAAAAGAGGATATGCTACAATTGTGATAGCACCGATCACTTCATTGCCAAGTTCCCATATGAGATCAATGACAACAAATACAAGAGGACAAGGCCGACCGGAGGAAGAGCAAGAAGAACATGGGAGAGGTTCACATTAGGCATGAATGTGACTCAACTAAAAAGAGCACAAGTGAAGAGGATGAGAAGATTGCAACCATTGCCATTCACAAGTCATCTCCTACACCAAGGCTCTTCAACAACATGTCCGATAATAACTATTACTCTGCTCACATTTATCTCATGACAAAGCGTGAGAAGGTAAAATCCAAATCAAAGGCCAAATCTCCTCCATCTCCTAGTGATATCTCTAGTAGTGATATTAGTGATAGCTCTAGTGATGATGAATCTAGTGATGAAAAAATAAACATGATAACTAAAATTTTAGATGGAAAGACCAAATTATTCATCACTAAGCTAATGGAGGATCTAGAGAGTGTCCAAGCCGAGCTAGAATCTAGAGAAGAGACTCTTATCCAACAAGAGAATCTCTACATTGCTAGCAAAGAAGCTCTTGCATTAGAGAGAAGTGAGGTGGAATCGTTGCGCAAGGCCTTGGCCAAAGAGCAAGGAAAGCAAATAAAGCTCTCAAGAAAAAAGTATTGTGACTTGGATGAAAAGCACAAAGAACTTAAGATGCAATATGGTATTCTTTGGGATAGCAACTCATATCTCTCTAAGGCAAAGGAAACCTCTACTTCCTCTACTAGTCAAGATTGTGGAAAATATTTTAATCTTGATTTGAATGCCAATTCCACTAATCTTGCAAACATAGAGGCTATAAGAAAGGAGATTGCTAGGCTCAATGAAATCATTGAAAAATGATGGATGGGTGAGACCCAATCAAATGACAAGAAGGTTGATGAATAAAAAGGCCACAATTCAAGCAAGGAATGCATCTGTCGGGTTCATAAACCTAGGGTCCCTCATGGACTGGCTTTCCAGCAAAGGCTCGGCCTAGCAGATGACATTGCGAACAACGCGCAACTCCTGGGCCGGCCCAAATACCTAAATGACAGGCCAGAAGGGTGATCCAATCTCTGACCGAAAGGCCTGGCCGAGGAGGAACGACACCCGCTTCCGACTCTGGCCCGCCTCTCTGACCGAAAGGCCTCGGAACAGCACTTGCTTCCGACTCTGGCCCGCCTCTCCGACCGGAAGGCCTAGCTAAAGAGAAACAGCGCTCGCTTCTGACTCCGGCCCGCCTCTCCGACCGGAAGGCCTGGCCAAACACCATTTCCGACTCTGACCCGCGTCTCCAACCGGGGATGCACCGAATCCCTGCTTACAGCTCTTCTCCTACTGGCTCAGTCGGAGTCAACTGGGACCAACCAACCGGGGACGCCTGCTCGGTGAGGACCAGGAAAACGGACGAAGCAAGTAAGGCAGGGCACTCAAGTCAACCGTAATACCGAGGACCGTACCCTGCACACCTACAGGACAGTAACCGACAGGACATGTCAGAAGGGTGCCCTGCAACCTTCCAGGCATGCCAGAACCCAAGCAGTGTTGTGGGTGTCGACATTTTACCACTACAGTGTTATGGGTGCCATCAATTCCCACACCAAGCAAACATGGCAAAACCCCCCACATGGCTCTGGGCATCAACAGTATTATAGGCACCGTCATTTACCATATACGGTGAATACGGTAAAACCTCCCACGTGCGTCTGACACAAATAGTATTGTGGGCGCCTACCATCATCTTGTACCCGACGATGTGAGCAACAAGACTTAGTAGCATACGTACTCTCTCTCTCTCTCTTGTAAGACCATCCCCTTCATCTATAAAAGGGGATGCGCTCTCTCCCAACAGGGGGATCCATCAGTTCACTTACATCGATTCACCATCTGCTAGCTTTAGACACTCTAAAGCTACACAGAGCGCACGCTCGAACACTTAGCACATAGCGGAGCTCCTGTCTCTCTTGGCCCTTCAGACCAGAGTCCAATCGGACCTCTTACACCCCTATCTTACTCCCTTCCGTTTGTAACCCCACAGCAAACTTCGAGCACCTGGGCTCAGGAATAAAGTCACTGACCGACTTAAACTAGACGTAGGGCACGTTGCCTGAACCAGTATAAACCCTGTGTTTTTTAGTGCTAGGCCACATCCGGTCACGACGTATGGCAAAACTACAAATATTTACGTGTTGGTCACTTTCTGCACCGACAGCATCCCTCAATCATGCATGGGCTCAACCACACAAAAGGAGCCAAGACAAATGGAAAAGGATAGTGAATGGCTTTGAGTGTGTGCATTTTGAGAGGAATGGCAAAATTTGTACAGATCAGGCTGGACAGACCGTGGCAGTGCAGCGTCCCAGAGTGGCAGTGCTGTAGTGAAGAGCGGCAGTGCCGCGCCCCACAAAAAATGGGAAGGCCACCAATTCTACTCCTGATCAAACTAAACCCAAGAAGAAGGTGTACTAACAGAAATAGGTTTTCTAGAAGCCTAAGGAATCATTATGGGCCACCAAGAACAAGTATGCCTATCAACCAAAGACTTATACACCTCGACAAAGCTTGACATCATGTTTTTTAAGAACAACAGCAGTGAGAAAGTGGTTGGAAAATAAGCTGGAAAGGAAACCAACATATATAGGAATACTTCTATTTGGGTTCCTAAGATCCTTGTGACTAACATGCAAGGCCCCAAGTTAAATTGGGGACCTAAATCTAGCAACCAAACTTTTTTTATAGGCATACTCCTCTGGTGGATCAAGTTGGGTACTTAATAGTGGATGTACAAATCATATGACCAGAGAAAGGAGTATGTTCTCATCATATTCACCGATGACGCACTCAAATGAAAATATTGTCTTTGGAGACAATTCAAAGGGAAATGTGATTGGTCTTGGTAAAGTTGCTATAACTCTTGAGCATTCAATTACAAATGTATTACATGTTGATTCGTTGAGTTACAATTTGTTGTCCGTTTATCAATTATGTGAGATGGGCTACAATTGTCTCTTTACAGATAAGGGCATGGAAGTTTTTAGAATGGAGGATTTCTCTATTGTATTTATGGGTCAATTAAAGAACAAGCTTTACTTAGTCGATTTCAACAAAAGTAAAGCTAATCTTAAGACTTGTTTAGTGGCAAAATCTAGCATGGGTTGGCTTTGGCATCGCCGACTAGCCTATGTTGGGATGAGGAACTTGGCCAAACTTCTAAAAGATGAACACATCCTTGGACTAATAAATGTTCACTTTGAGAAAGATAGGATTTGTAGCGCTTGTCAAGCTAGAAAGCAAGTTGGCGTACCTCACCCACCAAAGAGCATCATGATCACCAAGCAACCATTAGAGCTAATACATATGAATCTATTTGGACTAGTCACCTACCTAAGTATCGGGGGTAACAAA
Organism: Miscanthus lutarioriparius; assembly: GCA_904845875.1. NCBI lineage: Eukaryota > Viridiplantae > Streptophyta > Magnoliopsida > Poales > Poaceae > Miscanthus > Miscanthus lutarioriparius. The sequence goes on from CAJGYO010000001.1 coordinate 22,775,062, forward strand.
TATGGTCTTGTTATTGTTGATGATTATTCCAATTTCACTTGGGTATTTTTCTTGCATGACAAGTGCCAAGTTCAAGAGAAGGTGAAGATATTGGTTAGAAGAGCTCAAAAGAAGTTCGGTCTTCGCATCAAGAAAGTGAGAAGCGATAATGGGACCGAATTCAAGAATACTCTAGTTGAAGAGTTTCTTGATGAAGAGGCAATCAAGCATGAGTTTCAACTCCATACACCCCTTAATAAAATGGTGTAGTAGAGAGGAAGAATCGTACACTCATTGATATGGCAAGGACAATGCTAGATGAGTACAAGACGCCGGACATCTTTTGGTGTGAGGCTGTCAACACCACTTGCCATGCCATCAACCGCCTCTACCTACACAAGAAGTTTAAGAAAACTTCATATGAGCTTCTAACCGCTAACAAGCCTAAGGTGTCTTACTTTAGAGTATTTGGGTGCAAGTGTTTCATACTCAACAAGAAACCCAAAACCTAAGGTGTCTTACTTTAGAGTATTTGGGTGCAAGTGTTTCATACTCAACAAGAAACCCAAAACCTCTAAGTTTGCACCTAAAGTTGATGAAGGTGTTCTTCTTGGTTATGGATCAAATGAGCATGCCTACCGTGTCTTCAATAAAAGCTCCGGAAGAGTTGAGATTGTGGTAGACATGACATTTGATGAATCTAATGGCTCTTAAGTGGAGCAAGTTGATTCAAGTGTTGTAGAAAAGGAGGATCCACCATGTGAAGCAATCAAGCAATTGACATTGGTAATATTAGACCACAAGAAGATGAAGTCACTGAAATAGAGGTTCCTCAAGTTGCTGCTGCACCTATTTCTGCTGACGTACCTGATGCTAAACAGCAGCAGACACCTGCTGCAACACCTGCACACGACAGTGCCGCACTTGAGAGCGGTATTGCCACACCTACATAGTCAGCAATAGCTAATTCGACTCCAACTCATGGACAAGACCTATAACCCATATTTGAGCAAGGAAATGATGAAGGTCCAGAAGATGAACAAGAGGCCTTTGAGCATCCAAGGCTAAGGCAAATAATACAACGGGATCATCCCGTTGACAACATCCTTAGGAGTCTTCGAAAGAGGGTAACAACTCGTTCACATTTAGCAAATTTTTACCAATATTACTCATTTATTTCCTCTTTGGAACCTCTTAAGGTAGAACAAGTACTTGGAGACCTAGATTGGGTGATGGCCATGCAAGAAGAGCTCAACAACTTCGAAAGAAATCAAGTGTGGACCTTGGTGGAACGACATAATACCAATGTCATTGGCACCAAGTGGGCCTTTTGCAACAAGCAAGATGAGATTAGAGTTGTCGGGGACCAATACTAGGGTACCCGAAGAGGAGGAGCTAATGACCATCAATATTGACTCATCCGAGCAGTCAAGAGTGCGACTATGGCTCGAACCGACCCCTAGGCGAGCAAGCTTCACCTCGCCCGACCTCTAGGGGCAAACTCCACCTCGCCTGACCTCTAGGGGAGGGCTCCACCTCTCCCAACCCTGAGGCCATAGGCATCGCCTCGCCCGACCCCAAGGTCGAGGGCTCTATCTCGTCCGACCCATGGGTTTGCGCTCTGCCTCACCCGACCCCAATGCCGTGGGCTTTGTCTCGCCCGACTGTTGGATTTATGCTCCACCTCACTCGGCCCTTGGGTTCATGCTCCACCTCACCTGACCCTGAGGCCATGGGCTCTGCCTTGTTTGACCTCTAAGGGAGAGCTCCACCTCGAACTGACCCCCAGGCGAGTAAGCTCCTCCTTGCCTAACCTTCGGGGGCGAACTCTGCCTCGCCCAACCTCTTGGGGAGGGCTTCGCCTCGCTCGATCCCAAGGCCACAGGCTCTGCCTTGCCCGACCCCAAGGTCATGGGCTTCGCCTTGTCCGACCCTTGGGTCTGCGCTCTGCCTCGCTCGACCCCAAGGTCACAGGCTCTGCCTCGCCCAACCTTTGGGTTTGCGCTCCACCTCACCCGGCCCTTGGGTTTGTGCTCCGCCTCGCCCGACCTCGAGGCCACGGTCTCTGCCTCGTCCGCCCTCTAGGGGCAGGCTCCGCCTCGCCCGACCCTAAGGCCATGGGCTCCGCTTCGCCCGACCTCTAGGGGTAGGCTCTGCCTCGCCCAACCCTGAGGCCATGGGCTCCACCTCGCCCAACCTCTAGGGGTAGGCTCTGCCGCACCCGACCCCTCGGGTGCGAGCTCCGCCTTGCCCGATGGGGTCCCATACCACCGCCAACCACTCTGGGTCTAAGCGTATGGGCCTGGGTCAAAACTCTGATGCCAAGGAAGAAATTGGCACGCCCTGATGTAACCCATGGCCATGATGGGCCATACCTGAGGATTCACATCAAGAACAGCGTCAGGTGTACCGGTACTGTTCTGCCTAAACCTCATACGAACACTGACCGGCACGTCGGTTCACCACGACGTCCACCAGGACGGAGTGGAGCACCATGATCGGCAAACAACGCCTATGCTTGGCGTTAGTGACGGATAAGACCAAGATGTGTCACCGTCCCTGTTGACATCTACAGTGTCGGTATGACCCGCATGATGGAGAAGAAGGACCCAACGATCCTAAAGGCCTTGGCTCTCTCTCTCATTCTCCTCTTTCTCTCCGCTGTAACCTGTGCTTTCCCCTGGCCTATAAAAGGGAAAGTAGGGCGCTCCATTGAGGGCATCTGATAATCGATCGGATCGATTAAAGCTAGGTCCGAACAAACCCATAGAACCTGAACACACAGCTAAGCAGCAATCGAGCTCTCTTAGCACCCGTTCACTCCTTTCCCCAGAGACTTGGGACCCGTTCCTCTCTCGTCCATTTGTAACCCCCACTATGAACTTTTAGTTCTAGTAACACGAGCAGCAGCAACGAGCTGGACATAGGGACATTCTGCCCGAACCAGTATAAATCTCGTGTCCTCTAAGCACACCATCCGAGCTAGATGCGTAATATTAGAAATTTATTTGTTGGTGATGACTCGAAACACCGACTGGAGTGGTGACAAGGAACAAGGCAAGGTTGGTTGCTCAAGGTTTTACTCAAGTAGAGGGCATGGACTTTGAAGAAACATATGCAGTGGTGGCAAGACTTGAAGCAATTCGAATGCTTCTAGCCTATGCCGCTCATCATGACTTCAAGCTATATCAAATGGATGTGAAGAGTGTATTTCTCAACGGCCCTATTCAAGAACTTGTCTATGTTGAGCAACCACCGGGCTTTGAAGATCACAAGTTTCCCAACCATGTCTACAAACTCTAAAAGGCTCTCTATAGGCTTAAGCAAGCACCAAGAGTATGGTATGAATGCCTTAAGGAATTCTTGCTTAAATAAGGCTTTGAAATAGGCAAAGTCGATCCTACCCTTTTCACTCACAAAGTTGACAAACATATATTTGCGTGCCAAATATATGTCGATGACATAATATTTGGTAGTACTAATTATTCTTTTTGTGAGGAATTTAGTAGGATCATGACCAAGAGATTTGAGATGTCCATGATGGGTGAATTGAAGTTCTTCCTTGGATTTCAAATCAAGCAAGTGAATGATGGAACTTTTATTAGCCAAACGAAGTACACCCATGATATGCTCAAGAAGTTTGACATGGTGAATGCCAAGCCTATCAAAACTCCCATGCCAACCAATGGGCATCTAGATCTCAATGATGAAGGGAAAGTCATGGATAGTAAGGTATATCGCTCCATGATCGGCTCCCTACTTTATTTATGCGCATCTAGGCCCAATGTTATGCTTAGTATGTGCATATGTGCTAGATTTCAAGCTAACTTAAAAGAGTGTCACTCAGTGGCCATTAAGAGAATCTTGAGGTATTTAGTACACACTCCTAACCTTGGCTTGTGGTATCTTAAGGGCTCTAGGTTTGATCTACTTGGGTATTTGGATTTCGATTGCGCCATTGCAAAGTAGATCGAAAAAGCACTTTGGGGACATGTCAATTCCTTGGACGGTCCCTAATGTCTTGAGTTCTAAAAAGCAAAATTATGTAGCCCTTTCCACCGCCAATATCTAGTATGTTGCAGCGGGTGCATGTTGTGCTCAACTACCTTGGATGAGGCAAACCCTTCAAGATTTCGGATGTCACTTCACCAAAATCCCACTCTTGTATGACAACAAAAGTGCCATAAAGCTCACCAACAATCCTATAAGCCACTCATGAACTAAGCACATTGACATCCGACATCACTTTTTTGAGAGACCATGAAGCCAAAGGAGATATCGAAATTCACCACGTGAGCACCGAAAAGCAACTAGCCGATATCTTCACTAAGTCTCTCGATGAGTTAAGGTTTTGTGCTTTGCGTAGTGAGCTAAATATACTTAATTCTCGTAACATGGTTTGAATTATAGCACACCTTGATTGATGAACTAGCATCGATAGGATAAATGAATTGGAAAGGTTTAAATATTATGCTTTAAAATGATTTTTCATAAGAAACAAGTGCATTATGATCATTGTTTGTATTGATTATTTGTTGTTGATGATAGTGTGCTTGAGATATGTGTCCATATTCTATATGTATATAGCTATTTAGTTAGTAGCTAAATCTTGTTGTTCTAGGGACTATGGTTGTGCCACGCCTGCCTTGCAGCAGTGCCGCATGTGGCAAGAGGCAGTGCCGCACTTTGAATTCCAATCGGAATTTGGCCCACAACAGCTAGTTACCACAGGGCCCATCTTACATCCTTTTACCAACTAGCCCATGGTAACTCTCTCTCTCTCCCTCATTATACCCAACGCCGATGTCTCCCTCTCTCTCACGCATCTCGCATGTCCGTCGTTGTCACGCCATCGTCCTGTGCCACCGCCGCTGTCCTCCAGTGCTGCGCCGATTGCTGGCACTCTTCCTCATCATCACCAGCAGTAGCCGAAGTTCATGGACAGAGCCATTATCTTCCTTTTCTCCTCAATCTATGTAAATCAAGGTGAAACCCTAACCTAGTCTCGATCTATGCCATGGAGCTCTATCTTTGTTGAATGATGGCATAATACCAGTGTCTGCATGATTAGGGTATAAACTAGTTTGATGAATGAATTGAATCAAAACAAAGATTCATTGGTTGAGCCTCATCTGTACCCACGGCAGTGCCACATGTTGGGTGTAGCAGTGCCGCACTCAACAGAATGAATATGTAAATACAGATGTTGTTCCATCGATGACTCTCTGTTTTGGTTGGATCTGTGCACCAGATGTATTTCTATCTTAAACATGTAGCTACTTTACCTACATTGTAGACAACTCCATGTATTTGTTTAGGTCTACTCATTTTGAGATTGTCTGGTGGTTTAGAAGAATGGTTGAGAAATAGTCTGAATAGTTGAGAAGAAATGAATCGTGGGATAGGTAAAGCACTAGGTGCGGTAGTGTCACTCCTAGGGTGCGGTAGTGCCGTACCCTCTGACCAGATTGGTTCAGGGTGCTTTCCTAACCCGAGATTTGAATCATCTTATCTATCCAGAGTGTTTTATAAGTGTTCTTCTATACCCCTTATGTACAGTTTCTTATTTAGACCTATATTTGTTTGCATAGATGGCCTCTAGAGGTGATGATGACCGGAGGGGGAAGAGGAAGATAACCGAGCCTCGGGATAAGCAGATACATCGTCATGGTCGTGGTAGGACCACAGTGGACAGCAGCGTGCAGCAGGCAGAGATGTTGCCAGAGACAGGGGGAGAAGAGATCAGATGATCTAGGATGAGGAGAACCTAGAGAGGGTTGGTGTAACACCCCTGGTGTTACAACATTGCTTAGCAACGAAATTGAGGACCAAGAGGGATTAGCCAATCAAGTTTTTGGGTTTTAAAAATTTAAAACGCATATAAAATGATAAACGAATCCTATGTGACTCACTTTTGTGGACTCAACTAAATATCCCAAGTTAACTTACTTAGTGCATAAAAGTGCTAATGAAAATCTTAACAAGAAAAATGGGATATGTCGTTTTAATTGTTTAGCACAAAAAACAATTTTTATAAACAAAAATAAAATAAGGCTTGTATATAGTACTTAAATAAATTTTGAAGTGTAAGTTTAGTAGATCAAAATGCAACTTAGATTTTTGAGAATAAATATTGTTAACTAATATTTTTGGGAGTTCAAAAATCCCAATTTGAAATTAAGATAAACTCTTTTCGTTAAGTCGGCAAACATTTGAACTTATGTTTAAAGTGCGAATTTTGCCCAATTATATTAAGCAAACTAATTAAATAGTGCCTAAATATTTTGCTTCCATAAGATTAGTATAAAGTATGGACTATTGCATGAGATGCTTGTTGGGTGAAATAAATAGGGTTTAGACCTTTTTAAAAGTTTAGGCAAAAGTGTTAAGGATTGTTAGTTCAAACTGAACCCTAGATTTCTCTCAAGTCTAAAATTATAATTACAATGCCATTTTGGCATTCAAATCCCAAAAAATGGAATTAAAAACTAGTGTCATGTTTTGGCCTGGTGATTTGCATCTTGATGAGTGCTTTGCAATGGTATAAGGGTTAGTCATGTTAGTGATGGTTTTAGTCACTAATTAAAAGTTTTAAATAGTCTCAATTGTGTTTAGGCGCGGTTGTTGGGCCTTTTGGCCATGGTCACCACGCCCTCGCTCGGCAACATCGCGCTCGGCCATGCGCTGGCCGGCTATGGTCGCCCGCGCCGTGGTGTTGGCCGGCCCCAACCCGGCAGACCACCGCCGCTGCTGCCACGCTGCAGCTCTCTGTGCCGTCGCCGCTGTCACCACTACGGCACTGCTGCGCTGCTCTCTATATCTCTCCCTCCCTTCGCCATAGCCTACGTTGTTCGCTGCGCGCATCACTATGCTACCGTGCCACGACCTCGGGACCATGCCGCTATCGCTGCTACCACTACCGCGTTACTGTTGTCCTCGACGTCTGAACCATCGTACACCAAGTGGTAAGAGGCCATACGGCCATCTAACCATGCCACCACCAGCCAAGCACCACAGTGCAAGCATGCCACCGCTCGTCGTTTGGTCACATCACTCACGCCGCTTCTAGCCAAGCAGACGTCTCATGTTGGTGTGCACGCTCATTGTTGCACGTGTGCTTGACCACGCTAGTAGCCAGCCACGCATTGCCGAGGCAAGGACGAGTCATGTAAAAGCCTGACCCCCCTTGTCTCTTTCGCTCGACGCGAGTCGCGTCCAGCCAGAGAGTCTAGGTAGCTGCTATGGCGTTTCCCTACCTATGCTCTGCCCTCCCTGCATGCCCATTTATGGAGACCGTTGCACTGACAGGACTCGTCGCAAGCCATCACCGCCATCATGGATGATAGGCTGACGTCCCCTCCCATAGAGGATTCAAAATTCACGCACCTTAGTTCATTAGAGCTCGATTCGCTGCACTTATAGCTCCGCCATAGAGTTGTCTAGCTGAGCCACCCGCCTCGAGCCATAGCCAAGCTCCGTTGCCGACAAATTTCATGTTTTTCCTCATCGTCGGTCGCCTCCACCGCCGTGCCTTAACTCGGTCAAGGGTAAGCCGGTATGCTTCGATAGCTATTCAATTACTTGCTCCTATGAGCCAGCCTTCGCCCCCTCATCCTCATGCCCACGCTAGTTCTACCAGAGGCACTGTCAGCGACATGCTAACGTGGAGGTGCCACGCTCAGAGTGCCGTCGCACCACCCGCTCGTACGTGGCCAGCGTGGCTCCACCTTCCTCGATCTCGACCATCACCTTGGCTAGAACTGTGGGATGCTCCTGGTGCTCCCACGCCTCCCCGTTTGTCTTACCGCCACTCTAGCTTACCAGAGTAGCCGCGCCAACACCGTGAATGGCGTTGTTCCCCCTGCTATCATGGCCAGGCCACTGTAGGCCCCCACTAGTCACCAAACCACCTTCCAGGGTCCCCCTTTGTTTAGGTTTAGGTATTTGACCCCTTCCGGCCACCGACTAACCCTGCCGTTGACCGGCGTAACCATCGTATGCCCTTAGTGCGTCGCGTCGTCGCGCACGTGCGCCCAGGGGCATGCCCGTTGCAAAGATGAGTCTTTGTAGGGTGCTGAGCGCAAATCCTCTCTCTGTTGGAACAGGGACACGTTGTGTTGCGTTGTTCTTCTAGTATCCGGGGGCCTTTTTGCAAGATTACCAGCGTGCGTGGGCTCCCCGCCTTGGGCTATTGCTGGGCCGGCAATGCCACGCACGGCCACACCCCGCCCTGGGCTGAGTGAGCCATGGTGCCCTTTTCTTTCTCCAGTGAATTAGTAAAGATTTTCTAAAATAAATTCTGGGCTAATTTTGTTATTTAAATATAAAATCATTTAGGAGTCCAAAAAAATTATGAAACAGATTTTGTTAGGTTCCTAAAATTGAAATCTACCTGCTAGTATATTTTGTTCACATAGTTTTGTAATATTTTCAGGAGTTATCTAATTAATTTAAAATGCTTAATATTGTAAGATATAAACTTATAGGAATTTTTGTGAGGAATTGGTGATAGTGTTGGCTCTAAAACTTTTACAATAAATCCCTAACATTATTAGGTGCTTACTATAATTTTTGTAGCTCCATAATAATTAGTTTGCTAAGGTAGCTAAATGAGCCCTACTTCGAAAATATATATTTAATCAATAAAATGCCAAAGCACCTTGGGATTTTAAAATTAGAACATTTTTCTGGAGACAAAGCCTTGCTTGATGACGTGGATACGTAGACCAGTACGTTACTCATTAAATCTAGCTCGTTAGCTTATGGAGCATAATCATATATTTAAGAGTTGCGGTTATCGTTGATTAATTGCGCCTCTGCGTTGTATCCGCATATATCATAATAGGAACAACGATGGATCATGGAGTCGACTGAAGTAGTAGAAAAGATGCTGCCTTGATGATTGTGTCACTATGATGGAATGTGAACTTTTGGTTATATCTTACCCAGGCAAGCCCCGGTGTGTAACCCCTATTATTCTGCACTTTATCTTATGCTTGTGCATTAAGTTTTAAGGAGTTGAATGAAAACCACTTGCATATATATATATATCCTTATCCTATGAGTCCTACTAGTATGTTAGGATTGTGTAGATTGCTATGCTATAGGATCCGATAGAAGTCGAGTGATTACCTATCACTCGCGAGAGATAGGAAAGATATTATTGTTACTGTCACATGGAATATATATGAATGATAATTGGAGACCGAGCAAAATGGTACTTTGGATATGGACTTGGTTAGGCATTTGAGCGAGGCTCGGATTGCACTTGTTCTGTCTGTGTTGATTAAGGACCGTCCATTGTTGTGGATGGTAGTCAGGTCACAGACTTATTATCCTGAGCGCATACTTGCTTATGGGAGCGGGAAGGCTCGTTACGCTCTTGTCGTGGGTTCTGGCTCTTTCTGGACCGACTGATTGGAGGCGGGGAAATGTGGAGGTCTAAGCACCATACTGAGACCGAGTCTCAAGTGTGGGGGCTTAGAGTCCAAGTTTGGACGGGGACTTGGACCCCGCGATAGGAGTGGAATGGGTTAGTCTTGTTTGTGCCTAGGGTACAAACGGGGCGTGTGTTTCGGGGTACCTAGCTGGGATACATTGGTTCGCGAATCGCTGTTTTTGTGAGACAGTACCGACTTGGCTATGGTCTAGCACCGTAGTAAGAACTAGAATATGAAAGATGGTAAAATGGTTCTGATTGCTTACCACATGCTTCAAATATGAATGGTTAGTTAATGAACTAATGATGACTGCTAATGAAGTTGAATATAAGGACGCACGTTTAGTAATGCTTCTGCAAATGCAATAACCCATAAGCCAGATAGCCTTGTATATCCTTGGAGTCTTTTATTTCCCTCCTATAGGGTAAGTCTTGCTGAGTACAATCGAGTACTCAGGGTTTTATTCCCCTGTTGCAGGTGATCGGAGGATACTTAGAGCTAACTCTTGTGTGTGGAAACCTCCTGGTGGGTTCAGAGAGGATTCTTTTCACGCTATGACCGTAGTGTTTATTTATAACCCTTACGAAAGTTTTTTATAAGAAAAGATGTAAAATCTGCTAGCATCTCTTGTATAAAAATGTCCACTATGTTAATGCTCCACCATGTCCTTAAATTAATCCTACTTCCTCTGTAACTCTCATAGCATTGTTATATTCCACTGTTATAATAAATTGAGGTAATATTCTGGCACTGTAATAAAGTGATGTAAGAAATGGCTTAAAAATATTGTAAGCTTTATTATCTCATTTATGATCCTGATGGAAAAATGTAGATTTTTTAGTTCTCTCTTGGGGTGTGCTCGATGGAACTACGTAGTTTAGTGTCCTCTCTTGGGAACTTAGTGTCTAAGGGAAGACAAGTACTCCTGGGAGGCATTAGATTAGGCGGTTCTGCCATAGCTGGCCGTACCATTCCTCCAGGTGCTTGCCCAGATACTTCACCTCATCTTGAGGAGTTTGACAGGAGCTACATCAGAGAGTATTCTAAGGATGTAGTTATGAGGCGTCTTGTTGACACACGTCCTCATCCCGTGCTCAATTATGCGAGAAAGCTAAAGATAGTGGAAGAAGCATGGGAAAACAATCCCTATGAGCAGTCAAAGGATTTGGGGATTGACTACAAGTTTTGGAATGAGTTTCATTCCAACTTCTATGCATCTGTGAACTTCAACTCTAAGAAATCCAAGGTTGTCAAGATGCAGTATGTTGATTGGGAGGAGATGAAGGGAAAGAATGAGCCTGAGTTCAATAAGGTGGTCAAGGCTTATGAGTTGTTTGGCCTCACTAATATTATGAGCTTCAGATATAAATGGAATGAAGAAGTGCTAGCCCTGTTCAATGCCACTTTCTTCTATAGCATCTACATTGATGAGATTCACTAGATGATTGAGGGACAGCATTATAGAGTTGATTTTGTGACTTTTAGCCGGATCCTTGGTTTTGGAGAGAAGGAGCGGGGTTTCACTTACATTCATGATGAGGCTAGAGCTAATATCCATGATATTGCCTATATGTAGATTGATAGGAGAAGTGCATATGGGAAGGTCAGTGGCCTGAAGAGCTATAATTACATTCTGAACAATTTGATCAGGCACACTATCAATCCCAAGGATGGAGCAGCGTCTGATTTTAATGGATATGTAAGGAATGTGCTTGCTAGATTTGCTCCTAGAGGTGACAGGTTTAATGTCCCTCGCTTCATGTGGCGTGAGCTGAGGAACGCTATGGAGGATGGAAGAAAGGGGATACCCTATGCCCCCAATCTCATGTTTATGATTGAGAGGGTCACTGGTTATAGATTTGAGAAAGATGGTCTTCACACCGTCTATAAGATTGAGAAGACCCGAGGAGTAGGTGCTAGCAGGGCAGTGAGATGCTCTCCATCAATTGTGGATGTGCCTAAGTCATCCCACTCTAGGCCTCGCAAGGAAAAGAAGATGGAGAAGTTTGGGAAGTGGATCAAGGCTATTTTCACCACATGCACCTATGGAGCGAGGACCGCATATTAGGACCGGTTGGAGAACTGTGAAGCCAACTAGGAGGCTAGGGAGCGTGCAGGGCTACCACCTCTTTCTCTAGTTCAGTCACCATCGAGGTTTGATGACCTCCCTAGTCTTTCTGAGATAGATTCAGAGGATGAGGAGGAGGAGCAGGAGCAGCCAATGCTAGATCCTCACATGAGATTTAGGTCCACCTTGGAGTCCATGAGGAGGAGCACCAAACATGAGCACCACACTTCGACCACTCATTGCCAAGGGAGGTGAAAGGTCCCAATGGCTAGAGGGGGGTGAATAGCATATTAAAAATTTCTACAACAACACTAAGACAAATGATTAGTCAATAAGATGGCGAAACGAATTTTGCGCTAGCACTATACTTGGGGTTGCAAGCCACCTACCCAATTCTATTTTCTATGATCTCTAGTATATCACAACAAAGCTATGTCACTAATATACACCTAGGTGATCAACCTAGTGAGAGTAATACAATTAAATGATACACTATCTAGTCTAAACTACCACTCGCTCTATCCAAGTGAATGTATAATGAAATACAAGAGAGTGGTAGAGAGGTATACCGCCATGGTAAGTGACCAATGAGTGAATATCAATGAATACCAAGGAGACAATCAAGACACAATGATTTTTCCTCCGAGGTTCACTTGCTTGCCGGCAAGCTAGTCCCCATTGTGGCGATTCACTCACTTGGAGGTTCATGCGCTAATTGGCATCACACACCAAATCCTCAATAGGGTGCCGCAGAACCAACACAAGATGAGGATCACACAAGCCATGAGCAATTTACTAGAGTACCTTTTGGCTCTTCGCCGGGGAAAGGTCAAGAACCCCTCACAATCACTATGATCAGAGCCAGAGACAATCAACAACCTCCGCTCGACGATCCTTACTGCTCCAAGCTATCTAGGTGGCGGCAACCACCAAGAGTAACAAGCCAAACCCACAGCGAAACACGAATACCAAGTGCCTCTATATGCAAACACTCAAGCAATACACTTAGATTCTCTCCCAATCTCACAAAGATGATGAATCAAAGATGGAGATGAGTTGGAGGACTTTGGCTAAGCTCACAAGGTTGCTATGTCAATGCAAATGACAAAGAGAGTGAGCTAGAGCTAGTCAAATGATATTTATAGACACCCCCAAACAATAGAGTCATTGGCTCAATTATTGGGTTGACTGCGGGACGACCGGATGCGCAGGTCGTGTGCACCGAACGCGTCTAGTGTGGTGACCGAACATGTTCGATCACTACATCTGGTCGTAGCCTGACCACCATGTGTCCCTTTCAAATTGTTTAGCCATTGGCACCCTACGGCTATTTCTGCGCACAGTAACACTACGTGATCAGACGCGCCGTTAGAAAATGATCGAACCCGGGAGACGCAGCGTCAGGTCGAGTCCAGAGAGCTCCCAGAGCCACTCTGGGACGACCGGACGCATCCAATCACACCGGACCGGATGCTCCCAGCATCCGATGAATTATTGCGCTGAAAACCCGAGACTTGCTGGTTCACACCGAACGCGTCTGGTGTGGCGACCGGACGCGTCTAGTCGCTCTCTGTAATCCTGCATTGGCTATATCACTTTGACCTGACGCTGGACAGTAACTCGTCAGCGTCCGGTCACTCCACTGAGCCAGAGTCCGGTCACTTTCACTTAGTCGCTCACCTCGGGTCCAAATATCGAATGCATCCGGTCCTGATTCTAGACGTATCCGGTCACTTCTGTCTGACTACCCCAAGACTAGATAAAATACCGGACGCGTTCGGTCCCAATTTTAGACGTGTTCGGTCACTCGGTGACCAGCATGATTAACTCCTTTTCAACTCTATCTTCTTTACCATTGCTCAAATGTGCTAACCACCAAGTGTATCACCTTGTGCACATGTGTTAGCATAGCACTCCACTAGATCTTAAATGCATATGCAATGAGTTAGAGCATTTAGTGGTACTTTGATAACCGTATTTCGATACGAGTTTCACCCCTCTTAATAGTATGGCTATCGATCCTAAATGTGATCACACTCACTAAGTGTCTTGATCACAAAAAAAAGTTCATATCAAGTTTCACCTTTGCCTTGAGCTTTTTGTTTTCTCTTTCTTCTTTTTCAAGTCCAAGCATTTGATCATCACCATGCCATCACTATCATCATGATTTTCACCATTGCTTCATCACTACGTCTTTGCCAATCTTTTTAGTGAAAAGAGTGGTGTTAACCTTGCCCATCATGAACCTTTTAGAGAGTAGGAAGTCCCTTAATCTCTCATACCATGCTCTAGATGCTTGCTTCAAGCCATACAATGCCTTCTTCAACTTGTACACATGGTTGGGTTTCTTGTCATCTTCAAAACTGGGAGGTTACTCAACATATACTTCTTCATTGATGTAATCATTGAGAAATACACTCTTGACATCTAGTTGATAGAGCTTGATGTTGTCGGCACAAGCATAGGCTAATAAGATTCTAATTGATTTCAATCAAGCAACTAGGGCATATATTTCTCCAAAGTCAAGACCTTCAACTTGTGTATATCCTTGTGCTACCAATCTAGCTTTGTTCCTTACTACTATCCCATCTTGATCTTGCTTGTTTCTAAAGACCCATTTGGTTCGAAACACATTGTGTCCCTTTAGTCTCTCTATCAATTCCTATACTTGATTTCTTATGAAGTTATTCAATTCTTCATGCATAGTATTCACCCAATCAATATCCTTCAATGCTTCATCTATCTTCTTTGGTTCAATGGATGACACAAATGAGAAATGCTCATAAAATGAAGCAAATCTTGATCTAGTTTGTACACCTCTTGAATATCACCAATGATAGTGTCCAATGGATGATCCCTTGCAATATTGGTTGGTTGGAGGATTGGAACTTGATTGCTTGCACTTGCTTGATCATTGGGGTGAGATGATGCATTAGCCACTTGACCTTATTCATTATCATGAGAGCCACTTGTACTAGCTTGATTTGTATCATCTTGCATATTTGAGTTAGAGAGCACTTGCACTTGATCATCTTCATCATCATTCATTTGCCTAGACCTCAATTCACTAACATCCATGTTCTTCATGGCATTTGAAAGTTGAATGCCTCTAACATCTTCCAAGTTCTCATTCTCTTCTTGTGAACCCTTGGTTTCATCAAATTCAACATCATGAACTTCCTCAAGAGTACCACTATCTAAATTCCAAACTCTATATGCTTTGCTAGTAGTTAAGTATCTAAGTAGGAATCCTTCATCACATTTCTTATCAAACTTGCCCAATCTAGTGCCTTTCTTCAAGATATAGCATTTGCAACCAAAGACCTAAAAATATGCAATGCTGGGCTTTTTACCATTCAAGAGCTCATATGGTGTCTTCTCTTTCAATAGGTGACAATAGAGGCAGTTGCTACAATAGCAAGCCATGTTGATAGCTTCGGCCCAAAAAGATTGACTCATATTGAACTCACTAAGCATAGACCTTACCATATCAATGAGTGTTCTATTCTTCCTCTCAACAAGGCCATTTGATTGTGGAGTGTACTTGGCCGAGAATTGATGTCTAATTCCAAATTCCTCACACAACTCATCAATTCTAGTGTTCTTGAATTCTCTACCATTGTCACTTCTAACTCTCTTGATGGTTGTTTCAAACTCATTGTGAATGACATTGACAAATGATTTGAATGTTGCAAACACATCACTTTTGTCCACTAGAAAGAATACCCAAGTGTATCTAGTATAATCATCCACTATCACAAAGCCATATTTGTTACCACCATTGCTAGTGTATTGAGTTGGTCCAAACAAGTCCTTGTACAATAACTCAAATGCTTTACTAGTGCTCATCATGCTTTTATTAGGATGGGTGTTTCCAACTTGTTTTCTGGCTTGACAAGAGCTACAAAGCTTATCTTTCTCAAACACTACATCTTTCAAGCCTTTAACCAAGTCATGCTTGACCAATCTATTCAATTGTTTCATTCCAACATGACCAAGCCTTCTATGCCATAACCAATCCATGCTAGACATAGTGAACAAACATGTAGATAATTGAGCTTCACTAGCATTGAAATCAACCAAGTATAGATTTTCATATCTAGAGCCCTTGAAGATCAAGTTAGAGCCATCTACACTTATGATCTCTATATCATCTACCCTAAATATGCATTTGAATCTAAGATCACACAATTAAGCCACGTATAGCAAATTAAAGTTCAAGCTCTTTACTAGCAACACATTGGATATGCTCATGTCATTGAATATTGCAATCTTACCAAGCCCTTTGACCTTACCTTTGCCATTGTCACCAAATGTAATACTATCATAACAATCATTACCATTGGTATTGATTGAGTTGAACATTCTTGCATCACCGGTCATGTGTTGAGTGCACCCACTATTAAGAACCCAATGCCTTCCTCTGGCTTTGTAATTTACCTATAAAAGAAGATCAATTTTTTTAGGTACCCAAACTTGCTTAGGTCCTTGAAGATTAGTGACCAAGCTCTTTGGCACCCAAATAGCTTTCTTCTTTGAGCCCATCCATGGTGTACCAGTGAACTTAGCTTTCACACCATTTGTACCCTTAGTAAGCACATAGAAAGAATTAATCTTAATTGAGTATACATTAGCACTTTTGCTCTTGTTCTTGCACGCATGCTCTTTATGACCAACTTGCATGCAACTAGTGTAAAACTGACCATTGTTCTTTACCAAACTAGTCTTGTGAGGAGCAAAGGCCACCTTGCCTTTCTTGGGCATATAGCCTAATCCCTCTTTATAGAGAGAAGCTCTTTGGCTACCCAAGCACATAAGCAAGCGGTCCTCACCACCATAGGCCTTAGCCAAGGTGTGAGTGGGCTTATTGACCTTCTTCTTGAGGGTCTCATTCTCAACCATTAGTGAGGCATTACATGTGAAACCATCACTATTAGATGAGGTGGAAGTGGAAGTGCTACAAGAAGGGTTAGTGCGAGCAATAATGATAGGCTTATATAATGATTCATCAATTAGGTCACAAGTTAACCCTATATTACATGTCTCAACATGCTTCTTCTCATTTTGCTCATCAAGCAAAGTGGAATGAGCTTTTTCAAGCTTCTTGTGAGCCTTGCCAAGCTTCTCATGGGCTTCCTCTAGCCTCTCATGAGATGCATTGAGCTCACCAAAGGCTTGTTTAAGGGCTTTTAGTTCCTTACGCAAGCTTTTGCATTCCCTTCTCTTAATGTCAAAGTGTTCTTTAGCATCATCTAGCATGTCAAGTAGTTCATCCTTAGTTAGTTCATTATCATCACTATCACTTTCATTTTCATTTTCATTATCATGTTCCTCATCGCTTCCATCATCACAAGTTTATACCTTAGTGGCCTTAGCCATAAAGTATGATGGAGTGTCGAAGAGAGAAGACTTTTCATTGATAGCAATGCTTGCAAGTTTCTTCTTCTTGGTGGTCTTGTCATCGTCACTTGAGGAAGCATCACTATTCCAAGTAACCACATATGAACCACGGTTTTTCTTCTTCTTGAAGATCATCTTGTCCTTCTTCTCTTTCTTTTCCTTCTTGTTCTTCTTCTTGTTCTTCTTGTTGTCATCATTGTCACTATTGTATGGGCATTGAGCAACAAGATGATCTTTGCTTTCGCAATTGACACACTTTCTTGATTCTTCCTTGTTCTTGGATGAAGACTTCTTTCTTCTAGCATGGTAGCCCTTCTTCATCATGAACTTGCCAAATCTCTTGACAAAGAGAGCCATCTTCTCATCATCCATCTCATCAAAGCTCAAGTCTTCATCTTCACTTGATGATTCTTGCTTTGCCTTGCCCTTGGATGATGTGGCCTTGAATGCCACACTCTTCTTCTTCTCATCCTTCTTCTTCTTCTTTTCTTTCTTCTCATCATCATCTCTATATGTATCATCGGTCATTATATCTCCCAACACTTGGTTTGGTGTCATGGTGTCTAAACCACTCCTCACTAGAATAGTGACCAATGTGCCAAATCTTGAGGGTAAAAATCTCAAGAACATATGGGAGAAGTCCTTGTCCTCTACCTTCTCACCAAGTGCTTTGAGATCATTGACAAGCACTTATAACCTATGGAACATCTCCGGCACACTCTCATTCTCCTTCATCTTGAAACTAGCAAACTTCTCCTTGAGGATATATGCCTTGGCACCCTTCATGGTTTGAGTGCCCTCAAATGATTCCTCCAACTTCTTCCATGCTTCATGAGCGATCTCAATGTTCTTGATTTGCTCAAATATTCTCTCATCAATAGCATCATGAATGGCACTAAGAGCAATGTCATTGTTTTGGAGAAGCACTTCTTCAGTGGCGGTAGGGTTCTCTGGATCCTCTATCTCAATCTTGGTATTCACTACCTTCCAAACTTTTCTATTGATTGACTTGATATATGTTGTCATCTTAGCCTTCCAATAGGGGTAGTTTGAGCCATCAAATAGGGGTGGCTTCTTGGTGTTGTTGATTTGAGCCATTTTTACACCGAATGTTATTAAGCCTCAAATCACGGTGACCACAGCTCTGATACCACTTGAAAGGTCCTAATGGCTAGAGGGGAGTGAATAGTCTATTAAAAATTTCTACAACACTAAGATAAATGATTAGGCAATAAGATGGCAAATCGAATTTTGCGCTAGCACTATACTTGGGGTTGGAAGCCACCTACCCAATTTTATTTTCTATGATGTCTAGTATATCACAACAAAGCTATGTCACTAATATACACCTAGGTGATCAACCTAGTGAGAGTAATACAAATAAATGATACACTTTCTAGTTTTAACTACCACTAGCTATATCCAAGTGAAATATAATGAAATACAAGAGAGTGGTAGAGAGGTATACTACCGTGGTAAGTGACCAATGAGTGAATACCAAGGAGACAATCAAGACAGAATGATTTTTCCTCTGAGGTTCACTTGCTTGCCGGCAAGCTAGTCCCTATTGTGGCGATTCACTCACCTGAAAGTTCACGCGCTAATTGGCATTACACGCCAAACCCTCAATAGGGTGCCGCACAACTAACACAAGATGAGGATCACACAAGCCATGAGCAATTTACTAGAGTACCTTTTGGCTCTCTGCCGGGGAAAGGTCAAGAACCCCTCACAATCACTATGATCGAAGCCGGAGATAATCACCAATCTCCGCTCGACGATCCTTACTGCTCCAAGCCATCTAGGTGGCGGCAACCACCAAGAGTAACAAGCCAAACCCGCAGCGAAACACGAATACCAAGTGCCTCTAGATGCAAACACTTAAGCAATGCACTTGGATTCTCTCCCAATCTCACAAAGATGATGAATCAAAGATGGAGACAAGTGGGAGGGCTTTGGCTAAGC
Source organism: Miscanthus lutarioriparius (assembly GCA_904845875.1). NCBI lineage: Eukaryota > Viridiplantae > Streptophyta > Magnoliopsida > Poales > Poaceae > Miscanthus > Miscanthus lutarioriparius. The sequence continues at coordinate 22,793,914 of CAJGYO010000001.1, forward strand.
TCACAAGGTTGCTATGTCAATGCAAATGGCGAAGAGGGTGAGCTAGAGCCGGCCAAACAATATTTATAGACACTCCCAAACAATAGAGTCGTTGGCTCAATTATTTGGCTGACTACGAGACGACTGGACGCATCCGGTGTGGTGACCGGACCTGTCCGGTTGCTGCGTTCGGTCGCAACCTAACTACCATGTGTCCCTTTCAAATTGTTTAGCCATTGGCACCCAACGGCTATCTCTACGCACAGTAACACTACGTGATCGGATGCGCTGTTAGAAAATGACCGGACCTGGGAGATTCAGCGTCAGGTCGAGTCCAGAGAGCTCCTAGAGCCACTCTAGGATGACCGGATGCGTCTGATCACACCGAACCGGACGCTCCTAGCATCCGATGAATTATTGCGCTGAAAACCCGAGACTTGCTGGTTCACACCGGACATGTCCAGTTGCTCTTTGCAATTCTGCATTGGGCTATATCACTTTGACCTGACGCTAAATAGTATCTCATCAGCGTCCGGTCACTCCAGTGAGCCAGATCCGGTCACTTTCTCTTAGTCGCTCACCTCGGGTCCAAATATCGAACGCGTCTAGTCCTAATTCCGGATGTGTTCAGTCACTTCTGTCTGACTACCCCAAGACTGGATAAAATACCGGATGCGCCCGGTCCCAATTTCGGACGTGTCCGGTCACTCTGTGACCAACGCGACTAACTCATTTTCAACTCTATCTTCTTTGCCCTTGCTCAAATGTGCCAACCACCAAGTGTATCAACTTGTGTACATGTGTTAGCATATTTTCACAAATGTTTTCAAGTGTGTTAGCACTCCACTAGATCCTAAATGCATATGTAACGAGTTAGAGCATCTAGTGGCACTTTGATAAGCGCATTTCGATACCAATTTCACCCCTCTTAATAGTACGACTATCGATCCTAAATGTGATCACACTCACTAAGTGTCTCGATCACCAAAATAAAAAAGCTCCTATCAAGTTTCACCTTTGCCTTGAGCTTTTTGTTTTTATCTTTCTTCTTTTTTAAGTCCAAGCATTTGATCATCACCATGCCATCACCATCATCATGATTTTCACCATTGCTTCATCACTTGGAGTAGTGCTACCTATCTCATAATCACTTTGATAAACTAGGTTAGAACTTAGGGTTTCATCAATTCACCAAAACCAAACTAGAGCTTTCAGGAGGGCGGTGGTGTCTTCTTCTTCCTCCTCCTCCTCCTCCGACGATGATGATGGTGGAGAGGAGGACATTGTAGGTGCTAGTGGAGGTACTGGTGGGGATGATGTCATTTGGGACACCATCCAAGAGGATGAGGAGTGAGTGTTGGTCTTTCTTCTTTTCTTCTCTTTTTGGTGCTTTATGCCAAAGGGGGAGAAAATTAGAGGGGTCAGCAAAAATTAGAGGGGTCAGCAACTTTTTTGACGCCATGGAGAGGAGGTTGCTGCAGCTAGAGTCATGTTCGTATCCGTTTAGAGTAGTCTTCATTAGGTGAGAGTTTGAGAGTCCATTAGAAACTCTATTTATGTAATAATGCTACTTAAGTTCTTTATATATGTGTAGGATATGGACATATATTAATCTATGTTGTCGCTTATGATACAATTGTGCTAGAATGTATATCTCTATATTGAAAGTGCATCTAGCCCTTTAGTGGGTTTTGGATGATTGAATGACAACATGATTAAAGGACTAACCCGTTTGCTAAAGTGTGAACAGGTAATAGGTTATCTCATAGATACTTAATGAAAGCCAAAATGATGTGTTGTTTTATAAACAATCTAGTTCAAGCACAAGACAACAATGCAAATGGAATTCATGTGAAGGCTTATTTATTGTGGGATTTCCATGTACTATGTGATAGCAAGCTCATGATTATTAGTTAATGAGACATGATGGATTGCATATGGAATGGTCTCATATCTGAAGCTTGCTAAATTAAAATGAAAAAGATAACAATACATATGAATGGATGATTCAACACAAGATATGACTTGATGGCTTGAGATGGTGAAGATAGCAAGGAAAGGCTTCGAGGTACTAAGCAAGGGTGAAGGGCAAGCGACGGCTTGGCGGCCGAAGAACCTAGCTAGGGTGAAGAAGAAAGTACTTGCATTTAGTTGAGGTACTAATCAAGCTAAGATGGTCATATTGATGTGAAGAATCAAATCTATAATGAAGTATTTGATGGAAGTGACTTGATACATTTGGGGTTATTCAAATTTGATGAATGAAATCAAGTCACATGCTCAAGATGGCTATGCTCAAATGAAAAGATCAACATCAACTTGTTAGCACCCTTACTTGATGAAGATTGGAAGGGACGACATCAATTCAAAAGAAATCAACTCAAGTGGTATAAATTCATTTTTCTTTTGATCTTGAGTTTAATAGGTATGTCGTACTATTAAGAGGGATGCATCATGTTGATAGATAATGTTTCATAAGTGCTCAAGCCAACCCATGTGAGTTTTAAGTATTTGAGAGACAAATGTGCTAAGCGATTTCTTTTTGGTTCGCGGCAATACCGGACGTGTCCGGTATTCATACCGGACGTGTCCGTATTTGTTCAAAGAATTGCAAAATTGTTGTTCTCGGGTTGCTTCGCCGGGAGTTCCGGCGAGGTCGGGAGTTCCGACGGTCGGAGTCTGGCATGAGTCGGGAGTTCGGCGTCTCGCACTTCAACACACTTTGAGGTTTCATTGTCTGGTCATACCGGACGTGTCCGTATTCACACCGGACGTGTCCGGTATGGATGACCGAAGCCAACGGCTAGTTTTCAAAAGCCGTGAGGGTCGGGAGTTCCGACATGCGTCGGGAGTTCCGACACCTCACTAACTTTAACTTCGATTACATGTTTTTCAAAATTGCCGAGGGTCGGGGTTCCGACTTGAGTCGGGAGTTCGACGGTCGGAAGTCCCGGCATACTTCGGGAGTTCCGAGGCCTCACAACATCATTGTAACTTAGTTACCACATGGTAGCGATCGAGTCATACCGGACGTGTCCGGTATGCATACCGGACGTGTCCGGTATTGCAACGACTATAAACGGCTAGTTTTTCAAGGGGCTATAATACCCCAAGCCTCCACCTTTGAGGTGCTGATTCTCTTTGAGATAGACACACGTTTTTGAGCCTTGCCAACTCTCCTAAACCCTCTCTTAGTGAGTGTGTGATCCAAATTACAAAATCAATTTGTGGGTTAAGAGAGAATTTGAAAAAGAGAGCAAGCCACCACTTGAGCACTTGTGCATATTGTCAATCTCGTGATTAGCATTTGTTACTCTTGGACTCTTGGTCCTAGATGGCTAGGCGTCACGGAGAGCAACCTAGAGATTGTGGTTGCTTCGGAAAGTTTAGCAGTCGATTCGCCGCCTCGGAATCAAATTAGTGGAAGGAGGAAAAGGAGTTGGAAAAGACTCGGCTAGAGTGACCTTCGTGGTACCCTCTAGGGCTGACCTTCATTGGGTCGCCTGCCCCCTCAGCGGAGAGTAGGACTCGAACGAGTCCGAACTTGAGTAAAACAAATATCATGTCTAAATTCGCATTTCATTTGATATTTGTGTTGTTTCTAGCTATCTGCAGGTTCTCTGTGTATATTGTCATCTCCACTAGGTGCCTGCAGGTTTGGTTTGAAGATAGAAATCGAAAGGAGCAAGTTCGGGGCAGATCTGCAGAAATCGTGTATCTGGGACACGCCCCAGTATTCATACTGGGACACGTCCCAGTATTTCTGTCTGCACTTGAAAATATTTATTCTCTGTTCTTACTTGGTGTTGCAGGGTTGTAGCTTCTAGATATATTCTTTATACCTTGTTTACTTTGTGGCTAACTTGTGAGGGGTGGTAGTACTCTTGATTTGGAGTTTCCATTTTGGAAACTCCCCCTTCTAATTGTTTCCGCTTTTAAAGGTGTTAATTATTAGAAACGCATATTCACCCCCCTCTAGGCGGCATCCTAGGTCCTTTCAATTGGTATCAGAGCTAGGTTCTCACCTAAAGCTTCACCGCCGTGAGAAAAGGATGTCGACGCCTATCGAGTTGGAGCCGGTGCTTCTCCAAAATGATGGTTCAAACTTTCTAACTTGGTCAATACATGTACTCAATGCTTTTAGAGATATTAGTCCTCTTGTTGAGCATATTGTAGATGCAAGCATACCTCTTTCTATAGTTGATTGGAGCAACTACAAAAATTTATCAAAAGAGGAAGAAATATGCGTGCAACTCAATGCTCAAGCTATTAATATTATTTTGAGTACATTAAGTGTAGAGGTTCAAGATGAGGCAATATTCAATGGACAACCACCTCGGAGAGTGCTCATCTCATTTGGACTAGACTTTTGATTTATATGGAAAATCCAAATGTGATGATGCACTTGAGATCGAAGTCAATGGAAAGAATATCCATTGTGTCTTCATACAATGAAGAAGCCTCACAAAACCTCAAGAGTGCCGAGCCGAGCAAGAAGTGCAAGCAAGCAACAAGATGACTGTCTGTTGCTCTGCATGTCACGGACGTGTCAGATATGTCACCGGACGTGTCCGGTATGGCCGAAAGCAGAACCAAAGCAAGCAATTTGTTTGAAGCGATACTCAAGCCCGATGGCGACCAAGTGATGAGTCAACCTCAGTATCTCATGATACTCATCACTTGTGTCTCATGGCCAAGAAAAGCAAGAAGAAGAATAACAAGAAAGATCAAGAAAAGGAGAAAGCACAAGTAGATGATCAAGATAAGAGTGATGTTGAAATTGAAGACAACTACAACCTTGATCATCTCAACCATAAAGACAAGTTCATCATCATGAAGATAGTTGAAAAGAATGATGAGCTTGAAGAAGAGATTGAGAAGCAAGAGCAATCGCTTCAAAATCAAGAAAAGTTTCTCATCTCCAAATTGCAAGAGCTAAAGGCAATAAATGAGAGGTATGAAAAATTGTCAATCGAGCATGCTTTAGTTACTAATTCCTCTTCTAGTGTTTCACAACTAGAGAAGGAAAACTTCGAGCTCAAGGCAAGGCTAGATGAACTATCAAGCAAGTATAATGAGCTACAAGCAAATTATGTTCATCTAAAGTGCTCTCATGAGGAAGTAGTAGAATCAAGCATCATGCTTGAGGTGGCTCATGAGGTTGTGATTACATCGGTAAAATTCTCTCAACCTCTCACACATCCGCTCACTAGTACACCATCTCAAATAAATATTTCTTGTACTAATGAGTGTGCTCCTCAAGCAAGCCAATCTTCGATTGAGCTAAATCTTATAGAAAACATAGAGCTCAAAGAAGAAGTGCAAAGATTAAAGAAAGATGTGATTCGGTTGAAGGGTAAGGAGAAAGCACAACCTTCTCAAGATAACCGTGATAACATGGTGAAGAAGCTTGAGAAGGGTTCAAACCTTGCTTCCTCCAAAGCCCAACAAAAGAATCACATCTCAAGCAAGGCCAACACAACCAAGAGCAAGAAACATGGAAAAAGGATGTGTTATGGTTGTGGATTGTATGGACATGAGTGGGCTATGTGTCCACACAAGAGTTGGGCCGACAAGGTTGAAGCCGCCAATCAAAAGGCTTCTACCAAGGAGGCCAAGCAAGTGAAGAGTCATGGACAATGTGCTTGTCTCATGAGCAAGAAATTGGGGCATCCTACCAAGAAATACCCAATGAACAAAGAAGCAAGAAAGGAAGCCCAAGTTACAACTAGAAGATGCTATGGGTGCAATGAGACGGACCATAAGCTCGATGGATGTCCATACAAGCAAAACAAGCATAGAGCAAACAAAGGCCGCATATGCTATGCTTGTAGAAGAAAGGGCATTTAAGCTATGAATGTCCAAATGGTAAAACTCCTAAGCCGAACACAGTAGTTTATAAAAATACGCTTAGGAAGACCACAAAAGGTGTTAACACTAGCAAGGTGATGTGTTCACCACAAACTAGTGTTAAAGCCATTTGGGTGCCTAAGCACTTGTTAACTAACTCAAAAGGACCCAATGAGAATTGGGTACCAAAGTGTGCCTAGGTTAATGATGTAGGTACTTGGTGATGAGATGAAAGCGTCGGGGTGATTGAGCAAGCAATGTGACAATTTTCACTCAATCTATCAACCAATTCTTATCATAATTCCTTATATGGTTGACCCGAAGATAATTCAATGAATATATCATATATTTCATTCTCACCATTGGTAACAAGTACCTAAACCTTTTAGGATAGCCACTTTGTTCGTTTCATGTTCTATAGTTCACAAATAAGTACATTTGTGAAATAATGAAAGTGGCTAATTAGATTCAATTAAAAAGAATTTTACTTTGTCATATGATGCTTTTAATAATTCTCTAGTAGAGCAATTCATTTGTTGAGGTGCAAGTATACAATAAATACTAGAGCTAAACAAGAATCACAAGCAGAGAATTAATTGTCTCTGTCCTGCAAATATCGGACGTGTCCGGTATTACTATCGGACGTGTCCGGTATGGCCAGGGACAGAAAGTCAGTGTTTCTGTTCTGTGTATTCCAGACGTGTCCGGTATTACAGGAACCAGAACACAAATTAAATTGCAACTGAGTCTTTGATTAATATATGATTCATAAATCTCTAATTTACTCAGAAGCTTGTGATTTATTAAATCTAAGTGGATTGTGAGCATCTCCCGAACTCAATTTTAAATATGGCAAACTTATTTGATTTATGGTCAAAATAGAAAATTGGCTCCCGATTTCTTAATAGAATAAAAGTGCTTGTTGAAAGTTGTTCAAATTACTTAAAGCACTTATTTAGGGGGAGCTAAGTTTCTATTTTGTACCAATGTGGACTAACAAATCTATCTAGCATTCTTTATAGTTCTTTGGATGAAAAGTGATTTAGAATCTAGCATGATTATTTGGCAATCAAGGTCAACATAAAGATTATCATGCCATGAATCTTCTTAGTGGTATTCTTGTGGGCTCAAGGCAAAGGTATGTATTTACATACATGCATTGTAAGTGCATCTAAGGCCCTTTATATGCTAGTGTGTGCATTTGTGTGATATAGGATAGATGTTTTACAAAATCCCTAACTAGCATGTGTAGGTGGTGTGGTTTTTGGGTCTTTGTGACCTAGTCATGTCATATTGTGATTGTTGCTACCCTTGGTTGATTATTTGCCTAATCACATGTGACATGGTTCTCTCAAGTCTATAAATATCCCTATGTCCCACTAAAATCTCTCAAATTTTGAAAATCATAAATTTGCCAAATATTCGAAAAAGAGAAAATCAATTCTTGGCTAATTCATGTCCCCTAAGTGAGAATCCTAAGCCTATTTCAATTAATGCAAATATTATGCCTAGGAAGGTTTGTCATGGTACCCTATTGGTTAGTATTGCAAAAATATTCCGCTATTCATACTAAGGCTACGCCTAAGTATGTTGCGTCTAACATGGGAGGACCCAAACTAGTTTGGGTACCATCGAAAAGTGGATGATCGTTTGTAGGTACCATGGCATTGGAGACTTGATTCAATGGAATTATTATTGTTCATCTTATGTTGAGTCAAGTATTGAAGCCTAGTGCAATTCTATCCCAATGCCAAGTCAAAATTGAGTGAAGTCCATATGCTATCAACATACAAGTGTCATATTCAAGTTGTAGGAATTTATTGATATATTTGAAGGCATGCAAATAAGTGGAGTTGAAGCTTGCAAAGATGATCATAAGCTATCAAGGTATATCTCTTGTTGATCAAAGTTTATTTGGGTGCATATGAGTTAATTGAATTGGATACATATGCATATGTTGCTTGCTATGAGATGTTTGAATGGATTAAATGCTTAAGTAATCAAGTTTGAAGTTGGTTTGATTGGATATGTTCATAAGATTTCTTCTAGTAAGTGGTTTGAATGGACATATGTCTTGTGAGAGTATTCAAACAAATTGATTTCAAGTTTGGTTCAATTTGGAGAAAAATGGCTAAATTATTGAAATCTGTCCAATATTGAAAATCTAAGCTAGCAGTGATCATAGACATGTTTGAGTAATCAAATCTATTTGTATTGGCTTGAAATTTGGTCTGCATGCTCTACACTTATGGTATTAGTTGCTGTGCAAATTTCATGAGATTTGGATAAGTGATACTTCGGATTTGGAGTAGATCTTGTCAGCTATAGTGCAGCAGTTTTCAGTATGTACCTGTGTGGAAAGATATGAAATCTGGTAGCAATATAGAAGTCCAAAGAAGCTCAAATTTTTACAGCTACTAGAAGACTTAGTGTGTCACATCTTCACCAAATTTCGTGGTTTTTGGATATGTACTTTGGGAGATATGATTTATTCTTTGAAGAGTACAGAATCTGCCAGGAAAGTGACAATTATCGGATTGATCAAAAGTCACTTAGATTCAAAGGTCCGCAAATTAGAATCATATCTATAAGTGATTGAGGTACCTATGTTTTGGTTTTGGTTTGAGATAGAAGCATGACAAATGATGAGTACAAGACAATTTATTTGAAGAGTGTATCTAGTACACATTTGGTACTCAAGCTAGAGATCAAGACCAAGATCAAGATGAAGATGGAGTTTAAATTCTAGTGATAATTGGAGATCTTTTGATAGAAAGAAAAGGACTTAAACAAGTAGAAAGAAAAGGACTTAAAGAATGATTTAAAGTTATTCATCAAATTAAGTCCAACAATATGGATCAATCAAACAAAATCTTTCAAGTGGAACAAGTGATTTTCTTTCAAGTTATTTCAAGTGAGTATCAAGGATGGTTCTTTGAGAGAGGTCACTTCGCTCTAGGCTTGGATGGCTAAAATCTAAGTGGTAATCTAAAAGGGACATTTGAGGTACTTGGTTGAAGAAAATCAAGAGATTGGTCTAAAAAGCAAGCAACACCAAAAGAGAACAAGTCATAAAATTTCAAGTGGTATCATGAAATTTCAAGTGGTATTACAAGTGGTGCATCTTTCAGTTCTCTCAAGCAAGCAATGATCAAAGAAGAAGCAAGCCAACCACAACAAGAAAAGTGCACTTGATCATTAGTGATTCTCAATTCATATGGGTGAAGAATAGGAATTCAAAGAATTGGTATCTATTGGTCTTCACCAAGCTTATAATTGGACTTCATGGTGCTCTTTGGAGAAATGAATTGAAATCTATATGACTATCTTCCTCTCCAACATAGCAAAGGTATCATTGTATTGTGCATGATCATTTTTCATCCCTTACTAGTATGCGGTTAGTGCATATAGTACATGCTTATAGGATCATGCACTACAAATGAAAATTTTAGATTCATAGACTACCACTATTGCCTGAATGATTATATGATCTAGTGGTTAGTGTATGAGTTTGTTCATGAGCTAGTAAACCCATGTACTTGATCTATTTTGAATTGCAAACAAGTGACAAGTACAACCTCTTTAAGATGACAAAGGGGAGAGGTTAATACAAAGAGGGAGAGATTTGTACAAAAGTTTGAACCTTAAGCACCCTTTGTGCTTTGTGTGACCCTTTGTGGCGATAGATGACAAAGGGGGAGAGATATGATTAAAGCTTAAGGAGGAGAGAGATGAAAGCTTAAGGGGGAGAGATATGTTTAAAGCTTCAGGAGTGCAACCTTGTGTCTAGCTATGACAAGGGGAGAGATATGACTTGAGAAATCTTTGAGATGAGTGCTATGTGTGTGATATATATGATGTATTTACTTTCATAAGGACCATGCATGTTTTAGAGTGACTTTGTATGGTGTGATGCTTTTTGTTTAGTCTTGTGTGATATATCATGTCATATGCATCATGGTTCTTATTTTGACACACACATGCACCCCACGGATGCAATAATTTAGGGGGAGTCTCCTATTTGTTTTAGTATGTGCAATTGACATTTGAGGTCATTTTGTGAATTCTAATCATAAGCACATATTAAGGGGGACCCTCTCATAAATCATTGAACCCAAAAGTTTAAATGTTTATATCATTTTGTAAGCTTTAATCAAGTTGTCATCAATCACCAAAAAGGGGGAGATTGAAAGTGCATCTAGCCCTTTAGTGGGTTTTGGATGATTGAATGACAACATGATTAAAGGACTAACCCGTTTGCTAAAGTGTGAACAGGTAATAGGTTATCTCATAGATACTTAATGAAAGCCAAAATGATGTGTTGTTGTATAAACAATCTAGTTCAAGCACAAGACAACAATGGAAATAGAATTCATGTGAAGGCTTATTTATTGTGGGATTTCCATGTACTATGTGATAGCAAGCTCATGATTATTAGTTAATGAGACATGATGGATTGCATATGGAATGGTCTCATATCTGAAGCTTGCTAAATTAAAATGAAAAAGATAACAATACATATGAATGGATGATTCAACACAAGATGTGACTTGATGGCTTGAGATGGTGAAGATAGGAAGGAAAGGCTTCGAGGTACTAAGCAAGGGTGAAGGGCAAGCGACGGCTTGGCGGCCGAAGAACCTAGCTAGGGTGAAGAAGAAAGTACTTGCATTTAGTTGAGGTACTAATCAAGCTAAGATGGTCATATTGATGTGAAGAATCAAATCTATAATGAAGTATTTGATGGAAGTGACTTGATACATTTGGGGTTATTCAAATTTGATGAATGAAATCAAGTCACATGCTCAAGATGGCTATGCTCAAATGAAAAGATCAACATCAACTTGTTAGCACCCTTACTTGATGAAGATTGGAAGGGCGGCATCAATTCAAAAGAAATCAACTCAAGTGGTATAAATTCATTTTCTTTTGATCTTGAGTTTAATAGGTATGCAGTACTATTAAGAGGGATGCATCATGTTGATAGATAATGTTTCATAAGTGCTCAAGCCAACCCATGTGAGTTTTGAGTATTTGAGAGACAAATGTGCTAACTGATTTCTTCTTTGTTGGGCAATACCGGACGTGTCCAGTATTCATACCGGACGTGTCCCAGTATTTGTTCAAGCAATTGCAAAATTGTTGTTCTCGGGTTGCTTGTCGGGAGTTCCGACGTAGGTCGGGAGTTCCGACGGTCGGGAGTCCTAGCATGAGTCGGGAGTTCCGACATCTCGCACTTCAACACACTTTGATGTTTCACTGTCCTGGTCATACCGGACGTGTCCCAGTATTCACACCGGACGTGTCCGGTATGGATGACCGAAGCCAACGGCTAGTTTTCAAAAGCCGTGAGGGTCGGGAGTTCGACATGCGCCGGGAGTTCCAACACCTCACTAACTTTAACTCGTTACATGTTTTTCAAAATTGCTGAGGGTCGGGGTTCCGACTTGAGTCGGGAGTTCGACGGTCGGAAGTCCCAAGCATACTTCGGGAGTTCCGAGGCCTCACAACATCATCAGAACTTAGTTACCGTTGGTATGATCTCGAGTCATACCGGACGTGTCCGGTATGCATACCGGACGTGTCCAGTATTGCAACGACTATAAACGGCTAGTTTTTCAAGGGGGCTATAATACCCCCAAGCCTCCACCTTTTGAGGCTGCTGATTCTTTGAGATAGACACACATTTTTGAGCCTTGCCAACTCTCCTAAACCCTCTCTTAGTGAGTGTGTGATCCAAATTACAAAATCAATTTGTGGGTTAAGAGAGAATTTGAAAAGAGAGCAAGCCACCACTTGAGCACTTGTGCATATTGTCAATCTCGTGATTCGCATTTGTTACTCTTGGACTCTTCGGTCCTAGGCGGCTAGGCGTCACGAGGAGAGCAACCTAGAGATTGTGGTTGCTTGGAAAGTTTTGAATTGGTCGATTCCGCCGCCTCGGAATCAAATTAGTGGAAGGAGGAAAAGGAGTTGGAAAAGACTCGGCTAGAGTGACCTTTGTGGTACCCTCTAGGGCTGACCTTCATTTGGGTCGCCCACAGCCCCCTCAGCGGAGAGTAGGACTCGAACGAGTCCGAACTTCAGTAAAACAAATATCGTGTCTAAATTCGCATTTCATTTGATATTTGTGTTGCTCTAGCTGATTCTGCAGGTTCTCTCGTGTATATTGTCATCTCCACTAGGTGCCTGCAGTTTGGTTTGAAGATAGAAATCGAAAGGAGCAAGTTCGGGGCAGATCTGCAGAAATCGTGTGTATCGGGACACGTCCAGGTATTCATCTGGGACACGTCCAGTATTTCTGTCTGCTTGAAAATATTTATTCTCTGTTCTTACTTGGTGTTGCAGGGTTGTAGCTTCTAGATATATTCTTTATACCTTGTTTACTTTGTGGCTAACTTGTGAGGGGTGGTAGTACTCTTGATTTGGAGTTTCCATTTTGGAAACTCCCCCTTCTAATTGTTTCCGCTTTTAAAGGTGTTAATTATCATAAACGCCTATTCACCCCCCCTCTAGGCGGCATCCTAGGTCCTTTCATATATGTATCACATGTTGTGTGGTGTCATTACGATCGTCACATCTTTGTTACTGGCAAAATGGCAATCTTTGCACTCAAAGTGTGGCGGTCTTTCCATTCTCTAACAAAAGAAAACATGTTGTGCATAAAGCGTCGTCGCAGCATCATGTTTTACATACGACACAAGATGCAAAGACCCCACAGGAGCATGGATGTAGGGGGAGCCCCATCACTTTCACTAAAATATGAATCTTGGCTTCTTATGTCAATTTGAGAATTCAATTCTCTATTCACACATTTAGGGGGAGGCTCTACACCTATGTCTCGAAAAATCTCAGTATTTACTTCATATCTTTTGTAAGCTCTAATTGGGTTGCCATCAATCACCAAAAAGAGAGAGATTGAAAGTGCAATCAAGCCCTAATTATGGGTTTTTGTGATAATGACCACACAATTAGAGAACTAATGAGATTTATCGAGATGACAAGCAGGGAATCCATGTTCGAGGATGATACACAAAATGGAGGAGCCCCCAATTACAAATATAGATGGCTTCAAACTCAAAGGAGGTTTAAATTATTTTATATTTTGAATTTGAGTATAGAAAAAGTCGTACTATAAAGGGGGGCATAATGCTTAAGCTAACATATGCTACCAAGTGCTCAAATATAGACATGCATCCTTAGATTCACAGCCAAGACTGCCTAAACTTCACTATTACCCTTATTGTCTTGACTGGTGCGGCACTGCCACACTTAAGCCGCGACACTGCCGTGACTTAAGTGACCATTGGGGCTAAGGGGGTATTTATATCCATCCTCTTCCTCCCCAACGGACATCTTCTTCCTCCTACTCATTCTAGCTCATCCAAAATAGAAAAGGAGCTCTCTCTCTCTCCCTCCATTAGTGACCTTGAGCCCTCAAGAAAATCCATTGATTTTCCCATCAATCTTTGAGAAAAAGGGTCCAAAACTCAATTAGAGAGCTGCTCCATCGATTCCTCAACTCAAAAGAGCACTTGGTTCATGTTTTGGCCGGCGGTTGTATTTGTTACTCTTGGAGCTTGGCTCCTAGCCGGCTAGAGCGTCGCCCGTGGAGCTTGCCAACTTGTGTGGTAGCCCGGGAGGTTGGTAACCATCTCTTGAAGCTAGTATACTCACCCCTCATCTCAAGAGTTAAGTCTCTTGACTTGAGAACGAGAAAGGATTAGAAAGCCCTAAGCCTTAGTGGCTAACCTCAACAACGTGGAGGTAGGCAAGCCTTGGTGGCGAGCCGAACCATGGGATAAATTATTGTGTCACTTGTGCTTGATTTATATTACTTGCATTTCATATTGTTGGTTGAGGTGATTTCTAGGGTTTTTAGTCGATCTACTTGTGTGTGGTATTCCTGTAACTTCTAGCTCTTGATCTATGACTATCATACCTGCAGTAGGCTGAGAAATTTCTCCGATCTAAGTTTCGGTTCACTGATTTTGAACTGTGACTCGAAGTTGTCTACAGATGCGGTAGTGCTGCTGTTCTGATCCAACAGTGCCGCAGGGTGAATTTGATAAAAGTTTGAGTGTTTGTTTTGATAGGCCAATTCACCCTCTCCTCTAGGCCAACTAGAGATCCTACACTCCTCAACCCAAATCTCTGGCGCGTAGGAGGCACTGGGGTGGGGCGGCCCGCGGCAGCGATGGTGATGCCCTCGACGGTAGTAGAGGCCTTTACGACATCGTCCTCCTCCTCCTACTCTGACTTGGCGGGTTTCACGTAGTCAACCCCGACGGAGGACTCAAAGGTGGAGTCGGAGGTGGCAAGCAGCAGGAGGCGTGCGGAGCGGAGGCGGAGCAGGCGTCAGGGCAGAGCTGGCGCGAGGAGGATAGGGAAAAGGGAGGAAGGGGCGGGACTGGGCTTGGGGAAGGAGGCGGCAGCGAGGGCATTGAGGGACACCGCGACAGAGGAGGCCATAGTGCCACCGGCGCACTGAGGCGGGTCCATGGCAGGGCGTGGCTGGCTCGGCGAAGCACGGCCATGGCGAGGTGGTTCCGCGGTGGGGCACGCTCAGGCGGACCACGGTAGGGAGGACTCCTCCTTCAAGCCGGCGGTTGCGGCTGCTCCACTGTGGGCGCCGCCTCGCGCGGATGCGGTCCGGTGTCGGCCCGGCTTGACCCACGCGCACAGGGCTCCCCGGCGGCGATGCGACCCACCTCGCTTAGAAGGCGGCGCCGATGGCCATGCTTCTCGCTGCTCGGTGCTCGGCCTTCCCCAATCCTCCCCCCCCCCCGACGATTGCCTCGGAGTTCTGCGGTGTCGGAGGCTTTGATTTCTAGTTCTGGGGGATGGAAGGAGAGGAGAGGGAGGAGGGGGAAGCGAGCTTCGAGGTGCCCAGACTCGGCGAGGCGTGCCCGCGGTGCGGCGGGTCCATGGCGGCTCGACGCTCGGTGGGGAGGGAGGCGGGGTTTGAGGCTTGACTGCTCGGGGGCTCCTCTCTTTTTGCGTTTGCTATTGGAGAAGGGATATTTTGGGTGCGTGACCCTTTTCCTGTAGGTGACCCAAACCATGGAATAGGTCTCGTATTTGAGTTTGTGCTGTTGGAGATAGTCTGACAATGCAGAACTAGCAAAGATAGCCCGTGAATGCAGAACTAGCAAATGTAGCCCGTATAAATAGTAGGGTAGTTAACTTTTTTTAATAGCTAGTGATGACGATGTCGTATCAAATCTATATTGAATTAAACTGCAACCTTGATAGATCTTTTTCCTCCATGGTAAGGCACAAAAATATTTACTCATAAATATATCATCATTTTTTTCATGTGTGCCTTCCTGTGAGATGATGAGATCGAATGTCAATCAAGGAGGTTAAGGAAGTTGCAGTCCAATCTATGTTTTGGTTTTATTTGTTTAGAAAGCCTAAATATCATGATTAGATCCTTTCTGGATTATATTATTATTTCTATTCTTGGCTTGCATGCCATATACACGTAAGTGGCTGGTTTTGAGTTGGTCACGTAGTTTATTTGCTTAGTCCATCACGTAGAGAGGAGTCCAGTTTGTCACGTCCTGGTGCGAGTCACAGTAAGAGCTGGCTTGCGTGCCTAGAGAAAAACTACACATGCAGATTTAAACTCTTACTATCTTTTACTATTTGCCTTAAAAACTCATATTCAAGTTATTTAGGATGAGAGGAAATCTATTTGGCAGCTTATGAATCTGGGTAACATACACGACCCAATACGTTTTAGAATCGGACTCCATATCACGCTAGACAAAAGTTGTTCTAACTCATATAAGTCCGGACGGAAGAAATTCTTCATTGTCCGGTAGTTAGAGGGAGACTGACAAAAAAAAATAGACGGGCCAAAAAAAGATGGAGAGAAATTTTATCTCTTTATTATTAGGTATAGATATAGATAACACTTTGTGTTTTCTACTTAAATATAATTAATATTTTTGGTAGATTTGTATTAATATAAATATTTATATATTGTTGTGAGAATAATATGATTATGTATTTATCTAAATGGTAATGCAATTTTTTGTTTGTGATTTTTAGTTGCAGTGACAAATTATCCTTTGATTTTTATAAGAAGATCTAATTGGGTAGGCATCTTATACGTAGTTTGTTAGAGTAACTTCAACAGACTCTTTATATCCTTCCTAATTATTAGAAAACGAAGATTTTGATGGAAAAACTACCCTCCGACAACCTCTTTAATTAGATATCCAAATATACACATCCTCTATTCTGGATTTCTCGTTAGCCAAAGATGAAGAGCGAAGATGATTCTCTAAAGTACGCACAAGATATAAAAAACTATTGAAGGGTACAATGATATAAAAATGATTTTCACATAAATGGTGAGCGGATGCAACACATTCCAATTCTTTTTCTCTCTCCTCACTCACATGAATATTTTGTGGAGTCGATCAAAGCCTCAATCCACATACTGCTCTCTACCCGCCCCCTCGTTGCGTTGAGTGATTTGTTGTTGCTCCTCTTGGCCTCCAATTTTGGTGCAACTTTAAGTGTGTGATTTGGAAGCATGAGGATGGATGGTGTTGCTAGGTACATGTCCAGGTTAGGAATGTTTAGAGAATGGAGTGTTCATATTGGAGAAATGCTTACCCTAGTTGTAAAAAAAGGGGTCTTGTTTGTTCCGCAAAACACCTTATAAGGTAATTTAGATCCTACTTACCCATGAATCATTTTTTGGACCATCTGCAGCCTGTTCGCTTGCTCGTAAACGATCGTAAATTTCCAGCCGGGAACAGTGCTTTTCTCTCACACCAAATCAGCCAGCAGTAAATAATCCACGATACGATACGGCCTCCCGAACATGCTGCTGATCTATTGTCGAGATCAACTTCTAGCATATTTTTATTTGACTTAACATTTCTTTCACAAACAAGAATATTTTTTCTTGAGCTGAACTTTTCTTCCCTCTTTAGCTTAGCACACACAAAATCGACTGCAAATATGCAAAATATCTCGTCCTATGGCGCAAATATGTAAAATAAAATAGGCAGCCCCTCAAAAAAAAAAGGGCAGTGAAACCTCAAGATTGACTTCGTGTGCTCGCGAAGGCGCGGACCACGATGATTGGAGGCAGGCACAGCTTTCTAATCGACATCAACTCTAATGACTGGAGGCAGAGTTTCAGAAGAGGAGTCCAGGGATGAGGATTTGATTACTTTCAGTTAGTAGAGATTAACCAGAGGGAATCAGGTAAGTGTGCCGACCTGTCAACCTTCTTCGGAGTAAAAGAACTATACTACTGCACAACAAATCTAACCAATGAAATTACTAAACTGATGTACTTCCTTCGTTCTAAATTATAAGATATTTTGATTTTTCTATATATATAACTTTTGCTATGCATTTAGGGCTTGTTTGGAGGGGGTCTAAGCGGTTCCAACTATGTTACTGTAGTTACCATGTTCGCTTCGCTGAAAAGCAGGGCTAAAAAGTATTGTTCGCTAATTTGTTGTGAGAGAAAAATATTATATCATGGCTGATAAGTTCAACGAAACAGGGTGAGTAGTTCTATAGCAGAGCCATCGAAGCCCCAATACATCCGCTCCTCCGGCTCCTCCACTTTCTCAGTTTTTTTTGCCGGAGCCAAAGCCGTATTTGAGTCTGTTACAATACGCTATAGCGCAGAACAATGTGCTATAGTACCTGAATGGAAGGAGTCGGAAACTCGGAGCCCTCCAGACCGGCGCTACGCCAAACAACCCTTTAGAGTGTCCTAATGGGGTGACGATGTCGTTGACTCACGTCACCTTTTGTTCGACGTGGAGGAGAAAAGTTACTAAAAAGCATCTCGGCAGCGAGGGGGGAGTCACTAGTCTCACATGCTTCTCAAAAATCTCCGTGTCTCTACTCACCCTTGCTCATCTGTGTATGCCCACAAAGATTATCAGCCATGTTTTCTACTATTTTATAGACCACATCAGCTAGCGATTTCGCTAAATCTACTGGGGACGTCTTTAGATATACACTAGTATAGGGACATAATAAAACCACGTGTCTAGAAAAAATCAAAACATCTTATATTTTAAAAAAGAGGGAGTATCATATCTGCATGCATGTGAGTTAATTATCATTAAGCACTGATGTTTTTGTTACATTCACGTGGCTCATGGTTCTCGTGTTATCGGTAACCAACCGTGTCCCTAGCGCCTCATTTGAGTTTCGACCCCTTTCAGAATCATGTAACGTGTGACAAGCAGCAGCATATCAGGAGTATTTTTTTTTAGATCAGAGGCAGCGTTATCCCCTGCATTAATTTGAGGTTGACTTACGTGGAACTTGACTCTGACCTTACAGGTGGCATTTGTTCCGCATGACTGCATCCAATACCACAATTTTTTGCTACAGTACTATTTTGTCACCATCTAGTAAGCCAGTCAGCTCTGGTTGCTCGTTCAACGACGGGCCTAAAAATTGGTTTCTCGAACTTGATTTTTAATTTGTTAATTAATTACACGACTGCGACTTCTCTTGTAGATTTTCTTTGAATAATGTCTTTAGGGCGATTATCTTTCAATATTATAATTAAGAAGCAAGCATCGTAGAGAAGTGGGGATGCCGACGGCCAAGTAGCTCGACTGCTCGAGAAAAGGCAAAGCAGAAAATCCGAGTTCCCAGACCTTAAAATTTTTGTATCCCTTGTGCAGAACAAACGCGTAAGCAAAGCAAGCATGTTCGACGCAACTGCATGCGGCTCAGGCCTTCTTCAGTTTCTCCTTCTAAAATTTACTTCATATTCCATCAAATATTTGAATATATATATAGAGTATTAAATATACACTAAAAAATAACTAATTACATAGTTTGCGATTAATTTACGAGATGAATCTTTTAAGCCTAACTAGTCCATGATTTGATAATGTGGTTCTACAGTAACATATGTGTTAATGACGGATTAATTAGGCTTAATAAATTTGTCTCGTGGATTACCGACGGATTCTATAATTTATTTATTTTTATTAGTATCCGAACATTTATGCGACACCTCTATGTAACACCCAATATAACACCCCAAAAGTTTACACAATAAATTTAAACAAGGCCTCGTACAAGTCTCGAGCATGTGTGAACAGGAAGATCTAGACGTGACGTGCGGACCAATGACACATCTACGTGCGTTTAGCATTCCAACATTTTGAATTAGAGATATGAAGGCACGTCGTCTAGACGGGGTGTCCACGTATGTTTCATTTAGTTGATGCGTTAGATAGAAATTCCACGACTTAGATAAAGCGTGTTATAACCGGCCTTCCTCCGTACATTCGGCAGTGGATAGATGAAGCAAGTGGACGCATTCAATGAAGTAGATAAAAAATTGAATGACCATGCATGCAAGGACAGTATAAACTGTGGTGAGTCGACCCATCTTAGATAAAGGCAGCCTTCGTTGTCGATCTCTGGTTGGGCTGGCTGAAAAATATCTGTCTCTCCACTTGCTTCTCCCTGCCTCCGCTCTCTACCTCACTGCTCCTCCCTCTCTCTCTTCTTTGCGGTGCGGGCATACGGATGGACGGATCCGGCGGAGGCTCTAGTGGGCGGCACAGAGGCCCTGGCGTGCGGCCTCAACTAGGGCGGGCGAGCGCGCAGTGGGCGTGGTGGCGCAGCGATGCGGGCCGAGCGTGCGGCGCGGCGGTGCAGCGTCCCGGCATCATGGCCTCAGCAATGGCGGGCTCCCACGCGGAGGCGGCGCGGCGGTGCTGGGTGAGTGCTCTCCCCGGCATGGTGGTGCGGCGGCGGGGTGGGGCCCAAGGGTGGACATGAGCTCAGGCGGGTCCCCCTCTCTTCTTTACCTGCACAGCTGCACCATGGGCTGCTCACTAGTGGCTGCTCCAGCGACTCCACAGCCAGATCTGGTGCCTCCATGCCCGATCCGGTGTCTCCATAGCCAGATCCATCCATCTTGGTATGTCTTCTCATCTCCTTTCTTCTTGTTTGCCTGCTTCTATTTTCTTTAAGTTCTTGATTTGCTGGTAGTTATCCTCTCACCAAGAGATTTGTCAAGTTTGGTTCCAACTGAACGAGTCCACTACCACTAATATGCCAAATATTTGAGTTTAATTTTCATTGTTTAGAGTTCTGCTATTTATTTGCTCATGTGCCTGCTAATTAAAGGATTATTTTTAGTATTTCACAGGAGCTCGACCCACTATGGTAAAGAAGAGCACTAATTATGAATTGAACAAAGAACTTACACTCTGCAGTTTCTATTAGACCGGTATGCATTCACCTCCATATCTTATCTCCCTTTCTGTTTTTAATTTATCGTTTGTGTTCTTTTCCCTTTGTCCTTTCCAAACTAAACTAATTTTGGTGGATGTGGCAAATATTTGAATAATTTATTATGTTTAGAGCTCCGCTACTTAGTTCCTTGTGTGCCTAGAAACATAATTTATTTTGCTGTAAATTCAAGGTACCCCTATATCATGTTCTAAAAAATAGGCGTTGGACATACAATCAACTAATTTGTTTTGATGTAAATTTAACAAGCTGCCATACATATGCACTTCTTGTGGTATTGTATTATGATTAGCATGTTTGTAACTAATATATTTGGATCTAAAATATGGTTTTAGGTGCTATAGAAAACAATGAACAAAGCCTACAGGTATGAAGACAAATTGGCTCCAATCGAAGAGAATATGAGAGAGAGCATCTCAGCAAGCAGAGCAGGTCCCAACTGGTACAAGAAAATAGATAACATGAGAAAGTGCAAGGTACCCCAACAGCAAGATAGTGATGGCCTATTCAATCTAGTCACTCAAAATACTTAATTCGTTCCGATAGATATGCATGTCTCATATGTTTGGTTTGACACTTTGAATTTTTCATTGCTTTAAAACAATAAAGTGTGCCTAATTGTTCTATTTTTTTTATCCCATTTACCAGATCTGTCCATCCCACCTCGCTGCTGGATCCGTTCATTCCCTCTCAGATCTATGTGTAATACTGGATGTGAGGCTTCCCTTTGTTACTCTTCGTTGGGGCGTGAGTATGCTCTCTGTTTTGGTAGGTTTCTTTAGTCTATTATAATTTATATATTTTCGCTTTTCTTGTCTCAGATTCCTTTTTCGTGCTTTATGCTTAGTGTATCGATCTGTGAGCGATTTGTTAGAAAATATACTCTGATAGCGTTCGGACAGCCTATTGAAAATATTGCATGTAGATACAATTTGGACTAATCTTGCGGCAACTGAGTGACCTCTGTATTAGCCTTGTGTTAGTATCCCATTCCATGTTTATGTTTATCATATCTCAGGTCATATTATTCGCAGGTTAGCAGCTTATCTTCTTTTTTGTAAACACTCTATTTCCCCTGTTTAATTTTCTTCCAAACAAATTTTCTCCCGGTAACCTATGCTTGCCAGGGAACTGTTGCTCTCTCTTCCCTCCTCTCCCCCTCCTGAATTTCTTGGAAAAGAGAAAGTAGCACAGTTTGAGAAGCTATTTATACTTAAAATAAAATAATATAGATCAATAAGCAAATATGTCTTCATCTCATTTTATATATGCCATAGCACATTTTTGTAATATTTCCATGGCTGAGTTCCATCCCCTCTATATAAGTTTGTTTGTGTCAGATAGAGTCGATGCGTTAGAGCGTAGTCCCAAAAGATCTCTACATCTGACAGCTTGCATTACTGAATTGCAACTTGATTTTTGTTGCTTAATCTTCAGGAATTGCCTTGCTGGTTTGCCACTTTACATAGTTCCTAATTAGCGTTTCCAAATAATTTCCTGCGTGCTTGCACCTATGCAGCTGTGGGCTCCTGCCTGCTCCTTTGACCCTCTGCGGCTCTGCCTTTTGTCGACCCGCCGTGTCTGGTGTTTTTTCGATATGTGGATTCAGCTGCAGCCTGTGGTGATTCATGATTTGGAAATTTGGTGATGGCTGGGGTTGGGAGATGAGATGGTTGTGGTAATTCTGATTTTAATTTCGTGTGTGAGGTAGGATGTGGTGATTTTTGTTTTTTTACGTTTGGATTTGGTGATGACAGGTTTTGTACCAAATATTATGGCGCTAATGTGACGGCAATACAGGATGTATGCTTCTTAAAGGTTTGTCAGCAGCTGGAATTTTGAAGCTCATAGCTCAACCTGAAATGGTACTACCAATGCTCCTGTCATTTTTTTTTGATTTTCATCATGTATGCATTATATAAGTTACTGAATATTTTCGTGCTTACCTGTAAATAAGTTGCACATGTGCTAAGTGATTGGAGCTTTGAAATATCAAGTTTCGGTTATAGGAGTTTAGAACTGTCCATAATTTCAATGCTCCATTTTTTTTAAAAGTGGACAGGTGGGAAAGCTACATATTATATTGATACAAAAGAAGTTAGACCCTAAATAACTTCATATGGAAAAGCTGCAAAATTTAGGTATATTGCATAATGTATTCAACCACTACCACCGAATTAAAATGGTTTGAACTGAAATAACTCTGAATATGTGTTGTGCCACGTTGAACTTTGTGCTGTAAGAAGCATTTCGGGATTTCTCTGATTACGTTTTGGATACAAACCACAATTTTAGGTCTCCTGAAATAATATCTGAAGTTTGCTTCGATGTATCAGCTTGTGAAGTTCACAATCCTGGTTCCAGTAGTCTATTAGCGAGTTGGCTAATTTATAATATGTAATCAGTGGGCTTTGATGTAGTCCAATAGTGCTTAAGGGGCTCACGGTTTTGGACTATTGGTGAGCCCAGTAACACATTCATTTTTGTTATGGACTATTGGACTATTGGTTTTTATTTAGAACTTTCTTGCCATATCTTTCTAGCTATAGTACCAACTACATATGATTCACATGTATATACATATACTTATATATTTGCTCCCATGTCTGTCGTAGGGTAACATGTATGGTGAAATCCTAGGTCCTGAGGTGGAAACCAAGAAGCACTCATACAGGAGGATGACATCTATGTTTTCAGTAGTTTTAGAGTTTCAAATGCAAAATTGGGTTATAGACCTGTTAACTCCCACTGTATGGTTGAATTTACATTGCCCACAACGGTCTCTGTTGTCCTCATGCGCTGGTGACACAAGAATTTTCCTTGGTGAGTTTATAAGTATCCAGTGTGTTTCTTTCATTTTTTTAACCTATAGGGCCGTCTCGTGTGGACGACCGTGCTCCCTCTATGTGGAGACGATGCAAACTACCGCCGTCGGCGTTCAATTCATTGGCTGCCGCCGCCACCGCCGTTTGACTCGTCTCATGCCACCGCCGCCTGAGTCGCTCGCCCCCGCTCGACTCAGCTCCGGCTCCGGCGCCGCCGCTCCGTCTCCGCTCTTTGGCTTTACAGGTGGGCTGAATTCTTTGTTTATTCGGGAGGAGTCGACCTTGAAACATGAGTCAATTTTTCTCTCTTCTGCGTGAGTCGTATACTCCAGTCGGTCGATTTTTTTGGCCTCCATGTTGGATGATGAGTCGCTTTTCTATCCCCATTGGAGAAGCCCTCATTGTAGTTCATCCCTGCAGTAGTTTGTGTGTACATTGGCTATGTGTAAGCTCACATATGTACCCGCCCCTGTTTGCCACCTTCAGATATATACATGTGGTGCACATTTGTGATGACATGTATTCCATATTGAATGAGAAGGAGCGTCTCCTAATCAAACTCTATTACCGTGTTTACAAGCAACTTGGCCACAGAACGCTGGAAGCCTAAGCATCATTAGCATAATTCTGGGCAAGCATACTTGCCTATGGCGACAAGGACTAGCACACCCGCTGACACCCAGTGGCAGTACTCTCAGAAATTCACGTGTACCTAGGAACATTCTATAAGTGCATTAACTTACCTACTGTGTGTCATGTAACAAAAGACATACTGATACATACAAAGTCTACAATGTTTCAGCTAGCTGGTAGACTATCCTAATGCCTATGGACTACTTTTCTGTGACATTATGGTTGTTCTTAGATTATGTTTTCTATGGTGTTTCAATTCCACGACTAAGTAAACAGTATCCTGCTCACAACATAAAAGCAGGCAACCATGGGACATATACAATGTATCTGCTGGTTGTGCTTCAATGGAACGTTGGCATGATTAATATGGTCAAATTATAGACACATGAGCAAGAAATAAAACGGTTTTGATAACTTGGTCCTTCGTTGCCCAATGCCTGACAACGGCGTGTGCGCCGACCCCACCACCATCGTCACCGCAGCGCACCAGCGCTCGGACACCCCTCGCCGACTGTGGCAGCTCGCACGCCGCCACGATAGCGGGTGCCACCTCCCACCTTCCCTCCCTCTCCCTTCTCCATGCATGGCAGCAGCACGAGTAGCACAACCGTATATGCGCAGCAAATAGAGCAAGGCAAGCACGCACATAGACAACCACCACATTTACCACGCACGCACCAGCAGCACCTTGTTACCTTTAACCACGCTAACTAGCCACCGTCCATTTGCATGCACCATGCAAAGTTAGCATGCAGGCACAAGCAAAGGCCTCAACAGCATGCACGCGATTCATACTCGCATGCCTGCCGACCATCATGCTACGAGCCACCGGCCATGCATGTCAAGCATCCACCCCCTCCCGCCCCGCTACACGCCGCACCACCCACCTGTAGCGTCGTCCCATCATCCTGTGCAGCCATGGCGCCACAGCGACACCATTAATGCCAAGAAGCTGAGCACCGGTGGCACAGCTCCTCCCCGGCCACAAGTAGCGAAGTATGAACCTAAAAAGAATGGAGGTGACCAAATTTGAACTAACTTTTTCAATGCCTTGGAAGCGTAAACCGTGTCTGTAAGATTTTGTATGGTCCTGACAAAGTAGAAGGCAATTCCTGAGGTTCACATCATGCTATCTCTGGCCGCGTCTTTAAAACCACACCCTCTATCTCATTGATTAAATTTAAAATTATCTGACATATTGAAAAGTGAGAATTATATTTATTTTAGGATGGAGAGAGTACTTAAGTGTTAACACTCAAAATTGTCCGCGAATAAAGTTTTATAGTCCACTAAAAGCACGGTAAAGACCCACCAAAAAACACGGTAAAGATGAAGCAATAAATGGTGGTCCCCGGAGAATTTATACAAGGAGTGCAATAGACTAAATGTGCAAAGTATATAAAACAACATGGTGAGTGCCTCCCTAAGCTATCCAGAAATTCACTCAGTAAATTTGAAAGCACTGGACATCTTCACCTACGCAGGGTGGGTCAAAAGCAGGTGGACACATTTAATGCCTCCCCTCCATGCTACCATCACATAAAAACAAGTCGGGCAGGTGGACACATTTAATGCCTCTCCTCCTTACCATCAGATAAAAATAATTCACTAACCATGTAAGAACATTTGTACTTACACAAGCATCCATGCATCTAAGAGACGGCTTGGGTTGCGTGCACATTGCTCCCGAGGTGGTTGGTGGTTGGGGTTGGTCGCCATTAATATGGCTCCCTAGCCAGTGCAGGTTCAACTTCCCAGCCGTGCAGCGTCCCATCATCCCTTACCACCTCTGTGTCCACCTCGCCATGGCAAACATCAGGCCGATCGCTGAGGACTACGGCCGAAGATCTGCTGCCTTCCTTGCACCGCTCCTGTGCCCTACACTACCAGCAACACCATTGGCATAGATGAGGAAATAAAGCTTCGGAACCTATTTCTAAACTAAAACTTGACAACAAATTCTTTTCAAAAAGTTAGGACGTTGCATGCGAAGTTATATAAGTAGCCCTATTACTATGGTTATGTATCCAGGATAGATGGCACTCTGTTGACTTAGGTAGGCTTAATCAAGTTCTTTGTAGGTACACTAACCCCGAGCGTAGTCCGATAGTATCGACTAGCTATAGGGAGAGATCGGTGTGCCAAAAATCTAAGAACAGTTGCCCTATATGTTGGCAATAGTAGAAGGACGCATAGGACATGCATTTATGCATATCCTGTTTGTGCATTGTAGTGCTCGTATTGCTTACAGATACGCCATCCATAGGTGTCACGCGTGTCGTATGGTGCACGACTGACTCGTTCCTGTTCTGGAGTTAATGCTAAACTATGGCTTTGTGCTTCGCGTCGTCTATGGTTCATGCCTGTCATGACCCGTGTCTCCCCATACTCTTTTCTGGCCTCTTGTCGAAACCTTGTCTTGTAGCCATATTAGTCATTAATGGCCTCGGACATCGCTCGCTAAGAACGCGCAAAAAATTCAATCGATTCATTTATAGTGATCTCATGCTAGATCCTTGGTGGACCGCGCTAGGACCACTGACCGCTCTACCTTTATAAGCAGGGTCTAGCTTAGCTATTGGTACCACCACCCGGTGCACTATAGCTTGCCTAGCTTTTCCTTTTGAGCCAGTTTTTCGCTCAGTCCTTCCTTGCAACCACCGCCAGCGATGGTAGGAGCCTGGGTTAGTAGTTACTGCCTGAACACTAAGGGTTTTCCCAAGATCATGTATGCCACCCTGCAAAAGCTCAAAGTCAAAGAGGTCGTCCTGAGTATGAGGGCTGTGAGTATGAAAAGCATGGCACTGAGCGGTGTGAAGTTACCTTCTACATTGGGAAGAGTGAAGAGTTCCTCGACATCACTGAAGCCTGGAATATGACCGCAATCGGGTTTCACTTCGTCGACAGCTACCAGGTTGTGGCCCGCAAAGCCTTGCGGTACCTTTGCTAGATCTATGAAGAGCCCATTGCCCGTACCCCCATGAGGTTCTTTCCACCTTTGGAAAAGAATCGACTGGCATGGAGGGCTCGCATGGAGGCTTTGTAAGGGCGGGATGCGCAAGAAGATAGTCCTATCGCGGTGTACTTGACCACGTACCTGCTTGCTCTGGATGAGCAGTATGACCGGCAAGCCTCGGAGTTGAGGAAGTGCCTTCGGTGAGTCGAGGAAGCCGAGATCTTCTCTAGGATGCTCCAGGTGCAGCTTGCCAAAGCGCATACCAGTTGGGAGACTGCCATGTTGGAAGCTCGGAAGGAGGCTGAAGATCGACATGCCCATCAGTTGGGAGAGGGCTACCTTGTCACCAGGGCCAAGCGGAGGACGTTGGCTGCTAAACGACAGGATCCCTTGATCGTAGAGGGGATCCCTGTCCACCCGCCAGAAAGAAGGAGAACTGGTGTTGCAGTACCGCCAGCACCTCCACCCTCGAAAGTGTTAGAAGTGGAACCCTTGATTCCTCTCACTCAGCTGTTGCCAAGAGAGGAGGTAGATCTATAGCTAGGGCGGTAGAAGAATCTACCGAGCCCGGGAATGAAGATGCGTGGTCCAAAGTAGATTAGTTGCCTTGGGATGATGTACCCGTAGTTAGTAGTGTCTTTTGTCGCTGTCCACCGGTATTGTAATCTTTCCATTGTATTTTATCCATAGTTGTTGAGGTAGTCCGATCGTAGAAAAGGTGAACGATGTGTCGAGAATTGGAGAGTAAGTGCCTGTATGTTGTACCAGCATAAGGACGTTTGGAATATGCATTTTATTTATTTCGCTGTGTTATTGCGTCCATCTACCTTAAGTCTCGTTAGACGTGCTTAGGGTTTTCGAGGGCGATGTTAAGTGGGTTACAAGAGAAATTACCATTCGGATGCGAGCAGACCAGCCATGATTGGATAGCATAGGACACTGTATCGACTAATTGTGGATGTCCCAATAGAACACTTGAATCTCTTTAAATCAAATCCGTTGTTGGATTTAAAGTCCTTGTCCCTTGTTACGAAAGGAACCCTTGTTGTTTGAATTTTTCCTTGCAATACTCCTCTGATTCTGTGGTCTGTGACCCCACCGTCTTCATTGCGTGTAAGTTGATAGTAGTTGCCTGATTAATAGCTTATGGTACGGCGACGAAACCAAGGGCCCCTATGGAACAACTGACACGTGGTGACGCTACTCGGCACACGCTGATATCGAGGTTGTTGACCAAGTACCTTTACCAAGTTACACCGCCATACCACTTTTGATACAAATATTCGGGTGTTTGAACGAAAAATCCACAATGGGTTGATGAAATAGTATTCTCTTAGAGTAAACAAGAGGAGGTGGTTTCGGAGGAAGCATGTATGTTGCGATCTCACTTCTTATAAAGGTTGGCGCATATTGTGGACAAGAAAGGGAAGGAAAGAAGAACACCTAGAAAAAGTTAGCCTTGGGTAGTATGGAGTGCTTTGAAAAGCCTGAGTGGATGTCAAGTCCCAAGCACTGTGCCCAGCTCGACCACGCTACACACGCCGGGTCGCTGTCACCGCGTGCCCCGTGGACGCCGTCGGTGTTGGGCCCATTAGCACCCTGTCCTCGCATGTTCGCCACATCGTGCCGCACTCGACGTTCTCGTGTACTGTGCGCTTCTCCTTTTCCCGGCCTCCGGTCCGCTATTGATCCTCGCCCTCATTCCCGTACCGGGCCTCCTCCCTTCTTTCTTCTTTTGGGGGACACAGCCACCCGCACACCTCCCTCATCGAGCGAACTCTCTCTCCTCTCCTTTATTCCCCCCTCCACTCGCTTGCGCAGGGAGCGTGCCATGACCGACTTTATCCCCACAGCGTGAACCGGTAGTGTATCCCATCCATGCCGTCTCCACTTCCGGTGCGCTGCGCCCCATCTCTGTTCGTCACTATAAGATGCCCTTGTCCTTGCTCTTATCCTTCATCCCTATCCCTCTCGAATTCGAAGCAGAGCTACGAGATCCAGTCGTCATTGTGGAACTACGTTCATCTGACAGAGGCGATAGTGTAATCTGAGAAGAAGAGATCTGGTTTTTGAAGAAGTTCAAGTCTACCGTTGGTTAGTTTGGTCTTAGGGTTCACGATGTTTGACTTCTCAGTCTCTTGTTTCTAAATCTGTTGGTCATACGTCATGTTTTGGATAATCATTATCTTGTTGTTTCTCCATTGCCCTCGTCTATTCTGACTTCTGGAGTAAGCCTTGGTTGTACTAGGTTACTCTTAACCATGTAACTTTAAATTCCGGTGTAATTTAGTGTTCAACGTCGTGTAATCTTTCGTGTAATTCCAGATTTACGAAATGTATTGTAGTTTCGCCTAAGGGGAGTGGATCATAATTCACTCTTTTGTAAACCATCACGTTAAGAGATGTACTTGTGTTGTAGTTTTTGCTCTTTCCACCTATAATGTAATTCTAACCAATGTCGTGCTTTGAATCTAAGTGTGTTAGTTGCTTGAGCCCAACTCCATCAAATATTTCTTTCCACTAACATGTTATTGATTTGCTGGCTTTAAATAGGCACCATATAATGAGAACCAATCTCTACGTTCGTTTACAATATTGTAATAAAAAAAGCCATGTTACCTTTTCTTCCCATA
Source organism: Miscanthus lutarioriparius (assembly GCA_904845875.1). Lineage (NCBI taxonomy): Eukaryota > Viridiplantae > Streptophyta > Magnoliopsida > Poales > Poaceae > Miscanthus > Miscanthus lutarioriparius. The sequence continues at coordinate 22,823,067 of CAJGYO010000001.1, forward strand.
TTTTCCCATTTAATGTACCAAATAGACCAACTTTTTATATCAACGCGATGCGAAAACATATTAGACATATAAGTCATATTTCCCAATATTTTTCCTATACCCAACACATCACCCGCAGCGAAGCGCAGACAGCAGCAGTGGCCAGTTGATTGAATGGGAGAGCATCCAACTCACTGCTCATGACTCATGTCACTCTGTTTACTGACATGGAGCGATGATCAACACATGGAGCGATGATCAACGCCACCTACCAGTAGCGCAATCGTTCGTCGCCACTGCACTGGAATGGAGCTACTAGTAGTAGCAATTTCACCCTCACGGCCTCACCTCAGGTCGGCGCGCGTCAACGTCAACGGTCAACCTGCGTTAATTAGCGGCTTGGTTATGCCTAATCTACCCCTACATGACATTTGGAAACGACTAAAGAAGGCTGCGTTTGGCTGGCTGGCTGCTCTCGGCTGGGCTGGCCAGCGCACTCACAGCAACACTGTTTATATGAACAGTGTTTTCAAACAGAATAATATTTTTCTCTTATGATAATTAGCTGGAACAGTATTTTGATTTATTTTTCAGTACTGCCGAACAGCCCCGAAGTAAGAAGTAGCAGTAGTCTGACACTAGATTCCAATGTGATATAAAGTTGCAGTGGGCATTCTGACTTCTAGCTTCTGGAACATTACTTATCACATCTTTTGACTAGGGGCTGTGTTTAGTTCGTGAAATCTGGGAATCTGGCTACTATAGCACTTTCGTTTTTATTTGGTAATTATTGTTCAATCATGTACTAATTAGGCTCAAAACGTTCGTCTCGCGATTTTCAACCAAATTGTGCAATTATTATTTTTCGTCTATATTTAATGTTCAATACACGTATTGCAAGGTTCGATGTAATTGTTACTGTAGCACTTTTTGGGAAAGTTTTTGGAAAGTAAACTCAGCCTAACTGCTCGAAACAAAGTTCTTCTGACCATAGGTTGAAAGGAAAACAAAATGTCACGAGAATGTCCCGTTGACCAAACTTTTGGGACTGTACGGTGGCCGGTGGGCGTGGACGGACACTGGACTCGCTGGCCGTACACATGCTCGAGCAAGGGAGCAGCGCGGCTCATCATTGCCTTGCTGCCGTCCGCGTCTCGGCCTCCCCACCACCCCAGCCTATTGCCGGGGCGCGGACGAAACCGCCCGGCGGTGTTCAATTTCCGGGCCACACCGGTGGCGCGTTTCCGGGCCACACGGGTGGAGCGCTGGGGACCGGGGCTGGGTAGGAGAAGTCTTGGGTTCGCTGGTCGCCGGTTTTGGTTTGGCGCTACAAAACGTGGACTTCCACGGTGAGGTGGGTGGCTGGGTGCGGGCCGCCTGCCGATCTGTGACCGCGCGCGTCGCCACAGAAGCGAGCAAAAAAAGCGACAGTTCGGGGCACGGCGGAACGGGTAAAAAACTGCCGGGCATCGGCCTCCTCCGACCCCCTTCACCCTGTCCTCGGACAGGCAGCGTCGGTGCGCCGGCGGTGCCAACGCGGAGGACGACGGAGCGCTGGGGCGCCAGCGCGGGGAAGGAGCGGAGCGGAGGAAGGAGACAGCCCGGAGCATCAGCTGTCTGCTTCTGCTGTCTGCGGGAGCGATCCCGTCTTCCGTTGACCAGGTTCTTGCCCGATTCTTGCCTGCTTCGGGGAGCAGTACGGCGCATCGAATCCGGCTATTTCCATGCGTTTCTCAAGATCTTGCTCATTTTGTCCTCGATTTCGCTCCCTTTTTCAGTTTCTGTAGCGAGTTGCGAACGAGCAGAAGTATACAATACTGGTTCGTCTATCGACAGTTCGAGTAAACAAGCATTTATAGTTTTACGTAATTACTAATAACTTCGCACCCTCTGCGCAGTTCCGGGCACGAACTAGAACTGGCTGCGCATATACTTCTGGAGGAGGCAGCGGGATTTGGAACATGGGGAGTTCGGCCGGCTGCTTGAGAGGCGGCTCCAAGTCGAGGCAAGATCAAAATGGTCAGGTCGTCGCGGGTTCGTCTCCTCGTTCAGGTACATCCGTTCCGTGACCGTGAACACATGATTCGGAGCTCAATAGTGTCGGGACTAAACAGTTACGAAATGAAGAACACTTGTGTCGCTTTACATTAAAAAAAGTGTGGACAAATAATGCACAATCTATGCTTCATGAGTATAACCATGATCCCAAAAGTTATTCATTGGGGTATCATGCTTAAGGCAAAACTGCCTCTAGTGTTCTATTCTTTCTTGTAAACATGTCGGGTTCATAAACTCGGGGTCCCCGATGGGTCCGCTTCTCAGCAAAAACTCGGCCCAGCAGACGGTATTACAACAACACGCGACTCCTGGGCCGGCCCAGATACCTAACGACATGCCGGAAGAGCGATCCAGTCTCCGACCAGAAGGCCTGGCCAAGGAGGGGACAACACCCGCTCCCGACTCCGACCCGTTTTTTTGACCGGGAATACGTCGAACCTCTGCTTACAGCTCTTCTCCGACCGACGCGGTCGGAGCCGACTGGGAACGACCGACCGGAGACGCCCGCTCGGTGAGGACAAAAGAATCAGGCGGAGCAGATAAGAAAATGCGCTCAAGTCAACCGCAATACCGAGAACCGTACCTTGCACACCTGCAGGACAGTATCGCCAGGCCATACCAGAAGGGTGCTTTGCAACCTTCCAAGCATGTCAGAACCCGAACAGTGTTGTGGACGCCGGTATTTGCCTTACAGTGTTGTGGGCGCCGTCATTTGCCATATCAGGCGAACACGGTAAAGCCTTCCACACGCGTCTGACATAAACAGTATTGTGGACGTCGACGACCGTCTTGTACCCGACAGCGTGGACAACAAGACTTAGTAAAACACGAGCACACACACCCTCTCACACACTTGCAAGGCCATCCCCTTCACCTATAAAAGGGGATGCGCTCTCTCTAAAAGAGGACGGTCATTCCGACTCTCTCTCTGCTAAGCTTTAGATATTCTGAGCACTCGAACAGCTCCACGGCTCTAGAACTCTAAAGCTACACAGTGCATACGTTCCAATACTTAGCGCACGTAGGAGCTCCCGTCACTCTTGGCCCTTCGGTCCAGAGCCCGATCGGATCTTTAACACCCCTTCTTATTCCCACTCGTTTGTAACCCCACCGCAAACTTCGAGCACCTGGGCTCAGGAATAAAGTCGTAGTGCACGTTGCCTAAATCAGTATAAACCCTGTGTCATTGAGTGTTAGGCCACATCCGATCACAGCGTACGACAAAACTACAAATATTTACTTGTTGGTCACTTTTCGCACCGACAGTTGGCGTCGTCCGTGGGGAGGACGCCGTACGTTCACACTTTTGGTCATCGGATGGCCCACCTTTTTGCCATCTTCGGCATGACGGACTCAAGCGATACGATTCGCTTCGGCTCGCTGGAGTTTCCACGCTCCCACCTGTTGGGATGTTGGTTCCTCTCGTCTTCGAGCCGTTCCAGACCTTTCTCTTCGGAAGCCTGGACTTCGTCGCCGACCAGCTCGGCGTACTTCGCCTCCGCGAGGAGGAACTTGTCCCGACACCCATCGGAGGAGGAGCGCCCTCCGTCGGCTCGGACCACCTGACGGCCTCAACGACGAGACACCGGCGCTTCGCTTCGAGTCCACGCTGGGCTCAAACTCCATTGTGAGTAACGTCATATTGTTTTTTACTCACTGTTGAATACCTTCCGCCGATTCTCTGAAGGGGCCCCGTTGTCCCCACCGCAACCGTCGTGCGACCGGTTCTCCTACGGCCTCGCGTCCCCCGCGGACGCGTACACGCGGGGTCTCCGAAAGATGCTGATGCCGCCCCCTCTCACATCCGAATTCGTGGGGATGGCGGGCTACGCTCCCGCCTCTTTCCACGACCTCGTGGATGACGAGATTGAAAGCGACGGCTCCAGCATCGGCGACATCGTGGCACCTAGCCACCCTCTGTCCCGGGAGAGTGCTATGGCGGACGCTCCGGGACAGCCGCTGGTGGTAACGGAGTCTCTACAGACTCAAAACCCTCTGGACCCTCGTGCGGAGCCCCTCGCGCGTGCGCTGGAGCACGGCGAGGAGTTGCGACAAAGGCGACAGAGCCAACTGTCACCTGCACTGGCACGCTCAGCGCAGCACGCTGCACCACATGCGCGTAACCAGGCGAGCGGCGCTCGGGGTCGCGCCTATCAGGTCCAGCGCAACATCGTAGACGAAGGAAACGATCCCCCACAGTTCGCTCGGACTGGCCAGAACATCGCCGCTGCGGCGATGCTTCTGCACGGCCTTCTAGAGCCTGTCGACCCCCAGGAGCAGGCGATTCACCGGAACCTTCAGGCGCTGGTCGAAACCAGCGCCGTTCAACAGGCGGAGAGCTCCGCGTCACGACACCGGCTCGCGGCCTCTCTCCCCACCGGGGAAATGGGGGCGCACCAGTCAAACCGCTCCATCCGCTCACCGCCACAATCGCCCAGTGTGGAACAGGAGGCCACAGCTGCACCATGGCCTGTTCTGGCGCCCGCTCCACACCGACCACCTGTGCGCGAACAGCTCGAGCCGAACCGTGACGCTCGCAGCGTCATCAACAATCGACGACAAGCCCCGTGTGATGATGACGTCCATCAAGGGCGGTGAGAGCAGGCGGCACGGGCCCCGGTCGGACCATCGAGGGGGGCGGAGACACCCCCCAGGCATGGTCGCCGACCAGACGACCGGAATCCCAGCCCGGACAGCCCGGGACCACGGGCCTTTGGCCGTCGCATCCAGAAAGCGTCGTTCCCACAGCGCTTCCGACTACCCACCAACATTGTCAAATACACCGGGGAAACAAATCCCGGTATATGGCTCGAATACTTTCGGCTCGCCTGCCGAGCCGGAGGAGTGGATGATGACCACATCATCATTCAATACCTTCCCATCTGCGTGGGAGAGTATGTTCGAGCATGGCTCGAATTCCTCCCGCCTGACAGCATCCGCGACTGGGCAGATCTCAAAAGGATCTTCATCGGGAATTTCTAGGGGACATATGTCCGTCCTCGAAATTCCTAGGACCTTAAGAGCTACCAACAGGAGCCCAACGAGTCCCTGCGGGATTACATCCGTAGGTTCTTAAAACGATGCAACTCCCTTCCTGATGCGGTTGACGCGGACGTCGACAGCGCATTCCTCTCCGGGACAACCTGTGAGTCGTTGACCCACAAGCTCGGTTGTCTGAAGTCCCATACCACCCGCGACCTGCTCGACATCGCCACGAACCACGCCTCCGGCGAGGAGGCGGTCGGAGTGGTCTTTAGCGGAGGCCGGGACAAGGGCAAGGCCAAGCGCGAGGACCAAGACGAGGGCCCCTCCACGCAAAGGGGCAAAAAGAACACTCCGACCAACTCCGCTTTGGTTGCCGCGGCCGATCGTACGGGCAAGCAGCCCCAGCAGGGTCAGCCCGACCACTTCGACAAGCTCACGGAGAGCCCATGCACCAACCATGCCTACCCCGTCAAGCACCTCTACAAGGACTGCGAACTCAAGCGCTTTCTTCGATAGGCCGGCGGGCCAAAGGAAGAAAAGGGCACAGAGGCAGCGGCCAAGAAATGAGGCGCGACAAGCAAGGATGATGATGGCTTTCCCGACCACGAGGGATGCCTCATCATCTTTTGGGGATCCGACGCCATCTACTCCATGCGCCTGCATAAGGTGCGCTACAGAGAGGCATGCGTCGCCGAAACGGCCGTCCCCTCTTTCCTTAGCTGGTCAGAATCTCCGATCACTTTTGATCAGAGGGACCATCCTTCCTACGTCGCCAGACCGGGTCGCTACCCGCTTGTCGTCGACCCCATTGTCCGCAAGAAGCGCCTCACCAAGGTGTTGATGGACTGAGGCAGCAGCTTCAACATTCTCTACATCGACACACTCGACGCCATGCGCATCCCCCGGTCGGAGCTCCGTCCAGTGAACTCTCCCTTCCACGGCGTGATCACAGGGACACAGGCACACCCGCTCGGGCAGATCGATCTGCCCGTCACGTTTGCCGACCGAGCCAACTTCGGCTCGGAGGTCCTCACCTTCGAGGCGGTGAACTTCCCAGGGTCCTACCACGCCATCTTGGGGCGGCCTTGCTACGCCAAGTTCATGGCGATCCCCAACTACAACTACCTCAAGTTGAAGATGCCGGGACCGAACGATATCATCACTGTGGGTAGCACCTTTTCGCACGCCTACACGTGCGACCGCGAGCATTACGAGCTTGCCACTGCCGTCATCAACTCAGCCGAGCTCCTTCAGCTCGGAAAATCGTCAACTCCAGCAGTCCCGGACTGCAACAAGCCAACCTCCTCGATTGCCTTCCGCCCAATCGAGGAAACTAAGACAGTGGGGATCGACCCCACCGACCCAACCAAGACGGTGCGGATCGGGGCCAAGCTCCCGGCCAAATAGGAATGCGAGCTCGCCGACTTTCTACGCGCCAATCGCGATGTCTTCGCATGGAAACCTTCTGACATGCTGGGCATACCGCGGGAGGTCGCCGAGCACGCATTACGCCTCGTCCCGGGCTCAAAGCCCGCCAAGCGACGACTGCGTCGCTTTGACGATGAGAGGCGCAGGGCCATAGGCGAGGAGGTCACCAAACTCCTAGTAGCTGGATTCATCAAGGAGGTATACCACTCCGACTGGCTTGCCAATCCTGTTCTTGTTAAAAAGAAGACCTAGAAATGGAGAATGTGCGTTGATTATACTGGCCTCAATAAGGCGTGTCTGAGGGACCATTTTTCTTTGCCACACATAGACCAGATAGTCGACTCCACATCAGGATGCGAAATCCTCTCCTTTCTGGATGCTTACTCAGGCTACCACCAGATCGCCATGAAGGAGTCCGACCAGCTCGCAACTTCATTCATCACCCCGTATGGTTCGTACTGCTACGTAACCATGCCTTTTGGTCTGAAGAATGCTGGCGCCACCTATCAACGGTGCATGCAGCAATGCTTCGCCGACCAAATCGACCAGCCTGACCAAGTCGAGCGGCCAAAACCAACAATCGCCGTCTATGTAGATGACATAGTGGTCAAAACGGCTCAAGCTTACGACCTGATCGCGAACCTAGGCGCAACGTTCGCGAACCTCCGAAGGTTCAGCATCAAATTGAATCCCGAAAAATGTGTTTTCGGGGTTCTGAAGGGAAAGCTGCTTGGGTACATCGTGTCCGAACGCGGCATCGAAGCTAACCCCAAAAAAATCACAGCCATCTCCAACATGGCCCCTATACGTAACGTCAAAGGCGTACAGAGGCTCACCGGCTGTTTGGCCGCACTGAGCCGATTCATCTCCCGGCTGGGCGAGCGGGGATGCCTCTCTACAAAGTTCTCAAAAAGACGGACGCGTTCGTCTGGACTGAGGAAGCACAGCAGGCTTTGGAGAGCCTCAAAGCATCACTGACGTCGGTCCTAATCCTTGTCGCTCCCGAACGAGGAGAACCCATCCTCTATATCGCGGCAAGCAACCACGTCGTGAACGCCGCCCTAGTCGTCGAAAGGGAGGAGCCGGGACACCACCTGAAGGTCTAACGACCCGTATACTTCGTCGGAGATGTACTCACCAACACCAAGGTTCGGTACCCTCAAGTGCAGAAACTTCTATACGCCGTGCTGATGGCGACCCGGAAGCTCCTGCACTACTTCACCGACCACGAAGTCATGGTCATCACTTCATTCCCGTTGGGAGACATCGTCCGCAACCGTGACGCCGCGGGACGGATCTCCAAGTGGGCACTTGAGCTAATGGGCCACGACATTAGGTATATCCCCCGCACCGCTATTAAGTCTCAGGCTCTCGTGTGCTTTATCGCCGAATGGACGGAGGTCTAGCTCCCGACCCTAGACGTCACCCACGAGTACTGGATGATGTACTTCGACGGGTCGGTGATGGCGCTCGGCTTGGGGGCTAGAGTGGTTCTGATCTCCCCGGATGGGAGCAGGCTCCGCTACGCGATCCGTCTCCATTTTTCGACATCAAACAACACCGCAGAATACGAGGCCCTCATCAATGGACTGCACATCGCCATCGAGCTCGGCGCTACGCGGTTGTACGTCCGCGGCGACTCGTAGTTGGTCGTCGACCAAGTCATGAAGGAGTCCTCTTGCAAAAGCCCCCTCTTGGCAGCATACTACCAAAAGGTGCGCAAGCTCGAGGACAAATTCCAGGGATCGAACTACATCATGTCCCCCGAAAGGACAACGATGCCGCCGATTTTCTCGCAAAATTGGCTGCCAGGCGGGTTCCGTCTCCAGATGGGGTCTTCATCAACGACCTTCACAAGTCATCTGCCCGCATCCTGGCAGGTCCGATCCAGACACACTCGGTCTTGGTGCCTCCATGACGACGTCGTCCGTCGACGTCGCCGTGGTGGCACTCGATCAAGCTGACTGGAGAGCACCGCTACTCGCCTACCTCCTCGAGGAAATTCTCCCACCAGAAAGGACTGAAGCGCGACGAATCGCTCGACGCGCCAAGACGTTCGTCGCATTCGGTAACGAACTTTACAAGCGAAGTCCGTTAGGAGTACTCATGAAGTGCGTCCCTACCAACCAAGGGAAACAGCTCCTCCTCGAGGTCCATGCCGGAATTTACGGACATCACGCGGCCCCTAGGTCGCTGGTCGGAAAAGCCTTTCGCCAAGGTTTTAACTGGCCCACTGCGTTGCGAGATGCACAGGAGGTCGTCCGCAGGTGTGAGGGATGCCAGTTCTACGCTTGGCAAACTCACTTGCCGGCGCAGGAGCTTCAAATCATCCCCATCACCTGGTCATTCGTGGTCTGGGGTCTCGACATGGTCGGACCCCTCAAAAAGGGCCCGGGTGGCTTCACTCACCTACTCGTAGCGATGGACAAATTCACCAAGTGGATAGAGGCGAAGCCCATCACCAACATTCGCTCGAAAGAGGCGGTCAAGTTCTTCCTTGACATCATCTATCGTTTTGGTGTTCCTAACTGTATCATCACTGACCACGGAACTAACTTCACCGGAAAAAAGTACCTGGACTTCTGTGACGGATACGGCATCAGGATCAACTGGGCCTCGGTCGGACATCCACGTACTAACGGTCAGGTCGAACGAGCCAATGGCATGGTCCTCTAAGAACTTAAGCCACGAATCTTCGACCTACTCAATAAGTATGCCGGACGATGGGTTGCAGAGGTCCCAGCGATCCTCTGGAGCCTGAGAATGACCCCGAACCGATCCACAGGGTTCACATCTTTCTTCCTGACCTACAGAGCTGAAGCAGTGTTGCCCTCCGACCTCGACCACGGCGTCCCAAGAGTGAAGGCATTCGACCGAGACCGAGCCGCGGAGGCTCAGCAGGACACGGTTGATCTGCTCGAGGAGGCTTGCGAGACGACCGTCATCCGCTCCGCTCGCTACCAGCAAACTCTTCGCAAGTACCATGAAAGAAAAATCAGGGGGAGGATCGTCGAGGTCGGTGACCTCGTGCTCCGGAGAACCCAATCCACCAAGAAAAATATAAACTCTCCACCATGGGAAGGACCCTATACGGTGATCGAGGTGATCCGACCGGACACCTACCGACTGAAGGACGACAACGGCAACGTTCTCACCAACACATGGAACATCGAACAGTTACGTCGTTTCTTCCCCTAAAACTCGTTCTTACCATTTTCTCTCGGCCTGGGTCGCTCGGGGGCTCCACGAGGGTACGATACCACCCCTCTTTTTTACTATCAGATAGTAATACTTTTCACCCAAACGAAAGGGTAGTCCGTTCCTTTAATTACCCTACGTAACTTATGTTTTAAAATCCCAACCGATCACACCCCGCTACGATCTACGGTTACGAGCAACTGAGCCTCGCGGGCCACGCCCGGGTTCTTAAAGTTGCAGCCTACGGGTCAAACGGGCAGGTGCGAAAATGAAAGGATAAAAAACAAAGCTATGCTAGGGTAAAAACAAGGATGGATGGGACAAGCTTCCCCTTTGAGTGATTTCATCACAAAACGAAATTGGAGTATTCATGAATACAAAAAACTATTCATACGGGGGCTCCCCCACGAACTTATCTTTTACATATACTTACTGCTTTCTACTCTAAATTCTATTGTGGCCGCCCGGCGGCATTGGCTGACGACACGATCGACAAGGATAAGGGTTGCTTGCTTTCCGACGGGACGACGTTCGGCTCGGTCGGAGGCGGGACGATGCTCGCTTTCGACCCGGTCTCCACTCCGTCCGCAGGCTGGATGACATCTTCCTGGCGCACGCCTTCAGCCACGCTCGAACGACGAGCCTCCGTCACCCACTACGCAGAGACTTGCTCGGCAACCATCTGTGCATATGGCACCAAGCTCTCCCCAAGCGCATGGATTGCATCTGCGCTCCACCCATCGGCGTACCCTCTGCAGATGGCGGCGAAGTCTAGATCCAGGTGGTGCGTCGCCACTGAGGTCAGCACCCCCGACGTCCCGTAGAACATGCCGTCGGGCGTACTGGTGCTCGGTCCTGACCCGCACACCTCGGAAACGACCACCTGGGCGACGTTACGAATCTGGTCGAGCTCCCCCTCGAGAGCACGTCACTCTTCAAGGGACTTGGCTAGCGCCTCCGCGCTCCGACCGATCACCGTCTTGGTTGTCTCCAGCTCTCGCTCCAGAGAACCAATTTTTTCACCCAGTTCTGGAAAAAGGACGGCAAGTTCAAAAGCAAAGAAAAAAAACCAAGGCATTAACCAAAGGCGGAACAGATACATACCAAGGCGGGTGCTTTCGAGGATGGAGAGTCCTTCCTCTTGCTAGGTCACCTTCTCGAGCAGTCGAGCGTTTGACTCCTCTACACCAAGCACCTGCCCCCGAAGCGTGACCACTTCCTGTTCAGCCTCCGACCGGGCCTTCTGCTCCGTCTCTAGAGCCTCCAAGGACTTCTGAAGCGCCGCCTCGATCTCTGCCAAGCGGACCTTCGCTGCGTCGACTTCCCGCTCGGCAGCAGTCGCCCGTTCAACCACGAGCAGTTCCACCGCTCGCGCTCCCGTCGCCTCAGCCGCCCGGTCTTGGGACTCGTGGCGGGCGGATTCCAGCTGGCGCTGAAGCTCGTCAACCCGCCACGACATCGCGGCTTCCTGCTCCATCCGACCGTGTTCCTCCCGAAGGAAACGGGACTTGCGGATCGACATCGCCTCTAAATCCTGTAAAGCGAGAAGCAAACATGCTGAAACAGACAGTGAAAGACCAAGGAGTCAAGGACAAACGCTAAAAACGCAGAGAACTTACCTCTACGACGCGGGGCAGGTCGACCGTAACCGCCTGATGGACGAGCTCCACCCGCTCCAAGGCCTCCTTGAGCCTCGCCTTGGTTTGGGCGAGATCGGACTCCATCGACAGTTCGCTCTCCCCAAGCAGGTGCCAGAGCTTCACCTCCTCCTCATCACGGAGGACGAACCGAGCCTTCCCCGGGTCGCCGGGGCAGGGCCACACCACCCGCTGGAAGATCCAGCCATCGCAATATCGTGCGACGACCGGACCATCACCAACTCCTGCGACTGCGGGATGGCTGGCGGCTCCACCCCAGTGTCTGCCTCGCCGGAGCAGGGGATCTCCACTATCTGAACTCCGTAGCTCGCCGGCGGATGTTCTACCTCTGGCCTGACCACGTCCCCTCCTGACCCCTCCAGCTCTGACCAGGAGGGCGAACCGTGCGTTCCCCCGCCGGGCGAGGCAGGGAGCCCGGTTTCCCTCCTCTCTTCCGCCACAGCTATTGGGGGAGGGATCGCAAGGGTCACCTCCGACCCAACCTCCGACGTCACCACGGGGATCGCTGCCATCACCGCCGCCGCCGCTGCCGTCGTACTCGCGATCGGCCGGGAGGACGCAACCCCCAGAAGGGAAGGTCGCACCGCTGCCAATCTGCTTTCCCCGCCGCTTGTCGCGACTCGCTGCAGGCTGGGTCTCCATTCCTCCCGCACGAGAGGCAGGGCGATGCCCAGTCCCGTCAGTCCTTGGCCGCTGTCAAATAAGTGCAGGTCAGTCGCGCTCAAAAAACTCAGCCGTGAGATCGAAAAGTAACATAAATGCATACCTAGACGAAAGCAGCAGAGCCCTGAAGCCCCGACTCGTTGGCGACGAGCCCACCGGACGAGGACCGCTCACGGGTCACGACCCGCGTCCCCTCGTATCGACCGAGGGAGGAGCCGACCCGGCCGGTTCCCGATCGGCCCGTGAATGGCCGTGACCGCCAACTCGTGGCGAACCCCCCGGAGCAGCTGACGGGGCATCTCCCCGTTGTGGGTCGCGCGCACGCGCCGACCCCGAAGATGCGGGGGGACGAACACGCTCCTCCGATCGGCCAGCGTGCCCCGCCACGCTCGGAGCAGGGGGGGGGTGTGAAGCCAACGACGCCTCCGAAGGGCGCGGCGACCGCGCCTGCTCCGCCTCTCGCTCGACGGCGGTGTCTTCGCTTGTGGCGCACTTCCTTGACTCGGGAACGTCGCTGCGCTTCTCCGAATCCCGCCCACCGCCGACGGACGCGGCCATAGGCTCACGACGCTCCACCGAGGTCGCGACGACGCCCCTGTCTCCTTCATCCTCGGAGGTACTCGCGTCACCACCCATCTCCGTGAGCTCCTCCGACTCGAGCTCCGCCTCCACATCGCTACGGCTTTCACCCGCCCGGACCCGCCGGCCGATCTCCTTCTCCTTCTCGAACCTCCTCCGGGCCTTCTCAGCTCTCTTCTTCTTTTTGGCAAGCGCTGCCTTCTTCAGAGCAGCTTGCCGAGCTGCGCCCTCCGGCCCACTCGGAAGATGCGGCCAAGATCTGTAACCCGCGAGTCCCTACGAAACGGACAACTCAAAATCAAAACAAGGGAAAGCGAGAGGGAAAAGGTCATGGAATAAGAAGAGGGGAGCATACTAGATTGGACAGCCTCGCGGCGTGAAGTGGTTTGGGCGTTCCTTCAAGGGAGTCTTTATCCCTCAGTTGCAGCACCCGATCGAGTCGACTCCAGACCTCGTCCTTCGGCAACTCCTCCGATGACGCGCGGTCGGGATCCGTTGGGCCGGAGTACGCCCACATCGGCCGCCTCCTCTCCGCCAGCGGGGCGACTCGACGGCGGAAGACCCGCAGCCCATCGAGGCCATGCTGCACCAGCTTCTGAAGCTCCGCCTCGATGACCTCCAGCTTGTTTTGCCGACTGGAGGGACCCCACGACCAGCTTTCCCTCCTCTCCGGCTTTCTTCCGGTGAACGGCGGGAATGGCGCCTACGCTGGGTTCCTGATGTAGAACCACTCGTCATGCCACCCCCGATTGGAGTCGCAGGGGGAGTACACAGGGTAGGAGCCCGATGGCCTCGGCTTCTTCTGCAAGGCGAAGCCCCCAACCGGCGCGGTTCTGGGTGGCTTCCCCTCAGACAAGGCTCGCCCGTTGAAGATCCGCCGGAAGAGGTCCACGTGCGGCTCCATCTCGAGGAAGGCCTCGCAGACGGTGACGAAACCGGCGATGTGCAGCACCCCGGTCGAATTGAGGTGCTGCAGCTCCAGGCCTCACTCGTTGAGGAGCCCGCGCAAGAACCAGTGTGCGGGATATCCAAGCCCGCGCTCGTGGAAGGCGAGGAAGGAGACATCCTCGTCGGACCGTGGTCGCGGAACAGCTTCCCCTGGTGCAGGAGCCCTCCAATGCTCCACCTCCTTCGACGGGAGCAGCCCCTTCTCGGCGAAGGCGGTCAGCACCTCCTCGTTTACGTTGGATGGCCTCCAGTTCAACATCGCGCTCCGGATTCACGAACGAATATGTGAGTTCTCCTCTCCCTCGCCTTACACTCTCTCTCCTAGAGACCGCCGCGGCGCACAAACAGGCTTGGCAAAAAGCAAGGAGGAGGAGAGGCAGCAGTTGGAGAAAGGCGAAGGAATGGAAAGAAAACTGTCTCCCTTCCCCCTATTTAATGCGGATAGGCATGCGGTGGGACGCGTCCTGACTGATGGGACGCGCCCTGCCCAACGAAACGTCGCCTGGTTAAAAAAGGGACGTGGCCTGGGCAGGGCCCACCACTACCACAGCCCGAGCGCAGGAAACAAGGCGCAACCGCATGCAAACAACCCTCCACCTTCCCAGGCAGGGTTTGGAAGGGCCCACCAACAGGATCTCCGTCATGGAAAGACCAACGGGCTACCTGAGTCGATCGAACGGCTCAGGCGAGTGCCGAGAGACAGGTAAGGAGCAGTAGGATGCCCCATGCGGGCTATGCCGACTCCGTCACGAATGACGGACACAGATCCCATTCGGACATATCCGATAAAGAGCTCCTCAAACCCGTCATTCGAGTCATCAAGGTAACTTTACCAAACCTTCTCACTTTATTTTATTTTCTAATGCATAATCATTCATTCATCCTTTCTCATACACGCATTCACACATTCATCCATACAATCATTCATTCATCCCATACATCCAAAGTATTGCATATGCAATTGATGCATCACAACGCTTCGTGTTGCGTCACAAAGCGGTAGTCACCTCATTCGACATGAGCGACGAACGACCGGGGTTCGAAGGCCGGCCCGCGAAGGGCTCGAGGCCTCCTCGCGTCAAACAGAGCCAGGGGAGAAAACGCAGATGAGCCCCAGCGGCCCTCACCCGATCTGCTCAGAAGCAGACAGGGCCATCTCGACCTTCTCGTTCGATCCTAACCTCGAGCCATACCCACAGAATCTCCATCGAGGGGAGGCCAGCGGGTCACCTGAGTCGGTCTCCGGAACGACTCAGGCATCTGCCGGGAGGCGGGTTAAGGAGCAGTGGAATGCCACATGAGGGCTATGCCGACCCCGTTACGAACGACGGACCCGGATTCCACTCGGACATACCCGTTAGAGAGCTCACCGAGCGCGTCACTCGAGCCATCATGGCAAGTGACGTTAGCTCAGCTCCTCCGGTTGCTGAAACCGCGGATGGGGTACCGCACGAAACTAGACCAACCCCTTGGCCACGTCCGGCATTTGGGTCCGCGCTCCGTCGTGCCCGACCCCCCGGTCGCGCCCGATGATAAGTCGAAAAATCCCCCAGGCGATTCTACCCGAATCGCCCGGGGGCTCGGGGGCTACACCCACCGGGTGCGCTCGCGCACACCCGCCGGCAAGTCAAAAAATCCCCCAGACGATTTTTAGGACCACCAAGGCCACACCCCTTGCTGGGCTCCACCTCATCCGACCCGTAGTGGTTGGCCCCACCTTGGCTGACTCCCGAAGGTTGGCTCCGCCTCGTCCGACCCCCGAGGGCTGGCTCCGCTTCAGCTGACCCCCGAGGGTAGGCTCCGCCTCGGCCGACGTTTGAGGGCTGGCTCCGCCTCGCCCGACGTCTAAGGGCTGGCCCCGCTTCGCCTGATCCCTCGGAACACGGTTCCTAACGGAAGCTCACGCCGCCGCCAACCACTACGGGCTAGAAAATACAACCCCAGGTCAAACTTCTGGCATCGTGCAGGGAGCGGTCGCGTCTCAGTACAACCTGTCTCCGTGACATGATGTTCCAGGGGACTCACATCGACCCACAGTGACGGACGCATGGTCACTATGCTGCCTACACCCTGTACGACCGATGATCAGCATGCTGGTTTGTCGGTCCGACGCCTGGGTCCGCGCTCCGTCGCGTCCGACGGCGACTCATGATCTTACACCCATCCGTTGCTCTCGTACAACGAGTATAAACAGCCCCTTCACGACTTCGCAGAAGTCTCAAAAGGGTTCGGGGGCTCCTGTCTGGTTCATAAACCTAAGGTCCCTGATGGGCCCGCTTCCCAGCAACAGCTCGGCCCAGCAGACGACATTACAACAACGCGCAACTCCTGGGCCGGCCTAGATACCTAACGACAGGCCGGAAGAGCGATCCAGTCTTCGACCGAAAGGCTTGGCCAAGGAGGGGACAACACTCGCTTCCGACTCCGACCCACTTTTCCGACCGGGAATACGTCGAACCTTTGCTTACACCTCTTCTCCGACCGACGCGGTCGGAGCCGACTGGGAACGACCGACCGGGGATGCCCGCTCGGTGAGGACCCAAGAATCAGGCAGAGTAGATAAGAAAAGACGTTCAAGTCAACCGCAATACTGAGGACCGTACCCTGCACACCTGTAGGACAATATCGCCAGGCCATACCAGAAGGGTGCTTTGCAACTTTTCAGGCATGTCAGAACCCGAACAGTGTTGTGGGCGCCGGTATTTGCCTTACAGTGTTGTGGGCGCCGTCATTTGTCATACCAGGCGAACACGGTAAAGCCTGCCACACGCGTCTGACATAAACGGTATTGTGGACGCCGACGACCATCATGTACCCGACAGCGTGGGCAACAAGACTTAGTAAAACACGAGCACACACTCTCTCTCTCTTACTTGTAAAGCCATCCCCTTCACCTATAAAAGGGGATGCACACTCTCCCAAAGGAGGACGGTCATTCCAACTCTCTCTCTGCTAAGCTTTAGATATTCTGAGCATTCGAACAGCTCCACGGCTTTAGAACTCTAAAGCTACACAGAGCATACGTTCTAATACTTAGCGCACGTAGGAGCTCCCGTCACTCTTGGCCCTTCGGTCCAAAGCCTGACCGGACCTTTAACACCCCCTTCTTATTCCCACTCGTTTGTAACCCCACAGCAAACTTCGAGCACCT
Source organism: Miscanthus lutarioriparius (assembly GCA_904845875.1). NCBI lineage: Eukaryota > Viridiplantae > Streptophyta > Magnoliopsida > Poales > Poaceae > Miscanthus > Miscanthus lutarioriparius. The sequence continues at coordinate 22,839,714 of CAJGYO010000001.1, forward strand.
GGGCTCAGGAATAAAGTCACCGACCGACTTGAACTGGACGTAGGGCACGTTGCCTGAACCAGTATAAACCCTGTGTCATTGAGTGCTAGGCCACATCCGATCACAACGTACGGCAAAACTACAAATATTTACTTGTTGGTCACTTTTCGTACCGACAAAACCATGCATTGCTGCACGCATGTGAGGCTTCAGTGAGATGTAATTCATAGCCAGTAGCACTAGAACTCTAGGAGCAGCAAGCAGCATCCTCGTACCGAGGCGAAACCTTTTTAGTAGCCATTTCCTGCATTAGGGATCCTGTTGTCCTGACAGGAACTATACCATGACTTAGACATTAGGAATATGATGACAGCAATAGGACTTTTGTACACCTCTTGCACAAAGATAAACTTTTTTTTTATTTCTGTCGGTCAAACTAACATATAAAGATGTTTGCTATAAGTGATCATTCATCATCGAAGATTTTAGTCATAGTAACTATATACTATTGACCAAAGTGACTGTCATCCTATTTCAGTGCACTTCTGTGGTGACATTTCTTTCCTGTCTGTGTTCTTTTGCTTAACAGCAATTGATGATGCAACTCTGATAAAAGTGCAGGTCATGTATTATCAAGAGCTGGAAATAATGTACAGGTATTCTCCCTAAATGAGATGAAGACTGCCACACGAAACTTTCACATGTTGAATTGCATTGGCCGCGGGGGGTTCGGAGCAGTGTATAAGGTGATGCCCAGGACTTGTTTATGCATTTTTGTTTAACATTCGTGCTTTATTTTCTGCTTCTACTCTAAATGCATGTTTCGAGGAACTTTGCAAATACTGTAGTCAATGACTAACAAAGGCTGTTCCTCACTTAGGGAAACCTGAAAGATGGCACTCAAATTGCAATTAAAAAGCTTGCAGCTGAGTCAAAACAAGGAATTAGCGAATTCTTGACAGAGATTAATGTCATATCAAACGTTAGGCACCCAAACCTTGTCAAGCTGATTGGTTGCTGCGCTGAAGGGAGTAACAGACTATTGGTGTATGAGTACGCCGAGAATAATAGTTTGGCGAATGCTTTGCTTGGTAAGTTCAATATTGAAGTTGTACTTTCTAAGTTGGTCAATCCAAATGTATGAAGTTTACCTTTGTGAATTATGGCCAGGACCAAAGAATAAATGTATCCCATTGGACTGGCAGAAAAGAGCTGCTATATGTATCGGAACTGCTTCTGGCCTTGCTTTTCTTCATGAGGAAGCACAACCACGCATTGTCCACCGTGATATCAAGGCTAGCAACATTTTACTTGATAAAAAACTGCTGCCGAAAATTGGAGATTTTGGATTGGCCAAGCTTTTTCCTGATACTGTCACTCACATTAGCACGCGTGTTGCAGGAACAATGTTAGTGCATCTCTGGATCTTTTTATGTATCTTCCTTGCAAAAAGAAAAGATTTTCCTGTATTTACTTGCTTATACAATGAAGTTATGTGTATTTCATGTCACTTCTTTTCATTGTGCTATTCTGATTTTACCAAGTGTACCGATTTTGTTATTTTTGCAGCCAGTTTACCAGTGCGCTGATCGACTAATTGTAGTTTGCATGGTCTGCTATAACATAATCGCATTGAACTCTCAATATATAATTTTTTTGCAGGGGTTATTTGGCACCAGAGTATGCTTTGTTGGGACAATTAACCAAGAAAGCAGACATATATAGTTTTGGGGTGCTTCTTCTTGAAGTGATAAGTGGTGAAAGCAGCAGCAAGTCGACTTGGGGGCCTAATATGCATGTTCTTGTGGAATGGGTAACTCATTTTTCCCTCTTTGTTTCCCATTAAGTATGGACCTGCAAGCCTTCTAGTATTTGCCATGATTACATCAGCTCTTGATGGACTGTAGAATCACACATGCACCTAATAAGTACTAACTTTTTCCATGACAGACTCACAGTACATGTTGACGATGGTGTTCTAACTTTACAAGTTTACATTCAAGATATAGCTACTTCGGAAAAATGACTGAACTTATTACATGGGTTAAACTGCAGACATGGAAGCTGCGGGAAGAAGGAAGACTCTTGGAAATTGTTGACCCAGAGCTGGAAAACTACCCAGAGGAGGAAATGCTTCGTTTCATCAAGGTGGCACTGCTGTGCACACAAGCCACGTCCCAGCAGAGGCCATCCATGAAGCAGGTTGTCAATATGCTATCTAACCAAACAGAAATTGATCTGCAAAATGTAGTTGCACCAGGTGTGCTGAAAGAACCTCGGCCGCGTACCGGTGGCTTTGGGGGTTTGACAGCAGACACGTCCTCAAGCCAAAGCACCAAAGCCAATCCAGCTGAATCATACAGTACACAGACCAACATGAGCAGCTGTCAATTTAGCACAACTGACGTATCACCAAGGTGACGTGATAGACTATCAGCTTGCAAGCTTGTTTGACGTCTGCACAGGTGTCTCGCACCTCCCACAAGGTTTACTGTGCTGAGCCCTGACAAATTCTCTTGATATGGAAGGCCTGATCCATTTTCATCCTGTTTTAGAGCTACATAGGATGCGAAGGCCGCTGTGAATTGCTGATGTACAGGAATTGTAGCTCGTCTTCTTTTTTTCTTTGCAAAGGAGGAATTGTAGTTCAATTTGACAATTGCTTTTATGTTCTTTATTAAAGCCTGTTGTAGGGACACATTGCAAGAGTACAACACTAGTGTATTCGAAAATTCAAAAATCGTGCTCGGATTATGAGCAAGAAAGTTGTGAAGAACAGCTACTATGCACAATAGGTTAATGTTCCATACATTTTTTAGACTATAGGCTTAAAAGTACGATCATAGTTTATCTTCATTCATCTCTCTGAACACGATCGCCTCCTGCATAATAGTTCTAACAGTATTAATGTTTTCCTTCATGCTTTTAACGACCCGTGATGCTCTTCGTTAGCCATACTGTCTGCAGCAGTCCTTTCCTAAAAATAAAAAAACAATGAATGCCGCTGTCATTGATGCTCTCTTTAATTTATGGAAGGAATTGAAGAAAACTTCAAAATTCGTCTCTAAGTCCGCTTGATGTCTGCTCATGTTAGTCCCTTAATCGCCTTTTTGTCATGGTGTTCCCCTCACGAGGCCTGCTTCTGTCGATGAAAACTCCTCTAACTTTAATCTATAGCAGAGTTCACACCTTTCGGCTTGCTAAAACTTGACTGAAATTGACTGAAAAATACTATTTTGGTTGAAATGCTGTGAGAGAAAAACATTGTTCCAGCTGAAGAAAAAAAAAAGCCGAACAAATCAGATTTAAGGTAAGCCGGGCCTTTGTTTAGAAAAAAATAGTCTTTCCTGGACACCGAGGGTATACAAGGACAGTTATGTTAGGCATTAAGTTGTATATATATTGGACACATTTAGTAATAAATACGTTTGGCAGGTTATAGTATTCAACATTTTTTTACAACATACTGTTCAACATTGAGTTGCAATTGCACATGCTTGTTTCTGGCAACAATACTAGTAATACAATGAATGTAATACTTAAAATTAAAGATGTGGGAGGAGGAATATGCCACTAGCATATAACTATGTAATATGTGCAACAAAGAGGGCCACAGGAGTTATATTAAGAGTCTATACTACTCTACTAAGCCTACCTTATCTGACAAGACACTTGCATACTTCTAAGGTAAGGGAGGAAATCTGCTTCGTACTGAACAGACGACATTCAAAGGCCATAACCTCAATTCCCATATTTATTCAATTCCTTAGAGAACATAGCCTTATTGCTCTTTTCCACCCACTAATGACATCTTTCTTAACGGAAAGTGGGTAAAGAAACATGAACAAGAACTAACAAGCAATTCTCATAGCACACTATTCTTTGTCTACAAAAGCTGACTCTGCAAGATCGATGGCCCGAGCTAGTGCTGCAGCCTTATTCTCGCATTCACGTTGTTCATCATCTGGGCTACTGTCGGCAACAATGCCTGCACCAGCCTGGAGATGAGCAACCCACTCCCGGCGCCTATCTGCATCTTTGTATGAGTACATCGTGTTGTGGCTTGGCGCTGTTGAGAATACCATGGTGCGCAGAGAAAGTGCAATTTGCATATCGCCATCAAACGATATTCCTCCTAGACCACCACTATATGGTCCTCGCCTTGTAACTTCCAACTTATCTATCAACTCCATGGCTTTTACCTGGTCACATAAATAGATTTTCTTTAAGCAACAATTATTTGAAAGAGAAATGAACTCTTTAAACAACAATTATTAGAAAGAGGATAATGAACTTTTTAAAAAAAGAAGCCGTAGAATTGCGATGGTTTTAGAATAGCTAAAAAGATGCCAACCGCTAAACCGAGCAACATAGCCAGATAGATCTACCAAACGTCACTGCTTTGCAATTAGAGCAGATAGATTAAGAACCTAGATCAGACACATCATCAACAACAACAACAACATAGCCTTTCAGTCCCAAGCAAGTTGGGGTAGGCTGATGACATGCCAAATTATAATAAAATTGCTCAAACCGCTGATGACATGTTAAGCCGACATTGTCTGAATTAAGTTTAAACATATATCAAGAGGCAGAAAATTTGGCAGACATGTCACACAAAAATATATATGAGTTGTATAGCAAATTATTATACAAATAAGAATATTGGAAGGGAAAGTTCACCTTTGGAGCACCACTGACTGTTCCAACAGGCAATGCAGCTCTCAGGGCATCCCAGCTCTGGAGATGATCATCCAACTGTCCACTGACCTGCAAGCATTCAACTAGATGTTATATTTTTTTTTTTTTTTTGCATTACATTACAATATTTTCCAAAGCCTATCTTTCACCATGTACACTAATAACCAAAATCTCTTATGCATGTTAAATACGATGGGAGACAAACAAAAAGGTGACAAAAGTGCACAATCAGAAGGTCCGCTCATACAATAAGCCAAACAAGATAATTAGAAACAACATTGCATGTAGCTTGGTGAGTTGTATGACATTTTTTTTTGTATTTTCAAGCTAAAACCCAATTGTAGGCTATTCCTGAATGCCAAATAAAGAGTATTGCTCAAGAATCATAAAAAATTAATGTTTTATTGTATATTTGAGCTAAACCCTTAATCTAATTAAATATTATTGCCACACGAAACATGCTAAATCAAGTTCAATGAAGGTGATTATTTGTAATTATCAAGCATGTATAAATTTCCAAAGCATAAAATTTGATATATTATAAGAACTTTATTACATAACATAAGAACAGCCTAACCGTTGAGCTGATGTGCATAACATGGGAGTATCGCTCAATGTTCATCAACTTCTCCACCTTTACTGATCCAGGTTTGGAGACCTATTAAGCCATAGTCATCAGAAAAGCATCCAATACGATCACTATTTAAGAGCAACAAAGCAGTAAACATTCATTTTCATAACTTCTAAAGAATGGATAGAATTGCATACTAGCCATTCTTATGGCATCGCTATTATGTCAGAATGTGAGTTAACAACAGAAAATAATTCAAAAGAAACAAAAACAAAATAGCGTTGTCATTATGTCAGAATGCAATGTAGTAGATATTATGGGCTTCTTGTAATAACAAGGCAAAAGAAATACATACCTTGCCAACATCATTCCTTCCTAAGTCTACAAGCATTATGTGCTCGGCACACTGTTTTTCATCACTTAATAGTTGTTGCTCTTGCATTTGATCTTCCTTCTCTGTTTTGCCCCTTCGAACAGTTCCAGCAAGTGGTCGATTAATAATTTTCCCCTGAAAATTTTAAAAGATGTGCATATTAGCGAGAGGACAATTTTGAAATCTAATGAATAGCCATAAAAGGTCCAAAATTCATATACCTTACTGACTCGTGTAAGAATTTCAGGACTAGATGCAACCAACACACATCCTCTTGCCTAAATAGACAGTCAAAGGGTGTTGATTAGAACCTCAAAGGCAAATTGGTGCACATAACAATGTTCAAATAGGTCGTACTTCATGCTTCTATGTATACCTGTACATACGCCATGTATGGGCTAGGGTTCACAATTCGCAAGGCTCGATAAACCTCGAATGGGTTGGCATATGTTCGTCTCTCAAACCTCTGGCTTAAAACAATCTGGAAGATATCCCCAGCCATAATATGTTCCTTAGCCTGCATTACAGCATTCTTATACTCATCACTTGTCATGGTTGACTTGTTCAAAGGTGCACCAAACTGGCGAGTGTGCAGCTTCACAAATCCAGGAGAGAGTGTGGGGCTGAAATCCAAAGCAAATAGATCTATGAGTATCAAACTAAATAAGTAGCAGGATAGAATTAATATGGGCAGCGTAGCTTACACATTGGAATTGTGCACTTTAGATAGCAACAGGTTCAGACGGGACCTGCCATCTTGGTATGCTTCCTCAACAGATGCATGCCGGTCCACATTGACCCAATGGATAACATATACTTTCTAATAAAACAAGAAAAGAGCCATGTCATTTGAAATGAACACATATTTTCCACAAATTGTCTCCAAGGGATAAATACCAGAAGTCAAATACAGTTATGGGAAACGTTATTTTGCCTCATAAGATGCAGATTACTTAAATGCATCGACACTGAGTGGTGTAGTTTCTGCCTGTTGTTGATGTGAACAAAATATAAGATGCAACAATGACAAACTACATGCATAATCTTTAGTATTAGACTATTAGTATAGTTAACTTTCTAAATTATTAAACTAGTTATCTTATTCTGCTTTCAAAAATTGGTGCTCCAACATGAAGTGATAACTAAATGGAAACTAATACTTAATCCTAACTGGAACTGTGGGACAATACCCTCTCTGAAACACTGAGACTATCATAAGTTAGTTACGAATGAGACGAGAAAACAGGAATTCTGGAATAAGTACCTTCTCAACATTGTCGAAGACTAGAACATCATCATAGAGTCCCAAGTGCACATCAGGAAGGTTCCTATCGTCCTGAGGAGCACCAGAGAACGGTAGCTTCTTCTTCTCAACATACCGAACCGTATCATAGGAAAAGAACCCAACCCATCCACCTATCACAAACAAAATAACAAATGTGATGATTCACATAACATCATCGGCGACACCAAATCTTCTCTCTGTCTCAGCAATGAGGGCTGCTCACCAGAGAAGGATTCAGGGAGCTCGTCGATCTGCTGTGGGTGCCATCCCTCCATCATGCTCCTGGGGACCTGCATCGGGTCGTCCACTACCTGCTCCGTCACTTGGCCCTTCTCGTGGTCCATGATCGTAACCTTGTGCTCTTTGGCCACTATCTCCATCACCGGGTGGGCTCCCACCATGCTGTAGCGGCCCTGCAATACAATCCCCAATCAGTCCCGCATTCTTAACTTGGATAAGAATCGATAAGGGAGCAGCAGATTTGACAGGGAACATGGGAGACGTACGACGTTGGTGGTGCCTTGGGGCCCCTGCTCGACGGACTCGAAGAGGAAGCTGGGGGCATCGACGTTGTCCTCGGGGACGAGGCAGCGGTAGGCGAGCACGGGGGTGAGATGGTCCGACACGATGCACTCCCACATGGGCACCAGGTTCCCCTTCCCGCTCCCCGGCGCCGCCGCCTCGAAGAACCGCCTCTTGTCCTCCTCCGCCGCCTTTGCCGCCACCGCGCTCCTGCTAACCACTGAGCTCGCCTGCGGCGTCACGGTAGAGCACTTCACCCCGATGGTTCCGCTCCTGCTGCTGCTTCTCCGCCTGGCTGATACCACCGTCCCCGCCCTAACCCGGGCCCCCGCCGCCGGGACGGCGGCGCGGGAGGGCGAGAACACGGAGGTGGCGGCTAGGGATTCCATTGCCGCTGGCTTCACGCTCCCCACCGTGCACCGTTTTTGATCTATAGTATATATCTCCCGATTTGGTTGGCGGTCGGCGTCGGAGTCGGAGAGAGCGAACGCTGGGGTGGTGCGCTTATATAAGCAGTTGCAATCTGATTCGGAAATTCAAAATTAACAGCTAGTAAGGTGGGGGATTCGGATCCTGGGATTCGCCAGCAGATTTCCAAGGAGAAAAACGATTTTTAATGGAAACGAGTGATGCAGGCTGTTGGCGAGGCTGGGGTTTTGGGTTGACCCTTTCTTCTCAGTGCCTTCTTCTGGTGGGGACTTGGGACAAGGCGAGGAAGAAGAAGCCACCGTCGCTTGCATCAGGGATGAAAAAAGATTTTTTTTATCGTATTCGACACCAAATTCGTTTAAAAGGGTGTAGATCTGTCCATATTGATATTCAATACTCAATACCGTATCTCTATCTGAATACTCAAATCGTATATTTATGATATCGATATCAAATCATATTATATCCGACATAGCTAACACTACCTATACTTAATCCAAATTCGACAAAAAATATAAAAATAAATATAATATCGATGATATTCATCCGTATCCGATCCGTTTTCATGGTAGATTGCTCATGGGTGACGAGGTTTGTTCATCGTTGCTACTGCACTACTGTACATGCACGGTACTTGCTCGGAAAACACGTGACTCGTCTATTAGCCATGCAAGTTGATTGAGCCCTTGTTTAGTCGGGTGAATTTGAATTTTGAGGCTATTGTAGCACGTTCGTTTTTATTTGGCAAATAGTATTCAAATATGGACTAATTATGCTTAAAACGTTCGTCTCGCAATTTCCTACAAAACTGTGCAATTAGTTTTTATTTTCGTCAACCTTTAATGCTCCATGCACGGACCGTAAATATTCGATGTGACAAATACTGTAGCAACTTTTTAGACTTCGACGTCCAACTAAACAAAGAGAAGCGAAAAATCCTAGGAAAACGAATGTGGGTCCCCCACCAGGCCACCAACCGGTGGTGCCGCAGCGCGAACGGCGATGGCCACAGGGAAAGATAGAAGTGACTCGTCTTGGCGTATGGCGTTGGCATCAAACTTTACTCCAAACGGCAGGGTCATTCCGGCGCTGGCCGCCGCCCTGTGCGCGTTGGTCATTTGGTCGTGACGCGGGAAGCTGCGCGGCAGCGTGCCGCGAGCGCGGAGCGCCCTTGGCACCACGGCGCGCATGAGGGTGTGGTTGGTAGGCGACAATTTTCGCCAGGCCGCATCAGCTGTCTGTGCTGCTGGTTTGTGATCTCCCCATGAGGAAAACGAGGAACAAGAGTGTATCGGGTCAGAGTGTCAGACCGTCAGAGTGGTAGCGGCGGCCGCGATCTACAGGCACCTGGATGGATAGGGCGGAACGGCGAGCGTGGCAGCGTGTGTTTCTGGTTCCGGAAAGGAGTTAGGGATCGACGAACATGTGTGTGCTCCGTTCCCTATTCGAAAGTCTTCGCGACAGTCGTACACGTACCAAAGACCATCGGCCAACAACTGTTGAGCCGATAACAACGGTCTGGAGACGCTACTGATTCGTCCAAGTAAAAACCATCGGGAATTCTGGACTGAACTCTCCTCGCATAGAGAAATCAGTTTTTGCTGTTTACTTCATTGGTCGTTTCAAAGAGAATAGAAAATTTTCAGCTTCAAACAACTTCCTCCGAGAATAAATCTAGTCAAAACTATTATTACAAATTTAGTAGACGTATTTGTGTGTTTTTCAATAATATATAGACTTTACTTAGCAGTCATCTGAATGACCTGTGGCTCGAAGATCTATGTAGCGATCACGATATCTATTCTACTACTCCATCCATCCTCAATTATAAGTCATTCCATGAATCTTGAAGAGTCAAAGCATCTTAAGTTTGACTAAATTTATATAATAAGATAATAATATTTATGATGCCAACTAAGTATCATTAGATTCTTCATTAATTATATTTTCATATTATACTTGTTTGATGTCATGAATCTTTATAGTTTTTCTATAACTTTGGTCAAACTTGAGATGCTTTGACTCTCTAAAATTTTTAGAATGACTTATAATTTAGAATGAAGTGAGTATGTCTTAAAATTGGACTCCATCTGTAGTTACAAGTTCTAGCTCGTATGAGCATACAGGTTGAGGTTGAGTCTCAGTCGTGGACCAGATAGAGAAGTGCACAAGGGCGTCATGCAAGTAAAATACGACGGTTTGAATAATATCTTTTTCACTTTAATATTAAATATAGATTAGGCATATTGACACTAAAAAATGGCTAGTAACCATGATATCATATCGACATGGTCTGCGATAATGATTGGAGTACCGGTGCATAAATAAAAGAAGACAAGCATAGCAGCATAACAAATGTGTGGCTAGGAATTTCAGAGCAGAGAAGGAATGACAACACGATAGCACAATACATGTGTGGCTAGGAATTAGCAAAGACAATAAACAAAGCTTGATCAAACAAAATTATGGCATGGACTATTACATAAAGTTCTAGCACTACCAATCTTGCACCATTGTGCCTGGATTTCCAAATTTGAACTGGCGCCATTGCCCCCCTGCAAAAAGGCTTCAGAAGGTTCACATGCTCCAAAATGACCCCAACTCCTTAGTGTAACAACCCAAAAATTCATACACCAAAAATATCAACTACAAAATTTTTCTCAAAACTCCCATGTGATGATGAGTGTCATGTATAGAAACCCAACCTAAGAGATGCATTAGGTCTAACCCCAACCTAAGTCAACACATAAGCATGGCATGTCATTAGTTAACTGTGTTTATTTAAATTCTAACAAATAAAGTATTGCATACATTGTTAATTCAAAATGTGATTTGGATTTCCACTTGAGTTATGTTATGCTTAACAACTCCAATAAAGTAATAAACCATAAAGTAATTAATACTCAAACCAAAGAATAAAGGTTTAAAGAGAAAAACTAACTCTATTTTTGTATAACAAAACCACACCTATTGTTATACAAAATAGCTAAATAAATTCCTAATATATATAAAAATGATATGGGCATCATATCTAAAAGGTACACCAATTTGGAATCCAAATTTCAAACCAGATTTGAATTCAAATCAAGGAAGAAGAAAAAGAAAACAGAAAAAAAGAAAAAGAAAAGAAGAAGAAGCCTCACAGCAGCCAGGCCTGCTCGGCTTCACGGCCCAGCCAGCCCAGGCAACCGAATTGGCCCAGCTCGCCCTCAGACCCCGCGCGCTCCCAGCGGCTGGCCCAGCTCGCCCTCACGGCCTCGCTGGCCTGCTAGCGCTCGCGGCCCACGCAGCCAGCCCGCGCGTCGCCCACGCCCGCGCGCCTCCCCGCTTCCCTTGCTGCCGCTGCCGCTGGACCCCACGCGTCAGCCTCACCCCCGGCACAGTGTCGTCTTCTCCACGCCCACGCCTCAACTGCCGCGCGACCGGAGGCCGACAACGCTGGCAGGAGCGGGCCAGGGGGTCACGCCCGGGGCATGGCCTTGCTCCCCCTTGCGCCGCGCTCACGCAACCTCACGCCATCGTTGGATGAGATGCACACGCCTCCGATCCCCCCCAATCTCCAGCCGCCGATCACCGAGCTCCATGGCTGAGCTCGGCTATAAAAGCCTCGGCCCCGGGAGCCCTAGCACGTTCCCATCGCCTCGCCACCACTTGGTGGCCATCCACTGCACACCCGAGCCAGAGAGAAGAGGGAGAAGAGGAAGAAGAAGGGGGAAAGCGCCGAAGCCGCTGCGGGGAGGGGGAAAAGCTCGCCCGAGCCAGAGCCGGAGCGGGCAACGCTACACGGCACTGCATCCGGAGCTACACGTCCACAACCCGCCACTGCACCGCTATCCATTCGACTCCAACACCAACGGTGAGCCCCCGGTTCTTCCCCTGCTCGCCGCCGGACCTTGCTATTTCGGCCATGGCGCTCCACACCGTGAGCGCATAGGCCAAGGCCATCTCCGGCCACTGGGTACACACGCACGGCACACTCACACGCACATCCGTGACCATGCCAAGACCACCCCACAGGCGCCCCGTAGCGCTCCCGCATGCCTCGCCGTCGCCACCATGCCTTCGTGGACGTCGAAGCCCCGCCTTGAGCCCCTACCGGCCACATGAGGACCCGAAGCCCCGCCTTGAGCCCCGGACGCCCTCGCCGTGCACCCACGGACCCGCAGAAGCCCCTATCCGCCCAGCCGAGCCACCGGGGAGCCTTCATGCATGACCTCGCCACCGGCGAGCACCGCCAAGCCGCCGACCGCCGTGGCCAAAGCCACCGGAGGCTCTAGAAGTCCCCTCGACCTGCCCGACGAGCCCGCTGGAGCACCGTGATGCTCACACGCACCACATGTCCGGCTTTTGCCGCTGTCACCGTGCCCTCCCTGTATGTCGTCATGCTCGAGCCGCCGACCACCGTGGCCAAGGCCCTAGAAAGCTTTGGCCGCCACTTTGACCCCACCGTCGCAGTCGCCATGGCGTGTGGGAGCTTTTTCCCTCCTCAATTGGACACCAGCGCCTACGGCAAGGCTCGCCGACGAGGCTCGCCGCCGGCGGGAACACGCCGGGGAGGAAGCAGGGGAAATTTCCCCTCGCCGGCCACACACGCATGAACCCGGTGCACGTGGACCATAGAGAGAAGAAAGGAAGGGTGGACGTGGTTCACCGGAAGGAGACGCGGTCCATGGACCAGCGCGTCTTGGTCCACCGTGAGCCACGCTCACGGCCACAGCCTAGAAACGAAGCCCAGTAGGAGCCCATGGCAGTGACATGGCAGCGCCACAGCATGCCACGTGGCGGGCCAAGCTCGGCCCAAAACCAGCACTGTCCAGGCCTAGTTTGAACCCGACCCGTATTGACCGTTGACTGGTCAACGTTGACCGTTGACCTGGCCCCACATGTCAGCGACACAGAGCCGCTGGACCCACATGTCAGATGGTGACGTCATGCTGATGTCACGCGGGGCCCACGCGTCAGAAGCCGACACGACTGAGGTGACGTCATGATGACATCAGCTGCTGACGTCAGCTGCCCTGGCCCCACACGTCAGTGACCCTAACCCGTTAACCGTTGACTCGCCGTTGACTTGATGTTGACTTTGACCGGACCCACATGTCAGTGACCCGAGAGTCCCTGGACCCACCTGTCGGAATTGATGATGTTGCTGACGTCATGCTGACGTCAGCTGGACCCCACCTGTCAGCCCGGAACCGAGATGCGAACGTCATGCTGACGTCAGCATGCCACGTGGACCAGTCACAGCGTGACACGTGTCAGCCCAGGATTAATTCAGCCTTTTCCATTTTCAGAAACGATTTAAACTTCAGAAATTCATAACTAATTCATATGACCTCAGAAAAATACGAAACTAGGACCAAAATTCATCTAAAATCAAGCTCTACACAATGAACCCATGTTTGAGTGCATTTGACTCTTTTGAATTTTCATGGCTTCTTTGTGCTATTCTATAGACATCGCTAACGCGACTATAATGCGATCGTTTGTAGACTCGGAGGAGAACCAGACGGACGAGGATCGTGAGTACCGTGAGGAGTATGGAGACGACTACACTAAAGGTGCCACATCCCACCCAATCTCGTAGCACCTATTACGCATGGCTAAAATAGAAATGCTAGTGCTTTACTTCATTGTTATAATCACACTATGATAGGACTTGCATGGTAGTATGCTTTCTTGATGGCCTTTACCTTGACGCAACCTTACCCCTGTTCACCCTGTAGTTAGGCTAGTCACACGCTTGCTACTATATTTCATTGCTTATTACTTCTACTATGCTTGCATTACATTGATGCGTGGTGGATACTGGTGTTATCTGGACTATGGGGAGAGTGCTGCGTGTGTGACTTGGGTGCGTAGAGGGTGAGGGTTGTGTCGACCAAGTTGGAGTATACGACGAGCCTGGGGCAAGTCTTGCCGTGGGGTGCTACCTGGACACCCCTGGAATGGATACCTGTGGTGGGTAAATGGTATATGAGGTGGCCCTGGGTGTGAACCTGTGATGGGAGGAGCCCAGGGTGGAGGTGCTGTGGTGGCACGGTAAATGGAAACCCTGATGAAGACATTCTGGCTTGATCATCCCTAAGGACTTACTAGTACTCAGATTTACCGGGAAGCCTTACGTACCACTCGCCCTATGTGGTGCGGGACGGCCGGACTACTTGGTAGGATTTTACCACTACTGCTAGGTTGATAGCGGACAGTGTGAGAGAGGTACGGGGTGCGGAGGATTCCCCCCACACCCTTCCGAGACTTCATGGAGACCTTGTGGACCCGGTTCATGACTCACAGTTTCAGTCACCTCAGACCAGACTTAGGGTGTACCAGGGCTGAATGGTAGAGTGGCATTATCCTAGGCTAGCAAGCGGTCGGAATCAGCCCAGTTGACGACGGTCAGCGAGGAAGGCGGATCTTGTGGTTATGTAAAACCTCTGCAGAGTGTATGGTTGATCGATCGATACATATGTCGACTTGTCGGCTATGGACCTTTTTTGGGTTTCGCTTAAACTAGATAGTGAGATGAGTCCTTCTCTTCTTCCCCCGGAAGTGAGTGTTCGGACATAGCCAGGGGCTACGAGCCTTGAGACAGTGCCGAGAGGGAATTGGTCTGTCGACTGAGTGATGGTATGGGTGTGGTATGGTGACGATGTACAGATGGTGGTATATTGATCCCAGGATCGAAACCTGGCTCTAGAATGGGAATGGAGTGGAATGGGTGTGGGAATGGTGTTAAAACTTGACCAACTATTATTATGTACGTAATATGCTAATACATAGGAAACCCCAGCCTTATAGGTTCCTTTTGATTATACCCAACTTGCATCCAATTTTCACAAAGCAATGCTCATAGGGTGGAGTACAAATCGTACTGATAAATTTTGGCACACATGTTCTGCTGAGGAGTATAGCTCCGAGGAGTTTGACGGTTGAGGGGTTCGTTCCTACGCTCGAGTTTGGCGATCTTATCTTCAAGCTGTTCTGAATGAATGCTACTTTTGATTCCGCCAATGCGGCGATGTAATAAATTTATGTAATTTCACACTATTTGTACTCTGATATTATCGTTGTATGGATGTGATATTCGACTAGAATTTAGGTAATATGATCTACAACGGTCTTATTACACTTTGACTCTGTGGATTTCCCTTCGCGGAAATCAGGTCGCTTCACTTAGCCTGCAATCCATTCCACCTTCAACCTTGACCTTAAATCTAAATAGAGTACCAGATGAAGGAAGTGGAGAGCCCTTACCTGAAGTAGAATGAAGAACATGCTGATGATGGAGATGAAATCCACCATCTTTAGGAGGATCAAGTGTATCCGCTCAACAAGAAGGCCAGTCCCACTATCTTTAGGAAGAGAAACACACTGGTGTTATGGTGTGCATGCCATAGATCTCAATGTTGCTGCTTGTAAAGGACAAGACGGAGAATCTTATGAAGGTAATGTTTCTCTTAATTGCATCATTACTATTGACGGTGAAAATGACATGATTTTACATCCTCAAAACACCATCAACATACCTCGTAATAAAAGGAAATGAGCGCATCATAAGCATATTTTATTCAAATAACAAGTTCTACTTGTATCAGAGTGCTTTCTCTGTTGCAAACAAGAATAGAAGCAGTGGGGCCAGACCCTAGCACAACAGCAAAATCTAGATGGTAGTAGCACAAGATTTATAATGTTTATACAGATAGAATAAAGTGGCACACACATGATGGAGTGACATTTATGTCCATACTAAATAGTATTAAGTATAGTGTTGTTACATGACACTCTGTCATCAAAGCCACGGTCATTAACGTAGATCAATTATAATAGACAATGAGAGCATGCATACGTGCGGCAGGGTGCATGCAATTACGTAGGCAAACACAATTACTCTTAAAATTTATCAATGGCAGAGGGCGAGCGCCCACTACACTCCTAACGATGCTCCACTAGGGCTTCTATGTGGTCCTAACAATCAACATCGAATAATCTATTATTTACTATACCTAAATAAGAGGAACCCACAGATTTATCTGTGATTCCGTAAAGCCACGTCGTCAGAGGGTCCCACAACCACACATCAATGAGATCTCCACATCAATACGCAGGAGCTGAACAATCCTTTCCCATACCTGTTCATAGCTCAGACGGCGCCCGCAATCCACTATCAAAACTGCGAACTGAAGAAGTGAAGAGTCACCGTGTCTGTTGGTCTACCTCCATTTCTCCCACCGACGAGCTGCCCTATAGGGCACGTTCGGCTGGTCTGAAAGTTTCAGACCAGCCGGATGGTTCGGCTTGTTGTCCTTATATGCTACAGTGCATCTTCCAACTACTACGGTATTTTTCTCTCATAAAACCAACCGCTACAGTTTTTTTTTTTTTCAGACAAACGAACGGGGCCTAAACCTGAGTTGTCCCTGCATCCACCGCAACAACAGGTGCTGCCACCCCTGCCTCGGCGCAATGACAAAAAGCAGCAGGGGCGGCACCGCCTGCGGGCGTCGCTGCTGCTTACCGGGCTCGCCCACGCGCTGCTGATGCTCGTGGCCAGGCTCGCCAGCGCGACGCTGTTTCTCCTTCTCGCCGCAACATCCGCCGCCACAGCAGGTGCCGCCGCCTCCCTCGGCGCGACAAGAAACAGAGCAGCACCATGATGACGCACGCCGCTCGTGCCTCACCCAGTCGCCCACGCGTGACGCGCCGTTGATGCTCACGGCCCGCTCACCCGCGCGCCGCCTCCACGAGTGACCGGGCTCGCCCCCGCGCCGTCGATGCCCGTGGCTGGACTCGATTCGGAGGGGATGCGGCAGATCGATTAGGGAGGAGATACGTGGTTGAGACGCCAAGATCTTGGAAGTTGGAAGGCCATCTTGATTTCGTTGGGAGTTTGGAGATCGACTGTGGATTTTGTTCCATGCGAGTTCGTCCGTGCGGTCGGGAGGAAAGAGGTGCAAATTTTCTTCGATTGAAGGAACTTAAAGAATGGGCCTGGCCGTTCAACCATTTCCTCTCTTTCTTTTCATAATCCTTTATTCCGGATTGCCGGGGCGTGTTCTTTCTGTTGCGTGTACAAAGAAACTCAGTACCAAAT
Source organism: Miscanthus lutarioriparius (assembly GCA_904845875.1). Lineage (NCBI taxonomy): Eukaryota > Viridiplantae > Streptophyta > Magnoliopsida > Poales > Poaceae > Miscanthus > Miscanthus lutarioriparius. The sequence continues at coordinate 22,856,665 of CAJGYO010000001.1, forward strand.
CTATCTCTATCTCTTTTAGAGTTTTAGTAGTTACGAGGAAGAAGCGAAACAATGATTCATGCATTTTTTTCTAAGATAATTTTCCAATTAACTCGATCCTTTAAATCATCAATCCTATGTTGTCCTACAAATTTCAAGATGGCACAACCATATTAAATATGATTTTCTAACACAAAGCCACATATTTATAACTCCATAAGATTTTATCAAAAAAGAGTTATAAAATTTTCTCAGCAACGCGCGGGTATCATCTAGTTATAATAGATAATGAGCGCTTCTACTAGAAAATAAGCACCAAAACAGTCCATCAAAATTCAAACAATTTCAAACTGGGCACCATAACATAGAGCATGATTTTAGGGAAAAAAAACTAAAACTACTTTCATAAATTTTTGAGGTAAAACAAAATTTCTATGGATTTTCTAAGACTAAAACAGATTTTTAATTACAATATTTTTCCATGTAAAAATATTTGGATACATTTTTTGAAAACTTACTTTTATGAATCTTTGGAGAATATTTCTAGTCAGATTACATCCCTGAACTTTCAACTTAGTCCCATTGATCCTTCTCTGACGTGCCATCACATCAATAAAACCACCATCAAAACCACCAAAATATAAAAACAAACAGTTTTAGATTTTTTATTTTTACGAATTACATAAGTAACGCTCAATACGCACGCACACTCACCAAGGGTATAAAAACTGTTTTTTATTTTAGGAAGCAAAACCGAGGTAGATTACTTTATTTTTTCGGTCTAAATACTTTTGATACCAAGCCACTGGCGTCCCAATAAAAATATGGGAGACTCCAGCGCAGTGGCTAGGCCCAAAAATAAGCCTGCATAGTGCGTATTAGTCCTTTTGCGGCTCTGTGGCCGAGTAAAGAAACTCGCCCTAAGAAAAAAAAACAGCTTTTCCTCAAAAAAGAAAAAACAGCTAGGGTCTTTTGTCACTGAAACAAGAGATCTCCCATTTAGCATAGCTTTGACTTTTACTGCATTGCATGGATGAATCGGAGCAGACAAAGAAAAAAAACGATGTTATTGACTTCTAGTTTTTTTTTAAAAAAAAGGAGACAAAACAAATTCTTACTAGTGCATGGAAAAGCCGGCTGAAGCTCTACCAAACAAATGGAGCCTTAATATGCAAGAGAACTACCCATTTCGTTCTAAATTGTATATCGTTTTGATTTATCTAGAAACACATTTTTTTATTATGTATCTACACATAATATATATCTCGGTGTTAAAAAACTATGTGAATAGAAAACCAGAACAAGTTACAATTGGTAGGTTTTTGTCTTCGTCCTATCACAAGTGGGAAATAGGTACCGGGACAGAAACAATTTGTAGCTTTCGCTATTATAATGACAAATGCAAATGTGAAAACAGATCAACAGCAAATGAGAAGTCAGGAGGATAATTGTGCAGAAACCATTAGACCATGTAACAGGGGGCCAACAAAACAGTGACAGTTACAAAAACATGCCAACCACAACACTTACATAATAACTTAATAACATTATGGTTCTGGCGCGTCCCACTCGCATATGGTAGGCTCAACTCCGTATCATCACGATTCACAGCACTTGGCTACCCACCCTATCAAGCATCAAGCTTTCGATCGGATCCGGGTTATTAGACGACGGCATGGGCCACTGTTGATTGCACGATCCAACAGAAATCCAGAGCGCCACGGCCCACGGTGCGTGACCGGTGACCACAGCCCACAGCAGCGGCGCCGCCACCAAACGGGGGATGGGATCATGGGATGGTGGGGGCAAGGTACAGTGGAAAGGCTGTGCACTAGTACTGCGTGCAGGCTGGCCGCCTTGTGCTACTGACGACTAGCAGCTGTAGAGGATGACGAAGCACGGGAGCACTGCTCTGGGGTTGTACACCAGCAGCTCGACGTCATCGGCCCCGACAGCGCTGACGCCGCCGCGCACGGGGACCATGGAGTCGTAGGCCACCTTGTCGTCCGCGGGGCCTCGGGCGACGCGGCCCGCCACGACGCGGCACACCAGCATGGCGCGGCGCACCTGGAGGAAGGCGAACTCGCGCTCCACGTCGTCGGGCAGGGACGCGTGCGCGGCCCACGCGGAGGCGTAGGTGGCGATGCCGTCCACGTCGGCCTTCTTGCCCGCGAAGCCGTGCCGCAGGGTGATGCACACGCAGCAGTAGGACTCCCGCACACGCCGCCGCCGCCCAGGGAGCAGAACACGGTGGAGCAGTGGAAGCGCAGGCGCTCGTTGCCGTCCGCGATGCAGCGCTCCTCCACGACGGCGCCCTCGCCGCAGCGCCGGGCGGCCCGGGCGCGGACGAGGTCGCGGTACTCCTCGAAGCGGGCCAGCGCGCGCGGGTTGTGGTGGATCCTGAGGATGCGGCGCACCGCGGGGGCCTCGCCGGCGGCACCGGACGCCGCCGCGGGCTTCCACCCGGCGAGGAAGATCATGCGGATGATGTTGAGGCTGGAGTCGAGGTGGGTGAGCTCCGACAGGTAGTGCTTCATCGCCTGGTGGAGCTCCAGCAGCTGCGGCCTGCCCAGCACCTCGCCGCACACCTTGCAGGGGAACACGTCGCCGCGGGCGGCGAACGACCGCGACGACTGCCTGCTCGCCTGCATCAACTTCTGCGGCGAGCACGGGACGGGGGTGGCGCTGAGGGAGCGCACCGAGAGCGGCGACATGAACGGCGACGACGCGCACGGTGACGACGGCGTGGACAGCACCACCGACGTCGAAGGCTGGTGCGGCAGGGACTGGGCAAGCGGCGAAGATACGGTGGTGGTCACCGCCTCCTCTTCCTCCCTGCTGCCCGCAACGGTGCCGCCGTTCTCGGCCCCGGACCCTGAGGAGGAGAAGATGCGGTGGAGGTAGAAACGGAAGCTGGTGGCGAGAGACGACACGTGCCTGCGCGGGGCGCCTCTGACTAAAGATGAAAACGCACGGTCAATCCCGTGCCATCCGCAACTGTATACCGTATTTTTTCCGTCCATTTTTGTTTTTTCGAGATAAATGGAAATGAGACCGAAAACGGGATGAGATACACTAGGACCGGGACCGAAAATGGTTGAGTGTTTTTCCGTCCGTATTGTCGGTATCCCGTTTTTGACCGCGATATTTCTGTTTTCATCCCGTTTATACGTTCACCGGGACAAGCGCAGAGGGCGTTGAGCCGAGCTGTTCCGTGAGCGGGGCGGTTGTGCTGTTCGGCTGCATACAGAACATAACGTTACTCGTAACTCGTACATATATGTATTTAACAAACAAAAAGTCTCGTACATGTATGTATATATGTGTCGGGTTCATAAACCCGAGGTCCCTCGGGGACCGGTTTCGACGCCCGGGCTCGGCCCAGGAGAACAACCTGTAGCTCATGGGCCGGCCCGAAAGGTCTAAAAAACAACGGGCCGGGGGGACAGACCGGTCGCCGACCGGAAGGTCCACCGAAAGAACGAACGCCCGCTCGACAACTTCTTCAGCCCACCTCCCCGACCGGAGCGCTCGCCTTGGGCACCGGCCGCCTCCGGGCGGACTCCCCGATCGGAAGGCCTGGCCCAAAACGCTGCTTCCTACTTCGACTCCGCGTCTCCGACCGGGGGCTCGTAGGAAGCTGCTTACCGCTCTTCTCCGACTGGCATGGCCAGTACCGGCTGGAGCCATCCGATCGGGGATTCCCACTCGGAAGGGACCAGGGGCGAACGGAGAAAGCAGCGCACAAAGTCAAAACACGGTACCGGGACCATACCATGTACGCCTGCGGGAACAATGCTCCACAACCGACCTGGCACAAGCAGTATGGGAGGTTCCGACATCTGTGCCTATAGTATTGTAGGCGCCGACATTTATGTCTACAGTATCGTAGACGCCGTTGGGGCTCCCATACGGCAAAAAGGCTCCCCACATGCCTCTGGGCATCGATAGTGGGCACCAGGATTCACCACACGTGGTGGGGCTCCTCATATACTGATAGCATTTCACAGGTACCGACGTCCACCCTTCCTGAAGAAGCCAACGCAACCCCCCATGTGCACCTGACATTCTACAGCGACATCAACAGTGTTATGCGTGCCAACCATCATCATTACCCTCACTCGGCATGGGCAACAAGACTTAGAAACTCTCTCCCTCTCACATGTAAAGCCATCCCCTTTATCTATAAAAGGGGATGCGCTCCCTCCAACAAAGGGAGATCGATTTTCTAGAGGTCCACTTCTTCAAGCTCAGGCTCACTAGATGGATAGCTGAGAAACCCCCTAAGCACACACTTGAACACCTAGCTCATAGCGGAGTTCCGGTCGCCCTCGGCCCTTCCGGTCGGACCCGACCGGGCCTCTCGTACACCCCTCCTTTCTCCTTCTCGTTTGTAACCCCACTACAGACTTCGAGCACCTGGGGTCAGGAATAAAGTCACCAACAGACCCACACTGGACGTAGGGCATGTTGCCCGAACCAGTCTAAATCCTGTGTCATTGAGTGCTAGGCCACCTCCAATCACAATGTACAGCAAAACTACAAATATTCACTAGTTGGTCACTTTCTGTACCGACAGTTGGCGTCGTCCGTGGGAAAGACGTTGTACGTTCAACACTTTTTGGTTATCGGCTGGCCCATTTTTCCACCACCCCCACCGCGGGGGGCTCGGGGGACGCAATTCGCCTTGGCTCACTACAGTATCCCGCACTCTCGCCTGCGGGCATGCGGGTTCCACTCGTTTTTGAGCCATCCCAGGCCTTCCTCTTCGGAAGTCTGGACTTCGTCGCCGACCGGCTCAGCGTACTCCACCTCCGCGAGGAAACTCGCGACCCGGCGCCCGTCGGAGCGACGTTCTCCGTCGACTCTGGGACGCGCGACCTCAACGGCGCGGCATCTGCGCTTCATTCCGAGCAAACTCTCTGCTCAAACCCCGCTGTAAGTAATATACATGCCGTCCTTTACTTACTACATTCAATCTTCCGCCAAATACCCGGAGGGCTGCCATTCTTCCCGTCACGGCCACCGTACGGCCAGCTCCCCTACGGCCTCGTGTCTCCCGCGGACGCATACGCCCGGGGGTTCCAAAAGATTATGGCGTCGTCTCCTCCCACGTCTGAGTTCATGGGGATGACGAGCTACGGTCCCTCCTGTTTCCTCCACATCATGGACAACGACATCGAGAGTGACGGCTTCAGCATCGGTGACGTGGCACCCAGCCACCGTCCGTCCCAGGAGTGCGCCATGCAGGACGCTCTAGAAGAACTTCCAAGGGCAACAGAGTCCTCACGGACTCACGCCTCTCTGGGCCCTCATATGGAGACCTTCGAGCTCACATGTGAGCACGAGGAGGAACTACGATGACAGTGGCCGCATCAGCCACCAACCACGCCAGCATGCTCGGCGCGCTACGCTGCGCCCCGAGCACGTGGACCGGTGAACGGCGCTCGGGGTCGCGCCCGTCAGATCCCGTGCAACACCCTGGGTAGAGGGACTAATCCCCCATAGTTTGCCCGGGCCAGTCAGAACATTGCCGCGTGGGCAATGCTCCTGCGCGGCCTGGCCGAGCCGAACAACCCTCGCGAACGGGCGATCCACCGGAACCTCCAGGCACTAGTGGAGGCCGCCCGTTCAACAAGCGGAATGCTCCGCATCGCGACTCCGACTCGCGACCCCACTCCCCGTCCGGGGAACGGGGACGCAGCAGATGGGGCACTACACCCTGTCACCGCAACAACCGCTGAGCGCGACACATGAGGCCGCAATGTCGCCTCATCTTGACCTGACAACCGCTCCATACCAACCGCCTATCTATGCGCGGCTTGGACCAAACCGAGGGACATGCAGCGGCGACCGGAGTCCCAGCACTGACGGCCCGGGACCACCGACCTTTGCCCACATCCCCCAGCAAGCGCCGTTCTTACCACACTCCAATGGAGGCCACGACAAAGGTAAGGCAAAGCGCCAGGATCAAGACGAGGGCCCCTCCACGCAGAGGGGAAAAAAGAACAGAAAGGATCGCCGCCGACCGGCTAACTCCACGACGGTCGTCACGGCCGACCACTTGGGCATGCAGCCTCAGCAGGACCAATCGGGACACTTCCACGAACTCATGGAGAGCCCGTGCACCAACCACGACTATCCCGTCAACCATCTCTACAAAGGGCGCGGCTCCTCAGCGCCGAGGTAGATGGCGGTAGCCGAGGGACGAAAAAGGCAACAGAAGAAGGGGGCACGTCAGGCGAGGATCCAGATGACTAAAGGCTGAATTGATCTGACCGGACGCCTACCGGCTGAAAGACAACGACGACAACGTTATCTCCGAACGCTTGAAACAGCTATGTCGTTTTCCCTAAGTTTTAGTCTTACCATTATTCACTAAACGTACGCTCCTGTAAGAGCACCCCGACCCAAACACTTTTCGGCTCGGGCACTCGGGGACTCCACTAGGGGGCTCTAGTACCCCTCTATTCTGTTTTTACTTTGAGTACTCGTTTACTTTCATATGGAAAAAACTCCTTCCTACCCGAACAAAAGGGCAGTCCGTTCTCTAATTCACCTTATGTAGCTTTGTCTTAAAACTTTCCGACCGATCGCACCCCGCCTATTCCTACGGTTACGGCTAGCCGAGCCTCGCGGGCCACTCCCCGGGCTCACAAGGTTGCAGCCTACGGAACAAACGGGCAGGTACGAGAGGGAAGGAAGTAAGAAACAAAACTATGCTAAGGGAAAACTAAGGAACGAAAGGGAACAGACTTCCCCGAACGGAGCAACTCCATCACAAAAACAAAAACCGATTGCAGTCATTAAAACACACCACGAACGTTTTACACGGGGGCTCCCCCACGAACTTAAAACTTTTTATGATTACTAACTACTTATGTTCTGCAAGCTATTAAACCGACCCGGCGGCATCTGCTGGCGGCACGGCCGACGAAGGCGCAGGCTGCTCACTCTCCGGTGGCACGACGTCCGGCCCAACCAAGGCCGAGGCGACATTTCCCCCTGAACCAGGCTCTGGGCTATCCGCAGGCTCGGAAGCATTCTCTCCACGCATGCTTCGGGCCATGTCTTGACGTGAACGTCCATCACCCACTCGGCGGAGACTTGCTCTAACACCGACCGCGCGTGCGGCAGCAAGCTCACCCCGATTGTTTGGATGTCCTCCGTGCTTAGACCCTCAGCATACCCACCGTAGATAGTGTCGAAGTCCAGGCTCAGGTGGTGCATTGCCACCGAGGTCAGCAACCCCGACGCTCCATAAAATAGCCCGCTCCTAACAAGGTCCTTGACCATGTCTGGGACCTCTGGCAGTTGGGCCGCGGGCGCGCTAGTACTTGGCACCGACCCGAAGATTTTCGAGACGACGAGCCGGGCAGCGTTGCGGATATGGTCCAAGTCCCCTTCGAGAGCACGTCACTCTTCACGGGACTTGGCCAGCTCCTCGGCTTTCTGGCTGAAGCTCGCCTTGGATGCCTCTAGGTCTCGCTCCAGCGCCTTCACCTTCTCACCCAGCTCTAGAGGAAGGACGACAAACTCAGAAACAGGCTGAGGGAAAATCAACACCACGAGCAAAAAGGTACGCGCCGGTGCGAGAGGCCTCAAGGGTGGAGAAGTCCTCTGCCTGCCGAGCCGCCTGCTCGTGCAGCCGAGCACTCGCGTCCTCCATCCCCATCACCTGGCTCCGGAGCGCGAGCACCTTCTGATCCGCCTCCGATCGGGCCCTCTGCTCCACCTCCAGGGCCTTCTGTGCCCTCTCCAGGGCGGCCCGCTCTGGCTCAAGGGCCACCAAGGTTTCTCACAGCGCCACCTCGGTGTTCGCCAGGGACGCTCGCACCCCCACCTCAGCCTCCTCATGATGAACCCTCTCCGCCTCGAGCCCTTCATCGGCAGCGGTCGCCCGCTCCGCCGCACGCTGTCCCTCCGCCCACGTCGTGGCTACCTCGGCCGTCCAGACCTGGGACTCACGGCAGGCGGACTCCACCCGACGCTCAAGCTCGGCCATCTGGGCATGTTCCGCCCGGAGGAAGTGGGACTTGCGGGACGACACCTTCCTTATTTCCTATGAAAAACAGGCATGCTAAAAACAACCGACAAAAGACTCAAAGGGTAAGGGAGAGTACCAGAAACTCAACTTCGTGGCGAGCTGCAGGTCGACCTCAACCAGCTATCGAGCAAACTGGGCTTGCTTCCGGGCACTCTCAAGCTTTGCGGATAGCTTGGTGAGCTCGAACATCGCAGCATGCCCTTTGTGATAGAACCGCCCAATTTATACAAGATCAAGTACGGCTGTCCCCGCTAACACGTTGACACGCGCATACTTTCACTTATATAAACCCGGTAGTCCACCGAGTGTCACGAAGGACCTCGGTAAATCAACATCACAACCAAGACCGCGTGATTAAGCAAATACACATCACATACACAGAGTTGCAGCAGAAATAATGTTACAAATGGGTTCACAAATAATAGTACAAGTTTAGGTTTCAAAACCAATTATTGAAAACAACATAGCTTTCAAATGATTACATTAATATAAGTTCCAAATACATTGCTAGCATAAGTGACATCCTCAGACAAAAGCATATAGATGAGAAGTAAATATAGAATCACCGAGCCCACCGGCGGTTAGCCACCATCATCAATAGGTCGAGAACTTCACCTGCAACAAGGTGGGATAAACCCTGAGTACTCGAATGTACTCAGCCAGACTTACCCGTCGTAAACCAGAAATAAAGTGACACCAAGGATTATGCAAGGCTTTCTTTAGTGGGCTGGCTGACTCGTTAGCAAAAAGCATAAGTTATCATGAATAAACCATTTTAAGTACTTTGCATCATCTTTATTATAATATATCCATCTAGGTAAGCACCTGTACTATAGCAATCACTTGATTAACCAATAACATCCAGTTACCAATTTAGATTTAGCATATCCCATATCATCTAGATAACCATCATTGTTCCATAATAATTACTATGATGTCGTAGTTCGAGTCAAGTGCTCACTATCCAGGAGCGATGGCGATTCTAATCGATTATTAATCAGCTGGTAATTTATTCCTTACACAAACCTCACTCACCTGCTAAAGTGAGGTATCGGTCACCGAGTCAACTATCCAGGAAAAATCTCAAGTTTGCCAGGAACCACATGTACCCGGGGGGCGACCGACTGCCTTTCAGTCTTATCATCGCGCCCCCGTGTCCTACCACGCCTGCTCCGGTACAGTGCGCTGCAGGCAATCCACTCGTCCCGAATATTCTCCAAGCTTCGCGATCGAAAGGTACGTTATTCGGCCAGCTAAATGTAAGGCATGCGTTCAACATGACCCGAGGCCCAACAACGGTCGGTCCTTAATCGACACAGACGGAAACTAATAGCACCCAGAACCCTGTCTGGTTGCCTCCAACTTTTCCGTCCGGTCTCCAATTATCCATCACACAGGGTTAATTCCAGGATATCATTCTTTCCATAGCTAAATTCTTCCAGTAACCACCTATAATGTAGGTGACCGGATATCACCGATCGTTACCGATCTAAGCAAGGCTAAGCAGTTATTCGATCCTGACCTAACAGGGTAAAAGGTAATAAGGTAGGCAAGGATAGTAATAAATGCATCAACGGTTTCAATCAACTCCTACAACTTAATGCAACAATATATAAACTCACATATATAGAAAGATTTGCTTTTATAAATTAGGAGACTTATAATGCTCCGGGGCTTGCCTGAGATCCGACACAAGTCAGTTCAGTTAGCTTGCACCATCCTGATGACGTCTCAGGTCCTAGCACTCGCTTAGTCCTTCCATCTTCGGGATAGATCCTCCATACACCGTCTTCGGGTTCGGCTCCAACATCACGTTCTTCACGTGGTTCATCTAGCGCACCTAGAAGAGATGCAAGATGCATGTGTATGAATGTGATGAATGGTAACACAAGATGCATCACATAAGCATTCAAGACAAACCAGTTATTCACGGCAATCACAGAGTCAAGGCTGCAAACAGCAGCAGCTAATTTTACTCATAACAAGAGTTGTACTAATCCAAAAGACATGCAACGAGACAATCTGGAAAGCTTATAAAATTTTCTACAATTCCTATTTAATCATCTTAGCATGATTCTCAAGTTAACTAAGTTAAATATACCAATTTATAGAAACTGGTCCACAATTGACAGAAAGCAGCCATTTCTGAAACCCAACTTTAAACAGGCATAACTCACAAACCACAAGGCCAAATACCACCAAATTTTAACAGAAGCTAGATACATGAATTATCTACAACTTTGTTATTCTCATATTAAGATGATTTTACAGTTAGAAGGGTCAACTAATCCAATAATTGCATCTCTGTCCAAAACATAGACAGAAACTGATATGCCACTTTAAACAGCTATAAATGGAGTTATACATGTACTATAAATGTGATGCTAGACTTTTTAGAAAGCTTAGAAAGTTCTAAACAACTTTTTTGTAAACACCTAAACCTAATTATACTATTAAGAAGGCCCCACAGTAACAACAAGGAAACCCTGTCTGGGTTTGAGCAGAAACAGCCACAGAGATTTAAGCAAGTATAACTCAAGATCTACTTAACCAAAAATCATGATATTTAACTTTTTGGAAATATTAAGAAAAGTACTACAACTTATGTATTTTCATCAAGTCATGATTCATAACTTAATTGAGCCAATTAATTCAAACATGCAGAACTATTCAGAGTAGGAGCAAAGCAATACGGGGCATTTGTTATTTTTATAACTCTTAAAATATAAATCCTAAACTCCTGAAATTTTTACCACACAACAACAAGAACCTGATGAGCACTCCATAAAAATTTCACATTTATTTGAGCAAAAGAACTACAGTTATGAAAAAGACAAGACACAACTAGTATTACAAACCTAACTGCACAAATTGATTTTTACAGTAAAAACTTTAAACTAAATGATGCCATATTATAGATCTAGTGCATAGAGAATTTCACAAGGATTCCAAAAAGTACTCATTTACTATTTTACGATAGTTCTACTAATTACTATGAATTTCCAAAGTTCCAGCCGATTTAAAACAAATAGATCCAAAAGGCACTATTCATATGAGTCGCAGACTATGCAGTTAGGTCCCTCCCTTTTCTCGAATTGTTGCGCGACGTCCTTCGTCTCCTTTTAACCACAGAGAGCAAGGGATGGCCGGTGGGGAGGGCGGAACCCAGCCGAAGGAGGGCCGGTGGCAACGGGGAAGAGCAGCGCGAGCACCAGAGGGTCCAAGAGCATCCAGGGGACAGCTCGGCTTGTCCAGAGGCGGTCCTAGGCGGCTTGGCCACTTGCGAGCAAGCGGACGCGGTGATACAGCTTGCCGGCGGCGGCCCGAGGGCTGCAGCAGCAGGCTGCCTCGGGCTAGGAGGAGCGGCGCACGACGGCGAAGGTGGTGGCGCACGCGGTAGGACACGAGGGAGCTCGGGGCGGTGGGGACGCGGTGGTGGCAAGCTTGGCCCGCCTCGGCCATGGCAGGCTTACGCTCAGGCGTGGAGCGGAGCGATGTAGAGCGAGAGAGAGAGGCGAGCGAGTGGGAGGGAGAGAGACGCAGCGCCGGTCTTCAAATGGAAGAGCAGGCGAGCTGGCGAGCGGCGCGCGCGCATGGAGGCCACGCGGCGCCCGGCACCGAAGTCGGTCGGCCACTGAACCTAATTCAAAATCCTAAAGCAGCCGCAATACCACCTCAAAAATGCGCCTGAAACCCTAAGTTCGTCCATCCGTAACTCCTAAACCACGACGATTTAGTAAAAACTATATTAGTAAAAGTTATATATCTACATGCCAGCTCCAACTTTTCTTAAGTGATCTATGTCTAATTCGCAAAGGATATCAAGTTGCATCGTCACAAAGTCAGGCACATCGAAACTGTAAACTCACTTTGACTTAGAAAAATTCCTAAGTTCCAAAAACAGTACAATGTTGATTATTGTGAGCTCTAAACGACCAAGTTAAGCACCGAATTAGCTCATGACCCAAAATAAAAGTTGTTGATATAATCAAGTACTACAACTTTTCTTAAGCGTGCACTGCCATGGAAACACCGTAAGCAACAGTTCAAACCAAGTCAAAGTAGCATCACAGTAAAGCTTAAATCAAAGTTTTAGACCGAATAAGGCATTTTCTTGACCTCAGCTCAACACGAACCCTTTATGACTTTTGTTGTAGAGTTCAATTAGAGTCATTTGGGCAAGGTAGCAAGGTTTGGTTGACGATCGAGAATTTCATTCACTTTATAAAATAATTCAAGCAAGGACATAACTCGTCATTTCATGTGACTTCTTGATTCCAAACTTCACGAAACTTTTCCATGGATTAATATAGATGGGTATTGATGTGAGACACATGAAGATATTCTAATAACACCAGCCAAGCATATATCTTGAAAAGGGCCTATATGTAAAGCAAGGGTGCAATATCCAAGTTTAGGTTGGGGCTCATTTCCATAGGTTTGACCTTGACATCTTCATCATTACTTAATATGCCATATTTGAGCTCAAACCCATTGCTTAACTGGTGGCAAACACCTGGGGTGTTACACCCTTGCCCCCCAAAAATGTCCTAGAGCTGGCGCTTCCGGGAATCCCGGAGGACGAACATCGCCTTCGACGGGTCCTCAGGAAAAGACCACTCTAGGTTGCCCTCCGATGGACCGCCGGAGGGCCCAGCCTCCGACTGGACCACCGCCAGCTCCCGCGGCGACACGACCAGCTCCCGCGGCGACACTAGTGGCTCCGCCGCGGTATTCGCCTCATCATCGGATGGAATCTCCACCACCTCATTCGCACGGGACGCCACCAGGCGCCCCGACTGTTCCGGCCACACTCCCCTCCAGCGCCTTCAGCCCCGACGACAAGGGTAGGTCGTGCAACCCTCCACCCATCGAGGCAGGGACCTCGTCCTCCCTCGTATCTTCCGCCACGCCCGGGGGAGGGGCCGCAAGAGTTACCTCCATCACAACCCCCGTCGTCGGCACCGGGATCGCGTCCAGCAACGCCACTGCCGCTGTCACATCACCAGCAAGCCATCCCGGGGGGCGTTGCCCACGGGAGCAAAGGCTTCATTGCCACCACCCTGCTGCCCCCTTCACTCGCCGCCAGATGCTGCAGAGTGGGCCTCCAATCCTCCTGCACGAGGGTCGGGGTGATACTCAACCCCGGCATCCCCCGGCCGCTGACAAAAATCGCGGGTGAGCCACACTCTAAAAGGAAAAAGGGGAGAGACTCGAATAGCAAAAATCGGTGAGGCAACAAAAGGTAACATACCGGGTGGATAGCGGCAAGACCCAGAAGGTAGACTCCGACGACCATGGACCTACAGGGCGAGGAACACCCCCAGGCTGCGACCCGCGCCCCCTCGCTTCAGACGGGGTCAGAACCAACCCGACCGGCGCCTGCCCGGCCTACGGATCGCTACGACCCCCGGCTCGGGACTCCTCGACTGGAGCAGCAGGAGGCGTCCTCTGACTGCAAGTCGCGTACCGATCGGGCGCCAGTCTGCCCCTCAGACCGCCCGGACTGCTCGACCGCGGACGTGGCAGGCAAAGCCTCCTCCAGCTGCAGGTTCGGCGTTGGCACCGACTCCGTCGCTGCGCGAGCGCCCGTCCGCCCCTCAGACCGCCCGTCTCGCCTAGACGCGTCTGCCGCAGGCGACGATGGGACCGGCAGCACTACCGAGGGGTGTGGTGACCGCGTCCGCTTCAACGCTCGCTCGCCAATGGCGTCCATGCTCGCCGCACGCTTCCGCGAAGCAGGAACCTCCACGCACCCCGTGGCCTCCTGCTTCTCACCAACGGACGTCGCCGCGGGGTCGCGACACACCATCGAGGTCACAACGACCTCCCGACCCTCCTCCTTGTCGGAGAAGACCATGTCATGTAGGTCTGTAGGATCGTCCGACGCGTGAGTTTCAACTCGACGTCGCTCCTACATTCCCCGGCCTTCCTGCGCCGGGTGACCTCCTTCTTCCTCTCTTCCTTCTGCTGGACCTCCTGGGTCCTCTTCTTCTTCCGAGCGTCGGTCGCCTCCTTCTGGATGGCCTGTCGGGCCCGGCCCTCCGGACCCTTGGAAAGGTGCGGTCGGGACTTGTACCTCCCGAGCCCCTACGGAATGATAGAACCAAAATCAGAGGAAAGGGAAGGGAGCAGAGAAAGAGCACAACCAAAGAACATACCAACGTGGGCACGATCGAGGCATTGAACGGTATGGGCTTTCCCTCAACCGTCTCCTCGGGCCTCAGCTGCAGCACTCGGCCGATGCGGCTCTAGATCTTGTCGTTCGACAGATCCTCCGGCGACGTACGGTTTGGGTCCGACCGACCACCGTACGTCCACATCGGGTGCGTCCTCTCCGCCAACGGCGCGACCCAGTGGTGGTAAAGGGTGTGGAACACCCGCACCCCGTCGAGGCCACCCCTTACGAGCTTCTGCAGCTCCTCCTCAATGACCCCCACCTTGTGCTTCTCTATATGGGCACAACCCCACGACCAGCTCTTCTACTTTATCGGCCTCCCGCTGGTAAACACTGGAAAACGGCGCCCCCACCGGATTCCGGATGAAAAAACACTCCCCATGCCATCCCCGGTTGGAGTCGCATGGGGTGTATGCGGGATACGAGCCTCCTCCCGCACGCGGCTTCCTCTGCAGGGCGAAGCCCCTGACCGGCGCGATCTTGGTCGAGCTCCAGTCCGCCATAGCCCTCCGAAGAAGAAAAGTCGAAAGAGGTCCGCGTGTGGCTCCATCCCGAGGAAGGCCTCGTAGACGGTGACGAAACCAGCGATGTGCAGCACCCCCGTCGGGTTGAGGTACTGCAGCTCCAGGCACCACTCGTTGAGGAGCCCGCACAGGAACCAGTGCTCGGGATACCCTAGTCCACGCTCAAGGAAAGTGAGGAAGGAGAGCACCTCGTTGGGATGAGGCTGCGGGGACTCCTCCTTCCCAAGGACCCTCCAGTGCGCCACCTCCCGCGGCGGCAGAAACCCCTTCTCGGTGAAAGACTCCAGCACCGAATTCCTCACGGTGGACGACCGCCAGTCCGACATTTCCGCCCCGGATCTCAAAAGGATCAATGAGTTCTCTTCTTCTCCCTCGCTCTCTCCTCCCTCCTCTCCTAGAAACCTTCGCAGCTCTCAAAGACGCTCTCGACGAGGAGGAAAAAGAACGGTGGCGGCGGCAGACGATGAACAGGCAAAAGAACGGAGCGAATAGCCTCTCTCTTCTCCTACTTAAAGGAAGGGGAGCAGCGGTTAGGAAAAGGCGTGCCGATCGGGAAGGTGAAACGGTAGGGCGAAAATCTCTCTCTTTTCCATTAAATGCAGACAAGACGTGCCCTGATCCGACGGGACGTGCCCAGCGAAGCGACTCCTGATCAGACGGGACGTGGCCTAGCCATGGCCCACCACTACCGCATGATCAACCACTACTGCATGACGGGCGCGAGAACCGAAGCATCACCGCACACGGGCGGCTTCCCGCCTCCCTAGGCCAGACCTAGGGAGACCAAAAATGAAATCTCCACCGGAGACCAACCGACCCCCCGAGCCAATCGAGTCGCTCGGGGGAAACGCCAAGGCACAGGTAGGAAGTGAAGGGACACCCCATGCGGGCCATGCCAACTCCGTCTCCGAGCGACGAGCACGGGTCCCGGTCGGATGTCTCCGACTGAAGCTCTCCGAGCCCCATCACTCCAGTCGCCAAGGTAAATACTATCAAAACCCCCCTCTATTTCTTTAAAAACATTCATACATCCATACACGCATTCATTCCATATGCCTGAACCCCACAGACGGTTAGGGCATGAATCGCCCGGGGGCTCGGGAACTAAAGCATCGCACGTGCAATGAAATGCATCAGAACGCTCCATGTTGCGTCATGAAGCGGGGTTGCCTCATTCAATATGGGCAACCAACAGAGCTAGGGGAGAAAACCGTAGATGAGCACCGTGCGGCCCTCGCCCGGTCCGGCAGATTGGGTCATCTCAACCTTCTCGTTCGATCCTGAACCTCTCGCCAGGCCCACAGAATCTCCATCGAAGGGGAGGCCGTTAGGCCACCCGGGTCGGTCTCTGGAATGACCTAGGCATCTGTCGGGTTGTAGGTAAAGGAGTAGTGGAATGTCACAAGAGGGCTATGCCAACCCTGTCACGAACGACAGACCCGAATTTCACTCGATCACACCCATCAGCGAACTCACCGAGCTAGTCTTCGAGCCCGAGCGATCGGGACAGGCGACGAAACTCAGCCCCTCCGGTCGTGAGGAACCGAGGATGGGGTAACGCACAATACTCACATCGACCCCCATGAAGGCCTGATAGGGCTCGGGGGCTCAAGATAAACGCCAAAGGACGGCGACCTCGAACTCGCTAGATCCACGACTCCGACTCGCCCGATCCCACAGCGCGCACCGACGCCAGGGTCCATGAGCATCGCCTCGTTCGATCTTTAACCAACTAACTACGCTTCGGCTTCAGACGGCTTCACTGCGCTCCAAAAAATCTCGGGACCACGACCCCGAATCCGCGTCGACAGGATCTTTGACATCCGGCTATGGCTCCTGGGACCGTGACTCCTAAGCTCGCGTAACGGCTTCAGACGGCTTCACTGCGCTCCAACAAGACCTAGGACCATGACTCCTAAACTCGTGTAACGGCTTCACTCAGGGTCCACGAGCTTTGGCTCGTCCGATTCCTGAACTAACTAAACTAACTCCCGCGATCCACGGCATGCATCGACACTGGGTCTGTTCACGGTCCTACCTCGCTCGATCCCACGGCACGCATCGGCACCTAAGATCAGTAAGCTCTGACACGACCGAGCCATCACCGTCCATGGCACGCACCGACGCCAGTGGTTTCTCCGAACTAACCTTCTCACCCGATCAACGGCACGCACCGACGCCGAGATCAGAAAGATTTGCCTCAAACCCTGCACCTAAAAAACGCCTCAGCTACGCAACAACACCTTGATTAAACAAAACATCTCAAAACTAAACATACACACATGCCCGCTAAGATAACACCCCCCATCCAGTTCTACCCGAACCGCCCGGGGACTCGGGGGCTACACCCGCGGGTGCGTTCGTGCGCACCCGCCGACACAACGCAGAAAACCCCCTAGTCGGTTCTGCCCGAACCGCCCGGGGGCTCGGGGGCTACACCCGCGGGTGCGCTCGCGCGCACCCAGCAGCACGACAAAAATCCCCCGGATGATTCAGCTCAAATCACCCGAGGGCTCGGGGGCTCCTGTCGAGTTCATAAACCCAGGGTCCCTCGGGGACCGGCTTCGACGCCCGGGCTCAGCCTAAGAGAACAACCTGTAGCTCATGGGCCGGCCCGAAAGGTCTAAAAACAACGGGCCGGGGGGACAGACCGGTCGCCGACCGGAAGGTCCGCCGAAAGAACGAACGCCCGCTCGACAACTTCTTCGGCCCACCTCCCGGACCAGAGCGCTCGCCTCGGGCGCCGGCCGCCTCCGGGCGGAACTCCCCGATCGGAAGGCCTGGCCCAAAACGCTGCTTCCTACTCCGACCCCGCGTCTCCGACCGGAGGCTCATAGGAAGCTGCTTACCGCTCTTCTCCGACTGGCACGGCCAGTACCGACTGGAGCCATCCGACCGGGGATTTCCACTCGGAAGGGACCAGGGGCGAACGGAGAAAGCAGCGCACAAAGTCAAAACACGGTACCGGGACCATACCCTGTACGCCTGCGGGAACAGTGCTCCACAACCGACCTGGCACAAGCAGTATGGGAGGTTCCGACATATGTAGCCTACAGTATTGTAGGCGCCGACATTTATGTCTATAGTATCGTAGGCGTCGTTGGGGCTCCCATACGGCAAAAAGGCTCCCCACATGCCTCTGGGCATCGATAGTGGGCACCAGGATTCACCACACGTGGTGGGGCTCCTCATATACTGACAGCATTTCACAGGTACCGACGTCCACCCTTCCTGAAGAAGCCAATACAACCCCCCATGTGCATCTGACATTCTACAACGATATCAACAGTGTTATACGTGCCAACCATCATCATTACCCTCACTCGGCGTGGGCAACAAGACTTAGAAACTCTCTCCCTCTCACCTGTAAAGCCATCCCATTTATCTATAAAAGGGGATGCGCTCCCTCCAACAAAGGGATATCGATTTTCTAGAGGTCCACTTCTTCAAGCTCAGGCTCACTAGATGGATAGCTGAGAAACCCCCTAAGCACACGCTTGAACACCTAGCTCATAGCGGAGTTCCGGTCGCCCTCGGCCCTTCCGGTCGGACCCGACTGGACCTCTCGTACACCCCTCCTTTCTCCTTCTCGTTTGTAACCTCACTATAGACTTCGAGCACCTGGGATCAGAAATAAAGTCACCAACAGACCAACACTGGACGTAGGGCACGTTGCCCGAACCAGTCTAAATCATGTGTCATTGAGTGCTATGCCACCTCCGATCACAACGTACAGCAAAACTATAAATATTCACTAGTTGATCACTTTCTGTACCGACAATATATATATGTTACGTAAAAACATGTGTCAAATGTCTTTTTTTCTATGTGCTATGCGTGAAAGCTGCCTACCATAAAAGGGTTAAGCACAAGGATATACACGTGTATTTTAGCAAGTGACGCACACGTAAACGTATCTGAAAAAAATGTTACAAAAAATATTTAAAAATCATCTTAGCATGATATGTCACTTTATCACAAACATAGGAACAATTTACATCATGCATGCAAGTTACATCTAATACAATATGAAAATTAGATGGAAGATATTTTACCTATTTTGCTAATATATATATTTCTTCATTCTATTACCTCTTAAAGGTAATATACGATAAAAATCATCTAAATCGACGGCTCACATTTATTTAGGAGCACCGTGATAAGCCCTTTGGTTTGTCAGACGTGGCGCGTAGTTCCGGCTTAAGTTCCCACATATCGTTCTTTTAAGTCCATTTTTCGATCGTATTTATCCGTTTTTGCATTACTGTTTATCCCGCTACTGTTTCCGCTCCCGGTTCCATAAAAAATTATGAAAATAAAAATGGTAGAGCTATTTTTCGTTCGTTTTCGTCTGTTTTCGTCCTTACCTCTGACACTGTCGCTGGTAACGGCAGAGGACGACGCTGCCGGGGAGAAGATCAACGGCGATATCTTCCTCCTCTTACTGCTCCCACCTCCGCCACCTACCTTCCCATCGCCATCGGCGTCCGCTGCTTCGTCCTCCTCCCGCGCCCGCGCGGCAGGGCCGGGGGAGAAGCAGCAGCTGGCGTGGCCAATGTGGAGGAACAGGAGGAAGAAGAGGGACAGGAAGCCGCGCAGCAGCGAGCCACCAGTGCCCGCCATCTCCGATCGATCTTGCTTTACCACCAGCTTGCCTAGCAACCTCAGTGTCGTCACGGACTCAACTGATCAGATCATGTCGGCGCAGCGCAACGAGAAGTCGAGAAGCATAAAGGAGGGAATACTCTGACAGGTGAGTGGAGGAAGCAAAGCTAGCTCAAGCCGGCCGGGAAGTGATCGAAGGACGGAGGTGGAAAGGGGAGGGGGGAAAAGGCAGGGTGCTTAAAAGAGAAGGGAACGTGACAACGCGGTGTGCTGTGTGCTGTGTGCTAGTAGGGTACGGAAGCCGAAGGCAAAAGGCGATCCGGCCGGCGGCGAGACAGCAAACAGGGTGTGCTACTGCTGCTGGTGTGGGCATGACAGCGCTAGGCTAATCTTCGAGCGCCAATGCGCCATGCATGTACCGTCAGCTCGTCACACCGAGGACGCTGTACCTGTAGACTTGCATAGGCGGGGAAAGGGGGAATGATGCCATGGATGTGGACAAGCTACCGATCTTTCAATCGGGATCGGGACTGGTTTGAGGGCGGAAGTTGATGGCGCGCCTCATCTCGCCGGTGGGCCGGACAGCCGGAGCCTGGATTGGAACGTACGTGTAAGCTTGGAGGGAGCCATCATCATTGTTGAAAGGCCTGACCTGCGCTCCGTCTGTCTCCGGCCTGCCTGCCTCCACATCGATCTCCATGGCTCATCATGTCACGTCTCACTGACCCACTCCATTATTCACCTGCAGATGCACGCAGCAGGTGCCGAGATAAAAATGCCTGATTGCTCTGCCCAACGGCACTCGTCTCGTCGTCCGCGGGGAGCACGCACGCGGGCATGCGGCTGCTGTGCCTGCCGCGCTGCCCCAAAAGATTAACGGGCGGCGAGGCGAGACGAGAGGAGAGACAGCGGGCGAGACAAGATGCGACTGTCCCCGCCGCGCTCCCCAACAAGGCGAAACGTGCAGCGGCAGTCTGACCGCGCAGAGATCCCCGTGCTGGTAACGCTCGTCTGCAGCTGCCGCCACAGCAAAACGAGCTGTATTTTATTTTGGCGGAGCGTTGCGTGCGTCTCCAGGATTCGTGTCACGCTGTGTGCGAGTCCTCTGGTACGATGGAGGCTGCCTGCGCCTTCTAAACGCGGCTAAACGGATGGGAGAACGAACTTCGTCAGCGGCGGTTCGTAATCATCTGCACCAGCGTACGTTGAGTATATGGGACCCGAGAGACGCGCGAACTACTTGTACCACCGCATCTCAAATCTGAGTCGTACAACTGCACAGAGGGACGAACGATAATGCTGGTGGCGTGCCCGGCGCGCACAAAGACAGACCGGGGTTCTCAAGATTCGCTGTTATCACTTTGTCGTGCTGGCTTACGTACAGTTTATCTCTTATTCTTATATGAAGAAGATGTTCTGATGGTTTTCTATATGTTTTTTAGCGAATGGCTTGTGGTACGGCTCGCGCCATGTTCTGAGCCAAAAGGAGAGCACTCGAGTCCATCCATGCACACGACTCAGTACTCCATAGAAGTGCTAGGCAATGCGATCCCCGGACCTCATCATGAAACAAGAAAAGTTGCGAGCCAACCTAGAAGTCCAGCATCTTAGCAAAAACACTTGTGAACGGATCACCGTATTGTTCTTAACTTCTTATTATTATGTTGCAAGCTAAGCATATGAACAACGCCACTTTGTCATCGTGGCATACGTACCATCTTATCTTTGCTAGTATTATTCAAATGATCAGCATGTTCGTTTGTTGGTTTCAGCCAGGGCTTATCAGCCAGCCAACAGTGTTTTTCTCTCACAACAAACCAACACCAGTTGGGCTTATCAGTCCAGAAACCAACCAGCGAACATGCTTGATATTTACCTATGGTTATTGTATGCTTTTATGTTGCCATGCACACAACACTCCGTGGAGACACTAGAGTACTAGACAATGTGATTCGGAAGCTGCCAGACCAAGTGGTAAGAGGAACCTATCATCAGTAACTCCAGTTCACGCAAAATAACATAATTTCAGTTTATAACAGTAACAGAAACTTCCATTCTATACGTAGAAGTGCAACGATCCCATCTGTCATCTGAAACATGATAATTCCTAACCCTTTAGAATTGAATTATTCCCTATGGTGTTCCTCCAAAATACCGGCAATCCAGTGCGCTTCAAGTGGACCCTAGCTTATGACGTGCTACAACGCCAAAGCTAATGGCCAGTATAATCATCAAGCAAACCTATTTGGACCTCTGTGGTTCTAATGTGTCCAAGTAAAATCATCAGCACTATATGTCCAGTATCGGAGATATTTTGGATGAATAATATGCGTGGCAGGTCTACAAGGAAATATGGAGCTGTATATACGGAAGTTCACCATCTGTCCAGCTACACTTCTGAGCTCAAAAGATTAAGGATTGTTTCCTAATGTGGCTATAAAATGAAAGGGTATCAGGACCATCACATATGAACATGCATCATACGTGAAATGAAGCATCATAATCTGCTGCTGATAAAAACACAAACCATCAACTGTTTTTCTGCAGAGTGTCTGAAGCTCAGAGAAGGAAAAAGGATGCTAAGAAAACTGTTCAAGTAAATAAGAAAGCAGGTCGCTTACAGAAAGCCTACATGCCCGCTGTTGTCTCTTTCTTTACATTATATCTGATATGTTATTTTGACACAGGCACCCTACCTACTGAATCGTACTAAAATTTCTAAAAAAAATTGTACTGTACTAATCCTCTATTGCGGATACTGTTTCCGTTGCAACATTACGAAATGAAGCTTTTTAACATGGACGAAAGCTGCCGTTTTGAATGAATAGGACTTTTTTTTGGTGGTGGGGTGTAGAATTAATGAAGTTGAGTTATGATATTTCTCATAAGAAACAATCATAGTTTCTTGGATGATTCATTTGAGCTTGTAAACTATGGTCAGTGTAGAACACAATCTACTGCACATATATGAATTTCAGTAAGCTCAAATCAAATGAACGATAGGTGCTCAAGCATACAAATTTGTAGATAAATACAATCTATGGTTGGATTTGAACTTTCAAAGTACTACTCCAACAACAAAGAAAAGGTCGCAGCTCACAAGTGAGGTCGAACAAAGTATATATAGGGAGACACCAATCACGATTTTTAGGTGAAACATTTCTTTCTTGATGATTAGCAAGATACACCAAAAGAAAAGCCTTAAGTTCTCTGATAATGAGATTGCCCAAGATGATGAAAAGGGAATAGTCAATAGTAACCAACCTGCTCATGGTGACTTCATCACTGAAGCAGTTGCCACAGCATCATCTTTCAAGGACATTGCAGCAGTTTCTTCAAAAGATATACTACAACTAGAATGAAATGCATCTGATTTGTAACAGAGAAATCATATTGCTGGGGTAATGTCTCTACCAGTCTCCCAAACAATTCCTATATGGTTATGCCCAGAAGATTAGGATATTTCAATTTATTGTTTGAAATATGAAATATCAAGTACCTAGATTATTATTTTACTCTTCTCTTAAGTCCTAACCAATAGCTTCTAAAGACAAGGATAGCAAAAGGTTACTTTTATGCCAGAAAATAAATCGTTCTAGTACATTTAACAAGATTAGAATAATAAGTTGATATCATACTCTCAGCTCAGGATTACTCCTTTTGTTTTAAGATTCATTGCATCATTGTTTTTTTAGAGTTCCATGTATCATTGATCTTTTTTTTTCCTCAAACTTTGACCAACAAATTTATTTAATTATTTACTTATAAGTACTAAAGTGGAAAGCATACCACTAAAACTGTCATAAAAATAACTTTGAGCATACCTTGTATATCCTTTTACTCAAAAGTGTATAGAAAAGACAAATAGTCAAACAAATTGAAAATATCGAAGGCGCCATATATTTAAAAACAGAGGGATTTTTTCCCATTTATCCTTAGAAAAATACTACTAATAGCAAGTAACAACACAGCAATATAGTAACTATATTACTATATAAATTGCAAGCATTGCACATTAAAAGACTATTTGGGTCATTCCATTGCTGTGGAAAGATTTGTCAAACTTTGAGCAAAAGCACAGTACAAAAATAAGTTTTTTTTTCACGAAGCATAGTTACAGTCTACCCAAATACTTCCTATATGGTTGTGCCCAAAGGATTAGGATATTGAATTCTGCAATATCAAGAAAGTGGATTATTATTTGACTCACTATTTATTCTCATAAGTCCTAACCAATAACTTCTAAAGATAAGAACAGCAAGAGGTTACTTTCATGTCAGAAAATAAATCATTCTAATACATTTAACAAGATTACAAGACCAAGTTGGTATGGTGCTCTCAGTTCACGATTCCTCTGCAATATAATTACAAAGATATATGATAACTAAACTGCTAAACATATTGCAGTGAATCAAGAATCCTTCACAAATGATACTGTAAAAGCTAAGACCTTCGTGCTAAGATATTAAGAAAAGAGTTTTACAACAAAGAAGATTATTTCTTTCTATTCTCACGCATTTACCATGACATGCAAATGCAGAAGCAAGACATGTGATACATGATATATCTTGGGAGGCAAGACTACATAAAACACACATTTGTTCAGTGCCGAATTATGTATGAAGCCATGAGCCAAGAACAAGAGTGGCATCATGCACTTCCAATTCTCTTGGTAGACCTACTGAACGGTCACTCCATGTGCACAAGAGGAGAATGCTATGAGAGAGAAATAGAACCAGCAAGGCGGGAGGTCTCCCACACTTCCACACCTTGCATCTCTTCTCTTGTCACAAACAAGTGGTCTCCACCCCCTTCAATCATCTGTATCATCCCACGTTTAGCATCCTCTTCTGTGTCCACATAACAACTCCTATAAAATCTTTCATCAATTCCTTCACTTTTGGGTCTTTCCTTTATTCCTGATTGCTCTATCAATTCGCCTGTGTTGTGGCGGTGCTCTTCCAATCGGGACCAAACCTCCAATCCATCCTTTCGGCTGACAAAAACTTGAGACCGGTGACAACACAGAACACTGCCATAGCCTCCTGCGCTACCTCGTGGTCCTGATGACATATACACCCAAGGGTCATCACCAAGGCATCTCAGGTCTGCCACTGCTAAATCTCCTGACTTTGAGCAAACCTTGTATATTGCCTGCTGCTTCACATCCACATCAGCATCTGCAAATGGATCCCCAAACCTACTGCTTCTTCCAGCTCCCCCTGGCTCGCTTGTCTCCCACACCACATTCCCAGACCGAATATCCCATAGCCTCATGTAGCCAGAGTAGCCAAATGCCCCGGAACTAACGAATGAGGCAAACACCAGCCCAAGTGCCGGCAGGTGCACCACTCGACCTGGTGCCGATGACTTAGCCGCACTACCACTTTGCCGGCCAATCTCCTGTGTGGGCTTCAGAGTCACAGGGTCAATCGCCAGGATGCAGTTTTCCCGGTGAGGGCACTCAAACGTTGCCAAGATGGGTGAATTCTTGTCAGCGGCATCAGCAGGAGGACGGGCCCCAATGGCGACGACCTTCGCCTTGCTGACGCGAGTGTCAGTGGGATCCGACCACTGAACGGAGGCGACATGTTCACCATCGAGAAAGTCGTACACGTGAAGCCCAGGAGCGGAGTCAGACCCAAGGACGGCGAGTCTGGGGGGCAGCTGCAGGAGGGAGGTGATGCGGTGGAGGTGGGTCCGGAAGGTGGTGTGGTGATCCAGCGCCGGGGAGTAATAGGTGACCAGCCCGGCGCCGTGGGCGAGGCATAGTGACCCGTCGTGGTGCGGCGCAAGGGCGGTGGGGAAGGGCTCGGAGGCGGGGCAGAGGGTGGAGGCGAGGGAGGCTGAGAAGCGGCGGAGCGGCGGCGGAGATAGCGCAGCGAGGAGCTGGGCGTGGAGGCCGTAGAAGTTGGCCTCGTCGAGGAGGACGCGTGCGGGGAAGTCGGGCGCTGCGGAGGACGGGGAGCGGATGGCAGAGAGGACGGCGGATAGGAGGGCTGGGTCGCGGTCCACGAAGGTTGGGGTGGGGGAAGGGGAACCGAGAGAGAGGGAGAGGGAAAGGGAGCTTGCCTCCAGCGAGAAGAGCTTGCCCCCGACGTTGAGCTGCTTCACCGTGCCGCTCCGGCCGCCGCCGACGGTTCCCATAGCTGCTGTTCGGCTGTCTGACGAGGCGACGACTTTTCTTCAGACTTCAAGCGTATGAATCAGACGCGGCATTGGGCCTGCCGGAAGGCTACGAAGGCGGCCCAATCTCCGTAGGCCCCAGGATGGGGCAATACCGCAACAGTACAAACGAACAAATTGAGCCATATTTCAAATTCTCTCTATATATAAAAAGAGCCATTTTCAGATAATAATGAGACACTCGTACTTCATGGGTACCTCAAAACAACAATATTATGTTTTCAAAAGGAACATAAGTTTCTTTTCTTGTTGAGCGCGGAACATCTATGGTGTTGGCTTTCAGGCCGGGGTGTTCGGTTGATGGTTTCTATGGCTGATAAGTCAGCAGATGCTGTTTTATTTTGAGAGAAGAACACCGTACCATGGTTGATAAGCCGGGTTGATAAGTTCAAGCGAACAGAGGCTCGATCTTCCGTTACACCTAGGTGGGCAAGTAACAAAGTGGATTCACCTCCAAATTTCGAACATGTTTTGAAACACATGGAGCAATGTTTTGTACCGCTATAATCTTTTTCCTTAAGCTGCAATATTACGAATTTGAAAATAGAGTATTAATAACTGCCAAAAGGCCAAAGAGGTTGGAGGGAAGTGAAAGATGAATGAGACACGTTCTTGATGTGGAAGTGGAATAACAAATAAAAAATTCATGACTATAAAAAAATTCGGTAATGTGGGGTCCATCCGTCCGGACAGTTGCGCACTGGGCCAGCGGACCGGCCTAGTCAACCGATATATGGTCTCCCTAACTCATCTCTCTGCCGCTCTTTCCTAAAAAAATCTCTCTACTACGCCATTTCCCCACTCACCCGACCATTGGACGCTCTACCGTGCCGCCCGCCTTCCCCACTCCGCCTCCACCGAGTCTGCGAGCCTCCACAACGACGCTTCAGCAAGCAGGTGAGCAGAGGAGCTTCATGTGACGCCGCCCCGCCGGCGAGTTGCCCATGCTGCTGCCACACGGCGAGCCTCCCGCCGTCGCAAGCTCCATGCGCCGACGTCGAGCTCTGCAACGACGAGCATCCATTCGTCTAAGCAGCAAGGTGACATTGCGTTAAAAGTGCATGTTGCAAGCGTATGTTTTAAGTGTTTCAGATGTTTCAGAGGTATGCTGTACGTGTTTTTATACCGATATTGCAAAATTAGATTGAGATGTTCCACATGTTGCAATGATTATACACGTATCTTTCTAATGTATGTTCCAAATGTTTCATCTGTTTCAGATGTATATTGCAAGTGTTTCATTTGGATGTTGCAAAACTAGATCTAGATGTTGCATATACATGCATGTTGCTAGCGTATGTTTAAAGTGTTTCTAGTGTTTCATACATGTGTTGTAAGTGTCTTATCTGGATGTTGCATATGTTTGCAATGACTACACACGTGTTTTCAAGTTTTTCTGGTGTTTTACAAGTGTTTCAGAAGTATGTTGCTAGTGTTTCAGCTGTTTCGGACGTATGTTATAAGTGTTTCATTTGGATATTGCAAAAATAGATCTAATGTTACACATGCTGCAATGGGACCCGCCTGCTGCAATTGCTGGGGCGCCGCCGAGCGGATGCAGACGCTCCCGCATGCATGCGTGTGGGAAGCGGAGGAGGTGCGAGCTATCCTGTGTGCGGTCGGGTGGTGTGGCCCCCGCGTCGACGCACCCATGGTATCGTCCGACGGGTCGGTATCCAATTGGAGGACGCTAGTTCCAAAAAAAAATATGATACAAAGTTAGATGGATGGGTGGCACACCTGTTGCGCTTCGCTGAAAAGTCTAAGCTAAAAAGTACTATTCGTTGATTTGTTGTAAGAGAAAAACACTGTACCTACAAATAAATTCAAGCAAACAGTAACTGCCCGTATGCTACCGAGTCACCTAGGAGGATCTAAAGATTTCCTCTTGACGATTCGTAGTCATGGCCGTATGGTACCGTACTTGATTTCGTGTTGATTTTTAAAAAAAAAAAATCTTTGCAAGAAGTATATATGTTATTAAAGAAAAAAGTTTGGTCTAAGCAAAAAAAAAAAAAACCAAAAAATTGTAAAATGGATGCCACAATAGTTAGTTCTCAAGGGATCAATCCGCCTAGCTTCTTTCAGCCAATAAGCGCCGAAGGCCCACCATTTCGTTTCTTACTTGATTTTTACAGTGTTTTTCTCTCACAATAAATCAGCCAATAGTATTTTTCAGTCTTTTCAACGAAGCAAACAAGGCCTAACTTGTTTGGCGTCAAATGTTAACGAGCACTCCTTTCCTTCCACAATTCTCGGAAAGCTAGCGTAATAATGATGAATCTAAATTCCTTTGGTTGATGCATTTAGAGCCTCTTTTGCAGGGCTCACTGCAGGGGCTTTAGCTCCGGCTCCTGCAGGAGCTGTGCCAAACGTCTATTTTGAAAAGGGCTCCGCATGGGGAGTCGGTCAAGAGTCGGAGCTATTTTTGCTGCGCAGGAGAAGCTTCAAAAACGAGCTTCGCGCGGCTCCTTGCTATGGGTTCACGTCGTCTAGTGCGAATGAGCCGTTTTGCCAAACGTTTTCCAGAACGGCTTCAGCTCCTCCAGAGGAGCTGCTCCTTCAGAGGAGCCAGAGCCGGAGCCATTTTCAGAAGAGCCAAAGCCCTACAGGCTCTTAGAGTGGTGCTGGTGCCGACCTACGTCCACCATTCCTCAACTATGGAGAAATGGTCCCAAGAGGTTTTGCTTGGCAGTTGTCTCAATAGTCAAGAGTAGATGCTGTCGCAATACGAGCAGACTATCGGCAATGTGCCATGTGTGGATTGCCGTTTCGTCATGTGTTTTGGCATAAGGGCATACTATCTGGTTGAGCCATCCTTGGATAATGAGTCTATCTGCTGTCCACAGACGATTCTGAAATGCAAGCCAGCCATAAGAGGCATACTCGTTAAAAAAAACTGCATGTGACATTACTAAGTATTGGAATTTCAATTTTGATATCAATAGTTCATTCTATCTTACGATATCCATGATACAATCAATATACAACAAAGGATAATTCACAAACAAATACAAAAAGATAACTTTACAGAACAAATACAGGTACCAAGTGGGGCCTAACTGAGCAGAAGATCCCGAACTCTCACTGGTCTTTTCACAGCATTTGTGAAACCCTGCACATTGCATAGTCACCTTCATGAGATAATGGCAAAAGAAATGAGGACAAATGTAGCCACGAGTCTTGAAAATCTTAGTCCAAAGACAGTGCAATTAGAGGACACTGGTATACACAAAGACATCTCGGCAACAAAAAAATTAATCAAGCATCAAATGGTTGAATCACTGATTAGACATAATGACATTAAATAGCAAAGTCAATTTTAAACAATGGAGTTAGTGTAGCACTTAGTTAGCTGCATTCTGCTCAGGTTCTTTAATACAATGATATACTACACAGCTATCCTGCATGTTCGTGAAATAAAAACATTCTGACAGCATTTACTTGGGAGCGTGCAAATAAAAAAAACATCTAATGTATCACTGGATGTGGCCCTAGGTTTCACCTATCCTCACATTAAATGTTGTTTTCTACTACTTTTTACATGTCCTCAATGCCATTGAGGAAATGTTCTCCTTCAAAAGTGTAAGCAAAACAACTTCTAAAAAAGGGTTATTCCCAATCCCATTGACAACTTCAACCTGGGAATACATATTCCAGTATGCTGGACCTAGGACCACATCCAGCAAATTTAATTATGAGGAACAATGAATTCCATGAGACATGAGATTATTAGTGCATGTGTTTATATGGAAGCAGGTCACAGGAGGTACTTTGGCATAGCAATGGATAGAAAGAACACCTCATTATATTTGAAGATCAGAGGGCGTGAATCCCTCTGAAGTGTTGCTCCTTGCAGACCCACATCACTATGAGTTTTTGCATCTAGTGGTCTTTCCTTCCTAAACCTGTTTTTGTCAAATAAAATTGGTAAACTTCACCACGATCATAATTGCAGGTAAAATGGCAAGTTGACATCTCAATAATAATAATTTAATATTGCTACATTACCTGTCAAAGAAATTTGTTGGGCGACTGGAGTGTTTTTTGGCAGGTACAGAATCTTTACCATTCACATTAGAGGCCGAGTTTGATTGCATTTCAAGGGTAGATGAACTGCACTTGGAACTATCCTTGGAAGAATGTAAAGCTGGACGGATGGAATTAGCTACTGTTTTCTTCCTTATAGCTGATAAAGCTTCGCTCTTCATATCTCCATCATTAGATTGATTCAACAATTTGCCAGCACTATCTTTAATGATCTTTTGCTTCTCTACCTGTATCATGGATAGTATGTTCACAAGGATGAGGGAAAAAATCACTTTGTTCTACACTGAATTTCTCATGTGATCAAGTATACCTTGGCCCTGTTTGTTTTGGTTTATTCAGATTCTCATGTAAAATAAATAAAGCCAAAACAAAAGGTGAGCAAACACCAGATTTGGCATAAGGAATATCAACATAATATTTCAAGAGCACATATTGATTTACTGAATAATTCAGAACCTCCGTTAGTACAGCAAGAGAAACTATTCAAGAGGCAGCTGGGTCATATAGTCACAATCAATGAACAAAATTTTGTTAATTGGCAATTCAAGGTGCTTTTCTCAGCTATAATTAGAGGTCCAACGTGACTTGCTTTCATATTATAGACAATGCATTGTCACCTCAAAGAAACAAGAGGGTATGCATTTAGTTTTCAGCGTTAAATTAAGAAGTTATTTAAGTTATGCTAGGTATTAAGAGCTAAGCAAGACATGAAACAACTTTGCATCCTTAAAATTTAGAAGGGCCACTCACCTCATGCACCAAAACCTGTTTCATGGCTAAAGATAGACCAATGTGCTCTGATTGATAGCCCTGATATCAACTGCTATGTTAGGTACTATAATAAGAGTGCATAAGTTAAACTGATAATGAAGACTGAAATATTAGACAGACCTTGAAATTTATGACATCATTGATTGGAGGATAAAGAGAGAGTAATGAAACTTCATGGGGCACTACAGATATGTTTGCCTTTTCTTGAGGGACAAACTTAGTGTTTCTGTATGTAACTGAATAGGAGACCATAGTATCAACTAGCTGCACAAGTTCATCCTTTTCTCTTTCTGACAGCAAATTCAGTGCTACCTGAAAATATCATGCATTGTTAGAAACCTTGTAAAGTCATGAAAATATAGGCCTATATTGAAACTTGCAATGCCATCTGGAACTCATATGTTCCCAACTAGTAAATGTGGATTGACTGAGGGTCTTAAACCTATTTCTTAGTTGCTATATTATTTCAAAAATAATAATTAAGCTCTCAGTGGTAGTAATTTCTGAAATTGGAGATGGTGCAAATACCCTTTTCTGGACAGATCGGTGGATCCATGGGCAATGCATTGCAGACCTTGCCCCTTGACTTGTCGTGGCTATTCCTAAAATAAGGGTTAACCGGCGCACTGTCCGGGACGCCCTCACTAACCGGGCATGGATTCCGGACATACAAGGAGCTCTCACAGTTGGTGTGATTGTTGACTACCTTTATTTATGGGACATATTGCTGAATTTTCAGCTGCAACCGGAAGTTGAGGATAAACACATATGGAGGCTCTCTTCTAATGGACAATACTCGGCTAAATCGGCATATGAAGGTTTCTTCTTAGGTTCTACTCTTTTTGGCCCGTGGGAAAGGATATGGAAATCATGGGCGCCGCCCAAATGCCGCTTTTTGTGGCTGCCTGGCTGGTCACGCACAACAAGTGCTGGACGGTTGATCGTCTAGCACGCCGTGGGCTACCTCATCCAGAGTTCTGCCCCCTTTGTGACCAAGAAGAGGAAACCATCGACCACCTCCTTGTCCATTGTGTGTTCGCAAGTCTTTTGGTTCAATCTATTCAGACAAGTCGGTCTTCAGGCCTTGTCCCCTCAGCCTACAGACTTATCCTTCCATGCTTGGTGGGAGAAAGCTAGCAGCACTGCTGATGGGTTGATGAGGCAAGGAATTAATTCTCTCGTTATGCTCGGAGCTTGGACTATATGGAACCATTGCAATAGGTGTGTCTTTCATGGAGCAGCCCCAAACCTTACTGGCGCGCTGATCTTAGCCGGCAAGGAGCGCCGTTTGTGGTCTATGGCAGGGGCTCGAGGGCTATCATTCCTGACTGCCCTCCTCCCCGGTAGTTAGTTAGAGTGTTTAGCTCAGTTTTTTTGGTCGCCTTGTGTGTTTTCCCGGGGCGAATATAAATTCTTCAACTGGTGGGCCATGAGTGCGTGCGTGTGTTTGGTGTTTGTGGGGTTGTTTCGGCTCTTGCCCTTTTCTCTTCTTAATATAATGATGCGCAGCTCTCCTGCGTTTTCGAGAAAAAAAAATCATACTTCCGCGCTTCATTATGTCCATATTTAACTAGTTCAAAGTATTAGAAACATATATTACCATACAATACTAACCTTCACTTGTTCATCATCTTGAAAGCAGGTGAGTTTTGAGCAAATAAATATACCAACAGAGTAATTTCACTATCAAGGTTTGGTAAGATTACTAGATTAGTGAATGACAACTTACAGGTCTCAAACTCAGTGGAGAGAGAATATGTAAAAAGGGGGAAGCAATGTCTTCAACGAATGATTCTACTGAGAGGTGCCTTGAAACAAATGGTGACATTTGGTTTTGCCAGGTCTTCAACATGTCTTTCTTTTCTAAAAGCAATGCTCGAGACCTGAAAAAATATCTACATTAATCCCACTAATGGGAAGCGAAAAAATATATTTATGTGAAAAAATTACCTCTGCAAAGCTTTTGGCCATTCAATATTTGGCTTCTCAACTTGAGCAATCATGCGGCTTATAGTGATAGCAATTGGAGGTTGATATGCTGAAATAAGTGGTTTAACTTTGTTAGTCAAATCTCAATACAAAAGAGAAAATATACAGCCAGTCTGATTCTACCATGAAGTGGCATGTGCTGAGTCCGGTAAACATATTGGGTCAAGGAATCTGAAACTCCAAGTATATCGAGACATTTTACCTGCATGGCAGTTTGAGCTATGGTAAGTATGAAAATGAATTATAGTGCAAGCCAAACACCTAACATAATTAAGCAAGAATAGCGTTTTGTACAAATACTCACAGTCTTTTGCAACATCGGGTCATGATACGATAGTTTCAAGAAATTTTCATGGATCCCATCCATAGTAACTTCATAATCACCACTGCAAATTGAATATTTAACGTGAATAAGTGATCCAGTTCAAAGAAACAATGTAAGAAATCTGACAAAAGAGAATTTTACCGGTTAGATATGAGTGTGAAGAGAGAGTCTATGTCCTTGTCTTCATTGAAAAGGCTTTCAGCCTTTCCAGACCGCTTGAGTCTTTTCTTTTGCAAAACCTGAGGAACAATGAAACTTAATAAGATGATTTTGGGTGAAACTTTGCTAGCATGGGTCCTAATACTTGATTTAAATATAAGAACAAGGGTAATCAGAAGACATGTCTATTCGATGAAAATATTAAAGCATGTGGCTTTATAGAAGCAAAATGATGTAGAACAAGGCCTCTTTATGTAAGAACATGGATTTTCTTAGTTCAGAGAAAGCTTCTAGAATGTTGCATCACATTGTTTCTGGTAGTGAATATCATTAGCAGTGCAGACTTGTGAGGTCTATGGGAACTAAGAAATGCTTATATGTTTTTAGAATCCTTCTCCTTCTTGGATCAGTTTGGAGAAGCTGCTGGAAAGAATACTGGTAAGGCACAAGGTTGGATGATTCTGTGTCCAGTGAAAGAAAAACAAGTTCTGGAAAAGACTATTGCTGCGCTAAGGTCACTGGCGGCAGACCTGATCAGATTGTCAGGCTAATCTTGGAGGATGACCTCAGGAATCTGACACTCAAGACAAGATTGCTATAGGTGAACTGTGTCTCTGGTGTTTGGGAGAACAAGCTAGGGGCCGACGAAGCGCGGCAAATTGTCTAGCGCTGTTGCTTTGGTGTAGTGGAGAGTGCAGCCTATGTGGCGCTGGGGATACTTCTCGGTTGATGTTATTTTTAAATTCTAGTGGTTGTTTGGTTGGTGTGAGAACTGCTTGGCAGCATCCCAACCTCTGCTGTAACAGACATGCGTCTTGGCTTTGCTAAGACTGGGGAATAAAGCCCTAAAGTTCTAAAAAAAAGGAGAGAAGGATAAGGTTCATAAAGTTGATAGCAAGGCTGGAGAAGTATGTTTAGCTGCAGTCACTATAGCATTGGTCCATAAGATGGCCTTAGTTATGATTGGTGCGGTAGTACTCATTATTAGAGGAAGGCCAACAGGCTTGTACTACTTGAGATTGATTTACATGAGGGATTACATATATATAGGGAATACAGGAAAGCCCAAAGGGCCAAGCCAGCCTGGGAGGCTGCGCATACAGCTAGGGGACTAGGGGTAATTAGCCCAAGTACCTAGGACTAATAAAAGACCAGCAATGATTAACACAAGTACCAAGGAGATATTCTAACACCCCCATGATCGGGCGTCGGTAGAAACGAGCGTTCGAAGGCTGGAGCGAAAATCCATAAAGCAGAAGAGGAAGCCCCTTGGTGAAGATATCGGTGAACTGCGACGTGGTTGGAACATGAAGAACACGGACGGCTCAATGGCGACCCGTTCGAGACGAAGTGGAGGTCGATTTCCACGTGCTTGGTTCGGCTGATCTTTGAAAGGGGTTGGTGGAGAGGTAGAAGCGGCTGACGTTGTCGCGATGAAGCGAGGAGGCGAGACTCGGAGGGTGATGAAGTTCTGGAGAAGCTGCCGTAACGGGAGGCTTTCGGCGACACCGTTAACAGCAACGACGGTATTCCGCCTCGGCTATTGGACCGAAAGCGGTGGTTTGGCGCTGGACGACGACAGAAACAAGGCTGCCTCCAAGAAAGACAGCAGCGTAGCTTTGAGGTGGAAGCGGCGGGTGTCGGGCGGCGGCCCAATCGGCGTCGGTGTACACGACTAAGTTGTGTTGGAGTAGATCTGGGAATAACCAGGCCATGGCTGAGAGTGCCCTGGAGGTAGCGAAGAATGCGCTTGGCAGCCACTAGATGAACTTCCCGAGGATCATGCATGTGGAGGCAAACTTCACATCTGCGTATGCAATGTCGGTCAGTGAAGGTCAGTCTTGAAGAGCTCCCACAAGGCTGGTGGTAGTCTCAGAGATTCGATAACAGGAGGACCCGAGATCTGCGGGCACTTTAGCACATGTGTCATCAGGGTAGAGCAAGGTTTGCAATCGCTCATGCCATGTCGGGCAAGAATGTCCAGTGTCTTGTCGTTGTGAGAGAAAGAGAGAATCCTGTGTCATTGAAGCGCCATGCCGAGGAAGTGGTGCGAGGGACCGAGATCTTTCATGGCAAACTCCTTCTTGGGGCATCAATCACACGGTTGAGGAGAGCTGCTCGAGAGGAGGCGATGAGGACAATATCGTCCACACATCTGAAGCAAGTAGACAGTCTCGGTGCCACGTCGATATATGAGCAGAGATGTGTACATCTTGGCTTGATGAACCCCGATGATAGCAGAAATGAAGCAAACCGGTTTGTGCCATGCATGCATGTGCTCGCTTTAAGCCGTATAGGGATTTGTTGAGCTTGCGGGCGTGTCGAGAAAGGGCAGGATTAGTAAAGCCCGATGGGCTGAGGTCGACAAAGTCCCATGGAGGAAGGCGTTCTTCACATCAAGTTGATGGATGGGCCAATCCAGAGTGAGCCAAAGTGAGGACAAGATCTGAATGTAGCCGGCTTGACGACGGGATGAAAGTCTCATCGTAATCCACTCGGGCGTTGTGTGAACCCACGGAGCACCCAACGAGCCTTGTATCATCCAAGGTGCCATCTCGCATGAAACTTGTGTTTGAAGATCCATTTCCGGTGGCGACATTAGCCTTGGCGGCCGAGTACTAAATCCCAAGTATGGTTGTCCGGGAGAAGCGGCAAATTCTTCTTCCATGGCCCGACGCCAATGAGGATTGGCAAAAACATCCAAGCAGGACATGGCGAGAGGGAATGAGCCTCGGTGTGTAGAGCAAGGCGAAATTTGTCGATACCGAACTTCAGCGGGTCGCCATGCCATGAGAGTTGGCGATGGGCGGGATGGAGACAGCTCTGATGGCAGCAGTGTGGAGAGGAACCATCTTTGGGCGTCGAGAGGAGAGCCCACCCGGAGGGGGACTCGGTGGCGTCTTTGGATGTAGGAACACGTCGATTGTAGACATGGACGACGGGTGGCAGCGCCATGGGCGCTGTCTGAGAACCTGATGGGGCGCTGTCAGACAGAGGGCTAATCTTTGTTAGCCTTTGTCTGTGGGCGCCGATGAAGAAGGCGCCCGTGGCGCCAGTCTGAGGAGATGGCGTGGGCGTGGTGAAGCCGGGTGGGGTGATCTGGACACGGTGTACCCATCTGGACACGACGACGAGAGAGGGGAGCCTGTGATGGTGCAAGCTTTTGGTATGGTGCCGGTAGCTCTGGGGAGACTGCTGCAAGAGGCGAGGGCCCGATGGAAAATCGTCATCAGTTAGAAAATCCAGTTCATGTGTAGGTGGCGAGGGCCGGTGAAGGGAGAAAGGAAACGTTGTTTCGTTGAAAACAACGTGGCGAGAAATGATGACCCGGTTGGTAGTGAGGTCGAGGCACCTGTACCCCTTGTGATCAGGAGAGTAGCCAATGAAAGCGCATAAGGAAGAGCGGGGCAAGTTTGTGAGGCGATGGCGGTGAGATTGGGGTAGCAGGTGCATCCGAAGGTTCGGGAGGTCGTGATAGGATGGATGAGTGCCATAGGCGCAAAGAAAGGAGTGCTCATGTTGGCGTTGTGGTGGGGAGGCGATTTATGAGGTGGGTGGCGATAGCAAGAGCATCATTGAAGAAGGCGGGGGCATGGAGGCTTGGAAAAGCGGCGTCGAGTGACATTGTTGGTGGTCTGAAGCATGCGTTCGGCTTTGCCATTTTTTGCGAGGTGTAGGGGCATGACATGCGGAGAGAAACACCTTTGGCAAGGAAGAAAGCACGAGAGGCGGCGTTGTCAAATTCACGACCGTTATCACATTGCACGGACTTGATGATACAATAAGCCAAAGTGTAGTGTGCACAGAGGCAAAAGAAGTTGGAGAGAGACGGTGAAGGTGTCGGACTTTAGGCGAAGAGGAAAAGTCAAAGAAAATGAGAGCAATCATCGATAATAACGAGATAATATTTAAATCAGATACACCGATAATAGGTGGCGTCCACAAATCACAATGTATCGGATCGAAATTTTTGATGCTCTAGACAAGGAACTAGTGAAAGGCAAGCGAACATGGCGCCCAAGTGGCGAGCATGGCGAGAGGAGTCATCTTGAGATTTGCTGCAGAGATAATTGAAGAGGATGGCGAGGTTTAAGAAAAACGGCCTTGCTGGGGTGGCGAGGCGACGATGCTGAGTAGTTGGAGAAGGAGTGGCCACAAGAGCACAAGGGCTGAAAAGCGATGACGGGAGCTGCAAGGTGTAGAGGGGCCACAGTGTTACATCGAAGGAGGGTGTTCTGCACGAAGATCCTTCACAGAAACACCACCAGAGGGTCAAACTCACGTAAAGTAATGCTCGGTGGTGAATTTCTGACGGAAAGGAGGTTTTTAATAATGTCGGGGAGCTATGAGGACATTGTTGAGATGGAAAGGGCCGGGGAAGAGTGGAGTATCCGGTGCCAACAACCAAGGAGAGTGGCGCCATTTCCCACAACAATGAAGGAAGGAAAGGAGGAGGATGGAGATCGGTAATCATACGAGGTTGGAGGCGATGTGAGGCGAAGCACCCGAGTCGATCTTGAGTCTTTGGCGTTAGCGAGGCCGAGGGTCCCAAGGGACCATGCGAGGCGTCGGGGTGCAAAAAGAAGAGGCGCTGAGGGCACTGGTGGTAGTAGCTGGAGAGGCACGCCGGTTGCCGGTAGCGTCTTCTTGCATCTGCAGCGTCTTCTTGTACTACTTTGTGAGGAGCTAGGGCGAGGTGGAGGACCGCGAGAGCCACCAGCGTGGACCGGGCCACATGTGGATGGACCCGGTCCACGGGTTGAAGACGGAAGGCCACTGCGAACCACCAGGTGAGCCGCTGTTCGAGCCGCCTTGGCCACGGCCGCCACGACGGCGTCGGCCACGGCCATCGCCATCGCCAGTGAGCCCCCGGTGTTACGTGGAGAATGGGGTGTGCAGTCCGAGGTCGGTTGTGATGCAACTTCTTTGGGCGGATAGAAGTAACGAGTGCCGATGGAGGTGTAGAAGGCGCCATGTTGGCTCGGCGAAGGCTTGGTCGGCGCAGACGTCTGAAAAGGAGGGAGCGGCTTTTGGCGCGTGATGAAGCTGCGCCATGAGCTGGAAGCGTTCGTTGAGGCCTCGCGGTATGTTCAAAGACCACCGAATACGGTCATGAAAAGCTCGCCCAAATCAGCCCAAGGCATCAGCCATGCCCTTCATCTTGCGGCGATGTCGTCAATGGAGAGAGCGCCACGGGAGAGGTGCGAAACTCAAACATCGAGAAGCATGGCGCGGGACTCACGGTTGTTGAGAGCTATTTGTTCAATGCCGAGCCATCTTTGCCCGGCGGAGATCTTGCGTCGCGCTCGTGGATGGCGCCCGGAAGGTCGAGGAGATGGTGTTGAAGAGCCGAGAGCGACAACACAGTCCATCTGGACCATGCCGGGTCGTCGGCGAGAGGCGTCGCGAGGGCGTGGTCCTTCAACTCGAATCGGCCGAGGATGAGGAGGGCGTGGCAGCGCCACTTGTTTGTAGTTGGATGGATGAAGATCAAGAATGATTGGAATCGGAGTTCTTGATGTTCGGATGGCGGCCGGCTTGGCGTGTAGATGAGCAATAGCCGCGGCCGAGAGATGATGGAGCGGTCGTCGCGTCGTGGGAGTCATCATCGCGAGAGACTCAAAGACGGCGGCGGTCCACGAGCAAGCGACTTGTTGTTCGGAGCGTAAACTGCGCTTCGCTCGCCCTTTCGAGGGCGGTGGCGGCGACGCAGCGCGCGCTCTGGCTGGGCGTGGCGGCGGACTTAAGGAGTTCAGCCTCGATGCGGAGGCTGTGTGCTGCGCTTCGGTGTTGGAGGAGCGCAGGAGGCGGCCTCATCCTCCAGCGTCTTGGCGGCAGCGAGGGCCTCAATCACGGAGCTTGGCGCGGTGACAACGGCCGAGGCTCCGGAGGAGGAGTTGCGGAGGGAGCCATGGGCCGAGAAGAAGAAGCCTTGGCAGGTGAGGGAGGCGTCTTGATCGAGAGGAGAGAAGAAGTGCTGTGACGAGAGGGGCCCAAGCAATGAGAGGTCGGGCGTGGCTCGAGGCGAAGCACGCACGCCGAGAGGTGCGGAAGCGGGTTTAGAGGTCCGAGATTAGTGATACCATATTAGAGGAAGGCCAACAGGCTTGTACTACTTGAGATTGATTTACAGGAGGGATTACATATATATAGGGAATACAGGAAAGCCCAAAGGGCCAAGCCAACCTGGGAGGCTGCGCATACAGCTAGGGGACTAGGGGTAATTAGCCCAAGTACCTAGGACTAATAAAAGACCAGCAATGATTAACACAAGTACCAAGGAGATATTCTAACACTCATGTTCAGAGTCGATGTCGAAACTTCAGGAATACACCAGTTGCTTGAACAAATGATTGTATACACAGAAAATAAAAGAGAATTGCAGAAGAGGATACAGGGAAAAAACATCAAACCTGCTTCCAAACGTCGAGGATGCTTTTTGACTTATCTTTCTGTCCAATTACTTGTGAATCAAACGCTGTCTGCTCCATAACACGTATCATTAGGTAAAGAATATCATATATATTGATAGTATCATCATATGGATAACTAAACCAGTTCACTTACAATGTTTAGTGCCACTCTTTTCTTGTTCAAAAACTGAAGTGTGTTTAGGCATGAACGGATGTCACATTCTGCAGGGATATATTTCTCATCAGTCCAATGTCTATGAAAATAACCATTCATCTCAGTGGGCAACGATAGTCCATGCAAATAGTAGAATTTGCATTCATCCACCGGAACTCCGGAAGTATTAGAGTTCACGATACAAGCAAAGGAAAAAGGAAATGAAAGGAAAGCCTCATAGCCAGGTCAAAGATTGGAATGCAAATTATTAAGATAGTAGATTTCTATTAATCAGGCTGAACCGCTGGATGTTAGTATTTTTATGTTAATGAATTGTGAATCCTATTAATTCATTGTACAACAAGAGTTCAAAATATTTGTCAGTTTTCTTTCAAAGTAAAAAATGTGTCATTTGGATGAAGCTAAAGAAACTGTACCAGTGTACTCCGCTAAAGCAGAAAGCGCGATCGAACTTGTCTTGAAACCTTCGTTTTTGCATATATACTTGAGCCTAAGGAGAAGTGAAGTATTAAAAAGATGGGCTGTGATAAAAGTATGTTTGTGGCTACAACCAATTTTGTTTGTTGTTGTTGATGAAGCTAAAGGAATAAGTGCATTCACATCACCTGTTCACCACACGACTAATTGTCGGGTGCACAAACACATGAACCCTGTGAATTTAAACCAGTCCTCATAAGCAAAAATTTAATGGTTTACAACTGTACCAAACATAATGAGTACAGAGAAGGAAATATATTACTTGGCTACTTGGCGCAGTTGTCTCAGGGCTGGAGCATAAAGGTCATTGCATATACAAATTACCTTTAAAATTGTATAATTAGTACTTATTATATCTAATAGACTTTAAAGACAAAAAAAAATGGTGGCAAAGAGTGTAGCTTCAATGCTTACAGGCCTCAGTAGTTTTGCTGTTCTATGACTTTTCCTAGATGCCTTTCGGACTTGAGTTTCCTCACTAGTGCTCCTGTCGGAATTATTACTCTTTTCAGCATTGATCTGCGAAGAGAAGAACAAACCATGTAATGCAAAAACTTGTTTGGTAAGGTGAAAAAAATGCATGCAAGCCAAAAATAATAAGTAAAGTAAAGCTGAGCAAAGTACTAAATAAGATGTCAGGTGAGGATTACCATCTTCAAGATGACCTCCACTGCACCTTTTCCATCACCAAGTGCTCCATCAATTTCATCAATTACCTAAACAGGATAGAATACTCAACAGAATATAAAAGGAGCTATTCGACAAAGTAGCAGCTGTATTAAACGTACCAGACACTTGGGCTTCGAATCTGACATGATCGAGTTCATCTGAACTACATCGAGAACTTTTTTTTCAATGGATGAAGCAGAACGGTCATCACTGGCATTAATCTGCATTTAATACTGAATGTAAGCAACATACAGAACTTGAATTGGAAACAGGAATTAAGTAGGTTAGCTAAATTAGAAGTGTCCATGATAAATTGTGTGGATATACTCTAATAATACCAAGACGACCAGTATTCAGTAGGAGACTATATTGGATGGATTACCAACCACAATTTATCTTCCCCCTTATCAAAAAAAGACCACAATTTATCTTCCTGGGGAGCATTAGAGCTCAACAGACCAACTGTCAAATCAACCACTCAAGCATTTTTTAACTAGAAGAAGTGTTTAAGTTTTGGAGCAAACGTTAATAGAAGGAAAATCAGTTAGGTCTCAGCTTTCAATGTAACATAATAGCATTGACACAAATATATTATGCAATGAAATGTAGTCATGACTTCAATGTAACAAAACTGAAGCAGGGGGATTTGGAAGCATAGCAGCAGATATATACGGCACTAATCATATAGCACATAAATCTTTAATAGTCATGCATTATCATGTTAAACAACCAACACACTGCTAGCATTGTATGACCATAACACAGACCTCCACAACATGGTAGCCACAATGTCTGGCTGCAACATGAGCAAGTGTGGTCTTTCCAAGCCCAGGTGGACCACATAGTAGCAACACCTGCAACATCAGGAGGGTATTCAATTGCAGTAGTGAACCAGCGTGACAAACCAGCAAATATTTAGAGACAGATTTTGGTCACAAACTTGAACATACAACACAGCAGTGCTGGCCCACCTTTTGTTCTGGTGTATTATCAACTGATGACTTTTTGCTGAAGGAGCCACCCAAACCTTCTGGATTGCTGCTTTGTGCATTCAGGGGTGTGCCATCTTGACTTGCAACAGGACCCCCCTTGCTCTTGGAAAAGAAATTTCTGTTACTTGCATTCTTGTGGATGGTTGAAGAGTGTCGACGTAAGGCAGATAAGACATCATCACCCGTTGCCCGAATATGGGACCCAAAAACACTGGAGTCCCATTGTTTAAGCCATAGAAGTACCTGAGCAAGGCACATACACATATGTCAAGTGAAAATGTTAGGCAAAAGACGGAAACCTTGACTTTGAAGTAGCAAGGTGGAATTTGGAATAGCTTTACCTCTCGGTTTGTGTGCTCATCACTTAATAGCTCTGTGAAAGAATTTGGTGCATACTTTTCCACCCAAAGTTTTTCTGTGACTAGTGGAGTCGCTGAACAAACCACGCGGTCTATTGAGTTTGTACTTTCCTGCAATGCCTGCATATACATAATGAAAAGTATGTTAGTCAAGTACTTCAATTGGCTTATAATTTAATCATCACACCATATAAGTATATAAGGGTGTACCCAGTGCAGAGAGCTCCCGCTCTGTGCGGGGTCTGGGGAAGGGTGTCAGTGGCAAGCCTTACCCTCGCCTGTGCAATGCGAGGAGACCGCGACTCGAACCCGGGACCTTCCGGTCACAGGCGGTAAGACTCTACCGCTTGCACCAGGCCCGCCCTTCACCATATATATATATATATTAGTCAATTAGTCAAGCCCTTCCTTAAGCTAGTAGTCAATACATGTTGTAGACATGGTTAGGTCATACTGTACACTTGGAAGACCCTATGAACAATCCAATGCTCAGAATCGAACATTGTCTTCTAAACCACTCAACAATAGAATTATTATTTAACTTATGGAATGTTTGTGGAAATTTTTCATAGTGAAATCCACAAGGAACAAGAGCACACGCACCCCCGTTTTGGGCAAAATGTTAAAATTTTCACAAAAAGCTCAAGTAGCAAGAGTAACCATCTTTTCCTAGTACTATTCAGCAATGTCCACTAAATTTCCAGTGTTTCCCAAATAAGGATCATTTGATTCTTAGAGTTCAGTTTAGATTGTACTACTGCTCCCAGTTTAGTTATAACTAAACAATGACGTGTTAAGGACAGCCATGAAGTGTGATCTATAGAATATGCCTAACATGTGCGTCTACATATGTACCTTAGCTAAAGCCTCCTGCTCAGCACGCCTTGTTAGTGAGTGAAAGGATTCTGAGAGCAGGCCTGCAGAAACACATACGACGTGAACAAACAGACCAAATGCATCCTCAATCTTGAGAGAAATAAGTACTGTAAGAGCGAGCAATAAATCACTCAGTAACTAACCCTTGTGGTTCATGTTTGGGTTGGAGAAGTGAGCCCCTTGCCTGGTTCCGCTAATTCCTCGACCGACCGACCCCTCCATTGCAAGCTTGGCATAAACCCTCTCCCCATTGGGAGCAGTGACGGGCACAGAGTCTCCATGGATCTCCGACGCGAACCGCGACAATGTCTTCTCGGCGACGACGATTTCAGGGGCGGGAGGCGGCGAGTAGCGAAGCCAATCCTCGCCCTCCGAGATCTCCTGCTCAACGTTTCTCCGCTTGCTCCTCTCCTCTTCCTCATCCTGCTCCGGCGGTGGCGGAGGCGGAGGCCGCTTCAAACCGCCCGACGCTTCATCTTCGCACGCGTTTGACCAATTTAGTTAGCAATGGAAACAATCGAGGGCTACGTTCTGATATACAAAGAAGGGGTGCATTGCATACTTGCTCGTAGCACGGCTGAGTCCTGCGGCTGCGGGGAATCGCACG
This sequence comes from Miscanthus lutarioriparius, assembly GCA_904845875.1. Classification (NCBI taxonomy): domain Eukaryota; kingdom Viridiplantae; phylum Streptophyta; class Magnoliopsida; order Poales; family Poaceae; genus Miscanthus; species Miscanthus lutarioriparius. The sequence continues at coordinate 22,900,046 of CAJGYO010000001.1, forward strand.
GTTGGTCCGAATCGCCGGGAGGCGGGACGAAGCCCTCGTCGGGGTCGTCGAAGTAGGCGTCCTCCTCTTCCTCAGGGACTAGACTGTGGCTCTCCATCCACTCGAGCTCGTCCGGATCTGGCATCTCCATGTCCATCTCCATCGCCGACTCGCCGGCGCAGCGGTAGCCAGGCGGCGGCGGCGGAAATGCGGAGAGTCGATGGCGGGAAGTGGCGGAAATGGAGTGGGCGTTGCCGCCTTTCTGCCTGATCTGTTTTTATGGCGGCCAGGTGGTATGGATCAGCCCAACATGAACTCTTAAGCCCATGTAGGAGTACAGATATATATCTTGTTCACTATCAGTATTTCTATTAGAAAAACAATCTAAGCAAGTCAACGTTATTTAGGTTCCATTTGGCACGTCTACTCTGCCAACTTCAGAAGCTATTTGGACTGAGTGGGCTAAAATAAAACAACTCTACTTGAAAAGGTCTTTAAAATATGCTCTCACAATGGATGAAAGATGAAGCTAAAAATAATAGCTTCACCTAGCTCCAGCTCACTCTGATGATCTATTTCTAAAATTGTGTTAAAGTATGTTTTAAGGAGCTCTACATGCAGAACTGTTTTATCAAATAATTCACCAAAATAGCTTCAAGTTCACGGTAGAGCTGCTTGTGGAGTAAAAAAAATAACAACACTAATGAAATGGAACTATGTCGAATAGAGTCTTAACATTTGTTATCATAAAATAGTGTATATATAGAAAGAAGGAGCGCATTGCATACTTGCGTGTGCCCAATCTCGTTGTGTTTGATGAGGGAGAAATGGGGAGAGAGGGCTGCGGTGGTGGGTTGACAGAGAAGATAAATGGAAGGCAGAGGGCTTCAAGCGCACATCTCCAGTGCGGTCGGGCACGGTGCCGACTGATGGAGTGGGAGGGAGGCGTCAGCAGCAAAAGAGATAATGGAAGGGACTAGCACGGTAACATCTCGGTTTTTTTCAACCCAAAAAATACGAACTTTTTAAAAAAATTTCCTGCAATATAGGTTACATGCAGTCGCTAGGTCAAACCCAAGCCAAATTCCTTCCTTTCTCGGCCTAACTTTAAGACTATGACTTTGTAATCTTGCACTGCATATAATTTAGTTGCATAATAAGTGCCTTGAGTTGGTTCTGGTTGGAGTTGTTGTTTGATTGTAGGATTAAAACAGCAAGTAGTTTGGAGAAAAATTAGAAAAGGAGAAAACCCAGGCCCTCTCCTCCCTTCCTTCAGCCCAGCCGGCCGGGAGGCCTAGGTTGCCTCCCGAAGACCCAGCGCGCCCCCTTCCCTTCCCTGGCCTGCTCCTGCTCCACTGGCCCAGCCCAGCTAGCCTCGTAGGCCTAACCCTTCTTGTGCCTTCCCTCTTTGGCCTCGGCCTTCCTCACAGCCCAGCCGCAGCCCAGCTGGAACAAGCCACGGGCGCACCCACGCCCAAACCCTAGAGCCACGCAGACGCGCCTTGGGAAGCTGCTGCCGCCACGACCCGCCCCATCCGTGCCTTGGCGTCCGTACCAGGAGCAGTGCGATGGACGCCACGTGTCCCGGAGCTCGCAAGGACGCCGGAGATGGACACCTAGCCTTGGAACCCTAGCCCAGCGCCGCTATAAGAACAGGAGTCAACACCCCTTTCCCATGTTCCCCGTATGCGCCGCCATGAGCTCCCTTGCCCCTCTTCCTCCCTGTTCCTCTCTGGTCAGAGCACCACCGCCTTAGCCGTCTCCATCGAGCCTCAGCCATGCCAAGCCAAGCCGCCTACAACTCCACTCCAACCTACCACAGCCGGCCACAGAGGAACCCCGCCTGTCGTGCCACCATGACCCCGATGCCGCCCAAGCTTTCCACGCGCGTCGAGCCACACGACGTCGTGATGAGGGAGCCCTACCTCGCCGTCCCCTACACCATGACCCCGCATCGAAGCCCCGACCGTCCTTGTCCAGCTCCCCAACGATGCCAAGCCAAGGACCCAGAGCGACGCCTTTGCACCTCGCCCTGCTCCGCCTCGTCCTCAAGCTCCTGCACCAGGGCACTGGCCTCGCCATGGAGGAGTTGCGCCGGGCCACCAAGCACCCCGGCGCCCTCTGCAGCGGACCGTGACCCCGAGGCCACCATCGCCATGAGCTCCTGTTCTAGCCCTGCGACGTCGAGCTCGCGGCCTCAAGCCACATCGACGTACCCGACTCACCGGCCGCCATGGAGCCCCGACCTGAGCCGTTCGCCACCGGTTCGCTGCTGCTCTTCGACCCCGACATCGTCGACCTCACCTCCAAGCCCAAACCCGTGACCTCATTGCGTTCTCCACCATGCAACACCACGATGACCACCTCCTTGTGCTGGATGTCGTCACCGAACCCCGACTACCTCGCTGCTATGAGCCCGGCCGCACCCAGCCACTTCCGGCCAGCCTTAGCTACCGCTGGTTGGCCACAACCACCCTTTGGCTAGTTACAGCTAGCTTTTGCTTGGCCGCTGTTGTCCATAATCGGCCAGTGGACACCACAACATAGGCTACGACCACCCCCGACGAGCCTCGGACTTCCTTGGCCTTCACTATACCAAGGGTAAGCCCCCTACCTAGCCAAGTTTGCTCCTTTGCCTTCGATCGATGACCCTAACGACTGCCCAACATGAGCCCAAGGCAGTGGCTTTGTAGAGCTACCGTCGTGCTGAAGCTACAAAATCGACCCGAACACTGTGACCAACCCCTACTACGACTATGGAAAGCCTTGAACCAAACCCTGGTGTGCGCCCACGACAACGTAGCTGCACTGCCGCTACCCACCGAGCCCTACCCGCGTCAAGCGACCTACCGTCCGCAAGCCCTCGATGAGACAACCAAAGGCCTGACCTTTCCAACCCCACATGTTGCCGCCCCAAGGCCGATGACCCCTCCGTGTGTTCGTCCTTCGAACCGTGTTTTTCTGCAGGGGCCTCGCCGACCGCGTGCTACCTATACCCGTAGATACATATCACATATACCCTGCACTCACCGTGTCCTTCCATGGCACTCATGCCTCGGACGACACCGACCTAAGCATGTTCTTACCGCACTGTCGAGCACCTCCGCTTGACCCTCGCGGCACCACCATAGGTCACCTACGCCACCCACTACCGCTTGTGCGAGACCTAGCCGCGTTGTTGCGGCCACCACGAACCCTAGTGCACCGAGGATGCCACTGCCTAGCCATGGCCGTGACCAAACCCTCGGAGGCCATCCATGATACCTAGTCCACGCCCGTGCCATTGAACCGCACTGCACACCATGGCTTTGCCCTCACCTGGCTTCCTAGAGGCCAAGGCGAAGCCCTTCATGGACGCTCGCCATTCTAGCACACAGCAGCACGAGCCGAGTTCTTTGGGGCATATCATCGAACCCCCGTGATGTGCCTCCCTGCCTATCTTCCCGCACCGCTTGTTTGGCCTTCGAGCCACTTCCATGGCCCTTTTGTGGAGACATCGGACCGCCGCCGCTAGTCACCACGACTATGGCAGCGCGCTCCCACACGAGCCCCGCCCCCGTATCTGCTCGCGAACACCCGTGAGCATGCACACGCACGCCGCCAGCTCCTTCAAGCTCTCGGCCGAGCATCGCACGCGCGCCTACCCACGCGGTGACGCGCGGCCGTGCCTTGCACGCCACCGCGTGAGCTCGGCAACACCACCGCCATAGCGAACCGCTCATGGTTGTGACCACGCGTCGGAGCACAAGCCAAGTCCTTTCAAACCTTCACCAAACACCTACGAAGGCGCCACTGCCATAGACACAGCGCCACCACGGTGCCTGCGCGTGCACGAGCCTATCGTGCCTCGCCTCACCGCCACACCCCCGCGTCCTCTTCATGTCATCATTCGGCGTGCCAAGCCATGCTCATGCACGATCTGCCGTAGCTTGACGCTCGCGGCGCACACGAACAGCGCGATGGCAAACCAGCCCTTGATGATGCCACCGCTTGGACAATCACGCACGCGCACTCGCCGGCCCAAGACCTCTTTTTGTCTCCTCGACGCAGCCAATCCACCGCCTTGCACACACCCAAGGTCCTGCCGGAGACGCGACACCACCGCGACCTCCATGCCGAGCCCGCCAAGAATCCATAGCCGGCATTGGAAGCACCTCTGGGTGATTGGTCGCTGGACCACGACCACTTGAGTACACGTCCGGCGAACACGTGGACGCCGCATTATGCACTTGCATAGCGAACTCAAACCAATGGGACTATGTTGCCGCCCTTAACCAAAGTGAGCCTTTGGCCCACGTAGCCACACCAAGCACAACCACGCTCACTCAACTTGAGCTGAGCTAAGCTAGGCCTAAGGCCCTTTTGCCGATCTTGTCATGTCATTCGAGTACCTATGGCCTTGGCTGTCCCATTGTTGGAGCTAAGTTGATCACGTGCAACCCTGCCACCAACCCTACACGTGCGCCACCATGGCCCGACCATAGCACAACCGAGTAGAGTCCCGACCTGCAACCCGTGCAACCTACCTTGGCCCTCGAGTGTGGTGATGCTAGGACCAACCTAATCCCAACCATTGACATAGGCAGACCTCCACTTGATAGCCTCGCTTTTACCCAACCTAGCTGACATGACTTCGATAGTCCAACCCTATAGCCCTGAGAATCTAACGCCAACATAAGGGGCCCATCAACCATGTGTCCATGATGATCCTAGTCTCACCATGGCACCTAACCTAGACCTGGAGCCACCTTGCACCCACCAAAGCCTAGGTCAAAGCCATAGGTTCACAGCCATGTATGAGTGAATTTGGTTCTTCTTTGTTCTTTTGGCTCTTTGTGATAACCTGTAGTTTATAGGGATACCGGTTGGACGTGCGTCAGCTCTGGAGGACCCGTGGAGTGGAGCTAACCTTGGAGGTGGAGGCCCGCGCCGATCGACTACACCAACTGGCGGAGACTTGTACCACTACTACCTCGACATAGTAGGTGTCATGACATCACCTTTTACTCAGAGAATCCTATTAGGCATTGCAAAGTAGAAACTGCTAGCGCTTTACATTTATTCCTTTTCTAGAATATGCGATGCATGCTATTGCCTGAGCCTTGTTTGCCTTGATTGAAACCACTTCACCCTGATTACCCAGCTCCGCACTCGCACTTATATATATGCCTGTCTGCTTGCTTGCATTTACTCCATCATGATTACATATATTCCTTGTTATTTGATGTGTGATGGGTGTTTGGATGTTGTGGATGGTGGTTGGGGTTTTAGCCGTGAGGCACCCCATGAGGTGTGGTTTGATACGCGACGGGAGCTGTGAATCCCGAGTGGGTGGTGGAGATGTGAGGAGTTCTGGAGATACTTCCTTGCCCTCGATCTGATTCTTAGAGATACTGGCTAGAGCGAGAGGTTGTTGTAGTGTACGGAGTGCACCAAGGGTAGTTCCTGTGGTGGGAACACAGAATACCAGAGGGATTGATCGTCCTCGAGGGACTTTGGGATGAGGAGTTTGGGGGAATGGATAGACCACCTCTATGGGGTGAGTCTAGTGCTCTGAGGGCACACAGATTGGTGGAAGGTGCTCGCTCTAGCCAAATTAAGGACTGAGTAGGTTACAACCATAAATCACGGGTTATTTCCGTGCACACCACATGCTTACATGGGTGTGGCCTGTTGCCTAAATTAGTGCAGGCGACCATCAGTCTCTGTGGGAGATAGTAGATAGTAGGCACGCGGTCTGTGGCTTTGTGCAATTAGTGTCAGGAGGGCAGGGGTTACTTTGTGCTACCTCAACGACACGATCCCAGCTTATATAGTGACGTCGTCTATATATCTTCGCTCTGGCTGGTGGGCAGGACTGCTGTTAGTCGGCCTTGTTTACGGTGGCGATGTTCATCGTTTGACGGTGATACATCGACGGTGTTCATGTGGGGGAAAATCTATATGTATAGCCGCCGGTCTCGGATATGACCACTTACCTGTGTGCAGGGTTCAGCTCACTAGCTTCTCTTGTGCTGCTTTGCTTTTCTTCCCTAAAGCTAAGGTACGGCTTGAGGCCGATTAGACGAGGGGCGTGTGGAGGCTGCCTCATTGACTAGATTGAGAGACTAAAGGTGTTGTGAGGGATGTTGAGTGATGACTTGTGATGATGATGAGTGAATGGTGAGAATGAGACTGTGGTTTGGGATTAGAGAAGATATACACTTTACTTATTATTGATGCTTTTCTATATGTGTTAAGGATGCAAACCACAGCCAAACTATTAGGATCGTTAAATCCCTTTATTTTCTATTTTTCACTAAAGCTCATCGGTGCTGACCATGATCTGCACACATCTGACGGTGTGCAGATTTCTTGACTTGCAGTGATGATTGAGATTGGTAGTTTGTTTCGTTCTACACTCAATGATGTCTTTGGATGAGAGTTCGCCAAGCTTCGCTTCTACGATAGAATAACGGTGTTTTGTTTATTATTAGTTGTATCCAAAATATTGACTCTGTAATCGACCGTAAATTATGCTGAGGTATCTGGGACCTGGATCAGGATTTCTATTTTGAAAATCCCGGTCTGCTGCAGCAGGGCGCCCTCTGCTGCGCCGGCCGGTTCGGTGAAGAGATGGTGATTAGATATTGAAAATGTAAATAGTAAAGGTACACAGTTTTAAAACAAAGGTAAATAGTAGTAGTGAAAAATGTTTAATAGTGTCAAAATTGTATTACACAGCTAATCAAACAGTAGTTGAGTGACTCAGCGAGCTCCACTTTATTCATAGTTGAGTGATCTTGTTATACAGACACACCGCACACTGAGGCGACATGGTGAGAAAGGAAGATAGATGGAGTGTCTTACATGTGGACCCAAGCCATTAGAAAACCATCAAAACTAAATTGGAGAGACAAAACTAAACGGTACTAGCAGAAGTGCCAAATTTACCCCGTAAATAAAATTATACAAACGCCAAAGTTCTGGGGTCAAAAACGAACTTGTTCCCTAGAAAATGAAACAGCAAAACTTTTTGCAATCTAGTAGGTGGACATGTGGACATGCAGCTTTTGAAAAGTTCAGATCTGCAGCTTAGGCTGCATCTAGTGGGAAGGAATACTCAAGTGCGCTGAGCGATGAGTATGGCTGTCCGTTGCACCTGCAGATCGAACTACACTACATATATAAATTTAAAATTTGTGATTGTGTGTGACTGTCTGCCTATTGGTTATTCTCCCTGCTGAATCATATCCGGTAAGCGTAAGCCATGTCTTTTTTTTTTAAATTACCGATTGTTACGTAGTATATGCTCTATCTCTTGTACTCAGTTTGCTGCTTAACTTAGTCAGGATCCAAAGTTGAAGGCGCAAGTGGTGTAGCAGCGCAGCGGCATAGACGTCACTCGCTTACTTGACCCGCTAGCGGAATTTTGCAGATCACCTGGTATACCTCTGTCTTGCAATCTACTTAATTTTATAACAAAACGTCGGGAATTATACTTGGGGATGGATGATAGTGGTCGTTGGCACCTGACACAGCCTGTCTAGGCCCCAGATGTTCATGTTTATTTAGGGGAATGAACCTGAGGACTTTTCAAGTGAAAAAGGAAGAAGCATGTGAATCAGACATAAAATCGTCGAAGGAAACGCGGATGAGATATGTTGACGATGGGCTTAGTTTTCAACCAGAATAAATTCGCCAAAAGACAAATGTCACGATACGGCATCTGCCGAAGCTGAATTCCACTCGGGTAATGTTGACGATGGGCTTAGTTTTCAACCAGAATAAATTCGCCAAAAGGCAAATGTCACGATACGGCATCTGCCGAAGCTGAATTCCACTCGGGTATCCAACTGCCGTTCGCTTCACTCTGCATCGCATCACGGACTGAAAAAGAATTGCTTCCACGTCAATCGACGCGACGGGGGGAAAACGAATACCATCCATCCATCCACTGATCCACATACCTCACTACCACAGCCGGAGTCGAGAGAGGACGCGGCTAAGTAATCCTTGCAAATCTTGCACGCCATCCCTCAAGAACTTGGACCAAAAGTTAAAGCCACTTCAACGATTCGTTTTGAGAAAAAAACGGCTGAGCTTGTCGGTGTTGCTTCCTTTGAAGCTCACCGATTCCCGGCTGCCGGCGGAGCTGGGAATTCCAATTCCCGATGGAAAGATCCATGTGATTCGGGCCGAACTGCCGATGCGGTCCTCGCTGCTGTCGAACGATTGATCGGGTCGGCGACTGATGCGTTCGCGGCGGCCCGGGTGGCATTATCGCTCACCATCAGCTAGACGGACGGTGACCGCGACGTCGGCTGCTGCTCCTTCTGTAGTTCTGTTCAGTGTTCAAACACAAGGATCCCAGTCCCATCACATATTTTCCTCCGCTTTTTTCTTTTTATTCCCGTTTTTTTGCTTTTATTTCGTGTGAACTCGGTCACATGAGGGTCGCTCTCGGCTCTCACCCCCGGGGCCCCCCACCCCAGTACCCCACCTGGACACCCATGATTCCACGTGCAGGGACTGCGACGGCCACGGCCGTTTTCTGAGGTGAGATTGCATCCGGGATTTTGTGAACGACCAGTCCAGCAGCTAGCGGTAAACAAACGTTCGCTTGTAGCTGCGGATAGATTAATGCTGTAAATAGTAAAGGGGAAAGGGGAGTAGACAGTACAGGCATGTGATAAGAAAATGGATAATCTCACATCAACGGGGAAGACAAATAAACATGATCTGTGGAAAACCAAAACCCATGTGCGGTCCAAACAAGGAGAACAAGCCGTTAGTGCCGTGCACACACGAAGGAGCTGCGATCGACTGTAACAGCATCAGTAACCCCGTTCTTTTCGCTAAAAAAAAAGCCGAAACAATATTAATGCTGTAAATAATAAAGGGGAAAGGGGAGTAGACAGTACAGGTATGTGATGCGAAAATGGATAATCTCACATCAACGGGGAAGACAAATAAACATGATCTGTGGAAAACCAAAACCCATGTGCGGTCCAAACAAGGAGAACAACAGGAGAACAACAGCTTGTTCGGCTGGCTGGCCGGCTGGGGCTGAGCTGATCAGCGCACTCACAGTGACACTGTTCACGTGAATAGTGTCATCAGACAGAATAATATTTTTCTCTCACAACAATCAGCCAGAGCAGTGTTTTGTCTTATTTTTCAGTCCTGCTGAACAGCCTCCAAGCCGTTACTGCCGTGCACAACAATTAGCCGGAACAGTATTTTTAACGCCAGTGGCATTGTCGCTTAGTGCCGCCACTTCACATTTCTAACGCCTATATACTCTTTGAAAATTTTACTGACCAGACATCAGTTAGATCCACGCCACAATACAAATGTGTTGAGGTACATTAAAGTGAAAATTAGTTCAAGTTCTACTTTTAATCCATCCCAACACGCGTGGATTGATGTGAATCCAACTACATCAAAATAAGGCCTATGTGTGAAACTTCTGCAGGTCGCAAGTATGTGAGCAGTAAAGAAACTATCCATCTCATGCTCGGTATCTCTTCAGGAAAAGCAACTTTCTCTTTTGCCACATGCTTTAATCCCTATTTAGATTTTACAGTCTAAAGTTTAGTGGGTTAAAGTTAAGTGTTAAACTCAAGATCATTTTAATTTATTTGTATGGTCTAGTGAACTAATGATTTTTTTAAGGTTAGCTAAACTTTAGATCACCTCATTAGAGCTTTAAAAGTTAAAGTGGTATAAAATTTAGGAGCTAGATTTTAGACAAAGGATTCAAAAAGAACCTTACTTGTTTCCCCCCACGTATCAAGAGAACGCATGATAAAATTTCGTCAAATTGCCATGACGTGTGTACTAGTGGTGTCTTCAAAATTTAGGAGCTAGACTTTAGACAAAGGATTCAAAAAGAACCTTACTAGTGATGTTAGCCTCAAAATAAAGTGACAAGCCAGATAGATACATGAGTTTTGAAGCCATCAATCTTACACCACATACTTGTCGACGAAATTTGGTCGACAGACTACCGAGGGATATGTCCACGGTAGTAGATGAATCGGTGGAGGTGCGCGTGAGGTGACCGGATGGTGACACAGAACGCAAGAGACAACGATTAGACAGGTTCGGGCCGTCGGCTCGACGTAATACCCTACGTCATATATCTTTATGGATCATATTGCGTGTGCTCAGATGAAAACGAGGGGGTCCCTACCCGCCTTATATAGCTTGAGGGTAGGGTTATAGATTGGTTATTTCTATTTTGATCGGTTTACAAGATAGGAAGTTACAAATCGTATAATATCTACCATATCCTAGAAGATTTCATAGATCACCGAGGATCTTTATGTTGCCTTGTGAAGCAAGTCGTCCTCCGGCATACTTCGCGTTGCGTTGTCTTGCGAGCTGGGCCTCGACCGCTGGCGCGACCCGTGCATCGTCTTGCGGGCGGGCCTCCTCTAGCGGCTTGGCCCACATGGAGCCTTGCGGGTACCGGGCGTCATACCCCCACAGCTAGTCCCCGAGCACCTTGCATCCGCTGAGCAACATCATCTTGCGTCCATCCGAGCTGTCCAACTTGCAGCAACTCATTAGGATCAGTCTTCCGACCAATTCAAATAGGGGTCGAGCTGTTGAAGCAAGCGTCCAAACAGTTTGAACGAGCGTCCGAGCGGTCAAAGTGGGTGTCTGAGCAGCTGAGACAGGCGTCCAACCAGTTTAACTAGGCGCCAAGCTCGAACTCACTCGAAGTCGTGGTTTGCCATAAGGCTATAAGGAGCTCAAGTAAAAAATTTGAAATCTTGGTCGATGAAGTATACACACTTAAGTGCCAATTGCGATGGTCCTGACGACGTGGTCATCAGGGCAGAGCATGGGCGGAGACTTGACGAAGTCGAAACATCGTGAAGAAGAAAAGTACGTGCATCGCAAGGTGCATTGTACACAATGTAGTCCCCAAGCCTGCTGGAGGTTGATGAAAGAATCTTGTAGCAGGGTCAAAAAAAATCAGTCCCCATCATTACCGAAAGATCGAGTAATCAGGAAACCAGTACATTCACCGCAAGGTGAAGTGTACACACTTAGCCCCCGAGCCTGCTGGAAGATGATGAAGAAATCTAGTAGCAGGGTCAAGGAAAAATATCTTGGCATAGATGTATAACAAATTTTGTTGACCCAACACTGAGTCTAGAGATTCGTTTCGTCGTTCCGCATTCAACGTGATTTAACGCTGCGACCCACCTGGCTGTTTGGCGGCCCATTAACGTGTGGCGGTTTTGGGAGGGAATACGACGGGTCAGGCGTGGTTTCCCAAAATCCCTAGAAGGCAAAGGGTCGGGGGTCAAACCGTTATAAAGTGCCACAGCCCCGGCGCACATTCTCCACCTTGCTCTCGCCTCTTCATCTTCTTCCTTGCGCCCGCACCACATCACCCCGCAATTGCTCTGCCATCTTAGCAACCGTAAGCTCATAATCTCCTACCATTCCTTAGATCGGCAAGATGGCGCCTAAGAGAAGCCGTAGTAGCTCGAGCAGGGCATCACGCGAGCTCAATCGTCGCTGAGGAATGGGTGAGCTCCATAAGCAATGAGGCGGCGCTTAACTAGTTGGTGGTGGATGGCGTGCTGCCGGATAGGATGACGGCAGGATGGCGTCTTGCTCGCGGTGAGAGCTTTCCTACCCCCCGCGGCGATGAATTGGTCGTGTTTGAAGATTATTTCTATCGTGGATTTGGCGTTCCGATCCATTCGTTCCTCCACGGATTGATTGAGTATTGCGCCATTAGTCTTTGCAATCTGGGCCCGAACTCTATCCTTCACATTTCTATCTTCCTCCATTTCTACGAAGCCTATCTTGGCATTCTCCCACATTTTGATCTCTCCTGCCACTTTTTCTGTTTGAAATCTCATGGGGGATCTGGATCTAGGGTTGTGGGTAGCGCATACTTGTAGCTGCAGGATAGGATGGTTGGGCAGTACATCGCTACCCTGTTGAACACAAACGTGAACTATTGGGCACAGCGATGGTTCTACATGGCACAACGACATTGATCAGATTCTCATGAGTAACGCAGGTGGTCGGAGAGACCTAGTGCTAGTGGAATGGAGAAGGTGAGGGAGCTCCTGGCGTTAATTGACCGAAGGAGAGTAGATGCGGTCATAGTGGCGACGAACTTCACTTTTTGGCGATGCCAGCCCAGCAAGGAGAAGGCACACCCTGCATATGAATTTCAGGGGGATACTGATGGGATCCGAGAGGTGCCCGAGCCAATTGACCGAGTGGAAGTCAAGCGGCGGATTAGGGTGTTGTTCAACCTCACGGGACACCGCAAGGTTGATGACCAGCAGAGGGGCTTCAGTGTTGGGAACCTTCCACCAGAGGTAAGAGTCTTTGTATTAGTTTGGCCTAATTCCTTTTTGTTGCGATATACTCATTCGTGCTCTTGAAGATCCGTGGGCAGGACCGAGCAGCATACTTCTCAGACGTGCCGTCGACGGACTGGCCGAGGGGTGTTGATGCCCGGCCGAGTAGTCCCCAGCATTGAGCCAGCTCGGAGGCTGGTGGGGACAGCTTGGATGACAATGACGATGAAGACGGAGGTGAGCGAACATCAGATGTCCATGAGAAACTTCGGGGGGAAGCGGCCCGCTAGCGAGGAGCCGTCATCGAAGAGAAGGAAGACGGTCGGATCGTTCGTTGAGAAGAGCGGCCGGTGAACATCGGCGCTCCCACTCACCCCTGAAGACGACAAATGGTGGTTTCAAGCTCGTCGGATGATGATGGGTTGGCAGCACCACCATCTTCAAGGGATGCGACACCACCACCGGGTTTGCTAGCTGGAGCGGAGACCCATGAGACGCGACGGACACGACAAGCCATGGCCACGGTGCCCGATGGTGTTCGGGCGTCGTCAGCGGCGACGACTCGTGTGGCGCCAACATCAATAACCCGGGTAGCTGCTGAAAACCCCAAGATCACAGTTACACCCCTTGTGGTAACAGCGCAGGCGGCCACCGTAGTCCCAGAGACCACGCAGACGACTCCGGCGGTGGCGGTGGAGATGTCGAGCGGTTTGGGTGGTGGGCCGACGGGTAGCAGGCGGGGGCGGTAGTTTCAAGCTACGTAACGGGAGTCATAGTTGTAAGTACCTTGTTTACTTGCTATGTTGCTTCGGTACAGTAGTTTGCTTCTTTAACGTATTGTTGCTTGTTGAAGCATGGAGTCGACGGAGGAACTGCAGTCATCGGCTGTTAGCGACGAAAGGCATGCGGGGGAGCCGGTGGCTCCCCCTTCACAGACAAGAGCAGATCTAGTTGCCCCTACCTCGGAATGATCAACAGCTGTAGGGCCGACCGGCCCTACCACAGGAGAGCCCTCGACAGCTGGACCAACATCGCCTGGCGGTGGGTTGCATGACGAGGGTGATCTTGGTGTAGAGGAGATGTGGGGTGCGGTAACGACATCAAGTGGCCTTGCTGAAGCAAGTACGGAGCCCGCATGAGGCCCACCTGTGGTTGCTGGCCAAGTGGCGGCGATGGTAGAGGAGATAGTGCGGGAGCGCACCCCGCCTCCCCAACTTCTTCGCACGATCATTCAGCACGACGAAGAGTTTGAGATCCTATAGGAGGGGGAGGCGAGCACAGAAATAAAGAAGCTGAGGGCCGATTTGACATCAATGATTCTCCGTATTGAGGTAAGCTTGAACCTTCATCAATGATTGACGTCAATGATTGGCCAATTTGTCCCTTGAAGAGCGCAGTCTGTTAATCCGTTTGTCCTCTGTAGAATGTGATGAAGGTGTCCGAGCAGCGCCGATGGCATCTCGAGGAGATGATTCCATTACTAGAGGAGAATAAGAGTTTGCGAACGTCGGTGAACGACCTCCAAGCGCACCTACTCCGAGAGCGCCACTGCAGGGAGGACCTAGAGGTGAAGGTTCTGGCGTTGGAGAAGGAGCATCAACAAATGGAGGCTGAGGGCCAGTCGATGGCCGAGCAGCTAGGCCGTAGCGTTCATCGGGAAAATGGTTTGGCTCAGAATTTTGCTATGCTGTTATTCAGTGCTGTGACATGTCTGTCTGTTGTGCTCAGCGTTGGAGATGGAGCTCGGCCTGTCCTAGGAAGCCGTCAGCCAACTTCTGGAAGCAAAGGAGAAAGCGGAGGAGAGGGCTGAGAAGGCCATTGAAGACCTTTGCCATGAGTGTTTTTTCATGCAGTTTTAACTTGCGCGGCCTTAGGCATGCGTTTAACATATAGTTGTGTCGTTTGCATGGTATCGACATTAGTCTCAAGCGCAATTACAAGTCCTCGTGGAGTAGGTAAAGACTCAAGATGATAAGCTAGAGACGATGATCATGGGGATCCAACCCGTGCTGGACTGCGTCGGTCTGGAGCAGCCCGAGGGAGGACGACTGCTCAGCGATGGGCCGCACCGATCGGTCGTGGATCATTGTCGGATGGCGTGGATGGACTTTAAGGAGTTTGCGCACAGCGCGACCCATGGAGACGTCGTCCACGTACTCGCACAGCTGAAGTCTCATTACCCTTCGGTGGATCTCCAGCGGGTGGCAACCGGATATGCGCAGGGCTCAACCACCCATTTGATGATGTGGTCGCTGGCTTCCTTATTGCGGAGAATGTCACCGAGCCGGTACTCTGTGATGACCGCTATGTGGTAGTCATCGAAGTAGTGGTGGAGCTTCCGAGATGTGATAAGGATGGTGTACAGTAGCTTCTAGACATGCGGGTAGCGAGTCTCAGACTCATTTAAGACCTCGCTGATGAAGTAGACTGGGCGTTGGACTTTGTATGCCTGGCCGACCTCTCTCGCTCAACAACAATGGTGGTGCTGACTACCCGGTTGATCATTGCGATGTAGATTAGCAGGGTCTCATCCTTTTGGGGGGCGGTCATGATCGGAGGTGTGGTGAGGAACCACTTGAGCTCGGTGAATGCCTTGTCAGTGTTCTCCGACCAGACAAATTTATCTTGAGCTTTAAGTAGCTTGAAGAAGGGGAGTCCCTTTTCGCCCAGACGAGATATGAAATGACTTAAAACCGCCATGCACCCTATTAACTTCTGGACATCTTTGACGTAGGTCGGTGGCTTCATGTTGGTCACCGCCGCTATCTTCTCTGGGTTGGCTTCGATGACGCGGCGACTGACGATGTTGCCTAGCAGTATACCGGACAAAACACCAAAAATACACTTGGTGGGATTTAGCTTCCATCGGTACACGTTCAATGCTTTAAAAACTTCAGTGAGGTCGGCGATGAGGGTGTCGGTAGTCCTAGACTGAACTACCACATCATCGACGTAGGCCTCGACATTTTTCCTGATTTAGTCCTTGAGAATGGATGGCTCTTTGATAAGTTGCACCTATGTTTTTGAGTCCGAAGGACATGGTCGTGTAGCAGTAGGCGTCGAAGGGCGTGATGAACGATGTCTTGATCTGGTCTTCTTCCTTCAGCATGATCTAGTGATAACCTGAGTAGCAATCTAGAAAGCATAGGAGCTCACAACCAGCTGTAGAATCTACGACCTTGTCGATGCGAGGTAAGCCAAAGGGGTCTTTAGGGCAGTGTTTGTTGAGATCGGTGTAATCAACGCACATTCTCCATTCTTTATTCTTTTTTTTATAAGAACTGGGTTGCCAAGCCAGTCCAGATGGTACACCTCTTTTATGAAACTGGCGGCTAAGAGCCGAGTTATCTCTACCCTAATAGCCTTATTTTTGTCTAACACGAATCGTCGAAGCTTCTGCTTAATGGGCTTAGCGGTCGTCAAGACGTTTAAGGAGTGCTCGATCAGCTCCCTTGGCACACCGAGCATGTCCGTAGGTTTTCATGCAAACACGTCGACATGCTCCCTTAGGAAGCTAACAAGCGCGTCTTCCTATTTAGGATCGAGGTTGGCCCCGATCCGAGCATTCTTGGACTGGTCGTTGGGGACGAGGACCACTTTCTTGAACTCCCTGGACTTGGTTGAAGCTCAGGCGGCCTCTAGGGTAAGGATCTCCAGGTCCTCCGGAGGGATCCTACGAAGTCGTGATGCAGTCCTGCATACGAATGGAGATGTCAGTTGCCTCGGCGAGCGCGAAGCTTTCCTTCTCGCAGTTGTACGCGACGTCGAGGTTGGCGCGCAGGGAGAGGACCCCCTGCTCTGTCGGCATCTTCAGCACTAGGTATGTATAGTGTGGCACAACCATGAACATGGCAAGAACTGGTCGACCAAGGATGGCGTGGTACGCCGTGTTAAAGTCAGCGACGAGGAAGTTGACGTAGTCAACACGGAAGTGCTTCGCGGTGCTAAACTAGACTGGCAGTATAATCTATCCCAAGGGGAGGGACGCCTTCCCAGGAATGATTCCCCAGAATGGAGAGTCCATGGGGGTGAGGTCTTCCTTCTTGAGGCCTAGCTCCTACAGAGATCCGGTGAAAAGAATGTTGAAGGCACTCCCTCCGTCGATGAGGACCTTCTGGAAGCGCACGTCCTGATTATGGGATCTAGGACAAGTGGGAAACGCCCTGGGTATGGGATGTCGACCATTGATTGGCCCTAGAGAAGGTGATCGGGTGCTCCGACCAGTCAAGATACTTCAGATCAGAGACAGGGCCGTCATATGTAGCGACCGACATGACGCGTCGGGCTACGAGCTCCTACTCTCGCTTATCTTTGGAGATAGCCCTCCCACCAAAGATGGTAGCAACGGTCTTGGTGGGATCCTGGTATGTAGGGCCCTTGTTCTTGCCTCGCTCTCCACCTTGACCGTCTTCGGTCTCATCGTCGTTGCACCGTTGCTTCTTTGATGGTTCTCCCCCGAGCGTAGTCTTTAGTCCCCTGCACTCTCGCATGGTGTGCTTGGCATCCTTGTGGATAGGGCATGGGTCGTCTAGTAGCTTGCCAAAATCCGCGTCGTAGGTGCGCTTGACATGGGTGTCGACGGTGTTGATGGAGGTATCAGGTCAGCGACGGTGGCTTTGTCTGCGTCTCGAGCTCTCTAGACGATCGCCACGCTAGGGGTCAAGGTCATTGTGATGGTGATCACGGTCATCACGATGGTCATCACCATCACGGTGGCGGTCGTGATCATCTTAATGTCTGTCTTCGTAGTGAGCAGAGCGGGCAGCCCGTTCGGCTTCTTCGGCATCAGCGAGTCCGTTCACCATTTGAATCAGCTCATCGATGGTGGTAGGCCTCTTGCGGTACAGCTTGCCGTGAAGCTGCTCATGTCGGAGCCCTTTGGTAAAGGCAGCGATGGCCTCGGCATCAGTGATGTTGAGGACGAAGTTTCTTGTCTCCGAGAAACACCTGATGAAGTCGAGCAGAGATTCCCCGGAGGAGTGATGAAGCTTTTCCAAGTCATACTTGGTGCCGGGCTTCTCGTATGTAGCCATGTAGTTGTTGGTGAAGACTTTCTTGAGGTCATCCCAAGATCGGATGGAGTTCTCCTACAAGCTAAGGAACCAATTATTTGTAGACTGGTTAAGCATGACAGAAAGGTAGTTTGCCATGATGTCCTCGTCTCCGCCCGCGGCTTTTACGACGATCTCGTATAGAATTAGCCACTGAGCAGGGTTGGCCTTTCTGTCCTAGGTATTGACACCAATGGCCTTGAAGCCCATTGGACATCGGATGGCTCGGAGCCTCTCCGTAAAGGGGCGAAGTCCCGATGCACCGACGGGGAGTGGTGCTTGGCGAGCAGCGAATCCTTTGTGTTCAGCGTCGAATCGCCAGCGACGCTCCATCTCAGCTTCGTAGCGTGCATACCTGCTGTTTTTGATGTGGCCACGGGCATCTGCACTAGCGGTAAGGTGATCGCGAAGGTCACGAGGAGCGGGTTGATTGACCTCCTGGTTGCGGTTGCCGCCCCAACCTCCCTGAGGACGTGGTGGGCAGGTGTCTTGGTGTGAATAGGCTTCATAGTTGCCCCTGGATCCTCTATAGAGGTATGGGCCTCCAGCTTGAGGTTGGGGGCGTTGACGCCATGATGTTGGCCTCCTCCATCGCGGTGGGAGCGGTGGCTACAAGCCGACGCGGTGGAGTAAGATGGCGCATCATTCCAGAACTCATTGACCTGGACTTGTGCAGCTATGATGTGCGCACGGATTTTCTCGACCTCTGGAGTGTGAGGGAGTTTGTCGAGCTCGTTGAAAGCCCCCAAACCCCGGAGGGAAAGTAGGGCAGCTCGACAGGATCCTGGTCAAGCCCTCGGAAGAATCATCGGGGCTTTCGTCCAAGACATGGCGAAGAGATTCGGTCGAAAGAGGGGAATCTCCAAGAGCTGATGAATGGCCACCATGTTGACCACGGGCGCAGGCTGACCAGAGTCAGTTGGGTCGATCATGTAGAGGTCGGTGACACGATTGCGCTCGACGTGGTGGACGGCGTTCTGATACGCAGATCCTACACCCTCCATCCCAAAGGGGTAGGGCATCGATGGGTTCTCCATCGGGGCTTCATAGTCATCCAAGCGAAGGCCGGTGGCGGGAAGTGGTCGGCACCGCACCGTGCACCCTTCTGGAGTAGCCGTGATCACCAGATCAGAATCTATCCGCCTTGCGCAGTGTGGCCGAGCAGGTCGCTCGGTCGCTGTGGCTTGGTGATCTTGGAGAGCAGGAAAATCGTCGCTTGCTCTAGATCGATCTAGGACCGAATCTACGAGGAGTTGGCATTCTGTTAGGCGATCTGTGACCTGATCAATGGATGCGATCAGGTCATCATTGTTGATGGATCTCTTGATCCAGCGATGTGACGCCGGGACCGAAGATGTCATTGCTAGTGTCAGCGCGATCGGCGCCGGGTGGTCCTGCACCGCCTCCATGATCTCCCCGTTGCCGTCGGGGCCGATGACCCATGTCATGGATCCACCCGTGAAGATCTGGCCCGTCTCGAGGGGGGGCATGGAGCTTGGGAAGGTGACCATCTGGTTCGCCATGGATTCAGTACGCACACCCCCTACCTGACGCGTCACTGTCGATGAAATATGGTCGGCAGTCTACCGAGGGGTATGCCCACGGTAGTAGATGAATTGGTGGAGGTGCGCGTGAGGAGACCGGATGGTGACACAGAACGCAAGAGACAACGATTAGACAGGTTCGGACCGTCGGCTTGATGTAATACCCTACATCCTGTGTCTTCGTGGATTGCACTGCGTGTGTTCAGATGAAAATGAGTGGATCCCTACAGCAGACGTTTTTCACTTGGCTCCGAATATGTTCTTTTCTTTCATGGCTATTTTAAAAAATCTTGATCCGCGGTGGCTAGGGTATTTCGGTTTAAGAAGAAGATCTTCTCACGCAGATCGAAAAAACCCCCAAATCCCTATCCCACCCATACACAGCGGCACCGTAGCTCCTTGAGATGAGCTGACCACAGACCTATGCTTTGGACGTGGAGCAGAAGAGGGAGTTTTTTACCTCGCTCAGGAAAAATCCCTGAAAACAACACGTGGGTGCTCCACACCTGGGGTTCGAACCCGCACCTCGAGGGTGCTACTGAGAGCGCTAAACCAGCTGGCCTAGCACCCGTTCGCTCCATGGCTATTTTCTATAGTACATTTTAATTTTTGTCATGACCACTTTCTACTCGGCTTCAAGTATGTTTAGATTTTTCTTCTCGTTATTGTTTCTGGACACTAGCTCGTCTTTTCTGAATTTGTTTTCATTGTTTCCGTGGTTTTCTCCACTTGTTTTTTTGTTTCTAATAGATATAATAAGAGTAAAAAACAAATAATAAATAAGAGACCACAACTATTTTAATCTTTTACTCCTTAAGAAACAATGATTTTTACTACTAAGTTAATTTAATTTTTGACTCAAACTTAAGACCCGTGATATAGCTCACTCACGTCCAAAATATCTTATTCCAACACGTATTGAATCCCGTTGCAAACACACGGGTATCTTTGCTAGTAGTAGTAATAATAAAAGACATGGGCTCTTCTTCCTCACGACTGGCTCGCGTGCAGGAGGGCGCGGCTAGACGGAGCTCGTGGGCGTGACCGCGGCGGATCCTGCACGACGGGTGCGGCCAGGCGGAGCTCGCGAGCGTGGGAGCGCCGGGTCCTACATGGTGTCGCGGACAGGCGTGGGCGGCGGGCATGGCCTGGCGGAGCTTGCGGCTGAGAGGAGCAGCCATGGCGAACCGGCGCAGAGAAGGCTGAGGTCGGGCTGGAGTAGCCATGGTCGGACGGGCATGAGCGCAGATGCAGCAAAAAAGATTGTGGAAATGATTGAGGAGCAAATTGGTCATTAACCAATTTTAGGTGCCATTAGCCGGGTTAGAACAGCTAATGAGATTAGCTGGTTCTCATTAACCGAGAGACCTTTAGCTGAGTTTAGTTGTACCGTGTTTGGACTTTGGATTCACCACAGCTAAGTTAGCCGGTGCATCCAAGTAGGGCCGGTCGAACTCACGAAATCAAGATGTTAATTGGGGTTCTCACATTTTTCAACGAGAATTTGATTATACAAGCCAAAACGAACATACTCGGCTGCGGCCTGCGGGGTAGAGCTAGGCTGGAGCCTGGAGGTGGCACGGGCGGGCATCGGACCGTACCTCGCAATGGCATCGCCGTCGCCGCATCGGCAAGTCCGCAGCTGAGGCCCTCCACTAGAGTGCACCCGCGCCGCGCGTCCCCATCGGCCCGTCCCGTGTCTGGACTGCCTGCCTGGCTGGTGGCTCCTGCTGCCCTACCGAGGCGAGAGCGCGGTAAAAATCGGACTCGGACGCACGAACGCATGCCGCAGCAGGCACACAGGCAGGCGAGTCCAATCGTCCAAGGCCAAGCGGCCGGCCGGACCAGGTGGGCCTCCCACCCGCGGCACTGCGGCAGGGAAAAGCATATTCCACGCCGGGTCGGCGGCCTTTGCCTTGACAGTTATTCTCTGTCTCTCCCTCGTCGACGGCCGTGCCCCGCTTGATTTCGATCGGCAGCTGGAGAGAATCGGTTCGATTCCCCGTCTGCCGCTGTCCTCTGCCTTTGGCTCGTCTCGTTCCTTGCCTTCGCCACTTCCTTCATATTTGTTTTCTCTCTCTCCCTACACGGCCACTGCCAGTCCACCACAACCACGTCCCCGCCGTCGTCCTCGCGCTTCCCCCACGCGCGCCCCGTCGCGTCCCGGTGCCGCTGCTGGGTGCGCCCGCGCCCGCGCGTTGCCGTGAAGCTGCTTCAGCGCGCCGCCGCCGCCACCTGCCCGCGTGGGTTGCAAGTCAAGCGGCAGGCTGGGACGGGGCCGGAGGGAGCCGACGACGCGGGAGGAAGCAGGATAAGGGCGGCCACGGCACGCGCTTGAAGCGGCACAAGCGAATCAGGCTGCGTCTAGTTCGAGCGGTGGACTGCTGCCGGGGATCGCTCGCGTCAGAGGAGGATGTCGCAGACAGGGGAGGCGCAGGTGCCGCTGTTGCAGACCGAGGAGGCGGACGCCGAGTGGAGCTCCAAACCGCGCCGCATTGCTCTCTTCGTCGAGCCGTCGCCCTTTGCGTTAGTCTCCGCCTTCTCTTCCCAGGCATTCAGCTGCTAGTCAGATTAGAGTAGATCGGATCGGCGTGTAAGCCACTGGGCCACTAAGATAATGATTGGTCAAACCTGCCGTTTCTTTGATCTAAGCACCGATTACTGCTAAGTCAATGGCTTCCGGGTTTTGCAGTTACATTTCCGGCTACAAGAATCGGTTTCAGAACTTCATCAAGCATCTACGAGAGATGGGCGATGAGGTAACCACTCTGTTCTTCCTTGTCTAGCAAAGTGCAATAGTATATGTATGAGAGTTTCTTCAGGACCATATTACTATTCTAGAATTCACGTCTAATGCTCTAATATAGTAGTATATGTATGAGATTTTCTTCCTGACCATATTTCTACCCACAATTCACGTCATCTGCACTTTTTGGTTCAGGTATTGGTGGTGACTACTCACAAGGGAGCTCCTGAGGAGTTCCATGGAGCAAAGGTCATTGGCTCGTGGAGGTAATCTGCAACCCAACATAGACTATCAGGAATACCAATAATGTATAGTAATAACAACCTTACTGAGAGCACATCTTTGGATTCACTTTGGAATAGATTACTGCTTCCTTGTTGAAGCAAAAGAGAGACAAGCGAACAGGGCAAAGGTGTAAATGATCTTTGTAGTCGTTGGGCATTCTACGTGCTGTTTGGTGGTAGTTTTGGTAACGGAAACGCAAACGAATCACAGCTTTCCACGTTATGGCAACATATATAATGTGAACTGATTTCATTTCCATTTGCGTTACAATTCTACCAGCCAAGCAGCATGCTAGTTTAGGCATGCACATCACGCACTGAAATTGATTATTCATGATATTTTGTTCTGTTTCATTGTCTCGTTTTGGTATCGCGTTAAAATTCTACTTTTGGAATATTTTGTCGTTTTGCAATTTCGGTTTCCTAAAACCCTCCTTTTCAGTTTTCCATGTCCTCTGTACCAAAATGTTCCACTCTCGCTGGCATTGAGCCCCAGAATATTTTCTGAGGTGAATAAATTCAAGCCGGACATAATCCATGCGACTTCACCTGGAATTATGGTAATCAATGCATACCCATAGTATTATACTCCGTCCAATGTTTTTGCCTTACTTATCACCTTATGTGATTACAGGTTCTCGGCGCTCTGGCTATAGCAAAGATGATATCAGTTCCAATGGTGATGTCTTATCACACACATCTTCCAGCGTGAGTCCCTCTTGTTGAAATGATATTCTTTTGACACAACATGAGTTTGTTTGCATGTATGATCTAACTAGATACAGATCTTTCAAACGTTTAAAGTAGTGATCAGCTCTGGAAGTTCAATTATACCTTGTTTGTGTAACATCCGATTTGTTTCATAGAATGAGATGTCATCATTGTAGGATACAGATCCCTGTGGGGTCAATACTTTTCATTTTAAGTTCTGTGTACTTGCATATAATCATCAACAATATTTTGTCCACTTTTTGTGCAAAAAAATCTAGCCAGTTGACCATTCAGATTATACTAACTGATAGTCTTGTGAATATGTTGGTGAGGGGTCATTTACTTGTTGTACATGTACATATCACATTGAAGAATGTTCTGCGTGTAAATTCATTTCAGGGAGAATTGAATACTGAGTTTCCTAAACAGCGTTCTGGCTGATATGGAGAATTCTCAGTAAATCAGTTCAACAAAATGTGTCCTGAAATAGACTCAAAAATAGTTTTGGGCAGGCATTATGAACCTGTGGTGAGCCGGTGATACCATGAGGCAAATCTGTTTGTGCCAATCATATGTGGTCATAGAACCTCAGGTGCAATGCTGCATAGCTTAATTGGTATAGTGCATGTGGAGTGTGGACATAGATTCAGTACAGGTTTGTCGCAATACAAAACAAGGGAACTCCCACATAGATGTATGTGTGAGGAAATCAATGAACACACGTTCTGCCTCTGATATGCTAGAACCATGACTGAACATTTTTCATTTTCCTAGTAGACATCAGCTGGGCTGCATCATTTCTTTCCATTGCAAATTTTACCGTTCGATGTCATGGCTGTTAATGCTTTTGCGGTTTTTAATTCATGTGCTGTTACGGCTTGCAGGTACATACCGAGATACAATTTAAATTGGTTACTTGAGCCCACATGGGGTTTTATAAGTAAGCCACAATATTATCACTCCTATTTTGTTCTCAGCAGAAGAAAAGTGGTCTATAAAAACTTGATGGTTTTCATTACTGTGTGCTGAATCTCTTTTCATTTCAAAGGATGCCTCCACAGATCAGCAGATCTTACTCTAGTTCCTTCGGTGGCTATTGCTGAAGACTTTGAAACTGCTAAAGTGGTACCAGGTTAAGTAGTGACAATATTATTAATGTTTTTCTAGTTTTTGATCCCTCTATCCATGCTGAACATAACCTGCTATGCCTCTTCAGCAAACAGAATACGGCTTTGGAATAAGGGTGTAGATTCTGAAAGCTTTCATACTAAATATCAGAGGCATGAAATGCGTGCCAGATTGAGGTGTCACCGCTTGCTTCAATTTTTAATGACAGGAGTGTTAAGAAACTTTGCATGGACTAACACAATTTCTTTTCCTTTCCCATTAGTGGTGGTGAACCAGAAAAACCATTGGTAATACATGTGGGCCGTTTTGGACGTGAAAAAAATTTGGATTTTCTGAAAAGGTGAGCCTTTTACTTTATACAGGAAGTGTAACCACTCATCAGCATGAACTCGAGTTAACTAACTCGATTGATTATTCATAGCATATCCATATGGTATAGATTTTATCCATCATTTAATTTTGGCTATAATTCCTACAGAAGCTAATGAACTATCATGTTCGTGTTGCTGCTGAAACTTAAAATTGCTTGACTCTCTATTTTCCCAGTATTGTCAGCTTTCTGTAAGTCAGCATAGTTTACTTTGGCTTGACCTTTTAGCTTTGCGCATACACAGCATATCATATTGCTTTTTAACCAAATAAGCATTTCAATTTGGTTGCACCTTTCATGGGCTACTTGTCTGCAGGTTGTATCTTGTCATATCATTAGGAATTTTGCTTACTTTGGTCAAAATACAGGGTTATGGAGAGGCTTCCAGGAGCAAGGATTGCCTTTGTTGGAGACGGGCCATACAGGTGCACCATTCCTCAGTCGTTAGCTATATGTTATTTTTTTAGTATGATGCACACCTGATGAGATATGTATATGTATTTCAACCACATATCATTACTTGCATGCTGTCAAAATGATTTTATCTGCATCACATGCCTGCTAAATACCCTTCTGTAAACAATTTATTTTAAATTACAAGTGGACAAACATAATTTCAATCATGGGTTGGCCTGAGAATTCTTTTTCCTAATAGTAGGCCATAATTGTTCAATGCAGGACAGTTGTATACCAAGTACAGTAGTTATAATGCACTAAAAGTACAGCCACACCACACATGTTGTAGCAGCACCATAGATAACTAACTTATACTTTAGGTGTTCGGTCATCTGTTTGACCCTTGCAATGGTTTGATCTTAAAAATAGAAATATTTACATTGTCTGTTTTACCTGGGCATGCAGGGCTGAGTTGGAAAAAATGTTCATGGGCATGCCTGCAGTTTTTACTGGAATGCTCCAAGGTGAGGAGCTCTCACAAGCGTACGCCAGTGCCGATGTATTTGCAATGCCTTCAGAGTCTGAGACCCTCGGGCAAGTAGTGCTGGAGTCCATGGCTTCTGGAGTCCCAGTCGTCGCTGCTCGTGCTGGAGGGATACCTGATATAATACCCAAGGACAAGGAGGGTAAGACAAGCTTTTTGTTTACACCCGGAGATCTCGATGAGTGTGTGAGGAAGATAGAGCAGCTCCTCAATTCAAAAGATCTCAGAGAGACCATTGGAAAGGCTGCCAGGGAAGAGATGGAGAAGTGTGACTGGAGAGCAGCCTCAAAGAAAATCCGCAATGAGCACTACAGCACTGCAATATCGTACTGGCGGAAGAAGATGGGCAAAACTAACTAGACTTCCTTGTTCCGGATTCTTCTCTCGCTGCCCTCTCCAACTAGTTGCTGTTATAACCAAAGAATTTGTACATTGTACCAAAACAGCTTGCGAGTTTGTGTGGCTAGCTGCATTCAAAACAAATGTCTACAGTTTGACTGACTACGGCTTGTATGCAATTCATGTAC
Source organism: Miscanthus lutarioriparius (assembly GCA_904845875.1). Lineage (NCBI taxonomy): Eukaryota > Viridiplantae > Streptophyta > Magnoliopsida > Poales > Poaceae > Miscanthus > Miscanthus lutarioriparius. The sequence continues at coordinate 22,925,649 of CAJGYO010000001.1, forward strand.
ATTAGACAGCACTTAAGATTGCCGATCTGCTAACTCAGATGGTTTGACACAAATGCTCCAATAATAACGAAGTACTTGTCGCATGTGCAGTATAGAGTCTTGTTGCTGTGAGTGGCTTCAATACCGAATTATGTACGACGCTCGGGTGCCAATAAATCAAGTGCAATCCAAACCAGGTGCAACAGCGCAACCCGGCTCGTTGAGGCACCGGATGGACACGAATATTTTCTTTTTGTGCGAAAGACGGACACGAATAGTTGTGAAGTACAGTTATGCTATAATCCGTGATGGACACGAATAGCTGTGAAGTACAGTTATGCTATACTCCCTCTATCCCAAAAAGGGTCTGTCAAACTTTTTTAAAAATTGACTAGGTTCGTAGAAAATATTATCAATATTTGTATCTTTAAATAAGTTTATTATTAAAATTATTCAGTGATTTATTTAATGATACTAATTATATATCCTAAATATTAATATTTCTTATATATCTGATTAAAGTTGTAAATATTTGACTTCTCGGAAGATAAGAATGACACTCGGACGGAAGAAGTGATTATGTGTGATGTTTTGAAGCTACAATTCATTTTTTTTATTGAAAGAGTAACAAAACTATGAATTTCTGAAGAACCCCTTTGGTATTTTTGTAGGGCAGTTTCTGCAAATTACTTTTCTTGTTTTCTCTGACACTTCTGAGTCTGAAGTTGAAATTTGGAAGAACACAGTAGACAAACTACACCATTTTTTCCTTTGGTTATTTTGCTTCCCCAACTGAAATCAAATTGCATGAATGTGGTGCAAGGGCGAGGAAAGATGCGGTGCATGGGCGAGGAAAGAAAGTAATTAGTGCAAGGGCGAGGAAAGAAAGTATTAAATCACCACAGCATCTCCATAACAAGCTCAATAGCATCACCTTCCTAACTCAATATGATGGCATTAAACAACAATGATCTTACAGCTAAATATATTTAATGCTTTGTAATAATTGAAAGACGATGGGATACAGCTCTGCTTATTCCATGGGTATCAACTAGTATAATCTACAGATAATGTTACATATCTTGGTATCCAATAGTACTTACGAACGAACTGACAAATTCTAGGAGCATGCCAGGACAACTTTGTTTCTCCAAAGCATATAACTACAACAGAAGCAACCTCCCCTTTAGTTCTGTACAACTCCACGGTAACGTATTCTTTCTGAGAATCGAAGTTCGCTATTTTCATCATTTATCAAGTTAATGTTCTACCTACTGCAGACACCTGGTTGGCAATCCAGTATATGACATAGACGGGCACAACAATAAATCAAAGGGTCGGCTGAAACACATGAAGTGTATATGTTGCACACTGAACCTTCCATATACCAATCTGTCCATTATGATCAGCAATTAAACCGCAGGGTTTAGGAAATTTCTGCTGTAGGTGTCTGTGATCTCATTAAGATGACAACTCAAAAGTATGGCAAGTCACATAGAAGAGGCTATTTTGGTAGCCTTTTGAGATTTGGGGCAATAGGGTTATTCATCTCGCAGCACGACCATGAGTTCTCCACCTTGACTGAGCACACTGTCAAGGAACCCAATCACGTTTTCTTTGTCCTTAAACTGCTTGGGTTCAGAAAGATCACTGTCCAAATTAAACCAGATGCCATCAATGCTTCGAATTGCCACCCAATGCCTGCCAGTCCAGAGCCCCCTGAACCTCCTGATAGGTACATTGATCATCAGGCCTACCAATGCTTCTGCATTCAGATCGATTGATGATGCCCCTTTCCGACGATCATGCCAAACCACCTTCTTCTTTCTAGCTTCTAATGCTGTGATGAGAACATTTACATCATAGTTCCCAGTTATAACATTGTGGTGCGGTTTAAAAATGAATGATAGAGGAGTCCATTGGCCCTTGTTTGGATCACTGAGAACAAGATTTCCAGCAATCCCATCCAACTCAACACGGGTGAAACATTCCTTTTCCTGAACCACAGAAAACATAACTGACACACTTAGTCTACAGAAGTTAGATATAAATATGGCACACCAAAGTAAGAAAGATAGTACATAAAAAAGAAATAAATGGACTGCCGTTTTCAGAGATTTGTGATCTTATAACATATATATTGATATAAGCGAAAGAGCAAAACCTTGTATGCAAGTAAATTATAATAATATTTTTTATTTTTAGAAGAACATCCAAGTCCAGGTGCCCAGGTAGCAGGTGAAATCTTCGTGAATCGTGACTTTTTTATATACTTTCGTGAATTCTGACTTGTCCGTGCTTTTGCAGTAATCCAGCCTACATAATCTCTGAAGCATTTTGCAATTTAACACATAACCAATAGAGTTAACGACTCTACATGATCTGTTTCTCCCGGGCTTATATAAATTCATGTTTCACAAGCAAATCTCGCCAGACTTTATTCAACGGGTGGAAAAGAAGTGTGCAAAACGGATGAGCAGTACACATAAATGTGCGTCCAGATAGCATGATAAACATGCCGTGACCATCCGGATTCGATTCATCCATATATGAATATAAGATAAACTAGTGAGTGGAGCACGCACAACGCCCAACTACTAACAATTTCAACAAGCAACTCAATCAGTCCCTCTCTGGAAACCGATAGTCACCACTCACCAGGGGCAATTTGGAACTATAGAGGATATGCAGGGATCAAAGGACATATAAAGGAAGTAATAAGCACAGCGCGCTAATAGAACATGAGCATGAAGTCAAGGGGATACAGATAATGGTAGAAACTAGAAAGAGATGGGATCTACCTGCATAAGGTTGTTGAGAGCATGGAGGAGACAGAATTGCAGCCTCTGCCTCTCATGATACACCTTGATGCTGCCGCCGCCGCTGCCGCTGCCGCTTGCCCCCGCACCAGATCCCGCTCTCGCCTCACCTTGCTTTGCTTCCGATTTGGCTCCCGGCTCCATCCTCGATGCCTCGATGGGGCTGGGTCGCTGCCACGCAGGGACAAACCCTGAAACCCCACAGGTTGCGCGCCCCACTCCGCGTCTCCGTCTGCCCGGCTGTTGCCCGTTATTGGCTGCGCCGGCGCCGTTGCAGCGATATTATACGACCACCCTAAAAGAAACAACAGCAACAACAACACTACGGAGTACAATTCTAATTGCATTCAGGTTAAAGTGTCTAAAATTTGACTAAATATATATAAAAAAAATATTATGTGTAACATATCTAATAACAAATTTAATGATATTTATTTGCTATCATAAATATTGATTTTTTATATATAGTTAATGAAGAGATATTTTAACATGTTACTATGCTAAAATTATATTTTTTTATAGATGGAGAGAGTAAGTAAAAGTTAACCCCCGCTAGCCTAGGAAGTAGGAATCCCCGCTAGGGTTATGAGACATGTCTTCCATATGCTTATAATTAAATTTACTTGATTTTGTCTCGAATTTTCATGCAGATCTCGGTATTTACAAATTACATATTCGGTTCCCTAAACTTGTTTTGATTTTTCATTCATCATGCTATTAAACCTACATCCTCTCTATGGTATCATCATTTCGGGCATCCTTCTTCCATTATTGATCATGTTATTCATGATAACAATTTTGTGTCGTTTGTGATGCTAGTTAACAAGCTAAGAGTCACCAATTACCTTATCTTGATTCTCATAATCTTTCCACTTTCCTTTTAAAATTAGTTTTCCTCATATGTGTGGGGCCTGCACCCAAGTCCATTGGTTGTTTTCAATACTATGTAAGCTTTATCGATGATTCAGCAAATTATTATGGAATTATTTTCTCAAAAATAGATTTGAGGTGTTCTAGGTGTTTCTTAATTTTCAACAATACGTTGAACATATCTTTAGCCAAAAAAATTCAACATACAAATCGATTAGGGTGGTGAATATCGAAGTTAAATGCCTGTTTTCAGAAGTTAGTATTGCTTATCATATTTCTTGTCCTCATGCATACAAACAAAATGGTTTCACTAAACGCAAATGTAGACATATTGTAGAAGTTAGTTTTTTCTCTCCTCGATCAAGCATCCATGCCTCTAAAATTTTGGGTTAAAGCTTTTCTTACTGCTACTTATGTTATAAATCGTACTCCTAGTAAAGTTATTGATTTGTCTACTCTGTTCACTCGGTTGTTTCATGAACAATCGAATTACAACTTTCTTCGTGTTTTTGTTGTGCTTGTTGGTCCAATCTACGCCCTATAACAAGCATAAGCTTGAATTTCGATCCAAACAATGTCCTATAACAAGGGATACAAATGCCTTGTGTAACACCCGTAAATCATTTACTAAAACATGTCATGAGCATCATGTTTATGTGTTAATGCATGTAATAAAGTGTGTAGATCAATTTCTGTAACTCGAAACGATCAACGGAAATGCGAAATAAAAGTTAATTCCATAGTCATGTTATATCACTTAGGGTTTAAAACCAATTTTTATTAAGCAAAAATGCTATAGAACATATATGGGATACTTAAATAAAGTTTGAAGTACAAACTTTGTAGATGGCAATGAAATACCGGCGGTCGAAAAATGATATTACTAGCTAAGATTTCCAATAGCTTAGAAATGCAAATTGAAATAGAGTTGAACTCATAACTTAGAAAAATTTCGAAGTTTGTTGACAGTTAGACATTGCTATGTTTAGCAAACTATTCTGATGAATTAGGTTAAAGAGCGATGTAGTGCTATAGCTTGATTAAGTAGCCTCATATACCATCTTGAGTGTAGTGAAGACCGTTTATGTTTAGGAGTAACGGGTTGGTCACGGTAGAAGCTTTAAAATCCGTGCACAACACGTTTCCAAGTTGTTTCCCTCGTGTGGGCGCCGTCACCGCGCACCGGTGGTCGTCGCCGCCGCGTCGGGCGTTCCGCGCGTTGGCGCGCTCGGCGGTCCACCGCGGGCCGGTTGGCCTGGCTGCACATTGCTGCTGACACGCGGGCCCAGCGTCCAGGTCACCGTTGTCGCCCTGCCGCGCGGACGTCCTGTCCTGCTGCCATGTTGCTGCTCTGGCCGCACCACTGGCCTCCTCGGCCTGCCGCCGCGCGGTGCCGTGGATGCCGACTCGTCCCATCGCGCTGCCCCACCGCACGTCGTGACGCTGCCGCTGCCGTCGCATCACCGTCTCGCTCTCATCTACCGCTGCACCACGCTGCCCCTCTGGTCCGCCTAGGCGCTGTGCGCGTGGGCCACGCCGACCTCGAGCGCGTGCCGTCGGCTAGCTCCGGCCGTGGGCCGTACTAGTTGCGCCAGTCGCATCGCGCCAAGGTGCACTCGCCAGCTACCGGCCGCGTCCTCACTGCCTCCCGTCCTCTCGTTTCTCCCCTGCCCGCCTCTGTGCGCCCGACTGCCTCTGTTTCCGCCGTCACGTCACGGCCACGGTGTGCCAGGGCGTAGGCACTTGCCTTCAATTTCGCGTGCCCGTGTTTGCGCATTGATGTCCGCGTGCCAACCATCCCCACCCCACCTTGAATCGAGCCACGACGAACTCCAATTTGGAAGTTCCCCCTTCGCCGTGCCATTAAGGCTGAGACCGGCCGTGGCCGAGGGCAGCCACCCACCGCTCCACCCCTCATCAATCCATCTACACCATGAACTCCGCCTCCACCTCCACTTCACCCTACGCACCTCACTTGCACCTCTACTGCCTCGCCATAGCCACTGACATGGCCGCATCGTCTTAGAGCGCCGCCGCATCCCACCACCCGCACGTGGCCAGCCTTGTTCGGGGAACCTCTGGCCAAACCACCACCGCAGCCGCAACTAGGGTAAGATAGTGATGCTATAGCGCTAGCTAGTTCACCCCGCGGTGGCTTAGGGTGGCCGACATGGCCGCGCCACTGCCGCGCATGGCCGCACGACGTGGTCACCACTTCCGCGAGCTTCGCCGCTCCTATAACCTAGGCTAGTGTTGGCGCTAGGGTTGTAGACGGGGGTCAGCCTGTTAGTGGAGCCAGCGCGGGTCCTAGCTGGCTGGCGTGGCCGTCCAATGCCATCGTCGCCGCGCCGCCACGCGCGTGGGTGGCCGAGGGCCTCATCGTTGTAAAGAGGAGAAAGGTCTGAGGGTTCTTTTGCATAAGTGTTGTCTCTAGGAATAGTAACGTGGACTTCGAGTTAGTTTGCCCAGAGTTTAGGGGCGTTTTTGCATATGTGTCGCGCGCGCGGGCCTCCCCCGCTGCGGGCTGCCTTCGCACGTTTGTGGGCCGCCCCGTTCATTAGTGGGCCGCGTGGGTTGAATTCATTTTTCCTTTTTCTAGAAAATAGAAATAGGTTTTATATTTAGATTCTGAGCTAGACTTTGAAAAATCATATCAATTCACATGAACATCCAAAAATGATGAAATAAATTTTGTTTAGTTTCTAAAAATATTGTCTATCTGATAGTATGATTAGTGGATACATGTCTGACTTGATGCTTAGGTATATTAATTCATTTGAAAGAGCTTAGTATTATTAGGTTAATATTTGTAGGATTTTTTATGGCAAATGGGTAATGGTTTTGTCCATGAAATTTTTACAGTAGGTTTATTGTATTATTATGTGCTCACTGTAATTTTTATAGCCTTAGAATATGTTGAAAAATATGATAGTTAAGTACTCCTTGTTGCAGTATATAGGAAATCGTTAATAAGAGTAAGAATATATTTTAGTTGCTAAGTAGCACTTGTAGGCGAAACCCTGCTGGTTTGATGGGAATGATGATTAGCTTGGTATCTGAGTCATTAGAGCTAGCTTAGTGGCTTAGTAGATATATTCTTATTTTAAGAACTGTTGTTGCCTTAATATTGAGCGTTGCATTGTCATTGCATGCATGTAGAAAACGAGTTGGTGGAATTCATGACCGAGGGCGAGCAGAAGTATGAGGAGGTGATTGAAGAGTACGAGGAGGAGGTCCCGGAGCCACCATAGACTGACTGAGCTGACACCGCGTATGCCCAAGGCAAGCCCCGGTGTATAACCCTTATTTTGAATAATCACTGGAAATATATATATGACGTGCATTTACATTATAGGAGTTATATTGAAACTACATGCATAGATATATCTACCTATGAGTCCTACTAGCTTAGGTCGAGTAGCTGCTATGCTTAGGTTTTTCGGTAGCGTGAGTAACCTATTGTTACTCACAATGTGTGATTATTATTATCACTCTCATGATAAAATGGTGAAAGAAAAAATAGAGACCAGACAGGGATATGATATGGTTATTAGGGGTGTAAGAGGTTGTGTCCCGCGGCCAATGGGGCATAGCTTGGTTATACTATTTTCCCTGTCTGTGTCGGTTAAGGACCGGTCGTTACATTGGGTTTTAGGCAAGTCACGGACTTATTATCCTGAGCGTATACTTGTTTATGGGAGCAGGGAAGGCACGTTGCTCTCTTGTCATGGGTTCTAGCTCTTTCCGGACTGACTGATTAGAGACAGGGATGGTGGAGGTCTAAGCACCGCACTGGGTTCGAGACTTATGTGGGGGGGCTTGGAGTCCAAGTTTGGACGGGAACCTAGACCCCTTGACAGGAGAGTGGTGGGTTGGTCCTGCTTGTGCCTGGGGTATAAGCGAAGCGTGCGTTTTGGAGTACACAGCTAGGCACATTGATTCATGAATTGCTGGGTAATCCGGTATGACTTGTCTATAGTCTAGCACCGTAGTAAGAACTGGAAGATGAAAGATGGTGAAATTGATCTATTTGCTCAACTCTTGCTTGAAAATAGAACATGTGCTTATTTAGAATGGTTAGATAATGAATTAATCATGACTGCTAATAAGAAACATACATAAGAATCACTACTGGTATTGCTTTTCGCAAACAAGAAACCCAATAACCCATAAAGCTTATCATATTCTTTGGAGTCGGGAAGTTATTCCCACTAGTCGGGTAAGTCTTGCGAGTACATTGTGTACTCAGGGTTTATTTACCCTGTTGCAGGTGCAGCGTGAAGAGTGGCTGTTGTGTGGAGGATTCTTCTGGTGGGCACAGACGGATCCTTGTATTCTACCATTAGGTGTTTATTGTAATTCTACTATTTAAATTCCGCACTCTAAACTTGGTACTGTAATAATGTATTTCTAAGAACTCTGGTCGTATGAAATAGACTAAGTATTGTAAACTCGTTCTCATTATTGGATTCTAGAGGAAAAACGTGGATTATTTGAATTCTCCCTTGGGGTGTGGTCGACGGAATCCGTCCGAGGTAGATTGCTTTCGGAGTGCTTAGTGTCTGGTGGAAGACAGGCGCCTATGAAGATGTGTTACTTTGGGTGGTTGTGCCACACCTTGATATCTCCGTTGCCGTGTTTATATCTTTCATGATGTAGTTTTTATGAGCCTTGGCATCTCGACGGACCTCCATAGCCTCAACATCTTCTTCGTCGGCACCGATGAACTTTACCATCTCTGTCTTCGAGAAATTAACTCAAGATTTTTTTTGCTGTGGCAAGCCCTAATTCTCTCAAATATGCGAGAATCTCAGATGCTTGGCCAGTTGGCCTTCTTAATGGTATGTTTGCATCCCCAGCCAAAACTATTGAAGTAGAGAATTCTGGCAAGACCAGAGAGGTAATTGAGAACCTTGCCTGCGTCATTTGGTTATCTCAAGACCAACAATTGTTGAGTTATGTCCTGTGTTCCATGACTAGAGAAATTCTTGTCCAAGCATCTTATTATGAACATGCATTTGTTGTGTGCAAGCCATCCAAATTATTTAAGCCAGTGCTAGAGTTTATCGCAACTCATTCTGATTTTTTAGTTCATGAATGAACGAGCTATTTTGTGGGGAGGGGAAATGTTGTTGACTCCTCCGTAGGCTGCACATTCGGATGCAGGAACAAAATCGAGTCCATGATGCCTACGAGTGCTTGATCACACCATCAAAGGTTTGGCCGTAGAGAAGAATTGGGAAGGTTTAGATTGTAATTGATTCGTTAGTTGAGATACTTGTGATTAAGTCGGTTTAGACCTGCTCTATAAAGGCCAGTAGTTTATATTAGGTTTGGCATCAAAGAAGAATAAGATTCTCCCATTAGGAGTCCTCTTTGATCTGACTAGGGTAATTGCCCTTGCCATAGTCGAGGATGAATATGACTTTTGCCACTACCCTCTTTGCTCTATCTCATCTACTTTTACGATCAGATCACTGCTTCGCACACCACGCGCGGGAGGGCCACATCATGTAGGTGCCTATATTTTCCTAGTTTTTTTTGTCAAAGGTATTCATAGGTGTAGATATGCGTGTGTTCGTAGGTGTACATGGTATCAACTTTCATACTATGATTCGAAAAAAGAATAGACCAAGAAATGAACAAAGTAAGTTATTATTTTATTATTAAAGTAAAGTATTATATGGACTCATATTTCTCGATCGAATCAACCAATTGTCCATTGCCTTCATTATTCTTTTAGAAATGCTTAATTATGATCACTCTGCTCACACACACACAAAGCGATAAGAAAACTCACTTGTTGCCCTCGAAGAAGAAGATTTCGTCGTCGAAGAGGAAGGAGTTAGCTGGAGTTAGGATTGGGGGAGAGGGGTTTCCATGGTCTCCGACCTTAGAATGGGGTGCCAAGATGTAACACCTCCGGTGTTACATGAGCCCTTTAGCACTAAACATGAAATTATTAACTTATTAGAGCAAGATTAGAGTAGAAGAGAACTCAAAAATAGAATGAAATAAAATACATTATTAAATAGAACGACATATATATATAGCCTTTGAATCCAATTTAAATTCGAACTTTGTTGAATTTTTTCTTGTGACTAGATATTGCTAATTGTCTAAATTAGTAAACCGATAGAGATATATACATAGGTATATATACACTCACATATTTTGTTTTGATAAGCATGTTGCTATATTAATTAAAGTAGTGTACAAACTTATTTTCCCCCGAGTGTATCTCTATAGATAAGTATACGTTTAAGCATACGATAAATATATGCATGTGTATATGGATATAAGTGATAAAGAAATAATGATATATTTGTAATTACATAATTATTTATATATTTTGGTAAAAGAAAAAGAAAGAAAATGGCAAAACACACGCACGCCATGCACGTACACAACAAACTCATGGACGCCTGTGTGCGTGCCTAGCCTCATTGCTGCCTTGCTGCGCGCTGGCCTCGTTGTCAGCCTCGCCTCTACGGCCGCGCTGTCGACGTCGCTTCTCGGTGGGCTGTCCCGCTGCCGCTACCGCGTCCGTCTCCTCGCCGTGCCCGCCGAGCCAAGTGCAATCAATATGCATGACCGCTATGACTTGTGCTGTCGCCGCTACGTACTGCGCTGGCCACGCACTGCACTGCTCCGTCCGTCGCCTTGCTGCTGCGGCTGGGCCACGCGTTCCTCGTGGCCATGGCCATGGCGACGCCGCGTTGCCCTGCCGACCATGTTGTGCTAGGCTACCCTGCCCCACGTCGTGTTTAAGAGGTAGTTGGTGAACAGCACATGGCTCCTCGCTCTTCCTCTAGCGCCGTTCTTCCCTGCCTCCGTCCGTTCTCTCTCTTGCTCTACTGCACGCACCAGGCCACCGTAGGCGGCTGCTGCCCCCACGGCCCTGCGATGCTGCCGCCCACCTAGCCATGTGTTGCCTCGCGCAAGTCCCTGCCGTGGCTGCGCCCGCCGTCGCCCGGCACTTCGCGTGCACGTGTGAGCCCCCGATCCACGTTGGACCACAACCCCACAGCGCTGCCCCTCCCAAGCGCCTCAACCACCGACCCCGCCGTCGTCCGCGCGGGGCCGCCCTGCTGCTAATGCCCACCGTGGGGCTCCGCCTCCACGGCACCGCCTCGCCTCGCCGCACCTCCACGCGGATGACCACACCAGGACCGACTCAAGGCCACGCCTTCCTCTCCGGTCGAGCCCCTCTACCACGCCATGCTCCGCTTCACCGACGCGGGAGCCACGCTGTGCCTCCTCTGATTCATCGTGCCGCGCCTTCATCGCCGAGCGGTCGCTCATGTGAGTGCGTGGCCACGGTGCCTCGGGCCGCCCCTGGCCAGGACGCCAACACCCACGGGAGCGGTAGGCACCCTCGCTGCCCCTGCGCACCGCCTCCGTCATCGCCGGCCATCCACTGCGCTGAATCGGCCGCCGATGACGGCTCCCCACCGTGTGCTCTACTTTGGAGGAGGTGAGGGCATGGAAGTGTAAATAGAAGTTTTTTCGGAGGCTAGGAGTGAAAACTGTGACTCATAGGAATAGTGTTTTTGTACTACGGGGTAGTTTTAAAAAAGTTTTGGGGCCTTCGTGCAAGTTTGCCATAGCGCTGGACTCGTCCGCGCGTGGGCCGTGTTACTAGGCCGGCTCGCCGGTCATGGGCCACGCTGAGGCCGCGCTCGTCGTGGGCCAAGTGGGCCGCGGTGCTCTTTTGTTTTTCCAATGAATTAGTGAAGATTTCCTAAAATAAATTCTGAGGTGATTTTGTTATTTAAATATAAAATCATTTAGGGGTTCAAAAATTGTGGAACAAATTTTGTTGAGTTCCTAAAATCATGATCTATCTGTTAGTGTATTTTATTCATCTAGTTGGTGCTATTTTTAGGGTTGCTCTAATTATTTTAAAATATTTAATATTGTTAAGACATAAACTTGTAGGAATTTCTGGGATAAATCGGTGATAGTATTAACTCTGAAATTTTTTCAGTAAATTACTAATATTATTAGTTGCTCACTGTAATTTTTGTAGCTCCAGAATAATTAGTTTGCTAGATAGATAATGATGCCCTATTTTGAATAAAGATTAAATCGATAGAACTGAATAACGTAACAACTTGGGTTTGTATAACTAAAACACTTGTTGGGAATTGACACCTTTCTCGATGATGTTGATACGTAGAGTAGTATGTTAGTCATTAGAGCTAGCTTGCTAGTTCATAGTATGTACTCTATTTTAAGAGTTGTTGTTGCCTTGTTAATTATCTGTTGCATCATCTCTGCATCGTATTGTATACCATAATAGGGACATCGATGGATCACGGAGTAATCGAGAGTTGCTGGTGACATGGTACTTTTGGAGATCGTGTCACCAAGATGGAATACTAACTTCTGATTAAATCTTACCCAGACAAGCTCCGGTGCATAACCTCAATTTTTCTGCACTTTAAATTATATTTGTGCATTAAATTTTAAGAAGTTGATTGAAATCCACTTGCATATATGTATATCTTTATCCTATGAGTCTTACTAGTATGCCAGGATCATGTAGTATAAAAGTCGAGTGCTTGTCTGTCACTCACGAGAAATAGAAAATATATTATTGTTGTTACTATATTATTATCACTTGGAATATATATATGAATGATAAATGGAGACCGGGCAGGGATATGATTTGGGTATTGGTGGGTGTAAGAGGTTGTGTCCTGCAGCCAATGGGGCATAGCTTGGTTACACTGTTTCTCTGTCTGTGTTGATTAAGGACCAGCCGTTGCATTGGATTCTAGGCGGATCACAGACTTATTATCCTGAACACATACTTTGTATGGGCGCGGAAAGACTTGTTACTCTCTTGTCATGGGTTCCGGCTCTTTCTGGACCGACTTTCAGGGTGGTTTTTTTGGGTGGAGGTCCAAGCACCGCACTTAGTCCGGAACTCAGGGGCGGGGGTTTAGAGTCTAAGTTTGGACGAGGACCTGGACCCCATGACAGGAGGGTAGTGGGTTGGTCTTGCTTGTGCTTAGGGTACAAGCGGGGCATGTGTTTTAGGGTACCTAGCTGGGCACATTGATTCGTGAATCACCGACGATCCGGTACGACTTGTGTACAATCTAGCATCGTAGTAAGAAATGGAAGATGAAAGATGGTAAAAATTGATTCTAATTGCTTATCACCTGCTTGAAAGTAGCACAAGTGCTTACATAGAATTGTTAGTTAATGAACTAATGATAACTGCTAATAAAATTGAATATAAGGACGCACATTTAGTAATGCTCCTGCAGATGCAATAAACCCACAAGCCAAATAGCCTTATATACCCTTGGAGTTTTTTTTCTTTCCTCCTATCGGGTAAGTCTTGCTGAGTACAATTGAGTACTCAAGGTTTTATTTCCCCCTATTGTAGGTGACAGGCGGATGCTAGAGCTGACTCTTGTGTGTATTCCTCCTGGTGGGCTCAGAGGGGATTCCTTTACGCTGCGATCATAGTCTTTATTGATAACTCTCACTAAATGTTTTTATAAATGAAAGTTTTATAATCTATTGTCATAGTGTATATAGCAATGCTTCATCATGTCATGAAATGATATTTATTTTCACTGTAACTCTGATCACATGTTTATATTCCGCTGTTAAATTAAATTGTTCATAACTCTGATGTTGTATTAAAAGTGATGTAAGAAATGGCTAAAATGTTGTAAGGTTTATTCTCTCATTTGTGATCTTGATGGAAAAATATGGATTTTCAGGTTCTCCCTTGGGGTGTGCCCGACGGAACCGCGTAATTTGGTATAACATAAATGCACATCACATATATATCCAGTGATTATTCAAAATAATGGTTATGCACAGGGTCTTGCCTTGGGCAGGTGGATTGTTAACTATGTCAGTCGTCGGTGGCTGTGGGGCTTCCTCCTGTACGAGAACCTCCTCGTACTCCTCGATCACCTCCTCGTACTCCTGCTCTCCAGTAGTCATGAACTCCACCAACTCGTTCTCTACATGCATGCATTGATGATGCAACACATGTTAAGTTACTAAGCTAAAAATAAGAAAACACATGCTAAGCTACTAAGCTAGCTCTAATTACTAAGATACTAAGCTAATCATTATCTCAACCAGATAAATTTCAAGCTCACCCTACAAGTGCTTAACTTTTATAAACCAACATCATGCCATTATTTCTTTAGCCTTAAGGGGTATTTAGCTACCATATTAAGTAGTCTATTCTACAGCTACAAAATTTACAGTGAACACATAATAATACAATGAAGCTACCATAAAAATTTTAGGGTTTTTGCTATCACCAATCTACCACAAAAATTCCTATAATTATTAATCAAAATAATACTACGCATCTCAACTATTTTAATGCTAGTTAGCAACCACACAGATATGTATGAACTAACTATACTAACAGGTAGATAATGTTTTTGAAAACCTAACAAAATTAGTTTCACGATTTTTGGATGTATCTACATTATTTTATATTAATTACCAAAGTTTAGCTCAGAATTAAAATGAAAAGCTATTTCTATTTTCCACAAAAAAAATAAACCGATTTCGGCTCAATGCGGCCCACGTGGGGCGCGGCCCACGTGCGGAGGCGATCCACGACGGGGAGCCTGCGCGCGCCTGGCACTCTTGCAAAAACGCCCTCGCGTTATCAGACAATAGCGCGAACACTACATGTACTATTTCCATAGACAACGACTTTGCAACGGAGCCCTCATATCTTTTCACCTTCGCACTGGAGAGGTCCTCAGGACGCCCCGCGCTCGCCGGCACGGTGGACGGTGGCACTAGGTGGTATGCCGGCCACTCGAGGCTCGCACTAACCCAACTAACGAGCCGAACCCTATCTACGACCCTAACGCCTGCCCTAAGCGGCGATACAGAGCAACAGGGCGCACTAGAGCGATGTACCACCACGCGCGGTTGCCCACGATGGCGCCGCGGTTATCCCGGCAAGCTACAACGCTAATAGGATGGAAGAGATAGGGGATAAGCACCAGGGGCACACCGTGAACCTGGCCAAAGTGGTGGTTCGGCCGGCGACTACCTGAGCAGGGCTGGCCACGTGCGCGCGATGAGCCACGGCGGACATGGCTGCGTCAGCAGCGGCAGGGAGGTGGTAGCAGTCCCACTAGCATGCGCACGGTGGAGAGGGAGCCAAGGCGAGCTAGTAGTGCAGAGGAATTTGCACGGGGTGAAGTGGTGGAGGATGGCCATGGCGCGGCCGATGACGGGTCTTAATGGCGCGGTGGTGGGGCGAAGCTCCAAAATTGAGGCTCGGCTGAGCCACAATCAAAGCGGGGTGGAGGCGGCTGGAGAGGGGACGTGAGGGTGGAGGCGTGGACAATAGGGATTGATGAGAGGTGACCCCTCGCAGCTGCAGCGCAGGTGCGATTTGACAGCGGAAGGGAGACAAGAACAGAGAGAGAGAGAGAGCGAGGGAGCGGTGGGGGAGGGGCAGCCAGCGACTTAGCAAGGGCATGCCTTGGCAGGACGTGGTTGGCGCGACCGGCATAGCCCACGGCCAGGCACTAGCCGATAGACACACACGCTCGTGACCAGCGTGGCCCGCGCACTGCAGTTCCATCAATGGTAAGGCGACAGCGACACGGCCATCGTGCGCACAACGTCAAGGAGGGCCAGCGGCGCAACGCAGCTGCAGGTGCGCAGCGTGGTGATGCGATGGTGGCGGCTATGGTGTTGTCGTGGCGCGGGCATAGAGGTAGCAGCAACACCGGTGGCGACCCATAAAGTGGCAAAGGCGGTTAGGCGTCTGACAACGGACCCGGTGGCCTAGCGGTGCGCGCGGCGAAGCGAAAAGCGTGGCAAGGCCCGCAGCGATCATGGCCGACATTTGTGGTACGCACGCACACGCGCAGCGCCCGGCACAACCACGTGGCGACGCGGGTCAGCCACGCATGGTGACCACGCACATGGCGCCAGAGAGCACAAAGCTATGACGTGCATGAATTTTAAAGCGCTGATCACGACCAAACCGTTGCTCCTAAATCTAAACCAGCTTCACTACACTCAAGATGGCATATGGAACTACTAAATCGAATCATAGCACTACATCACTCTTTAACCCAATCTCTTCAAATAAATTGCTAAACATAGCAGCGTCTAGCTGTCCACAGACTTAGAAATTTTCTAAGCGTTTGAGCTAATCTTAATTTCATATTGCATTTCTAAGCTATTGAAAATATTACTTAGCAATGTTCTTTTTCAACGGCAAGTATTTCATTGTCGTCTACAAAGTTTGTACTTCCAACTTTATTTAAGTATCACACACATATTCTATAGTATTTTTGCTTAATAAAAATTGGTTTTAAACCCTACTTAATATGCATGAACCATTGAACCAACTTTCGTTTAGCATTTTTATTGATCATTTTGAGTTACAGAAATTGATCTACACACTTCATCACATGCATGAACACACAAGTATGATGCTCATGACATGTTTTAGTAGATGATTAATGGGGTAACACCGAGGGTGTTACAATCGTTGAGCGGCTATTAGTGATTGTTGCCGGCTCCGATCGTCGATATTGTGAGGGGTTCTTGTGCCTTCCTCGTGGGAGATTACGAAAGGCAACTCTAGTGGATTGCACATGGCTTGTGTGATCCTCATCTTATGTTAGTTGTGTGTCACCCTATTGAGTGTTTGGCGTGTGATGCCAATTAGCGCGTGAACCTCCAAGTGTGTGAATCACCACAACGAGGACTAGCTTGCCAGCAAGCAAGCGAACCTCGATAAAAAATCATTGTGTCATCATTTGATTCTAAGGTGATTGGTCTTCATTTGTATTCATTCTTGTGATTGATTGGCTCCTTTGGTGATTGACTCATTCCTCTACATGACGGTATAACACTCCATCCTTCTCGTACATTTACATTTCTTAGTGTAGCTTGGCCCTTTAGTGTAGATAGTTTTGAGGGCAAGCAAGAGTTATGTTTAGTGGTTAGTGAGACTCTTTAGTTAGTCTTTGAGAGCTCACTAGTTTAGTGTAATGACATAGCCTTTGAGTGCTTATAGACAATAACAACTAGAATTATAGTAGGTGGCTTGCATTCTTAGTAGGCTAGCGTAATATTCGCTTCGCCTCATATTTGTCTAACCGCTTTGCGTAGTGTTGTTGTAGAAATTTTTATAGGCTATTCACCCCCTCTGGCCATTAGAACCTTTCAATAAGTTTATTATTTTTTAAAGGAGATTAACTCAGCTTTTAAGAAAGCTTATAAGATTTTGATACACACTGGGTAAACTAGTTTTCAACTTAAGCACAAAAAAGGAAATAATTATGTGGGACAGAGGGAGTATGTTGTAGATTAGTTTATTATAAAAATATATTCAACGATCTATCAATGATATTTCCTCCGTTTTAAATTATAAGTAGTTTTGATTTTTTTGATATATCCATTTTGTTATGCAACTAGATCTAAATAAATAATATGCCTATATACATAGCAAAATAGATGAGAGTACCAATTATCTAACTATCATTTTAGTAGAGGGAGAAAGGAGAACTCGTACGTGGGACAAAGAGAGTATATGTCATGATTCGTAGGATAATGGAGGTTATTCGCAAATTTGCAGGTACTGGCACATGGTTCAATCAAAAGTTCAATTGCCCAATCGGAAACTCAGGGCATGATTGGTAGCCCAAATCGGGCCGTCATATGGTCCATCCCGCACCCTTTGATGCATTTTGCCGGTGTTTGGTTGCCCTACTCGCACGTTTCTCCTGCTTCCTCTCGTGCAGATGCCCTCCTCCATCCCGAACGATGTTGTCTTCTCAATCCCCACTTCTCTCTTGGTGCAAGCTCGCTCGGTGCTTAGTGGGAACCTTTTCGGAGAGCGCGGGAGATGAGGCCGTCCTAGCGATAAAGCGCGCGTGCGGGTCGTGGCTAGGGTTACCGCCCTTACTCTTCGCCTCTCCTTCTGCCATAGCTCTAGTGAGAACTCTCCTCTAGTTCCTCGTTGACCTCGGTAGCCCTACCAAGGCGACCACCATCGGCAGATTTCTCTCGGTCCTCCGGTGCTTCGACGGTATATGCCACCTGCGCTCTTTCCCTCCTCCTTCTTCAGTGTCGATTTTGTTGATTTGTTAGTGGATTTTGCTTGCAATGCCAAGAAATTAGGGTTCTTGGTTTGACATCCTCAGATCTGTGCGATGCTATACCTGATTACCTGTTCCTAGCTCAGATCTGTACATGATGCTTCGTATTTGGTGTATACCTCATGTTTTGTGTAGATCTTATACATGTTGATGCCTATTTTGTTGTACACACTGAGCAAAGTGCCTAGAGGTCAGTGATGTTGATTGTGTAATAGTATACGCTGGAGGAGCACCCTTTGGTGTGGCAGCCGCGTCTTTCATAGTTCATTTTATCTAACTTTTTGCTTGCTAAGCAGTACACACCCATGTTGCATGCTCCCTTTCTAATGTTGCCCTCCATCCTATTGGTAGACATGGCCTTTGATGCTAGGCGCAGGGCTATCGCTGCTGTGGTTGTTGCAGCGGCTGCTTGGTTTTTCATCTGGTTTAGGAGGAGAGTTGAAGATTCGTGCTCAGTCACCTATGGTCCCATGGCTGAGAGGGACAAACAAAGGATGAACAACCTTAGATACATCTATGAATCTAATGATGTGCACTGTGTCAACCTTCTTAGAATGAAGAGGGCCCCTTTTTTCAACTTTGTGACCTTTTTTGTAGTAGAGAGCTTGTCACTGTCAGCATACATGCATCTGTTGAAGAACAAGTAGCCATGTTGTTGCATGTTGTTGGTCATAATGAGAGGTTTAGGGTAGTTGACCTCACCTTTAGGAGGTCCGTAGAGATAATTAGTAGGTTCTTCTAGAAGGTGTTATATGCGGTAGGAGAGCTGAGGAATAAATTGATTGTCCCTCCTGCTACTAATATCCATCCTATGATCCTTGGGAGCATAAGGTGGTACCCTTAGTTCAAGGTTGGTATCCATAACTTGTGATACATAGGTCTTATTCATTATTAGTTTAGTGTTAATGTTCACTTGCACTTATGTTTTGTTGATTTAGGACTGCATAGGAGCAATTGAGGGTACTCATGTCTTAGCTAGAGTGCCTGTGAAGATGCAAGCTACCTTTAGAGGCAAGAAGCACACCATCACACAAAATGTGTTGGCAGCCGTGGACTTTGGCCTCAGATTCACCTATGTGCTTGCTGGTTGGGAGGGATCTACACATGATGCTCTTATCTTGTCTAATGCTCTTAAAAGAGCTGATGGCCTTAGAGTGCCACCAGGTATCATTCAAACCACAAAAAACCATTGACACTTTGCTTAATCCTAAATAAAACTACTAAAACATATCCCTATCTGCTAATTTCTAGGTAAATTCTATCTTGTCGATGCTGGATATGCAGTGAGGCCTGGTTTCTTGCCACCATTTCGTGCCACAAGGTACCATTTGAGGGAGTTTGGTTCAAACCGACCTCAAAATCAAAGAGGGCTTTTTAATCTAAGGCATTCGTCTCTTAGAGTAATAGTTGAGAGGGCTTTTGGGGCTCTAAAGAATAGATTCAGGATATTGGACAACAAGCCTTTCCACCTATACAAGACCCAAGTTAAGCTTGTTCTTGCTTGTTGTATTCTTCACAATTAGATCCTTAGGCATGGACAGGATGAGCATGTACCTGCTGAATCCACATGGACTCCTAACATCAATGACAATGCCTCACAGCCAGATCATGTCCCTGACAATGGTACCTAGGCACAATAGAGGGAGGCATGGGCTGCATAGATGTGGCAAAACAGGGGGAATTCTAGGGTGTAGTGGCATGGTGTGTGTACTGTTTAGTAGCATTGCTGGAATTTGTATTTTAACTAAGACCTATGGCACTTTGCAATGATGTAGTACCTATTTCTTTTCTGCCTATTTGATCTATTGAACTTGTATTTCGTATCATGCAATTTGTTTTCCTTACGTACTGGTTTGTTTAATGTTATGCTGGTTGTGGATAGAAAATGGACAATATGCTTGACCAGGTTGTTAACATTGGTGGTGAGGACAATGTGGTGGAATAGGGTGGGGTAGTTGCTAATGATGATGGCAATCCAGTAGCCCCTTAGCCCAATGGCCCTATGCACTGGACTCCTGTTCAGTCTGGGTTCATGCTAAGGAGGTTCCATGATTTGGTGGGGTAGGGGGTCAAAACTGACAAAGGGTTCAAGGAGGTACATGTTAGGCAGGTTGCATTCATGGTCTCTAAGTTTTCTAGGGTCAATGTGAGCACCCAGTAGATTTACAATCACTTGAGAAAGTGGAGGCAAAGGTGGGTTAAGATTGTTAGGCTTAAGGATTTGAGTGGTGCTCTGTGGGATGAGGACCACCATATGATAGTACTTAATGATGAACACCTGCTTGGCCACACCAAGGTTAGAAACTATTTGAATAACACCTCAGCTATCCCTTTTCTTTTGCTCCCCTATGTCTAATAGTTATATCTGTTTCACTAACTAGGACCATCCTGCTGATGCTAACTTCTTGAACACACCAATAGAGAACTATGTTTAGATGGAGGCCATCTTTGGTGGTAACCAGGCCACAGGTAGGTATGCAATGGACTCAAATGAGCCTCTGGGTACTCTAACTGACATTGGCCAAGGTGATATTGATGCTGTTGAGGACATCACTGACTTAGGTGGCACAGATGCTGATTCTGGAAAGGGAACTCCTTCTGGCATGGAAGGCTCTAAGGGTTCTGATGCCAAGGGCTAGGAGGAAAGGGTGGCAAGAGAAGGAAGCTTGCCCAAGAAGAAATAGACCTCATGAATGGAATGATCAAGGCTGTGGAGTCTGTAGGAGATGCCCTCAAGACTCCACATCACAATGAGGTGCATCAAGACCTTTATGGCTGTGTTATGGACTGCCCTGGGTACTCACAGGAGGCACTCATGTTTGCCTCTGGTGTAACTGCTGAAGAACAAGGCTGAGGGACTTTGCTTTGTTCAGATTACAGAGGCACATAGGATCCTGTGGCTTAGGACCTACCTGAGCACAACCTACTTTGCTTAGATGTATATGAGTTGGCCTCTCCACTTTTGCATATAGCCATGCTAACTGTCTTATGCTGTAGAAAGTATTTTGATGTGTAGCACTGGCCTCATCTGATGCTACAAAGAACCATTTGTCGCCTGACCAAGGTTGCACCTAGTTTTGTAAAGCATAGGAGCCATGGTGATGGATGTGAGGCTGTGTTGATCTGTGTGGTGTAGACATTAACAACGGGTGATGAATTGTCACTTAGTTGATCTGAGCCCTAAAATACCTTGGATTGTCACTTAGTTGATTTGAGACATTTCAGATGTTGTTCTTGTTCTTGTTATTCTTATTGTTGGAGTTCCTATTTGGCCGATGATGCAAACTATAGCAATCTGAGATGGCTGTGGGTATTCTTCATGTTGCTGCTTTATTGTCTACTTATATTTTCTCATGTCTGTCATCAAACCGTGGGATACGTCCATTCTCAAGCAACTGTTGTAGCCATGCCTACCGGATGACTGGGATGGACGTGTCCCACGTTTCCATGGCAACCATGAACTTGCCTCAGCAATTTATGTTCTTATTTGCCACCTGAGATGATTGTAGTTAGCTTGCAAGATGATCATAAGTTAGTTTGTAGTTAGCTGAGGCCTGTATTTTTTTGTGCCTATGATGTCAACCATTTTTTGACTGAGGTTGATACAATTGTGAGATCCTTTTCATGCCTATGAACATAACAGTGCCAGTTTGAGTAATAGATTATGCACACTGATGACCTTGGACTTGTGAGGTACTGGAGCATTGTTTCTTCTATCTTCTACTTATGCTTCTCATGGCTGTCATCAAACCATGTGAGACATCCATACCCAAACAACAGCTGGGCGGTTGTGATGATCTGATGGCTGAGCTGGATGTCTCTCATGGTTTCATGCCTGTCATGATCTTGGTTTTCTACTATCTGTTTGAGGTTTGTTGTTGTCTATGTTTCTTAAGCTCCAAGTTCAAGGTCAAATAAAAAGGCAATTAAATATGAGGCAAATCGATTGAACTAACCCTCATCTTATCAACATCTTATACTTGCTTTTATGTGTTTTTTTAAGAGGCACATGGCTTGATATGTTGTGTACCGTGGCAAAGTTCCTAGGGTATATGCAACCTAGCCAAGATGCAATGCCCAAGTAACTGGTTTTAAAAACAACAGTTACAAGAGCTTTCTTAACAAAGAAGAGACATAAGCATCATACTTAGAGTTCATGGGTTGTGAAGATGATAAAATTTTAGTCAAGCCTCGACCAAAGGTGGTCAGGAACACACCGGTGTTATTTGTTGTGGTTGTGGTGCATCTTTTTTCTTGCTGGTGCTCCTGTGGTTCGTTTTTGCTCGTTGCTACAACTGCCTGTGATGCTCAAAATGTGCCGTGTAAACTTGTAATGACAATGACCTTATGAGGTATTGTGACCCTAATGTTGTTGACTATTAGATGGAAAAATTGTTGTATGCTTGTATTTTGTCATTAGATGCTCTAATGTCATTGTCAATGGCAGCGCACAATGAACTGAGGCGCAAAAACATCTCTATTGTCTGCCTTGTACTATTGAGTAGGGTGGTAACCTCACCAAAATCATATTTGGATGCTCACACCTTCTGTCGTGCGTCAAACCAAATATAGTTGGGCACACCAATTTATACCATAAAATCGTCCACACAAACAACCCAACATAATTCCTACACTCATTTGCAACTATACATGCCAAAGTGTATGGCCTCATCTGGTATGGTTCGAACCCTCAGTACAGGACGACCGGAACAAGTCACAGTCACTGGCGAGCAGCATGTTCCGGCATCCAGGGCCCAATAGCAGCCACCACGAGGAAACGACGGCTTAGTACTCCATCGCTGTCCGGTCGCCCGCCGTGAAACGTACCGACTGCGCTTTCCCCGCAACGTGTCAAGCGGTGAAATATTCCTCCAATTTCTCCCACCCGAAACCAAAACCAGAAAAGTTCCATTTTACAGAGGTTAGAAGCACTGTACTTTGGAGTTTCAAAAAAAAAAACTGTACTTTGGTGGTTGAAAGTCTTGACAAAACCATTAAAAACGCGTGCGAACTGCGAACTGGGTTTTAAAACAGGCTGGTGTGCCGTGCCGATCACACACAGCAAGGCACACAGCAAGGCAAGCTGCAGCTGTCTTCTGATCTGAACTCTAACGAAAAGAGAGCACGGGAGACGGGGGACCCCGGTGGGCGCGCCGAGCCGAGAGCCGAGTCGAGTCCACTCCACCACGCCCACGCCCCCGCCCCGTCCTCGCTTCCGTCTCCCACAATCCAAGGAGACCGAGAAGCAGGCGGCGGAAGCAACCCGTTGGGGGGCGGCGTGGAGTCCAGTTTTGCTCGGCTCGCCGCTGTGATCCGCCGGCCGGCGAAGCGGGGAAGAGAAGGGGGCGGCGGGGATTGGATAGTACGAGCAGGGGGAGATGTCAGACGCGCTGATCAACGGCCTCGCCGGCGCCGGCGGCGGGATCATCGCCCAGCTCCTTACCTATCCGCTCCAGACCGTACGTGGCTTGACGCCTCGCTGCCGACCTTAGCCCTGGATTTCTCGGTTGCTGAAATTTTGAGGTTTTCCTCGGCGGCAGGTGAACGCGCGGCAGCAGACGGAGCGCGACCCCTCCAAGCCGGCGTTCAAGGACGGCGCCACTCGGCAGTTGTACCTGGTCCGCCTCCTTCCTCTTCCCTCTTCCTCGTCTGAATTTTTGAGTGATTTAGCCTGATCCGGGTCTAATGCTGCCCGCCATCTCTGGATTTTCCTCTGCTGTGGTAGGTTGTGAAGAATGAGGGGTGGGGGCGCCTGTACGGCGGGCTTATGCCCTCGCTTGTCGGCACCGCTGCCTCCCAGGTTGGTTCATTTGCCAGCTTCACTCCTCACTTTGTGAAGATTTAGATGGTTCTGAATCGTTGCTTATTGTGTTACTGTCAGGGTGTCTACTACTACTTCTACCAAATATTCCGGAACAGGGCCGAGGCAAAGGCCCTTGAGCGATCCAGGAGAGGGCTAGGCGATGGGTCTGTCGGGATGCTCCAGTCTCTCACTGTCGCTGCGCTGTCTGGGTAATTGGAATTGGAATATAGCTGAGCACCTTCTGTTGACTACTAGAAAGCAGTGCATTGTCTATTCCTGGAGATAGTTGCTATCACTTTTGATCTTATCGATTTTATGTGCTCTTGCTGCCTAATTTGTCTCGTCTTTTTGTAGCTGCGTCAATGTACTGCTCACAAACCCGATTTGGGTTGTTGTTACACGAATGCAAGTGAGCATATCTTTCTTCTCTGCTACCTACTTTTAGTGCAGAACTGGAAATCATGTGGCAGTACATTTGAGTATTGATATTTCATTCTGTTTGCAGACTCACAGAAAGGCAAACAAACAGCAAAGTCCTCAGGGGTTGACATGTGCTCTTGACAAGACCCTTGAAGGTGTTGTAACTGAAAACACTCCATACAAAACAATTGATGTTGTGAGTATAACTCTCCTCGTTTCTCTTGTAGGAAGAGATACTCTGTTCATAATTAACGTCTTATATCAACTACATCAGGACAATCTTTATAACTTTGTGTAGTTTGTTGTATCAGAAAGACTATGCTCATCCTTCAATTCTAGATGGATTGCAATTCAGTAGTGCTTCTCTATTATTTTCATCCCGAAGATTTGCTTTTAGGTTTTGCTCTTACACTAGGATGAATATCAGATTTGTTTTTAGGTTTTGCTCTTACACTAGGATGAATATCAGTATGTTAGTTTGCCACAGATAATTTATACCTATAACTTGATTGTATGCTTGTCCCTTTTAGTTGCTCTTTCTATGCTGTCAATTGGTCATGCATGGTTGGGTAGAAGTTGGCAATGTTACGAATTTGGTAGGGTATCAGCCTGTTTTTTCAGAGGGTTTCTCCCCTAATTTCCCATGGTTTGTTAGTTGAACAGGAAGAAGCACTAGACAACTACTTGATATTTCCTGAAACCAGTACTGTTTTGATGCTATGCTCACTGCTAGTTCTAGTATTGCATGGCAACATGCACCTCGCTTGAGCTTATGGAAATAAAGTGGTTTGAATTTGAACTCTACAAATAAATTATGATGTGCTAAATGCAGGGGGCGTTTGTTATTTTGAACTCTGCTTTGACAAGACAGTGCAAATGTGAAATTCAAAACCTCTTTGACTTCAAAAACGGTGGATGTAATATACTCCCTCCGTCCACAAAAGAATGCAATTCTAGCATAGTATCAGGTCAAAGTATCTTCAGTTTGACTAACTATAAATAAAAAAAATCAGTACTTATAATATCAGTAAGTATCATTAGATTTTTCATGAAATATATTTTCTTACTATACTTATTTAGTGTCGTAAACATCAATACTTGTACCTATATATTTCGTCAAACTTTAGACATGTTAACCAAGAATGCACCTAGAATTGCATTCTTTTGTGGACAGAGGTAGTATATGTTGGTCCCTTGCTGCCCTGCACAGGTAAGCAGTAAGCTTACCAGCACACACACTTACTCACTATGGCTAGAGATAGAAGAAGGGGTGAGCACAACACACACACAGCACAAGCACCAGCATTGGCCAGGCTCTGTCCTTCTGGTTTGTGGCAACTGAACTGCCTTTTCTCATTGCATAGTGGTAGAATATATACAACTCATGTACCAACTATAAGGTATACATGAGCATGGCTGAGTACAGCCCAAACTACTCGTAGTACTACAAGTACCTTGCTTAGATCAGCCCACTACCAACATGGCTGATGTAGTTTCTACCAACTACTAGTACTAGATGGCCTAATGGGAAAAAGTCTACTTAACCCCCCACCTTTCATACTTGGTCTACTTCACCCCCCAACTATGAAACCGTCTGTTTTACCCCCTGAACTTTCTAAAACCGTCTATTTTACCCATAGGGCGGTTTTCAGTAGTTTTTTGCTACAGTAACAGCGGGTTGCTACAGTGACAGTGGTTTTGAATTTTTATTTTCGGTGAATTTTTGAAAAATCATAGTAAATCATTGAAAAATCTAATTTTATTGGACTCCACATGTGTAGATCTACACAGTGAATATATAATACGGTATGTTTTAGTATAAATTTTTTTTTGTAGCTTTAGATTAATTGGAAAATCCAATTTTTTCTGTAATTAATTAGAATTTATCTATAACTAAGTTATACATAGTCCAATGAGTACGAATTTTTTACTATAGTTCAAGCATACAATAATTAGCGTACCATAAAAATTTCACCACAATTGGACCATAGAAGCTGCAGCTATGAATTATTCCAATTAATTACAGACAAAATTAGATTTTTCAATTAATCTAAGGCTACAGTAAAAAATTTGTACTAAAGCATACCGTATTATATATTCACTATGTAGATCTACTCATGTGGAGTCCAACAAAATTAGATTTTTCATTTTATGATTTTTCTATGATTTACTATGATTTTTCAAAATTTCACCGAAAATAAATAAAAAAGGAAATTCAAAACCAATGCTATTGTAGCAACCCGCCACTGAAACCCGCCCAGGGGGTAAAATAGACGATTTTAGAAAGTTCAGGGGGTAAAACAGACGGTTTTATAGTTGGGGGGTGAAGTAGACCAAGTATGAAAGGTGGGGGGGTTAAGTAGACTTTTTCCTGGCCTAATGCCTTATAAGCTACAACACTAGAGAATGGACAGCCATGCTGACCAGTTCCTAATCCTAATATGCAGCAAAGAGAGAATTGGGGAGCAGCAGATTATGTCTTACAATTCTTCGCCTAATCTTGCTGCTAACCTGAAGCCTTGACCTCATCCATGCGTATCATCTTCCTCAGCTCCATGAACCGTAGGTGCCCGAGTGACTTGGTGAGGATGTCAACAAGCTGTCTGCTGGTCTCACAAACTCGATGACGCTCTGTCCTCCATCGACACAGTCCCGGAGGAAGTGGAACTTGCTGTCGATTTGCTTCCTCCAGTTGTGGAGGACAGGATTCTTGGCGAGGGCGATGGCGGGCTGATTGTCCACCATCAGAGCTGGCGGGTGAGCTTCCTCGCCGATTAGCTCGCCCAGCAGCCGGCGCAACTAGACAGCCTGGCACGCCGCCGTGGCCGCTGCGACATACTCCACCTCACGCGTCGACAGCGCCATAATCTTCTGCTTCAGCGATTGCCAGGCGATGGGAGTTGCTCCAAGGAAGACAACCACACCAGAGGTGCTCCGTCGCCCGTCGATGTCGCCCGCCATGTCTGCGTCGCTGAAAATAGTGAGCTCCGGCTCACCTTCCTTTGCCTTGGGGATGCCTCACTGAAGACCGTGAGCCGCAACCCACCCTTGCCGCCACTCTTGGGGAAGATGATCGCTTGATCGAGCGTCCCCTTGACGTAGCGCAACAACTTTTTCACCGCCGTCCAGTGATCCTCACGCGGTTCCTCCATGAACCGACTAACATACCCGACCGCGAACGCGATGTCCGGCCGAGTATGCGTGAGGTAGTGCAGCCCGCCGACGATGCTCCGATAGCACGTCGCGTCCACCTTCGCCGTCGTGCTGTGCTTGGACAACTTCAGCCGCTCCTCCATTGGAGTTGCGCACGGCTTGCACTTCGCCATGCCGCTGTGCTCCAGCAACTTCTCCGCATAGGTGCGCTGGCCCAGGGAGGTGCTCTCCTTCCCTTGCCTCACCTCGATGCCGAGGTAGTAGGAGCGCGCGCCGAGATCGCTCATCTTGAACTGAGCCGCCATCTCGCGCTTGAATGCTTCAATGTCTTCCACTCGCGCTCCAGTGACGATCAGATCGTCCACATACACGCCGACGACGAGCTCCTCCTTCCCTTGCCGCCGTGTGTAGAGCGCGTGCTCTGTGGCGCAGCGAGTGAACCCAAGCTCGCCCAAAGTGGCGTCGAGCTTGGCGTTCCACGCCCTTGGAGCTTGCCAAAGCCCGTAGAGCGCCTTGCGCAGCTTGAGCACCTTGTGCTCAGCGCCCTTGACAACGAAGCCCGGAGCTTGCTTGACGAAGACCGTCTCCGCGAGCTCGCCGTTTAGGAACGCAGACTTGACGTCGAGGTGGTGGACACGCCAATCCTTCGCTACTGCCATGGCCAACAGCAAGTGAACGGACTCCATGCACGCCACCAGAGCGAAGACTTCCTCGAAGTCGATGCCCTCGCGCTGGACGAAGCCTCGGGTGACGAGCCGAGCCTTGTACTTGACAATGGTGCCGTGCTCGTCCCGCTTCACCTTGTAGACTCACTTCAACCCGATCGGCCTGCAGCCCACCGGTGGATCCACCAGCTCTCATGTCCCATTGTCCTCGATCGCCCTCATCTCCAACATCGCCCGACGCCAATTGGCGTCGCGTTCAACCACTGTGAACATTGGCGGCTCCTCTGCGCTGACAAGGAGTAGCTCTGAGTTATCCAGAAGCCGGCTAGCCAGCCCAGGAGCTCTCCCTTCGCCGACAATGTTGTCCACCCGGCTGAACCGAACCTCCTCGCCGTCATGAAAAGCATCCACGAACTCGTCGATGTCGGTGGGTGGTGATGCGAACTCTGGTGGGGTGTCCCCTGTGCTGCTGTCGCAGGGGACTGTGGTGGAGGTGAATGTGCCGTTGCTGGTGGAGACTGTTCTCCAGCAGCAGCCTGCTCTCCAGCAGCAGCATGCTCTCCAGCACCATCATCTCCTCCTCCTTGGATCACCAGGTGCTCGACAACAAATGTGCTGCTGACACCAGCAGCTTCCCCGGCTCCTTGATCCTCCCAGTCCCAAGCAGCCATCTCGTCGAACAATACATCCCTAGAGACCACCACCTTGCCTCCCTTGGGATCATCGAGCCGATAGGCCTTGCTGCCCTCCTCATAGCCCAACAGCACCATGGGCGTGCTTCTGTCCTTCAGCTTGCCGAGGTGGGGCATTTTGTTCTTGACATGACCAACGTAGCCAAATGTCCTGAGGAAGGACACATTTGGCTTACATCCATGCCAAGCCTCGAACGGCGTCTTGCCCTTCAGAGCCTTGGTGGGCGCGCGGTTGAGGATGAACACCGCCGTGGTCACCGCCTCTCCCCAGAACTCCGCCGACATCTTCTTAGCCTTCATCATCGACCTCGCCATGCTGACCACCGTCTGGTTGCGCCTCTCCACCACACCATTCTGCTGCGGCGTGTACAACGCGGTGTGGTGGCGCACCACACCTTGATCCGCGCAGTACGCTGCAAACTCTACAGAGGTGAATTCGCCGCCGTGATCAGTCCGCAACACGCATAGCTTCTTGCCGCTCTCCGCCTCCGCGCGCGCCTTGAACTTCTTGACCGCCTCCGCCGCCTTGTTCTTGCTCGTCAGGAGCTGTAGCCATATGAACCGGCTGTAGTCGTCCACGAGCAAGATGAAATACTTGCGGCCTCCATGCGTCGCCGGTGTGATCGGCCCACAGAGATCACCATGGACCAGCTCGAGGGCCTCCGTCGCGCGATACTTCACCGTCTTCGGGAACGACAACCTTCTTTGCTTCCCAGCCAAGTAGCTGTCACACAGCTCGCCGGCGTGCTCGATGTGAGGCAGCCCAGTCACCATCTTCTCCAGTCGACCAAGAGCGTCGAAGCTGATATAGTCATACCGGGCATGCCACAGCCACGGCTCCTCCGTGTGTCGTGCAGCCAGGCAGATGGGCTGCTCCACCTTCAAGTAGAGCCGGTACAGCCGGTTCCGGTATCTCTTCACCTTGGCAAGAAGGCGCTGCTCCTGGTCTTTGATCCTAAGAACGCCATCCTTGATCAGCACCTCGCTGCCGCGCTCATCCAGCTGACCAATGCTGATGATGCTTGAACGCAGCTACGGGATGTAATTTACATCCATCGGTGCGCGATGCTTGCCGTTCTGGCACCTGAATATGATGGTGCCACGCCCTTGGATCGCCACCCTTGAGCCATCACCGAACTTCACCGTGCCGGTCATGTTGCCGTCGAGCTCGGAGAAGGCCGCCTTGGAACCCGTCATGTGGTTGCTGGCGCCGGAGTCTAGGTACCACCGCTGCTCCTACTCGCCGCCCACACATCCCAGGTGGACTTGGGCACGTGGCTCGTCGAGGTTGATAGCCTTTAGAGCCTTCCCGTGCTCCTGTACCGCCATCACCTCTCCTTTCTCCTTGGCCTCAACGTCGTGCAGTGCACAGAATGTTGCCATCAGGAGAGTGGCCTCATCATCATCATCATCAGGTTGCACCAAGTGAGTCTTGTCCTTCTTCTCCTGCTTGCGGTTTTGGCACTCCTTTGCCCAATGGCCTATCTTCCCGCAGCGTCGGCAGGCGTTGGGGTCGATCTTCTTCTTCTCCGAAGAAGCCTTGCCGCGGCGCTTGCCGTCGCCACCGCGGCTGGAGGAGGCTTCCCCAGACTTCTTCTCCTTCATCCGGGCAGCCCACTCCTCTGTCAGCAGCAGC
Source organism: Miscanthus lutarioriparius (assembly GCA_904845875.1). NCBI lineage: Eukaryota > Viridiplantae > Streptophyta > Magnoliopsida > Poales > Poaceae > Miscanthus > Miscanthus lutarioriparius. The sequence continues at coordinate 22,955,821 of CAJGYO010000001.1, forward strand.
TTGCCGCTGTCCGTCGTTGTTGTGGCCTGCTCCATGCGCTCGTCCACCGCCCACAGACGGCCAGTCACATCCTCAATAGTGAGGGTGGACATGTCCAGCATCGTCTCTATGGAGAGAGCGATCTGGATGTACTTCACCGGCACGGAGTGGAGGTACCTGGAGACCGCCTCTTCTTCGTCGATGGTGACGCCGTGGTTCCCCAACTTGCTGATGAGCGACTGCAGGCGGAGGGAGAAGTTCTCCACCGATTCACCATCCTTGAACTTGAGGTTGGCGTATTCCTGCTTCAGCAGCTGGGCCGTCGCCTTCTTTGTGCGATCGGAGCTGACGCGCATCGCTGCAATGGCCTCCCACGCCTCCTTAGCAAACTTCTTCGCCCTCAACGGCTCCCAATACTCCGCAGGCACAGCAGCGAGGATGGCCTCCAGCGCTGACATGTCGTCTTCTTCGTTGTCGGTGCCCTTGTCAATGGCATTCCAGAGCCATCGGGCTCTGAGCTTGAACTTCATGGTCACCGTCCACTTGCCATAGTTGGTGCGAGTCAGCGTCGGCCAACTGGTGCCGCTGACCTCCCGCACCGTGCGCACAACGACCTGTCGTGGCTGGGCAGCCCCAGCAGCACTGCTGCCTCCCGCAGCTCCGATGCTGTCGCCCGTCTCCGAGTCAGGTGCCATCGTCGCCGGCGATTAGTCCGGCGATGCAGGCGAACTTGTACGGCTCCGATACCACTTGTTGGTCCCTTGCTGCCCTGCACAGGTAAGCAGTAAGCTTACCAGCACACACACTCACTCACTATGGCTAGAGATAGAAGAAGGGGTGAGCACAGCACACACACAGCACAAGCACCGGCGTTGGCTAGGCTCTGCCCTTCTGGTTTGTGGCAACTAAACTGCCTTTTCTCATTGCATAGTGGTAGAATAGGTACAACTCATGTACCAACTATAAGGTACACATGAGCATGGCTGAGTACAGCCCCAACTACTCCTAGTACTACAAGCACCTTGCTTAGATCAGCCCACTACCAACATGGCTGATGTAGTTTCTATCAACTACTAGTACTAGATGGCCTAATGCCTTACAAGCTACAGCACTAGAGAATGGACAGCCATGCTGACCAGTTCCTAATCCTAATCTGCAGCAAAGAGAGAATTGGGGAGCAGCAGATTATGTCTTACAGTATACTCCAACCAGTCAATGATCAATCAAAGCCAGATGATTTCATTTTGCATTTGAGGATGGATGGACATCTAGGGAGCCATATTGTGATAAGACTGGAGGAACAGGAGAAATAACATTAGTTTAGAAGACTCAGAGTAGTGCGATCCAAATGCAAAAATAAATCATTTGGCATTGATTGATCATTGACTGGTTGGAGTATACTAAGGTGCGACACTGATGTTAGGAGAGGTAGGGTTGGCCGAATTTGACATGGGAGGAGCGAGGAGTCAGTAAAAACGGAATTGAAAGGGTGGAATACACCTAAAGAACTGTCCTTGGATAGGCATGTGGGGATCAGCTATTCACATGCCTGAAACATGAACATACTTTAGATCCCCTAATAATATCATTATTATCGATGACTTAATAATACTTTAAGCCCTGTTCGAAATTAGTGGGCATATTTTATTTCTTTAGGGCAAGACTTTGGCCACAATTACTCCATTAATGTCTTGTGATACAAAATCATAATCATAAGTAAGAAGTTTTTAATATGAATCTAATGATGTCAATTTTGAAATCATGTTATAGTAAAGAAATTATTAACCAAAGCCTTGTCCTACCGAAACAAAATACACCTACTAGCTTCAAATGGAAGTAGTATATTGTTTGCTCTTTCTTTTCCCTTTTTTTGGTAGCTTGTTAGGAGCTCTAGCCTACCCCAACTTGCTTGGGCCTAAAGGGCCTTGTTGTTGGTGGCGGCGGTGGTGGTTGTTTGACTAGGTTTAACTCCAGTTTCAGGAACTGTACAAAGAAGCTGGAGTTCTCGGCTTCTGGAAAGGGGTAATTCCAGCTCTTATCATGGTAAGTCACTGTTGTTCACCTTTTCTGTTGCTTCTCAGTCATACAATGGTGCTATTTTACAATTTTATCTGCTAGTAGGTTAGCAATCCTGCAATTCAGTTCATGCTGTATGAGACTCTTCTGAAGAAACTGAAGAAGAGACGGGCCTCTAATTTGAAGGGAGCTGATGGACTAACTGCTCTTGAAGTAAGCTTTTGTTTTTCCAGTGGTAGAAATTACCTCAAGTGATTTATTATGAGTTATGACAAATACCACGTTGCATAGCGATTGTTTGCTGTATTGGGGTCTGAAGCCCTGAACCTATTGTAAAAGTGACTTGAAAGCCTGATTGTCCGGGACATGTTTGGTTGCTCTATGTTTGACTCTAGATGTTAGAGACAATTTGGCATTGTCATCTACCCATCTATACTAGTATTCCTATGATTTTGATAAAATTCTAACTTCACATTTCAAACATTCTTATTCAGATTTTTCTTCTTGGTGCCGTTGCGAAACTTGGTGCAACTGTCGTTACATATCCCCTTCTAGTTGTTAAGGTGATTAATTAGTGGATTGGTGATAGCCACAGTTGTCCACTTTCATATTTGAGTATATATTCCACATTGAGCTTTTTTTTTCCTGCAGGCAAGACTTCAGGTGAAGCAAATGATTAATGATGACAAGAGGCATCGCTACAAAGGTACCGTAGTCCTCTACTTTTCATCTTTTTTTTTTATTCAGGTCCCATTTGTTTCTGTTGCTGGCTTTCTATTGAAGAATATTTAACTTGCCACGCCATTTCTTGCTGTTACTGGTCAACTATTGAAGATCTTAATGTGCCATTTCTTGCGCTCAGGTACATTTGATGCATTCACAAAGATGGTACAATATGAGGGTCTGACAGGGATGTATAAAGGAATGGGCACAAAAATCGTGCAAAGTGTTTTTGCTTCTGCTTTGCTTTTTATGATCAAGGAAGAGCTGGTGAAGGGTGCTCGACTATTGGTGACTGGTAACACTAGTCTGGTTAAGAAACTACCATCAAAGCCATCAAGATGACCTACGGCCGTCGCAAGCATTAGTATATCTTCCTAAGCAGCCATTATTATTCACATAAACTGCAAAACAGAGTCGACAAGCTATAGAGGTCGCCTCTGCTTTGGAGATATCAACTGTAGGTTACACAATAGCCAGTATGATTATTGTAGGGACCAAAGACTATGTTGGATAGATTATTTGTATCATTTATGTAAAATGTATCCTGGAAGATTGAAACAGAAGGAAATAAATAAGCATGATAATTTGAACTTCGGTCATCTGTTCTGAACTTCTTATTTCCTGACTTGCTTTTACCTTATGGTTTGTGCAAGGGTGGCAGAATATCTGAAAAATAACTATCATGAGAATGCAATCCTCAGTCATCTGTTAGGTTTCTTGACCTGCATGAACTTGTTTGTAGCCTTATCGGTAAGGAGACGCATGCAGTTGGTTATCATCAGGAAGCCAAGGGAAAGTAGAACTTCTGATTATTCCTTAGAACTTCTGATTATTCCTTTTTACCCTTTATTTATCCTAGCTGTGCTGAAAGCATTGGGCACCTGCAGGTGAGTCTGCAGGTGCAGTTGCAGCTGACTTTAAACTGCAGAGTGCAGAGGAACGGTTTCTTCCCCTGACCGTCCCGTGTCAACCAGTTTCAGCAAACTGCAAGCAAATAATTCACTTAGCGCAGCAAAATGTCTCATCAATACGTAGTCCTTTTTGGAGATTTATTTAGTATTGCCTTTCAATACTTGTAATATTAATGTTTTTTTTTAAAATAGTCGAACCTGAAACGAGCGACAGCGTCCTCCTCCTTTTGGGCAGGCACTTGGGAAGTTTGGGGGGGGGTGTTTTCATTTTGACCATTATTAAGATTGACGCTCATCCAATTATCACTCTTAGAATGTCATTTACAACTTTGCCAAATGAGAGAAGTTTGAGTTATTCATTTACCATATTTGCGCATGTGGCAAGCCACGCCAGCCCGACACGCTAGCGCCCAGTCAGCAGGCGCAAGTAAAATGTCATCGCTGTCCCTGCCCATTTTCTTCGTTACGCCGCCCCGGTCCCGCCCTCGCTATCCCCATGCTCATTTCGCCCCCCGTCGCCGCCGCCGACGCGTTCTTCCCCGCGCCGCCGCCGCCTCCTACTCCCCTCCCGCCGTCCCTACGCCACGGTGACCATGTCGCAGAGGGCGGAGTCGTCCAGCGCCAGTAGAGCATTGAGGAGGCAGGAACGAGGCGGGAGCTCCATGCGCGCGCATGCTGTGGCGTATCCGATCGGTAAAGAAACTGGGCTTCCTTTGATTTAATGTCCGGATTGCCATCTGCCCCGTGTGATCGAGCTTCGCGTCAAGCAGGACACTCCCAACAAGGGCCGGAGCTTTTTTAAGTGCCCCAGGAATGGGGTCAGTTTTGCTGTGTCTCTATCTCTCTTGCTTTCTTTGTTTGAAATCTAGAGTTTAACAGTCATGAAATGGTGTTTGCAGAATCCGAAATTGTGTGGATTCTACATATTCCAGAAGGAGTACCTGGATGAGCTGATTGATAAGAAGATCGTCATTATCAACTGTGAGGAGGTCGAGGAACTGGAAGAAGGATAAGAGGGCAGTGAATATGATAACTATGAGGAGAAGAAGGACCTGGAGAAGAAGATGGAGACCCTGATGTGGAAAATGAATTGTTTCATTGTTGTTGCAATTGTTGTGTTTGGAATTGTTGTCAGATCAGTTGTAATGACTTGATTTGTAGCAATGTGTTTGAAAATGAATTGAACAGGATGTATGAACCATTTGCAATGAAACTTTGAACTGTGTTGTCCTATTTTCATCAGAAAGTGCTTAATCAAAACATTTGACAGTAAAGGTACATTCTGGCCAGGCAAATAACAATGACAGATATGGTACATTAAGGTTGCAACTCCTGGCCATTACACAGGTAGCAAATTCTGGGCATACAGATAGAGTTTAACGCCCATTACATATAACAAGTTCAACTTGGGACATTACATGCTGTTTTTGTGCCCATCATTACGTAATAAGGCCATGCAAAATAATACATTATTTTGGCCATCTCATTACATAATAAGGTAGTAAATATTCTTTTTGCAAAATAATGAAAGTTCATGATCTTGGCAAAACAAGACCAGTCAGGCTCCTGTCTTTCTCTTTCCTCCTCTTGTCTTGTGCGGTGTCTTCTTCACCTTAGTTGCCAACTGCTTTTTCCTATGAGTCATCTTCCTAGCTAGCTGCACTTCAACCTCCAGTGCATCTTCAGCAAATAAGGACCTGTGGAAAATAAAGTTTGATTAATAATTGATTTATTACACAGGTAATCTATTATCATGCTATCAGTGGAAGAAGAGCAGTAACTTCTAGCTATTGTGGTCTGAATAGCTGTCTCTGGGAGCTGAACTTCTAAAGCCATCACCTCCATACTTGTTCATGTGCTTGAATTGCCGAAAATTCATTTCTTGTAGCATCTGTTTTTTCCCTTGCTGCTACTTGGGCTGCTTCCCTTGCTGCTGTTGCCTTCAGCTCTACTTCTAGAGCCTCCCTCTTAGCCTTTGTTGTTGCCTCCCTTGCAACAACTGCTCTGGTCCTTGGAGTTGGTGCTTCATCAGCAGTGGTACCTTTTTTGGTTTTTTCCTTCCAACCTTGACTGTGGTCTTCTTTGTTCTCTTCCTGCAATAATGATAGGATCAGTTTCATATTGTATGTAAAAAATAAAGAAAAATTGAGAAGGTACCTTTTCTTGGTGCCAGTGAGTGGACATTTCCAGCTACCACCCTATGTCCATACTCACTGCAGTTAGGACACATCACTTGCCTTGTTACCTTACCACCTGTCTATAGCATGCTGCCTAACAGCTAGCCTAAACTCAACCATGCTGGGATAGCATGTGCCAACACTCATATCAGGATTGTTCCTGTTCCATTCATGCATTGGTTCTACATCAACTGTATCATCAACATTAACAGCTGCGTCATTCATATATGTCTGCATCTCTGCTGACATAGCTAGAATGGGCACCTCTTCTCTAGATCCTTCTGATGTTATCTCTGACTCCATGAACCCCATTGCCTCATAAACCTTGTCCTCATCAGCAACCTCTTTTGCTAAACCATCATCATCAGGCTGCCCTATTATTGTTAGAGTAGTCCAGTCAACTGCTATAGGCAAATCAGTAGGTGTTTTCTGCTGGGGAATTACAGGTATCACCACAACCTTCAGCATCATCATGCACAACACTTGAGACACCAGTTGGCCCACTTGTGACACTAGAGACACATCTAGCTTTAGAAGCACCAGAGCTGGCATTTGCATTAGAACCATCCTTCCTCATAGCATCCACTGCAATAACAACCAACCTCTCATCCCATCTGTCCTTAATCATCTGTTGAAAATGCTCATCCCTCCTAATCTTTCACTCATACCTAGTATCTTGGTCAAAAACCCACACTGCAAGTGTTTGAGATGGCCTCCAGATTATCTTTGTGGCTAAATCCTCATGAAATTGAACCATAGAATAATGACAATTTCTATCCAACCATAAGTTATGCTGCTGCTCTGCCATTTCAACTAGCCCATACGCACCATCAGCCACAAATTTAGCAACCTTAATGACTAGTCTAAACGCATTGCCAGAATCGATCTTGGCATCATAATAAATAATGAAAGAAATGAGGAGGTAGATGGTACCAACTCCTCCAATTCTGCCTACACTGCTAGGTTGATTAAGCACTTACCAAGGAGGGCAATCACTGCTGCTAGCCATTGTGACACGGGTTGACACCATCTCTCCCACTACATCACAAGCCTACGAAACAATCAACCGAGGAAGACAAAGTCAGCGTCCATGAACCCTAACCCTAAACCCTAATGGACATAGGACCTAGGTGCAAAGGGGGAATAAGGCCACATACCTTCAATGCGCTCACCAGATGCGGTCACCGTGGCGCAGGGACGGTGGGAGGGGAGCAGGAGGCGGTGGCAGCGCGGGGGAAGAACGCGTCGGCGGCTGCGGAGGGGGGGGGGACGAAATGAGCGAGGGGATAGCGAGGGCGGAACCGGGGCGACGTAACGAAGAAAATGGACAGGGGCAGCGATGACATTTTACCTGTGCCTGCTGACTGGGCGCCAGCGTGTCGGGCTGGCGTGGCTTACCACATGTGTAAATGTGGTAAATGAAGAACTCAAACTTCTCTCATCTAACAAAGTTGTAAGTGCCATCTTAAAAGTAATAATCGAATAAACGTCAATCTTAATAACGATAAAAATGTAAATCCGCGGGAAGTCGGACCTCCGGGGAGTGGCCGAACGGAACGGGTGGATAAGGGATAGAAGAAGCGGCAGCTGCAGGACAGAGCCATCGTCCTCGCCCCTCCCTGTACCTAGCGCAGCAAAGCCGGCACAATGCCAGGCGCCGGCGTAGCCTCGCCTCTCCTGCTCTCGCTCTCCTCGTCCTCCTCCTCCTTCCTCTCTTCCTCAGCCACCTCCTTCCTCCCACCCCCCTCCGCCGCGGTCGCTCCGCACGCCGCCTTCAGGACGAAGGCGGCTGTCTCCGTCCTCCGCGCGCTGCGCGCCGAGGCGGCCACCCTCCCCGTGCTCTCATTCACCGGAGAGAGAGTCGGGGAGGTAACCCTCGACCTCAAGTCAGCGCCGCCCTCCACCGCGCGCGCTGTCGTACACCGCGCTATCATCACCGACCGCCAGAACGCGCGGCGGGGCACGGCCTCCACGCTCACCCGCGGCGAGGTCAGAGGCGGAGGGAAGAAGCCCTACCAGCAGAAGAAGACCGGGAAGGCGCGGCGCGGGTCGCAGCGCACCCCGCTTCGGCCCGGCGGTGGCGTCGTGTTCGGCCCCAAGCCCCGCGACTGGTCCATCAAGATCAACCGCAAGGAGAAGCGCCTCGCCATCTCCACTGCCCTCGCCAGCGCCGCCGTGGCAGAGGACGCCTTCGTTGTCGAGGAGTTCGACGAGGCCTTCGCGTCGGGGCCCAAGACCAGGGATTTCGTGGCCGCTTTGCAGCGGTGGGGGCTCGACCCCAAGCAGAAAGCCATGTTCTTTGCCACGGAGTTCGACGACAATGTGCGGTTCAGCGGCAGGAACATCGGTTCCCTCAAGATGCTCACACCCAGGACGCTCAACCTGTACGACATACTCGACGCCCGCAAGCTCTTCTTTACTCCTGCTGCTGTAGACTACCTCAACTCCAGGTACGGAGCCAGCGTTTCTGATGACTACTATACTGATGATGAGGATGATGGCGAAGAAGGCACCACAGCAGAAGCTGCTCAAGGTACATAGCTACACAGTAACTTGTTGCTATGCTGATTGCACTGCGCTGCTTGATCATTCCTGTGCTGGGCATATATGGACTCTGCTAGTAACTGCTATCCTTCAGTTAGTACATGTCTCTAAACAGGTTGAAGGAGAATAGCAAATGGTAGTGCTACAAAGCAGTAATGCCAATTGAATTGAATTGGATCACCATTATTTGGGGGGACATTCTATCTACAATGTAAATTTGAATTGCCTAAACTACACTTTCTGTTCACAGTTTATGCAGTCATAGCATGAGGTCTCAATAGCACAGAGATGTAATGGTAAATTAATTGTTGATAATGATGGCCACTGAAACACCGAGAGTGCATACTACTCAAGGGCCAAGGCATGGGGTTTGAATATCAGGTTTGTACAGGACTATGGTCCTGTTTGGATCCAAGGGCTAATTGCTAGCTAGCTAAAAATTACCTCTAGTGCATCCAAACAGGAGGGCTAATTTTTTAGACAAGTCTTTAACTAGTTGTTAGCCAACTAGCTAGCCAACCATAGATAATTTGGGCTAATTTTTAGCCCAACTAGTAACTAGCCATGTGTAGCCAAACATGCTCTATGTTTTGCTGAATAAGAAATGTACCTCTTACCATATTTCTCATTTTTTTATTTTCCAATGTTCAAAATGCATTTTCATAAGATCATGTAAAAACTAAGTATGCTGCACCTAAGATGGGATCAAGGAGAGGTTTATAGGTATCTGTTACAGTTGAACCAGTTGGTAATATCGCAGAATAATATCTTAAAGCTGAATTGTGCTGTGAGTGTTTATCCCATGGGTCATCTTCAATGTTAAGAGCATCTCCAAGAGTGTTTCTTAGACTCTCTCTCTCTCTCTCTAAATCCTCATTTGAAGAGTCATTTGACTAAATCGCTCTCCCTATATTTCCACCTTCCAACAACTTCTTTATATCTTGTGCGCATTTTGGAGATCAATCCCCGCTCTCTATCTTTGGCTAGTGAGAAACCAGGAATAGAAGATGCCAATATTTGGAGATCTAATTGGAGAAACTGTTGATACTTTTTCTCACCAAAATCTCTATTCCTATCAATACAGAAGCATATAAAAAGACTCTTGGAGTTGCTCTAAAGGTCCTACTTAAGGGTGGGCAAAGAACGACACCAAAGTAAACAAACAAAAAAAAATCATAATAAACCTAAGACAGATATCAAACCTCTCTTTTAGTATTCACATGCTTCCCTGTGCACAGGTCTGTCATATCTATTTCTAATACTGCACTCTACAGAATAGTACCTTCTCTTCTATGCTTCATTATGGCAAAGTGTACAGTAAATAAACATCAGTTTATTTTCAGATTCAATGCTCATGGATAGTTCCAGAAGCAATAAGTAGACAATTATTTCATCCGCTGGTGTCAAATATCATAGACTAAAGGTGCAGTTTGATTGAAAATTTAGATCTCAGCCCAGGAAAGAGCCAAAGAGTGTAGTAAGGTTCAGTAAAACAATAGCTTTTTCTTTAACACTAGTAAAATAAGGGGCTATAATGGTGAAATCTTCATAAGTGTGTGCACTTCTTTCAATCATGCTAACATTACCTAATCAATTATTTCATTTGTTTGGAAGGATGCAATTTTCCTGCTACTCTACTATAGATTTATGATATTTTGCAAACTTCTCAGAACCTTCTTTTATGCGATTCTCAGATGCAACTGAAGAGGGCGAGGCAGACAACAGTTCCTAGGTGGGAAGTGTAGATTTGTTGTTTCTTATTTGTTATGTTACCCTCGGGTGAGAGTGATGTTGGTAATTCCTCCCTAACGGGCCTTTTGTCTGCTTTATTGTAAGTTGATAATGTTCTCTTACCAAAGCAGTATATTAGATTTTCAAACTTCACATAAGTGTATGTTTACAGATACACTATCAGGTGTCAACCACTGCATATAAAGCGTTTTTCCATCTATGCTGCAACGGCAGACAGCAGTGGACAATTATCCTGGCAACTGACGGTTATGTGGCTGATCGCTGAAATTGCTGACTTGTGCTGTGACAAGTCTTTTGCAAGGCTATCTGGATGAATGACTGCATTGTTTACACTATGGAATGAAACCTTGCGTAGTGCATGGCAGGCATGCCCTAACTCCACTTGGATATGGAGCCTGAAAGCTCCACTTGCCCTCCTGGCTAGTGGCTAAGCCGTGGGTTGGTTGACGGCTAGTCATTTTGCTCGAATTTACTTCTAGATATTATACTTCCTAGTCCCAATCAGGGCATCAGGGATGTGCCTGGGAACTACTCCCATGACTTGCTCTTGCTCATGCCCGGTCGAACAAACTTAGGCGCTTGGGCTGCAAATGAAGAAACAAATATTTATGGGCTCTATATGTGGAACCAGAAACTGGGATAAAAGGACTGACTATATACATATATATATAGTGGCCATCCTATTTGAAGCCCATCTAAGCAGGTTCATCACCTACCTTGCCATCTTTCCCGGCAATACACATCTCTTTGGTCTGTGCAGTGTCTGTGGCCAAATTTCAGTCCTTAGATTGCAATAGTCGTTTTCAGTTGCATTTTACGGTAGATTCATCTTTTATGGGCCAGTTTTCTTAGCTGTTGCTATTGATCGATCTAACTTGAAGCTTTTCCCTTGTGTGCTGCTTTCAACTAGGGACATCTAAATTATTTGTTCAGTCATATAACAACCCGTATGTGACTGAGATTATGACTGGCATAACGGTCCACCAGACTCATCACCGGAAAAAGAGGATGTTCTTATCTAGGTTTTGCCAGCATACTTTATAATTGTTCTCAGCTTTTGCTGGAATATAAGCAGTACCGCTCGTTTAATACTAGTCCACTATGGACGAAAAGCTTGCGAATCATGATAGTGGGACCTGGCCACTGTATTTTCTGCCCATTATTTGGGAAGTGGCCATGCTGAAAGTTTATGCGACTGATTGGCTCCGATTTGTTTCGACTATAGTTGTTTAATCGTTTGTTCTTTTGCTGCGCATTGTCTTTCTTGACCTCCTTTCTCTTCGAAAGGAACCGTATACTGCTACTGAGAAAGAAAGTTTTTTCCTCTCATCCTCTGCCACTGCTATACTGGAATATTAGTCAAAGTATATCTGCGATTTCACTACGACTTTTATGCAGTAGAGTTTTTTCTTTTCTTTTGAAAGATTCATGCGGTAGACTGTACTAGCACGTAATTGCGCCGATGTCTGACCTGCAAAATAATTTTAAAAGAACCGGCTGGGAATATTTCCCCTTGGTTCGACGTTCATGTTAGTTTAGGAGACAAAAGAACGGCAAGGTTGATTATAGTTTTCTTTGATGACGATGCAAGTTCGTCTGATTTTCTTGTGCGTGTAATTCTGCTAGCTCCGTATGTCCATAAGGTTTGTGGATGTCGCTGTCGGCTGTCGCTGCACGATTCCACCTAAGCTCTTTACAAAAAAAAAAGTATGGTTGATGCTACAAGAGTTTTTGAGGAACCTGGAAGGGCCGAGGCTTGTCTGGCTAATTGGCTCCAGCTTCGAATTATGTTGTCGTGCAAATAATTCTTTGACAAAAAAAAAATTCTACCTCATGGTCTGTCTGCTGTCTGTTGGGCAATCTGGCGGACCAGAAATTCAGTGTGCTTTGACAAAAAAAGAATCAAATCTCCTACTGAGATTGTGTGTATGATGTGCTCTTTTCTCATATACTGGGCAGGTATGCTGAAGGATGGCTTAAAGCAGCAGGTGATACAGGGAGAGATGATACAGGGAGCGAAAACATTGAAGATGGTGGCCCTCTCGTTCCACAAGCAAGATGTGCAATCTCAGACCAACGATGATCAACAGCTGATTCCTTTCACTGGTTGAGGAGCCAGAGTCGTGTTAAACCTGTTGGTGCGCAGGGCTATATGCCTTGTATGGAACCCGTTTAAACCTGCTGGGTCTTTTCTGTTGGCGTATCGTTTCGTAGTTCTGGGAAGTAGCGGTAGGTTGTATCCATGCATAAGTTCCCTTTGCGTCCGTATGCATGGGTTCATCTTTTGATGGTACTCTAAGCTTGTGGTTTCTAAAACTGAGGCTTCTTGTAATTTCGTTGCCATGGTAATAAAATTCGGTTTTACAGGTGTGGAAAAAATCTGATAATTCTTTTGAACAAAAGACAAAACCCATCCACTATATATAACTTTCTCTAGTCTGTTGATCTAGGAGTAGTAGGTCAGGTCTTCAAAAGCATGGACTAGACCAAAGTCACTGGAAGAAAGCTTCTGGTCTGGGTCGTGCTAATAGACGACGATCACCCTCTCAAGTATCTTAGATACCTTTGATGAACAGAGTACCAATGGGCAGTTCTCTATTATGTATTTGTTTTTAGAGTTACACAGTACAATGTAGACGTCCACAACACGCACGTATATTTACCTCTATGAACACATGTACACAAACCAAACTCCATTGAGCACCTGCACGCACACTCACCCATATGAACATATGTATGCAAACCCTACTCCTATGAACACCTTCAAAGGACTGAGCCGATAAATCACGAGATTCACGAAGTCACCACAGACGCCTCGATCACTAAAAGCATAACATCATTAAATTCTAGAATAAATCCAGAAAAATAGAAGCACCCTTGCCAAGTCAAAATTTAAATATGGGTAAACAGGTTTTACCGCAATGAACTCAACCATCTGATCTAGATCTAGGATCAATTCGTCTCTATTATGTAATTTGCTCGTCATAACACGCCAAAGCATGTCATAACACTTCCCACTAATATGACTCATGAGCTGAGAGCGTACAACTCCAATAATATAGAGCTGACACTCAATTTTTGGCTTGGCAAACTCACAATAAACACAAGGCAAACTTTAAAGGATGAAGCTACCGGTAGGCTTAGACGATCCGGTGACAGATTTTCAAGGTCACGATCTAGGGTCTGTTTGGTTGCAGAGGGCTGGAGACATAGAGACTATTTTTTTAGTTCCTTTTGACTAAATAGGAGGAACTATTAGAAGGATTTTTAATCTCTAGTCTACTAATCTCTTGAGAGAGACTTTTTAAGATTAATGGATCTACTTTACAGCCCTTATCCCCCCCTCTCTCTCTCTCCTCCCTAAGCTATGTCCAAAGGAAGAAGAAAGATATTTTAGTCTTTGTTCAGCCCTTTAGTCCCTGAAACCGAACATGTTATTTAGTTCATCTTTTAATCTTTTTTAGTCTACTAGGTAGCGTGCCCGTGCGTTCCTACGGGACAACAAAATCTTTTGTACTAAAAACACACGGATCGCACGATAAGATAACAATACTGTTAAATTAAATATCGACATCAAAGTGACATTTAATTCAAAAAGCAAAGTTTATGAAATTAACACAGTCACGGAGAGCGCGACGTCGCAGGCTCACAAACTCTACTGTATAGACTTTTTCGTAATACGGCAAAAATAATATTTTATATCGGCTAAAAGAATTCTACGATATTTATTTCTTTCGTGCGCCAATAAATTCATGAATAAGTTTCACTGCATCTCCATATAATCATGTACACATAGGTTCGAGTATATATATATAAATAGGTTCATGCTCATGCGTTGCTACGGGATAGCTAAACTTTTGTACTAAAAACATACGGATCGCACGATAAGATAACAATACTGTAAAAGTATATGACCGACGTTAAAGTGATATTTAATCCAAAAAGCTAAGTTCGTGAAATTTACACAGTCACAGAAAGCATGGCGTCGCAGGCTCACAAACTCTACTGTGTAGATCTTTTCCGTGATGTGGCTAAGATCATTTTTTATACCAGCAGGAAGAGATTTTCGATATTCATTTCTTTCGTACGCCAACAAATCCACGAATAAGTTCCACCACATCTTCATACCATTCTGTACACGGCGCTGGCAAGCGAATTAGCCACAACTTATGTAATTAGTTTTATAATTAGCTCATGTTTAGTCCTCCTAATTGATATCTAAAAATTCAATGTGACAGGGACTAAAGTTTAATCCTGGGATCCAAACACCCCTAACTCTTGACTCCTGCTGGCTGCTCACTTGTACCACCATGCCTATGTGTCTGCACGTATATACTCTAATACCAGAACGTCTAAGATAGTCTTTAAGGTTGCCATTTGTGTATGCTGTAGGATTGGGATGCTTTGCATTGATCCATGAGGGTGTCCATGAGAGTCGAATTTTTTTGATATCATTATGATGTCTAAGCTTACCAATCAGACAGAGACGAACTTGATTGTTAAAATAATTTCAACACTGCTTTCATATACTCCCTCTCTGTCCCAAAATAGAATTTATTCTCGTTTTCCGAGAAGTCAACTTTTTTTTAACTTCAACCAATTATAATACATGTATTTTTTACATGCATGTGGCCTCAGGAGTCGACCAATTGATTGTTAAATGTTGCACGTATTTTTTACAAATCTAGTCAAAGTTGAGAAAGTTTGACCTGCACACATCTCATAACGACTTATATTTTGGGGCAGAGGAAGTATATGCTAATGGGAGTAGTCAACTGGAAGTCGTGATGAACACAACAATACTTTCATATTATATGCTAATTGGAGCACAAAGAAACGCAGGGGAATGGACCTATATATGAATGGTGGGAATATTCGTTTAGGAAATTACAGAAGGTTCACCAGTCTCACCATATATAACATGCACATCTTTTATTTGGCATCACTGATGTTCTCAAGGAGCAGCCACTTTTTAATTTTAGGTCTGCATGCTGGAAACACTAAAATTAAGAGCCAACCTCATTGAGTCGTCTTGCTTGATCTTTGTCAATTGTTTCCTTCCATGCATGTGGCCTCAGGTGTTTGTTTCCTTCAAAGCAGGCGGGGATCGCAAGGATGGCAGTTTCTTTTTCTATCGCGTGGGGTATCGCATGGCCGGAAGGGAGAAGTCTTGCTTGATCTTTGCCAATTGTTTTCTTCCATGCATGATTATTGTTTTCTTTCATGCATGTGGCCTCAGGTGATCGATTTGTTTTCTTCAAAGCAGGCGGGGATCGTAGGGATGATAGTTTCTTTTTCTATCGCGCGGGGTATCGTATGGCCAAAAGAAAGAAGCGATAAAAAAAAAATCGCACCAAAAAATAATCTTACGTTTAGATTTTTAGTTGCAGGAGATCGGAGATAGTCTCTTGTCCCTGTAACCAAACGGGCCCCAGTGACGGATGTTACCGGCAAACACAAGGCTCCGTCCGTGCCATCTCTATCCTGTGCTAGTTTAACCATGCGACAGCGACGGTCCGCGGCGATGCTATCCGATCCTGTCCGGCCTTCTTCCGGAAGGCTTCCCGTTTCGGGTTCGCGGACGCGCCGCCTTTCTGGGTCCGCGAGGACGCGGAGGCGCCCGCGCCGATCCCCGCCCTGCACCAGTGCACTGCACCCACCCAGCCAGCCATGTGACGTGCCGCCGCCCGTGGTGGCCTGCCTGGAAAGTGCGCCCGCGCATAGCCTTTCGGCGAAAGCCGTACCCCACCCCGACCCCGTCTGCCTCTGTCCCTTTCGAGCTTCGACGCCGTTTCCCGTGCCTGGCGGCGGCTGGCGCCGTCGCCCGCCGGCACGCAAACCGCTTGGAAAGCGTACGACGTACGAGCCTTCCTCGCGCGGTCGCGCCCACGCCACGCACATCTGGCGTGCCCGTGCGGGTTCTTCTGTCACACTGCCACTTGCGCCCCTAGATGGTCGCCGGTGGGGAATTCGTCACCCGGGTCCCGGGCCGGGCATGAGGAGATTACCATTAGCCCGAGCGATGGTTGTTTGCTCCGGATTGCGGGCCAAATCTGGGCTCTGTTGCAAAGCATTAGACGGAATTTACTCACTTGGACACCTTGTCATAGACTTTACTCTTCAATGTACAGTATATTTCGTCGGTCCCGTTTATCAGACGTACTTTGGCATGGCACGTACGGTATCCTAAATTATTTTTTGACATTTATTTATTTATTTTATATTATCTTATTTATTATTATAAACTTATAATTATTGATAGTATATTTGATTGCAAATCTAATAACATCAAATTTGTATTATAATAGTTAAAATTGCTAGCCAAATTATTGATAAAAAATATAAGGTTTGACTCTTGATGTAAGCCAAATGCCTTATAAACTGAACCGGGAGGGGTGGGGTGGGTAGGGGGGGGGGGAAGTAAGTTAGAAAATTATTTTATCCACTTGTCCCATATTTTCTTATGTGTTGTTGCTAATTAGTAATTAGTAGTATTGTTCTCACTTTAAAGTAAAGACGATATTAGGTTCTATTTGGTAGAGCTTCATACGTCTCCAGCTCTGGTTTATTCGTTCACTAAAGCGAGGAATCATTTTCCCTCTTCTCAAAATAAACTAGGAGGCAGTGAAACCACTATCTCTAGCTTTACCTCTAAACATTGTATCAACGAGTTGGACTCATTTGGAGTCTTGTCAAACAAGACCTTATTCTCATTTAGACTCATTTTAACATCTTTTAAAAAATTAGCACAAATCTAACACGGCTTTTGCAAAGTTCATATCCCTTAGAAGCTAGAACCAAATCTTTGGTTAGCTATTACATTTACCTCCAGTTATAACTAGATGACGTTTTGTCAACAAGTTTGAATTTTAATTAGTTACTACTACTTGTTGTTCGAAGCGACACCTAAGAAATCTATTTGGATTAATATAATGTGGATTATGTATAGAACTATTATAATCAGAATTATGAGTTTTGATAATTAAAGTGTTTGGATCTTTGTTATTGTTGGTTAAAGTGGTAAATACCTATAATCATCAAAAGACAGGTCTCACCAAGATTATAGCATTATCTTGAGGTTTTGATTACAATAATCCAACCTATAATCTAGCCTATTTAGATCACAATTAGATTATTCTATATTATTATTATAATAGCGATAGATCCAAATAGGGTCTAATTGTGATGGGAAGGAGTACATTTCAATTTCAAGGGCATCTACTAGGTAGCAAGTTAATTTTATGTCATGTTTGGATACCCTATGATCATAATGATCAGGTTATATAATGTATCAAATTATGATCAAACAAGATTGGTTACGTTACAAATTATTATAATCAAGATCCAAATTACCATAATCCTATAATCTAGGGAAGACATGATTTTGGTGGATTATAAGTACTAAAAGTCCAATTTGCCCCCTTCCCCCACCTTCTCTTCTCTTTTCCGATCATCTTCTAAATGATATAAGATAAAAATTTCTCATTTTAACCAACCACAATAATCTAGGGATCCAAACATTATGATTGTTATAATCCATAATCCTGATTCTAATGACCACATATGTATAATCTATATTATAATAATCTAGCTATGATCCAAACAACGTGAAGCTGCTTTCAAATGACAAGACCATTTTTAATAGTATTCTAGTGGCTGTGGTGTGTTTCGTCGAATTAGTGGCAGTAGCAATATCGCACATTTAAAATGTTGCAAAAACCAGCTTGCCATTATTTTTACCTACATAAATAGAAATTTGCTAAAAGAGGTCGGATCTCAAGTACCTTTTCCATCCTCTCACTCACCTAGTCACCTTGACCGAAACCCGTATTCACCGTTGGACCGTGCACAACAAAAACACCACGCATGAACGTACGAGAAAGTAACGGAGCCGGTTCTGTTTTCAGCCACAACAAAACCCACGCATGGTCTCAGCGAACTGACACAAAGAAAACGAGACGGAATGAAACCACCGCTGCTCTTCCAGGGCACTCCGAGGTCCGAGCTCTGCGGTCGCGGCATGACCGACCGCGGTTAAGAAGAACGTGCGGCATGCGTCCGTCCATAAAGCGCTCTCGCCTCTCGGCGTCCCTGGACCGCGCGCTGCCGAGTGCAAAATTAAAGAGGGGGCATGCGCCTGGTAGCCAGAGAGCAAGTGCACAAAAAACGTGCTCGCTCATGCGACTGCCCCCGCCTATTTTTTGATGCTTCCTGTTCTCCGCATTTAGCCATGGAGCCAACGTCGTCGATCGACCGATGGACTCCTCGCATCCTCCGGCGGTCGCCGACGACTCGCCGGGCCAGATAGCTGAGCGCGGCCGCTGGAGGGCCGTACTCAACTTTTCTCTCTAGTTCGAGCCTGCGACGAGCCAAGCAGCTGATCGACGACGACGACGCGTGGCTGGAAAATCGTCGATCGGGCGGTGGATGTGCCAAGCCCATTGTTGCTTCCTTCCTGCCGTTCCAAACAAGTAATTATTCGTGTTCTTTAATCCCTTTCCCCACGGAAAGTAGTGGTTATTCTCTTGTTTGATGTCATCGTCGTCCTTCTAAACTCTTGCATTGTGTGCATGGATCAAAATACCGACAGGAAATTTGATGGGCCGGCGCGGCAGGTCGTCGCGCGCTAATAATCTAACAATGTTGGCGTCGCCTGGCTTGTGTATCTCGATGATGCCATCCTCCTCCAACGCCTAGCACTCCTGCTGCCTTGTCTGTTGCTTAATTAGCTTCCGGTTACCGGTACGTTCCTTGGCAACTTATATATAATATATAGGGAAAATGTGTAATGTTTGAACTTTTAAATTGTGTTATGTCCAAACTATGTTTCGTGAATGCCATCTC
The DNA here is from genome assembly GCA_904845875.1 of Miscanthus lutarioriparius. Classification (NCBI taxonomy): domain Eukaryota; kingdom Viridiplantae; phylum Streptophyta; class Magnoliopsida; order Poales; family Poaceae; genus Miscanthus; species Miscanthus lutarioriparius. The sequence goes on from CAJGYO010000001.1 coordinate 22,974,767, forward strand.
ATAGCTGCATTTTAAGGACCGTAATACATAATTTTTTCCCGAAGGTTTGGGGATCAATAATGCCGCTAATAGTCTGGACAAAGCCAGGCGCATTCGTGATACACTGGTGGTGCACAATACCATTTCTCTTAGTAGCTTCGAGCTATCATTCAAAAGAAAAGGCACAACTTAATTTGGGTTCTTTTGATCAGTTGCGTCCTTAATTTTAGTTTACGACGCGGGACCCATGTATATATCTAGTCACAACGCTGTGCAAAAAGTAGCAAGCAATAATACCAAGTCATCTACAATAAATTTTAGTTAATTTTGCTATTTTTTTAAGGGGTGAGCGTAATGTTTTTAATTTTAAGGCCTGACTTTTGAGGTGAGGTGAAAGTATCAAGATGTCCAAGAGAGGGTGAATTGGACTAATTCTAAATTTTTGTAATAATTAAGCTCTACACTTAGCCCATTTCACCCATTTTGTCTAAAATGTGTTTCTATTGTTTTCCCGTACAAAAGTTTTGCACTCTAGGTTCCAATCCTACTCTAGCGTGACAATACTCTAGCATGACAATTCTAGAAATGTAAAGACATGAAATAAATTGCTCAAATGTAAATGTTCAAAGTAAAGAGAGAAAGGAACACGACGATGTTTTCCCAAGGTATCGGAGAGTCGCCACTCCCCACTAGTCCTCGTTGGAGCACCCGCGCAAGGGTGTAGCTCCCCCTTGATCCGCACAAAGATCAAGTGCTCTCTACGGGTTGATTCTTTCGCGGTGAATCGCCAACAACCGCTCACAAAGTGACTTGGGTCATCCATAAGCTCCGGCGGATGATCACCAAGCTCCTAATCACCACCGAGCCGTTTAGGTGATGGCGATCACCAAGAATAACAAGCACAAACTCTCACTTAACCAAGACAAGCCTAATGGGTAAGGTGGATGCACACTTGCTACTCTCTATGCACTAATGAGGTTCTTAATCTTGGATTATCAAATCTCAATCACCCACTAGGCTCTTACTCTTCCTTGCACTCCAAAGGTGATTCTAGGCTTGAACAAATAGGCAAGAGACCTCAATTGGATGAGTGGGATATGTATTTATACCCCCCCCATTCAAAACATAACGGTTCAGGTCCAACTCAGCGAGTATCGAGATGACCGGACGCTCCGGTCAAGTTGACCGGATGCACCGGTCAGTGTAATACGTCAGCGTGTCAGAAAGAGCCGTTTGCTCTGACCGGACTCTGGCCTGCGTCCGATCAGCACACCACCGGACGCGTGAAAGCTCTAATTTGATTTTGGTGAATTGATGAAACCCTAAGTGCTAACCTAGTTTATCAAGGTGATTATGAGATAGGTAGCACTACTCCAAGCGATGAAGAAAATAAAGATCATAACATGACGATGGTGATTCCATGGTGATGATCAAGTGCTTGGACTTGAAAAGAAGAAAGAGAAAAACAAAAGGCTCAAGACAAAGGTATAAATTATAGGAGCCATTTGTTTTAGTGATCGAGACACTTAGTGAGTGTAATCACATTTAGGATCGATAACCGTACTATTAAGATGGGTGAAACTCGTATCGAAATGCGGTTATCAAAGTGCCACTAGATGCTCTAACTCATTGCATAAGCATTTAGGATCTAGTGGAGTGATAACACCCTTGAAAATGTTTGTGAAAATATGCTAACACATGTGCACAAGGTGATACACTTGGTGGTTGGCATATTTGAGCAAGGGTTAGAAACTTCACCGGCGCTCTTCACAGAAAAAACGGAGGTCACTGTAAGTGACCGGACGCTGATCTTGGTAGGACCGGCGCGTCCGGTCAGTGGAAGTGTGAAGATGCTGGCATCAGTCTTCGACCGAACGCTGGGTCACTTAGTGACCAGACGCTGACGGGGTGCGTCCGGTCCTGCTGATGTGGCAGCACACAAAGGAGACGCCGTGTGAGTCCGGTCGAGCAGGACCGGACGTGTCCGGTCATGATTTCTCGCTTCTGGATGCTTACTGGAAACGACCGGATGTTGAGGTCCAGCGTTCGGTCACTTCGCAGCAGCGCGTTCGGTCATCACTTAACCGTTGGGATCGGACGCTCAGTATTTGAAGAGAAGGGACACGTGGCGTGCATCGCACGACCGGACGCTGGGGTCCTGCGTTCGGTCGATATGACCGGAGCGCCCGGTCGCCCGTGTTCAGTGCAGTGAGTAGCCCAACGACTCTATTTCGTGGGAGCTTCTATTTAAGCCTCATAACCGGCTCAAGCTCACTCTCTTGGCCATTTGCATTGACATAGCAACCTTGTGAGCTTAGCCAAAGCCCTCCCACTTATCTCCATCATTGATCCATCATCATTGTGAGATTGGGAGAGAATCAAGTGCATTGCTTGAGTGATTGCATTTAGTGGCACTTGGTATTCGTGTTTCGCTGCGGGATTCACTTGTTACTCTTGGTGGTTGCCACCACCTAGATGGCTTGGAGCAACGAGGATCGTTGAGCTGAGGTTGGTGATTGTCTCCGGCTCCGATCGTGGTGATTGTGAGGGGTCTTGTGCCTTTCCCGGTGGAGCACCGAAAGGTAACTCTAATGGATTGCTTGTGTCATTGAGTTACCCTCTCATGTGGGTAGGTTCTTGCGGTATCCAATTGTGTGGATGAGGTTCGTGCAACACCTCTTAGCCGCTGAACCACCAAGTGTTGGTCGACACAACGAGGACTAGCGTGCCGGCAAGCACGTGAACCTCGGGAGAAAAATTGGTTGTCTCTTGCCCTTTGGTATTCTCCGGTGATTGATTTAGTATTCATCTTGTGATTGGTTCACTCCTCTACACGACGGTATAATCACCATACTCACTCATGTATATTCTTGCAAACTAGTTGTAGCGAGCTCTTTAGTGTAGCTAGATTTGAAAGCTTGCTTTGTAGTTTAAGTTCATCTAGTGGAGCTCTTTAGTGGAGCAAGTGTGAGAGCTTTTAGTGAGTAGCGACATAGCAAATTATGTGCTTAGTGATCATAGCAACTAGAATTGTTGGATAGGTGGCTTGCAATCCTTGTAGAGCTAGAGCAAGAGCAAATTTGCATTTCGCTATTTGTTATACTAATCAATTTGCTCTAGTTGGTTTGTAGATTTTTAAATAGACTATTCACCCTCCCTCTAGCCATATTAGGACCTTTCAACACGTTCATCCAAAAAACCCTCTCTGAAACCTTACTGATGTTGACTGGACGCTGGCACCTAGAGTCCGGTCACTTCTCTATTCAACGTCTGGTCCGTGGTCAACAGACTGTCCACGCTGCTATAGATACGGCTAGCGTCGCGTCCGGTGAGCACTGGTGTCCAGCGTCCGGTCATACTCTGACGGCTGTTGTCGATCAAATGAATTGACCGGACTCTCCAAGCTGCGTTCGGTCACAACCAAACCAACGTTCGGTCAGTCATTTAACTCTTCATTCATTTCCAATTCAAAATTCTTTGTGAATGAAGTTGAATTCTATCGATCTTAGGGCTATTTCTGAGCTACCTAGTGCTAAGTTTGATAAGTGTGCACCACACCTAATCTATTAGACTCACCTAGGTTAAGCTACTAGTCCATACCCCCTTAATAGTACGGCCAAAGGAAAAACAAAGTCCTAAACTACTCTAAGGGCGTGTTTGGGACTGCTCCGCTCCACGTTTTTCAGCTCCGCTCCACGTTTTTTAGCCAAATGGTTTCAGCTCCATGCACTCTGCTCCAGGAAAAAGGGTGGAGTTGTGAGAGCACCTAAAGAGGTACTCCACAAACTCCAGTTTTTTGTGGAGCTGCTCCACGGTGGAGTTTGTGGAGCAGAGTTTGTGGAGCAGTCCCAAACACCCCCTAAGTGTCTCTCCAACACCAAACGACACTTAGAACTAGTTCGTCCTTAACCTTGTCGTCCATCCATTGAAAACTGAAATGGTTTTCATCAACAGGGGCATGACACTCATGATTGCCCAATCAATTTTCATTACCATGACCTAACTCAAATTGCCTCTACAAAACACACGTTAGTCATAGTAATCTCGTGTCGTCATTAATCACCGAAACCCAACTGGGAGCCTAGATGCTTTTATGAGGCCCACTTATATATCAGTCACGTAAGTTTGCACAAAGCAGTGGGCAATCATATTCTCATTTCACAAAAAAATTAAGTTGATTTCACTAAACTTTTAAGGTATGATAAATTTTACAATCCGGTTTGTCGTGGGTCTCACTTATATACGTAATCGTTGAAGTGCACAAAGTAGTGGGCAGCCATACTTTTCATCCCAACGTCAATTTCGCTAAACTTTTACAGTGTGAATGTGAGGTTTTAATTCTAAGGTCCATCTCTCCGACATGGGGCCCATGTCTATATCTAGTCACATAAGTCTACAAATTAGCGGGCAATCATACTTACCAATCTCTGACAAATTTAATCAGTTTCACAAAAAAACTTATGGCGTGAACATGAGCTTTTAAATTTTTGGACTGTCTCTGTCCCTGAATAAATATATTCTTAGGAAGTTTAGAACGAATTAGTAACCCTTCATTAATTGGAATAGTTTGCACACTTATTCGAGTTGCATAGTAATTATAGCATTTACTATACCTATCCAGTTGCAGAAACTCAAGCCTAGATTGGTGGAAAAGAGAGATAAGTGAGGTGGTGCAGTAAATATGTGGGGACTTTGAGAAAAAATAAACGAGCCAGGGGACCATTGAGTCCCCTATAGATTAATTCATTTGTGGATAAATTTTGGTGCTAGGAATCTATTTATTCGGAGAGACAGAGGGACTAGTCCAACTTAACATAGAATTAGCAGGTAGTTATAATACTTTTGTTATTATTAGATCATATTATACGAACGTGGATTTAAAAGCAACTGGACTGATTGGATTGGACATTAACCATTTTGAATCAGGGTAGGTTATCATTTCTATCTTTTACCAGAAAGATTTTTAAAACCCTAGTCATTCTAGTCAAAGTAATTGACTAGAGTTTGCCTTATAAGCGTGAAGGAAATAATTCAATTTGAGCAACAATCTTTTTCCTTTTTATCGTATATTTTGAGATTTTATTTTTTCCCTATGATATAGTGGATGAGCTAATGTTCTAAGCGAATATATGGTTGTGCTTAGAAGTGATTGTCATTGTTGTTGTTGTAGCCACTCGACAACAACAATAGTTGCATAGCAGTAACCAATGCAAGCAACAACAGTAATTACAGCCATCACAACCGAGCATAGCCCATGGTTTCATCGGTTGATAGTGCATGATAGTGCATGCCGCGTTAAGATGCAATCTCAATGATGCCTAATGAGGGGCAATCATCCATTAACCAGCGCAAGTGATGTAGATGATAACTAGGATTGTTTGCTCCTCAAGCATGACCCTTGATACAAGCTCACTGCAATTGAAGATGGTCATGCTCGATTGGTTGCGACCATGTTGAATTGATGAGATCCATGGTACTATATGGCAAAGTATTCAGGTATACTCAATATTTGTATAATTTTAGTTATATTTGCATAGCTTTATCCGGTATGTAAGGAGGATATATAGGGTCATCTATTTGTTTTTGAGGAATGAATTGTTATTTGGTGATTATTAGCTTGTGTACTTACTAAACGTCAAGAACTAGTGATGGAGGTAGTCGTCTCATAATCGAGGACGCTTCAATTTTAGACTTGAACGATTCGTAGGTAGGTAATGGTCGGCTGTAGCAGTACCTATCACAACCATTATGTCACGGCACAAACTAAATATGTGATATTACTTTTGCTCAGGCCACGCTCAACGCTACACCCTGGCGTTCATCCCCAGCTTCCACGTCAGCACAAATAGTCCACATCAACCAGAACTTTAGCCCCGCAGCATGTCATAGACTCATGCAGAAGAAACAACCGTTTCGCCTGACAAAACAACTAAGCCACAGCTCAAACGCGCGTTGTGGCAGAAAAGCAACAACACTCGCGTGTTTTCTTCTGAGCAAAACTAACAAGGAGGCAGGTGGGGCAGTAGAGCAAAGCCATCAGCCTGACAGTACTCACGTTGTGACTTCAGTACTCGCATTGTGACTTTAAATGCTCAAGTAGTGCTTCGTCTACGTAGAAGCGCTTCTAAGATAAGGCCACATAAAACTGTTAGCCTCCATTGTCCTTGCCCTCGAGCGACATCACACATTCACACGTTAGCCCTGACTTAATTTTATGTCATCAATATTCACCGCTTATTTTTAGTTGATAAACAGAGAAGACAATACATGTCACGTAATGCTGAATGGGTAGTATAGGGTAGTATAGCACAGAAATAGACCAACCTGAGGATGGAGTACGGGATACGGTTATCCTAATAGGCCCTCGATCGAAAAGAAAAATATCCGTGGCCCCAAGCACCACTTGTCAGGCCGGGCGGGCGCGTCGCCTATTGCTGGACATCCATCCACTGCCCGTGCCCAGTGACGCGGGTGGCCGCTCCCCTCGCGCAGCCGCACACCGCCCGGAGAAAAGGTTCCACTGTCTACCTCGCCCCGACCGGAACCCCTAAATTCCCCAACCCTCCCTTTCCCCTTCCTCCTCCCGTCCACCACACCACCACAGCCCGGGCTCCACCCCGTGCAAATCCAGCAAGAGAGGGCGAGGAGGGAAACAGATCGGGTGGCGGCAATCGGTAGCCGGTTCGGCTGGCACGATGGGCGGCGAGGCCGAGGGCGGGGAGCGGCGGCTGGGGCGGGTGCTGAGCTTTGGGATCCCGGACACGGCGCTGGGGCTAGTGATGGGGTACGTGGAGGACCCCTGGGACCGGGACGCCATCTCGCTAGTCTGCCGCCACTGGTGCCGCGTCGACGCGCTCAGCCGCAAGCACGTCACCGTGGCGATGGCCTACTCCACAACACCCGAGCGCCTGTTCCGCCGCTTCCCGTGCCTCGAGTCACTGAAGCTCAAGGCAAAGCCACGCGCGGCCATGTTCAACCTCATCTCCGAGGACTGGGGCGGGTCTGCGTCGCCGTGGATCCGACAGCTCTCGGCCACCTTCCACTTCCTCAAGAAGCTCCACCTGCGCAGGATGATAGTATGCAACGAAGATATCAACATCCTCGTCCGCGCCAAGGCGCACATGCTCGTCGCGCTGAAGCTCGACCGCTGCTCCGGCTTCTCCACGGCCTCCATCACACTCATCGCCCGCTCCTGCAGGTAAAATCCCGTCTCTCCTAATTACTAAGGCTCATCTAGGTTTCCTGTTATTTTCTCCCCAAAAGTACGTAAGTAATTTAAGGTTTAATTAGCTCATCTACGTTTCCTGTTATTCTCCCCAAAAGTAGGTAAGTAATTTAAGGTTTAATTAGGTCACGGATTTATGATGGGATGTTTCCTGAAGGGTGGGTGGATTATGTTCTTTCCCGTCCCAAGAAAAGGGAAACGGTTCATTTAGGCCAGTCTCATTGGGGGTTTCATGGTCTAGTTTCCAACACACTCATATTTGGAAACAGTGCAGAAGAGTTTCATCCCCATGGAACTATCTCTACTCCCATGAAACTTTCATCATCTCTCTTAATCAATGCAGTGCCATGTCAGCGTATTGAATGCCCATGAAACTCTATGAAAGCCACATTGAGATTGGCCTTAATGTGTGCCTTGTTTATGATTCTAAACATTAAAACATCTATGAATCACTGCTAGATAATTCTAGCTTTGCAGCAGGAATTAGGAAGTGATGAACTTTTAATTCCATTTGTTATGGCTTTCTATATTTCACATCTTTGCTAGGTGGAGCTTATAAGAGTGATAGAAATAGACAATGTCATGAGGGCTGTAGATTTTATTAGGAGAACCTACATTCTGGATTTGGGCTCTGCATTTACCCTGCCATGTCTCTTGTCATGTGCAGGAAACTGGAAACACTTTTCCTGGAAGAAAGCAATATTGATGAGAAAGAAAATGATGAATGGATCCGTGAGCTTGCTACGAGCAATTCTGTTCTTGAGACACTGAATTTCTTTCTGACAGATCTCAGGGCATCCCCGGAGTATCTTACCCTCCTTGTGCGCAACTGTCAAAGGCTGAAAACCCTGAAGATTAGTGAATGTTTCATGCCTGATCTGGTTAGTTTGTTCCGAAGTGCACAAGCACTACAAGAGTTTGCTGGTGGTTCCTTTGAAGAGCAGGGTCAACCTGTGGCAAGTAGAAATTATGCGAACTACTATTTTCCTCCTTCACTGCACCGCTTGAGTTTGCTCTACATGGGAACAAATGAGATGCAGATACTGTTTCCATATGCTGCTGCACTTAAGAAGTTAGACCTTCAGTTTACATTCCTTTCCACAGAGGAACACTGTCAGATAGTTCAGCGCTGCCCCAATCTGGAAACCTTAGAGGTATTTTGGAACATTCTTGTAGATGCCTTTATCTTTCCTATTTTATAAGTTGCAAACTGCATTGATGCTCTTTTTTTCTGTTGGGAAAAACAGGTGAGGGATGTCATAGGGGATCGTGGGCTACAAGTTGTTGCACAGACCTGCAAGAAATTGCAGAGGCTCAGAGTAGAGAGAGGAGATGATGATCAAGGAGGTCTTGAGGATGAACAAGGTAGGATTTCACAGGTTGGGTTGATGGCTGTAGCCCAAGGCTGCCCTGAGTTGACATACTGGGCAATACATGTATCAGACATTACAAATGCAGCTCTAGAGGCGGTTGGTACATGCAGCAGAAATCTTAATGATTTCCGCCTTGTCCTTCTTGATAGAGAAGCACATATAACTGAATTGCCACTGGACAATGGGGTTCGTGCTTTGCTCAAAGGTTGCACCAAACTCCGGAGGTTTGCATTTTATGTGAGACCTGGGGCCCTATCTGATGTTGGTCTTGGCTATGTTGGAGAATATAGCAAGAGCATTCGTTATATGTTGCTTGGTAATGTTGGTGAATCTGATAATGGAATTATACAATTATCAAAAGGCTGCCTGAGCTTGCAAAAACTGGAGCTGAGGGGTTGTTACTTTAGTGAGCATGCTTTAGCTATGGCTGCACTAGAGCTTAAGTCACTGAGGTATCTGTGGGTGCAAGGATTCAGGTCATCTCCAACTGGAACTGATCTTATGGCGATGGTACGCCCCTTCTGGAACATTGAGTATATTGTTCCAGGCCAAGATGAACCTTGCCCAGAGCATCAGAAACAGATTCTGGCATACTACTCCCTTGCTGGAAGGAGGACAGATTGTCCTCCATCGGTAACTCCACTTTACCCGGCATTTTGAGTGTAGATACTTGCTTTTTGCCAGACTGAATCTCATGGTACTAAGTTCCATTGCTCCCATTATCTGTGAAGTCAATGGTTCCTGTTCTACCAATTGATGAAGACATGCAGACGTTCCATTGCACAGAACCCCAAAGCTAAGGTTTAAGCAGGACGGCCAGCTCTGAACTGAGGTTAAGCTGAGAACAATCATGAATACCTGAAGGCAGCACTTATGGATCAGCTTGCCCTAGCTGTCCAGTATGGACTTGTAAACTTTACCATTTTGAATTTTGAATAGTTTTGGAGAAACAATTTTGTAATAATTTACCCCTGTTTAGTGTACATTATCGATTTTCATTTTCTTAAGCTATATGCTGTTGTATTGCTTTATTGAACAATTATGTCAATTAGTTAATCTACAGTCTGACTTGCTGTGATTCGATTAATAATGTTTATTTATATCGCCCACAATATGGATTTTCCTTGCTGCTCGAGAGTCTGGCATACAGTTCTTATTGGTCTTATCTGGTGGCTGGTGAGTCGTACGGGACCATGTTGCTCCACGTCTGATCTGGATTCTGGAAATCTTGAATTATGCATCTATCAGTGTCATATGAAATGTTTCAGGGGAGAGACGCCATCATGCTCATTTTGGCGGAACTGCATGGGCCTGTCGCTGGGGGGCTGTCCACGCTCCGGGGTCGGAGCCTCGCAGGCGCGCCGCACGGGTGGCCCGCCTGGCCACATCCGCGCCGAGCGGGCGAGCGGCAAGCCGGCGATCTGCATCTCGCCGTCACCGCGTCGCGGCCTCGCGAGGCAGCACTCCAGTCTGCGGGCCGCAGGAGCACGGCCGTCAGGCGTCACATCATCTCCAGCTGATGATCTCCTATTTCTTCTTCCATATAATCAGTTACAGACTTACAGGAGATCCCTAAAAAATAACACTAAAATATAAGACCTTTGCTCTAGCAGATTACCCAAAACCTCATCCTCGTTTAGGAGAGGGAGATATCTCCCCTTTATTTAGGAGAGATGGTGGTGGTGGGTTAAGATCTTCTAAAGAATATAGGGATAGGAGATGTAATAGAAGATCTGCCGCAGCTGTTATATTTTCTATTTAGGGAATAGGGAAGAGTATAAGAGATTTGGTGGAGATGTTCTCAGGCATTGCCTACTCGCCTATTTGCATAAAGCCAACAAGATACCCAAGACACCTGAGCCTCGGTAAATTGCGCATTCTCTAATGCAAGTTCTATGTTAATGTTAAACTCTCCCCGATCTAAAAATTCAATGAATGATTAATTGATTAGGTCGGTTTTTGTGGAGCTGCACAATGAAGAGGACCTATGGGCGATATTTTGATCTGATGCAGATGGTACACGCTTTGATTGTGATAATTGATAGTGACCCTAGACGTGAAAATAGACGAGCTCCGCCACTGAATTATCCATGTCGACCTATGGAACAATATCGACCCACCACTGGACAATCCCTAACAGCATGGCCCGGAGCCAGAGATCATCGCATTTCACGTGTTGATGCTACGGTGCGGCATTCCGATGGAGCTCCGGTGGATCAATGATTCTTTGTCCGGACATCGGCAGGTAACCAAATGCACCGCATACTAACCTATCATTCTACTCCCTTCTTCCTAAATTACCATTTTGTTTTTTCTAGATAACTAGTTTTAAATATACATTATGTCTGGACATAGTATATATCTAAAAACTATGTATTTAGAAAAGTCAAAATGATCTGTAGTTTGAAATGGAGGAAGTATGGTAAGATGAGTTCGGCAAGGAGGCAAGGAACCGACATATCTTGATGTTTACATGGACAAAGAATCATTGATCTTGCTCCCCCGGTCCATGCTTTGGTGTCTAAGCGAAGAGTAAACAAATATAGACCATGTTCGCTTGTCTTATGAGCCGTACTGTTTTAACGAAGGAACAGTGTTTTTCTCTCACAACAAATCAGCGAACAGTACTTTCAGCCATGACTTTTTAGCGAAGCGAACAGGGCCATATTATCAGCCTGTTTGCTGGTTGGTTTCTGGGCTGATAAGCCTGACCGGTGCTGGTTTGTTGTGAGAAGAAAATACTGTTGACTGGCTGATAAGCCCTGGCTGAAACCAACAAGCGAACATGTTGTATGTAGGAGGCTCTTACAGTGGGCTTTATCACTGGATTTTTTTGGAATTGTGGGATCTCATTGCTCAAGCGACATTGCAACCTGAAATGGAACACACTCACGTTTGGCGCCTCTCCTCTGCAATCTATCAACCAAATCAGAGTACAATTTCGGCCGTGGATTCCACGTATATGGAAAAGCTGGCAAGTAGGTTTTTCAAGTGGCTCGTGGTGCATCACAAGATGTTGGACCGCAGATCAGCTTGCCCGTTGAGAGCACTGCAACATCCGGCTTGCTGTACACCTTCCCCCTATGGCCTATGCGATCAGGAAGCTAAAACAATCAACCACCTGCTCGTTTCATGCACTTTTTACTAGGGAATTACGGTTTCACCAGCTGCACAATGACGTCATATCTCTACTTGAAGAAACTTCCTTTGATGCTTGGTGGCTAAGGATCAACGGCATGGTCAATGGCCAAGTGCTGAAAGAGCTGAACTCCATCGTCATTCTAGGGGCATGGATACATGGAGTTACTGGAATAGGTGTCTGTTCAATGTATGGTCACCAGATTTGCAGGATCCTCTTTTACTAGCCAAGGAAGAAAATATTGAGCATGGCAGGGGCTAGGGGATTTCTTTCCTAGCTGCAACTGTCATGGATGGTTAAGATGTTTAAGATTGAGGTCGCGTTATTCCTCTCACTCAAAGGCACGAATGCAATCTCCCAAAACAACAAATGTTTTCATGAAACGAGTGTTTTCCTCTCACAACAAAGCAGTATAAACATCATCATAAAGCCAAATTTCAGCGAAACGAACAAGGCATATCTTATAATGATATTCAGCTCTATTGCATGACCCCACATATCGCCAGATTTAGTAACTAAATTACCAAGAAAGAACCAACAATAGCAAGATAGCATCAGAAATGTATCACTGTCTCATACAAAATGAACATAATATAGTAAAATGCACACATCCATGCTGTTCTCAAGTTCACAATACCAGAGTAATGACCTTGAAAATACATCAGTTCTGACAAATACGGATACAGGGCATATCTTATAACAACCACCTAGAACGATACACCTCACAGATCAAGCTGAGCGCTCCCTAGACACAGACCTGGAGTACGAACTGCGGCTATGAGAGTAGCTTTCCCTTGAATGGCGCCTCTTGCCAGAATATCTGCTACGTGAGGGTTCCCTTCTACTCCCTTTCTTAGGAGAGTAGCTCGTTGATCTCTCCGATTCTGGGGAATGGCTGCGAGAGTAGCTCTGTGGTGATAAACTGTGGGAATAGCTCCGCCCTCTGGTCCTTGGAGAAACACTGGGTGACCTGGAGACAGATCTATACCGGCGCCGGCTGTAGTATTGCGAAACAGAAGGTGACCTCCGTCTTCTGTAGCAGTATGAAGACCTTAAACGATACCGGCCTCTGTAGTAAGGTGAGTGTGATCGCCGCCGATCGTAGGGGGAATATGATCCATGCCTGCCGTTAGGAGAGTATGATCGCCTTCTGTCATATGGAGAGTATGACCGGCCTCTACCATAAGGAGAATAAGACAGGTCACGATCAGGTGAGTAGAGGGAACTGTAACGGTCCCTCCAATCAGGCGAGTAGCGGGAACTGTAACGGTCCCTTCTAACAGGTGAGTAGCTTGGGGAGTACCTCCATCCTGATGTCATCATGTAACAAAAATTGTCAATAACGACAGGTTATATCAAAAAAAAATTACAGTACTTATATTTCTCTGGGAGAAAATGGGGCAAAGACATCCAATGATTATAGGTGATTAGTTCATGAAAACACATACCACGTGATGATTTTGTGCCAAGATACCTCCCAGGTGTTGGGGTTCTACCCCGTCTTCTCTTTGCCTGTGTAATAGGGGACCAGATAAGAAAGTGTCTTTGATACCAAAAGCAAGAGAGCAATTATCTACAATCTGAATAAACACATTTAAGAAAAATAATAATATACAATGTAGGGCATACAACCCTTTGGCTGAGGTGGCATGGTTTGGTGTTAGGTTGTATCAGTTTGTTGCAGAGCAGCTACCAACATCTATCCTGTTGCTGTCAACAAAATCTTCAATGGACAGAAGAACACTAAAATGTTCAGTGTAGAGTACTAAGCAACGATATAAATATCATTCAGTAGCGAAGTTAAATAAGGAAGTTCAGATGTTCCCAATCTCATGATTTTACCTTCTCAACAGTTATGACCCGACCTTCCAACACAGAACGGTCCAGATATTTGATGCAGCGATCTGCCTCCTTAACAGTAGCCATGGTAACAAAACCAAACCCCCGTGATTCCCTTGTCCAAGGATCATGCACAATGCTTGCATCAATCACCTAAAGCACAATCAGTAAGCCAAGGGAATTGTTCAACATATGGGAATTTCTCAGAAATGACAATTTAAAGTTGCAGAAATTTTCTGTGAAGGTTACCTCTCCCTCGGTGGAAAAGTGGTTCTCCAGATCTCGATCCGTTACACGAGTTGACAAACCAGTTACATACAGGTTGTTCCCAGCGTTTTCAGCATCACTTGAGTCCACACTCCTAAATAAATTATACGATTATCAAATACTCCTCGGGTTACAAGCAACATAGATGTTTGATGTCTAGACTTTAAACATATGACATTGGCAGAAACACATTAACTGGCACAAGGATAAAGGGCATACCTAGAGCGACTTCTGTACCTTGAATAGCTGCTTCTCGAGTAAGGTGAGCGAGATCCATACCTTTCACTTGAAAAAAAAACTATCACAACACCGAGCAAGATCATTTGAAGACAAATCGAAACAAGGCTCAAGGTTTTTAGATAGTAGGCTGTTCAAGGTTTTAAAATAGTGCCTACCTTGATCCTCTTGAGTAAGACATCGTCTGCAAGACAAAGAGATAAATATATTAACACTTGCAACAAGCATTCAAATATACAGCCTAATAGATGATGACTTTGTGAACATATCTAAAATAAAACTGAATGAACTTCTGAAACACTCTGTGACTGCATAACATATCGCACAAGAAAGTGAACAGCTTACAGAAAGAATCCAAATTTGTCAATTTATCACAGAACATGCATAATATATTAACGCAGATATTTCTAATTAAATAACTTTCTCATGCTGCTAGCTGATGTATCAGTCGACTGATAAGCAATGAATTATAACCACCCTTTCTACCTCTTTCTTCTGAAGGAAATTTGTTCTTCCCTTTTAATCCCCTTTTTCCACATAACTTTCGTCCCGAAAGTGCACCATACATTGCAACCCTGACATCCAGAGTTTGTTCCTGTTCCCATCCCGAAAGTGCACCATACATTGCAACCCTAACATCCAGAGTTTGTTCCCAGTACATCTTTTATTTTTGTTTTAAGATAAAGTTTATTTGCATGAAAAATCCTTTCAATATTGAATAATCAATTGTTAGGAAAATACCATAATGACTGATGTAGGCCAATTAAACACCTTTCTGAAAATCTATAGCTTGCGCTTCAAAATTTAATTTGGTCCTCCAAACATAAGTTTAACACCAAAACAAAAACGCTGCACATGTTAAGTTCAATTTCTTCCGTCATCTTACAAATCTAGTACGTCTTCAACCTCAATCAAACACCAAAATGAGATCAACCAATCTCCAACCCTAATTCTATCGCTACCTCATGGATAAGCCAATAATTTTCACTCGTAATGGCATCATCACAATTATAGGATGGCAGACCATGGATCTAATGTTGTAAACCTTCGTTCAGATGTTCCTAAACAAACACATCACGAGTAAAAGTTCCAGTGGCGTATAAAACCATCAGATCAGACATGCGCTACATAACCAACAGAATTAAAACCGAAAATTATATATTTTTTCCTCACCATCACAAACTCGCGCCGCTCGACTATCATATTAATGGCCTGATAGATAGAACACGAAAGAAATGGGGGGCTGTACCTTTCGTGGCCGCGACGATCCTGCCCCCGGGAAGCCGCCGCCTCGTCTCGATCCTTCTCTTGCGTCTCGAGTCGGTCACGGCACTGTATGGGCCTGTTCTTTCTGCTGGCCTGAGTGCGCCTGTGAATAAATGGACGTTGGGCGGCGCCTGGTGGGTGCTTGGGGAAGGTTCTGGATCGGGGCGGACGCGAAACTCTTCTCAAGTGCGGTTGAATCGGCTGGGCGCAAACACTCACGCACACCACGCACCACGCGCACATGGCGCAGTTTCGCGCCATCGTTTTTCCCCCCCCTTTTCGCACGGCATCAATCCGTGCTCCCCGTCACAAAATAAATGTGGAATTTCGACTCAAACATTTTTAAAGTTTAACTAGATATATATTAAATATAGTATCAATAATTATATCTCTATAGATAGATTTATTATAAAAATATATTTTATGATCAATCAAATATAATATGTATTCTATATCATAAATAATAATATTTATATTTTTTAAATACTTATATATATAGTCAAATTTATGTTGAGAAACGAGATATAAATTTATTTTAGAACAGAGGAGCCTCCCTAAATCCCGTTTCTCAATGAGTTAAAATTTCTAGGTTTAACTAAATGTAGATCAATAAAGTATTAATATGTGTCCTTCCCTCTTTAACGCTTCCTTTCCCAAGCTGGAGCCCACGCCAAGCCAGAGGCGCGGAGCTGGTACCTGCCTAGTGAGCAGGGCGGCGACACCAGGCCGATGACGCATGAGGCGGGTGGCACTCGAGCTGCTGCAGGCCGTAAGGGGCAGTTGGTGCTCGGTAGGCTTGGACTAAAAACTCGTAACTCAGCTAGGCTTGCTCGACTCGCTCGTTAGTGAATCGGCTCAAGGTTGGCTCATTTAAATTTCTAAATGATCTATGCCAGTATGTGAACCAAACAAACCAAGGTAATTCACATGACACTAACTGGAATCGACCCATATCACTTTCAGCTCAGCCCAATATTGGATCTTTGTATGTATTTTCTTTGGATTGGGGATTAGCGACTACTTTTTATTTGATTCTTGTAAAGATTGTTGTTGTTTTTTTCTTGAACGATGAAAGATTGTTGTTCCTTGTGTTGATTATTGGTGTTTATTTGCACCATGGAGTTGCCGCAATGGATTTTCATGTGTCATGCTAGGCTAGAACATGGTGATTTTCTTTCTCTCCTCTTTTACACCAGTGAGCCAAACGAGCTGGCTCGAGCTAGCAAGTGAGCCGAGCTGAGCTACCTTTCTGGCTTGAACTTATTAGCCGTACCGTTTCAGCAAAATAACAGTATTTTTCTCTCACAACAAATCAGCATCAGCATCAGTCATTTTTTCAACCAGCCGAACAGAACCTCTAACGAGCCAAGCTGGCTCGATATCGAGCCCAATGCTTGTATGCAGGAAAAGAGAAGGACAAAGACATGGGACCGGTAGCGTTGGCTTATGCGGCTGAGAAAAGAACGAGGAGAAGATAAGATGGGCAAAACGAAAGATAAATAATTAAAGGAAGGATGACACGTGGGATCTACGAATGACAAGTGGGTCCGTGGGTAACGATTGATAATGGTGTTAAAGTTCTATACCATCTAATCTATCTAAATTCATCCAACCAAAAAAATAGATAGATCTATTCCGGCAACCAAACACGAAATAGAAATAAAGACATTTTTATAGTAAAGTTTTAGATGGGTCCATCCTAGGGATGTCAATGGACCCCGATCACCGATTTTCCATGGGAAATTCCTTTAGAACATCTCCAAGAGTTCCCAAAACACTCTCCCAATCTAGGACTTTTAGCAAGATTAAAAAAACACATTACCAATAACTCCCAACCTCACGTTCCAATCTTTTAGCACTCGAAAAAAACAACCCCCACTCACGGAAACATACGCCTACTCGGACCACGCGGATCCTCCTCGGGAGTGCATGGAGCCTTCACCTGAGACGGCTACGCGCGACATGACAACCTCCTCCGTTGTAACGGACCCTGCGTCGGCGTTGCAATGGAGTTTTGACTTCCAGTTATCGGTTTCCGAGCAAACCGAGGCCATGGCCATTGCCGACCAGATATTCCTCAATGGCCTGCTCCTTCCCCTGCATCTTGCGAGCCAGCATGGCCATCAACCGGTGCTCATGTGGTCACTCTGGCTGGACTCGTCTCAGAGGATGATAGCCTCTGCGACCACAAGCAAGCGGCATCCGCCGACCCGGTCCGTGTCCCAGAACTCTTTGCCAATCTTCGTGGTGGCACGGAGACCACCACCGCGAGTGCAACGGGCACAATGTTCAGCATGGCCAATGTGGCAGAACCGCCCGAAATAACACGCTTTCGGAGACGTTCGTCTTCCACTAGACACTAAGCACCCTGAAAGTTAGCTACACCAGACAGTTCCATCGAGCACACCCCACGAGAGAACTCGAATCAATCCATGTTTTACCTCTAGAATCCAATAATGAGTACGAGCTTACAATATTTAGTCCATTTCATACAACAAGAGTTCTTTAAAATTATTTATTACAATACCAGGGTTCAGAGTGCGATAATTAAACGGCGGAATAAAAATAAACATCTAGCGAAAATGATACAAGGATCCGTCTGTGCCCACCAGAAGAATCCTCCATATAAGAGTAACTCCTCAAGCTGCACCTACAATAGGGTAAAAAACCCCTGAGTACACAATGTACTCGCAAGACTTACCCAACTAGTGGGAATAGTTTCCCGACTCCAAGAGGTATGACAGGCAATATGGGTTTGTTGTTTTTTTATTTGCGAAAAGCATTACTAGAAGTACGTCCTTAAGATCAAGTTTAATTAGAAGTCATGATTACTTCATTAGCTAACCATTCTAGGTAAGCACATGTGCTACCTTCAAGCAAGGGTTGAGTAATGCGAACCATTTTACCATCTTTCATATTCCAGTTCTTACTACGGTGCTAGACCATAGCTAAGTCATACCGTCTCATAGAAATGGTGATTCGCGAACCATGTATCCTAGCTAAGTATCCCGAAACACATGCCCCGTTTACACCCAGGCACAAACAAGATCAACCCATTTCACTCCTGTCACGGGGTCCAGATCCCCGTCCAAACTTAGACTCCAAGCCCCCACACTTAAGACTCGGTCTCAATATGGTGCTTAGACCTCCACCTTTTTCTACCTCCAATTAGTCGGTTTGGAAAGAGCCGAACCCACGACAAGAGCGTAACGAGCCTTTCCGTTCCCATAAGCAAGTATGTGCTTAGGATAATAAGTCTGTGACCTGACTACCATCCATAGCAACGGACGGTCCTCAATCGACACGGATAGAGAAAGTAGTGTAACCAAGCTAAGCCCAATGGCCGCGGGACACAACTCATCACACCCATCATAACCCATACCATATCCCTTTCCGGTCTCCATTTTTCTTTCATCATTTTTAACATGAGAGTAATTATAATAATCACCTATTGTGAGTAATGGTAGTTACGCTACCGAAAACCTAAGCATAGCAGCTACTTAAATCTGCACTAGTAAGACTCATAGGATAGATATATCTATGCATGTGGTTTTATAAAATTCTTGTAACGTAAATGCACAACACACATATATACGGTGAATTATAAAATAAAGGTTATGCACCGGGGCTTGCCTTGGGCAGGCGCGGTGTTAACTGCATCAGTCAGTGGCGACTCCGGGACCTTCTCCTATGCATGAGAATCTCCTTATCGTACTCCTCGACGATCTCCTCGAACTCGGGCTCGTCGATGGTCACGATCTCCGCCAACTCGTTCTCTACATGCATGTGATGATGATGCAACACTTAGCATTTAGGCAACAGCAACTCTTAAAATAAGAATATGCATACCAAGCTACTAAGCTAGCTCTAATGACTAAGATACCAAGCTAACTATCATCTTCATCAAGCAAAGTGTTGGGTTGAACTAACAAACCCTT